>CM061749.1:152011940-152611940 GCA_030979885.1 Lolium multiflorum
GTCCTTTGATGAAAGCCTCAGGTGTTTCCACTTGAATAATATCAACAAATTATAAGAATCACACGAGATATAATGCTTGAGTCTTGTCCATTCACCACTTGTGTGGCATTACCCTTGGAGAGAGCTAATTTTAATTGCTCTACGAGCGATACCTCCCCTCAACAACTATGGTCCTTCCACTTGAGAGTAATTTCTAAAGAAGTCTGAGGCGAGGCGATATGAACAGTCTCCAACATTAAATTCTCTTTTGATGATCCTTCTATCATGCCATTTCTTTTTCTTTAAAGAGTTTAGCATTTTCATAAACTACTTCTCCATTCATCTAAAGACCTCAATTGCTGCAACAACCTCTTATTACCAGCTAATTTAGGATCTTTATTTAGTTCTAACAGCCCAATAAGCTTTATGCTCTAATTCAAGGTAAATGACAAACTTTTCCATAAACCATTTTATAAGGTGACATTCCCATAGGATTTTTATAAGCAGTTCTATAAGCCTAGTGCTTCTTTCAATTTACTAGCCCAATTCTTTCTAGATTTATTATCAGTCTTTCCCAAAAAGCTTTAATCTCTCTAGTTGATAATTCTACTTGACCACTAGTTTGAGGGTGATAGGCGGAAGCAATTCTGTGATTAATACCATACTTGGCAAGATTTTCTAAAACCTCCATGAATAAAATGAGAACCTCCATCAGTCATAATATCTATCTAGGTACTCCAAATCTAAAAGGAAATATAACATCTACAAGCATTTTTATAGAGGTCTCTCCATCAGCATTTTTGTGAGTATAGCTTCTACCCATTTAGTAACATAATCATGACAAGTATATGGAGTATTTAAAGTGAGAAGAAGGAAGGACCCATGAAATTAAAATCCCCATAATCAGAATGGTTCAATAACAAAGTATAATTCATAAGGCATTTCATTAGCGTCTCAAATACCAACTCTTTGACATTCATCACAAGATAAAATAAATTTCTTTGCATCTTTGAAGAGTGTTGGCCAGCCATTGATTGTAGAACGCTGCGCGGTTCTATCTCCAGTGATGTCCTCCATAAACACTACCATGACATTTTCTCAATATCTCCTTTGTTGTTCATATTCTAGAACACATCTTCGCATAATACCATCCACTCTTTCTTTATATAATTGTGGGTCATCCCAAAAATAATACCTCAAAGTCATAAAAGAATTTCCTCCTTTCTCTGAGCTGAAAAGGTTGGAAGCAAATACTTGAAACAATAAAGTTAGCATAATCATCATACCAAGGGCTCGCGAGCTCACCTCTATTACAGCCAATTGTTCATTTGGAAAGCTATCATTAAAGCAGGATCATAAGCAATATTTCCAATCTAGACAAATTATCGGCAACAGGATTATCAGCACCTTACCTATCTATAATATGTAAATCAAATTCTTACAAACGAAGTACCCATCTAATAAGCCTTGGCTTTGCATCTTTTTTGTCATAAGGTATCTAATTGCGGCATGATCAGTATGAATTGTAACTTTCGAATCAACAATATAGGGTCTAAACTTGTCGCAAGCAAAGACTACAGCTAACAATTCCTTTTCTGTTGTAGCATAATTTCTTTGAGCAGCATCAAGAGTCTTACTAGCATAATGAATAACATTTAATTTTTTATCTACCAGCTGTCCAAGAACAGCGCCTACAACAAAATCACTAGCATCACACATAATTTCAAAGGGCAAATTCCAATCAGGAGTTCGACTACAGGAGCAGTTGTTAAGTCTTTCTTTAGAGTTTCAAAGCTTCCTTACAATCATCATCAAAAACAAGAGGTACATCTTTTTGAAGAAGATGAAGTAAGAGGCTTTGAAATCTTGAAGAAATCTTTAATAAATCTCCTATAAAACCCGGCATGACCAAGAACACTAAGAATACCTTAACATTCCTCGGATAGGGCATCTTCTCAATTACTTCAACTTTAGCTCTATCAGCTTCAAATACCTCTCTCGGAGAGATTTTATGTCCCGATACAATTCCTTCATTAACCATAAAGTGGCATTTTTCCCAATAAAGAACAAGGTTAGTTTCTTCACATCTGAAAACTTTATCGAGATTTTGCAAGCAATTATCAAAAGAATTCCCATCAGAAAAATCATCCATAAACACCTCTACAATACTTTCAACAAAAACCATGAAAAATAGAGACATGCATCTTTGAAAAGTAAGCGGGAGCATTACATAAACCAAAAGGCATACGCTTATAAGCATAAGTTCCATAAGGACAAGTAAAAGTGGTTTTCTCTTGATCTTTAGCTTTGTGAAAACCTAGAATAACCATCAAGAAAACAAAAATGAGTATTTTTAGATAACCTTTCTAGCATTTGATCAATAAATGGTAAAGGGTAATGATCTTTCTTAATAACTTTATTAACTTTTCGAAAATCAATGTACATTCTATAACCTACAACTATTCTTTGAGGGACAAGCTCATCATTATCATTAGGCTAACAGTTATTCCTCCTTTCTTAGGAACACAATGCCATAGGACTAACCCATCTACTATCAATGATAGGATATATAATACCCATTTCAAAGTTTTAATACTCGTTCCTTCCACCTCTTTCATCTTGGCAGATTAGAGCGGCGTTGATGTTCAACAACGAGGCTTCCATCTTCTTCCATATTAATGGCGTGTTGGCAAATAGAGGAGAAATCTCCTTCAAGTCATCAAGAGTATAACAATAGCACCTCGATGTTTCTTCAATATTTGTCAATCTTTCTTCTTCAAAACGTCTGTAAGTTTAGAACTAATAATAACAGGGATATATTTTCTTATCATCAACATAAGCATATTTGAGATTATCAGGTAAAGGCTTTAAATCAAAAACAGGATCTTCCTTTGGTGGTGTTGTACCCAAATCTTCCACCGGTAAATCATGCTCGAGAATAGGTTGGCGAAGAAAAATTTCCTCAAGCTCATCTCTTTCTTTCCTAAAGCTTCACTATCACTATTCTCCAAATGTTGCTGCAAAGGATTATTAGGAACAAGAACAATAGATGCACACTGCTCCATTTTAAAATCATTACTAGGCAAGTCAGATTTATAAGGAGTTTTGGTAAATTTAGAAAAGTTAAATTCATAAGGTTCACCAGCAAATCTAGTCAAAATTTTCTCTTTCTTACAATCTATAATAGCTCCACAAGTATTTAGAAAAGGTCTACCAAAAATGATAGGACAATGATCACTAGCGGCAGAACCAAGTACCAAAAAGTCAGCAGGATATTTAATCTTACCACATAGAACTTCCACCTCTCGAACAATACCAATTGGAGAAATAGTTTCTCTAAGCCAAATGAATAACCACATCAATATCTTCAAGTTCTAGGAGCAATTTCGTACATAATCTCCGTGTAAAGCTCATACGGAATAGCACTAACACTTGCACCAATATCACATAAACCATAATAGCAATGATCACCAATTCTAACAGATCGCATAGGAACACTAACTTGTTTGGATTTATTAGGATGTGAAACAATATTAGAAGCATCTTCTGAAAATAATATGACCATCCTCCATATTTTCAGTCAAACTATTGCAACAGCAAGTTCAATTTTAATTTGTTCTTGAGGTTCTTTAGGTTTCTTTTCACTTTGATTCTGTACTAGATATGACAGAGTACTCCTTCATTTTAGCGAGGAAAGGAGTTTTCAATATAAGCTTAGGAATAACATTATCAACGAGTTTCAATCACTACATTTGTTCTGAGATGAATCAATTTATCTTTATACGGTTCTGATACTTGTCAAAATTCTTCTTAGGCAGTTCATAATGAAAGAGGCAAAAGCTTTATAAGATTTGCAACAAGCAACTTAGGAATCAAGACCATATGTAGCACTCATATTACGAAATTTATCGAGTATCCATAAAAACCTCAATGCATTTATAATCATAAATTATGCCTGATTCTCTATCTTTGTCGTTCTCCCATCCTTCGGTATTTTCTTGGATCCGAAGAAGGTCCCCTTTAAACTCTTCATTCTTGCGTGTAAATGATCGAGAACAAGGTATCCAGTAAGGTCTTGTCTTGAAAAGAAAGTCTTGCATAGAAATTATCAATAACAATACCGGGAAGCTCATGAATGGGGCATTTGAGCATGCAAAGACTTCAATCTCCCCCAAACTTGGGCAATACTCTCTCCATCATGAGACGAGAAATTATATATGCGGTTAGATCTTTGTGAATTTCACTTGGAGGGTAAAATTTGGAATAAAATAAAGGCACAATGTCCTCCCAATCAATAGAATCACCATTCTTGAGCAATTTATACCAGTGCGCCGCTTTACCAGAAAGCGATATAGTGAATAGTTTCTTTCTAACTTCATTCATAGAAATACGCACATTTGAATAACCCGCATAATTCATGCAAAAACAATAAATGATCACAAGGATGGGCAGTTCCATCCCCTTCATAACGGTTTATCCATAACACGTTCAATAATTTTCATAAGGATTTTTATGGTAATACTTCCTCACCTGGCGCTTCATCCCCTACCCCGTTGCGGTAGTAGTAGATTTCCCAAATAAAAAGGAGATCTCTCCATAATGACTTATAGCGGCGGGCCCGAAAGTAAATCAGCACAAACGATGGATTTTCCTACCAATTCGCTTACCAATGACGCTTCACTCCCGACAACGGCGCCGAGAAAATAGTCTTGATGACCCACAAGTATAGGGGTGTATCGTAGTACTTTCGATAAATAAGAGTGTCGAACCCAACGGGGAGCAGAAGGTGTTGACAAGCAGTTTCGATGAGATTCACTGTAAATGCTCACAGACAAGTATTCAAGGGGTTTTGATATTGCGGATAAATAAAGTACAAGTAAATAAAATGCGAGAGAAATAATTGCTGTGAGTGGCGAGCGGCCCAATCCTTTTTAGCACAAGGACAGCGGGTTTGTTTACTTATAATGACCAAACGTTCTAGAGGACCACACGGGGATTTTAGTCTATTACTTTTAGCTTCATGTAGCTAAATAATCTTCATTGTTTCGATAAGTGTTGTGTGGGTGAACCTATGCTATGCACCGCCCTTCCTAGGACTAATACATACTTGTGATTATACCCCTTGCAAGCATCGCAACTACAAGAAAGTAATTAAGATAAATCTAACCACAGCCTTAAACTCTGAGATCCTGCGATCCCTCTTGCATCGATATACTAACGGGAGCTCAGGTTTCTGTCACTCCGGCAACTCCGCAATTAGCAACCGAATACAAGACGCACTCCCCTAGGCCCATAAATGGTGAAGTGTGGGTGGCAGTCGGCGTTCTACACGACACCACTAGAAGAATGACACCACAACATTATCAAAACATTGAATATTACTCAACCATAATTCACTACTAGCATTGAGACTTCACCCATGTCAAGAACTAAACGGACTACTCACGAGACATCATATGGAACATGATCGGGAGGTGATATGATGATGAATAACAATCTGAACATAAACTTGGTTCAATGGTTTTCACTCAATAGCATCAACAACAAGTAGAAATCGATACCGGAGGGTTTCCCCTATCAAACAATCAGATCAAACCGTGCTACAGCGGTGACGATGTGCAGCGGTGGAGAGATGGCGGTGATGATGATGAAGATGATGGTGATGGTGATGGAGATGATGTCGGCTCGATGACGGTGGCGATGGCGTCGATTTCCCCCTCGGGGAGGGAATTTCCCCGGCTTCACGCCGTAGGAGGCGCTCTTTTCTCTCTTTGGTGTTCTCGCCATGACGGGCTGTAACCACATCGTGAGGATCCACTCTGCCAGCAGGTTTCGGACAGTGCGCGCGAAGAAAGAGGAGGCGAAAGGGTGTGAGACAGAGCATAGGGTGGCGCGGCCGGGCATGGGCGCCATATGGTGCAGGCCTGATGTCTCCTCTTCTTCCCCTTAGAAACCCTCAGTCATCGGAAAAATAGGAATTTACGTGAAATTCCTTCCTGATTGATCTTAGAAATGACTAACGTTCGACGGTGCTTTTCCGTGAGAATCACGGAAGCCAGGATGCTGATCCTCCAATGATGATGAAACATGCAAAATAGATGAAATAACATAAGTATTGTGTCCCAATATGAAATATATCAATGAATAACAGCAAATTATGATACAAAATAGTGATGCAAATTGGGCGTATCAAAACAAACAAGGAGCTATTGTGGTTGAAGCGATTTACTTGTGAGCTTGGGTTTAGAAAGAGAACAAGTATGTGATGTTTTGTGACAACCAGAGTACTATCCACCTAAGCAATAATGCAATTTTTCATTCGAGGTTGAATAATATTAAGGTACCTATCATTGATTCGAGATGTGTTAAACTCTAAGCAAATGCAGATTGAAAAGGTGCGCACATATGATAATGGGGCTAATATGTTGACCAAGGTGGTGACAAGAGGAAAGCTCGAGGTATGTTGTCGGATCGCCGACATGACTGTTGGTAGGCAGTGAGACCCTCCATGATGTCGTGATGGGGAGTTTGTTGGGCCATGTCCCTCCACATGAAGGTGTGTTCGCAACCAAACACCAGTCTGGAAAGTCCAACACATATCAACCGTTGATCGAGGTTCGCATCCAACAGTTGTGTTGCCTCCTTGAGAGGTAGATAAGGAGAAAACCCTAGCCACCTTGGTGGCTGTAAGAGTGAGAGAAAGAGCAAGCCAAAACTTGGTTGCTTCCGTGAGAGGGTGAGAGAAAACACTAGAACACCGCAACCAAGTGAGAAGAGAGGAAGAAGAAGGAGGGGTGATTTATGTCCAGATTTCTGATATTTGACAAGTATGTCTTCAAGCTGGTGTTTGGAGGCTCAACCGTTCTTGGATCGGCTCCAAACTCGGTGATCTTGTTCCTTACTTTGAGAAATTCGATCTGATTAGTTGGTTTTATATTTGGGTTAGTGCAGAATCAGATTTGAGAGTGGTGAAGTCAGTTCGAACTCTTGCAGTTTTAATACAGAGCAGTTTTGGGAGACGGCAGTTTGGGCAGGTAAACATTGTCCGATTGAGATGCTTTTTGATCAATATGTTGGAAACTCATATGTCTAATTGTCTACCAAGTTTGGTGCTTATCGGGTCTGCGGTTTAAGAGAAGTTTGCTGATTAATGAAGAGGACATAATTTGTGATATCTCCGCCTTGTTGTATCTTACCTCACGATGGTTCTTTGTTATTGTTGTTGCCGGTGGGTGAGATGTAAGTGTTGTAATCTCACATATGTTCTAGAGAAAACTACGTATCCCGGAGTTGCTCATAGTGAAGCTTGTGTAGAGTTGCTTGGTCCGCACCCGTGGTTTTTACCTCCTCCCACATTGAGGAGGTTTTCATATAAATCCTTGTGTCACTTGTTTGTGTGCTTGTGTTTGTTTTCCGCTGTATTTGTTGGTTTAAGTTATCCTCAAAGTTTATCATTTTCACATAGGCATATTGGGGTTGTGCCCCAACAAAAAAATTAGGGGAACCACCTGGTATCCCTCAAATATCCTCTTTTCTTTCCTTTTAAAATTTTATTTTATTTTATGTTCCCCAAACCCAGAACCACTGTCTCCGTCTTCTGCAATGGCGGCGCCCCTCGCAACCCCCCAGCTCCGTTCCCTCTGTGCCCGCCCGACCATGCCTGCACCTGCCTGAGCTAGAGCTTAGTAGATGCGTGCCAAAAATAATGTTAGTGGCATGGAGCTGGCATGGCACTAATGTAGCGCCGCTGATAAATGTTACAAGTGGAGTGGCAGACGCACACCTCTATTAATCACTTAGTAGTGGTGTGTGATGGATTGATCATGCCACTAGTAACAACTTACTAGTGAAGTGTGCTGGATTGAGCACACTACTAGTCATATCCCTCACTGGTGGCGAGCCCTTGGTCATCCATGCCACTACCAACATATTTAGGATTTTAAAAATGGGTGGCTGCACCACTTGTCCCCGACGGTACCTCTATTTCTTGGAGAGGTCCTCGATTGCAGCTACAACCGTGAGGTGGCGGTGATGACACCAAACTACGTGCGTGCTAACTTGTTGAGACTCCAAGTGCAGAGTGATGTAGCAAGCATATTTTCTCCACAATGGTGACTTGGGGCTTATATCGAACTCTTGGGGAACCAGTGGTAGTTCTTATTCTCGTCCTCTTCAAACAAACTGAAAAGCAAAAGCACATGCCTTGTGTCCCCTGTCAAGCACAAGGTTCCGTGTAAGTAAAATAAAACTTAAATAATAAAAATGGTAAATAAATTGACTAGGAGAGTAAAACCAATTAAAGGAAAGTTATTTTTGGGTTTTTGGTATGATTTTCAAGTAATAAATGGTTTTTATTTTCTTATTTAATTATGGAAAAAATTGTAAAAGCAATAAAAAGCAAGATAAAAGGTGTTTCTTATGATTAAAAATGTACCAGGTTCATAGTTTCACTTGACTACTCTCTTATAAATTATGATGGATATAAAACATCTTACATAATGGAATATATGTGATTGAATATTTATATAGAGTTTGATTAACATTCATATGGGTATAACATCATATTATTAATATGATGCAACACATCTTACTTATACTTCTCTAGAAAGGGAAAATTCCAAGCTATCTAGATTTAATGCAAACAAGATCGAGTATAGCTTTAAGAACTTTGACATGATGTTTAGATATCAAATATGCCACCACGAACAAACGAGAATCATCTGTTGTTGTCACTAGATGGTTGTGTTACATCCATCTACTTTATCCCAAGTGGGGTAACAAAAGGAAAGGTAAAAACCATAGAGGATCTCGGATATATGTCACTTCCAATAACCACTACCATGTTACTCCATCTAATGTACATGTTCTCCACACTCGATTCGATACATATTTTCGGCCATAAGTTTCCGACGGTAGTTAGCGTACATCTACGATAGTACTTTTCCTGACTCTTTTTAATTACTCGGTGGTCATTTTTTGGCACAAATTTCCGGGCCCTAAATTTCAAGTGGCAGTTACCCTACCACAAGTCTTTGAGATTGTGCAATTTTATGGCCGTAATTTGTCGTCGGATATCAACTGTAAAATTTTCCTTAGATATTAAGTCTCTGAAACAACTTTCTAGCCGTAGTTTTCCTAAGCGGTTTCCATACTCTCACTCTTAAAGGGTGCATAATTTTCCGCCAGGCTATAAATTTCCCGTGTTACTACACGCATATACTATGTACCGGTGTGAATATATATCTCTCACAAAGCTCCAACGCATTGGCATTGAAGAGCCATGATTTTCTACCAATCAGCAGCCACGCGTCGCCCTTTGTTTGAAAAAATATGTTTTTTTATGTTTCTCATTTTGTTTTTGGCGTTAACTTCTAGAGATAACTTTTAGCAAAGTAGCTTTCTACTCTCGGCTGATGAGAAACTCTACAATGAATGCTTCTTGAACATTTTTTTGTTTCTACCTTTTTACTCTTGACTGGTAACTTTGAGATAGATTCCTGGCTATAATTTTCCATTAGTTGAGTACCTCTCCTACGGTTAGTATTGCTCTTATAGTAATTAAGTAGCAGTAATTTAATTTCCCCTTTCTTTATTCTCGATATTTTTTCCGATTAAGTAGTTTTACCATGGTAACTTTAAAGGTGATTTATTAGGTTCTTTGGTGATTATTTCTATGCAAAATTTGAAGCCTTGGCGATTGACATTAATCCTTCATCGTGATGGTAGTTATTCCATGCAAATCATGGTCCCCAAATAATAATTCCCCATATGGTAATTATTTAGCAAAAAGTTTTTCAACGATTGTGTAGCCTTGGTAGCCGGTATTTTCTTACCGAGTTATTTCAAAGGTGCACATGGAGCAATCCTCATACGGTAATTTTCAAATGTACCGCGGACAACAATCTTTAGCAATAATTTTGCTGATGGTAATTCTCCATTTGTAGTTCCTTTTTCTATAATGCCTTCATGATTATGCTATTTTATTTGAAAATAAAATATTCCTGTTGTCGGCTTCTTCTATTCAAAATTATGATAATACTAATACATTAATTGGCTCATGACCACCATGTGAGAATGCTACACCTTCTTCCTGGCTATTTGACACAAAAATCTATTCAATGCTTCTTCTTTCAGAAACAAATATTAAAACTTTTTTATTAATCTACACATGATAACCCTACAGACGCAGGCGTCTGCGTAGTGCTGTTATGCTTCTAGTGTTTATAACAACTAATAACGAAAGTAAATTGGGATAATGTGTCGATAAGCTACAAAGTTCATGTATGCATTTTGCATCGGATGGTCGGCGAGGATCTTGGCGATGGAAGTTTGTGATATTTTATAAAGTCTGCGAATCAATTGTGGCTAGTTTCGGAAATAAGAGTATCGAACCACGAGGAGCTACTAGTTAAGGTCTTAATGCCCCTTGCTACTATCTATTAAAGGTTACTTGTAAATCGTTCTTGAATCTCAAGTTAAGGTGTTTTAAAGATTGTTGGAATTGGTTGCAAGAAAGTAAAAGAAACACATAGTGAGAAATGGGTTTGAAGCAATAAGACAAAATTGTTCTCGGGGATTATTGAATCCATCTCTAGCATTAGGATTCATGTTAATTAAGATAAAGATATGCTTTTAATCATATTGTGTGTGGAGAGAGATCCATAACAAGATGCACCCAGAAAGCCATCGGTCATCGCATTTCTAAAAAGCAGTGTTGGGCCTCGAAGCGAGGAAGTTTGTAGAACAACGACAAGTTTCCCTTAAGTGAATCACCCAAGGTTTATCGAACTCCAGGAGGTAGGAGTCAAGATAGTCCTCTCAAACAACCCTGCAATCACGATACAAAGAAGTCTCTTGTGTCCCCAGCACCTAATACACTTGTCGGATGTATAGGTGCACTAGTTCGACAGAAGAGATAGTAAAACACGGGTGGTATAGATGAATATGAGTGTTAATAACAATCTGAAATAAAAATAGCGAGTAAACATACGTAGAGCAGTGTGACGGTGTTTTGCGGTATTGAAGCGAGCCTAGGGATCATGTTTTTCACTAGTGGACACTCTCAACATTGATAAAAACAATAAATAAATAACTTCTCCTCACTTGTGCTACATACACTCTTTTGTTGGATGACAAGCACCATTCGTTGTGTAGGGCTACAAAAGCTCCCTCAAGCCGGAGGTGTAAGCGCCACAACTACGGCATTCATATTTAAATAACCTTAGAGCATATTAGATCTTTGCAAAATAAACGAAACTAACATAGCATACACAACGTGCATGCGTACATATGAAATAGAGGTGAATCCTCCAATACTATCATAGTGATAATTAACTCCATAACCTACAAGAGATTATGATCATAACCCACGCCAAGTACTACACGATGCACACACTGTCACCATTACACCGTGAAGGAGGAATAGAATACTTAAATAACATCACATGAGTAGCACATAGACTAATAGCGATACAAAGCTCATCATATGGATCTCAATCATGCAAAGCAATTCATGAGATCATTGTAGTGAGGTTGGAAGAGAGAGATTAACCACATAGCTACAGTCACGACCCTTAGCCTCGGAGAACACTCCCTCCTAATCATGGCTGCTGACGACGTTGATGGAGATGGCGGTGGTGTCGATGGAATGCCTTAGGGGCAATTCCTGATCCGTGACGTCTTGCAGAGCAGCCGTCCCCGAGATGCTGGCTTCGCGACGGGCGGCGGCTGCCGGAACTTTCTCGTATCGTGGCTTTTCGTATAAGATTTAGGTCGGGGAGGCTTATATCTGTGAAGATCGGGTCCGGAGAGAGGGCTGCGGAGCCGCCACTGGCCGGGCGCCCCCTGGGCTTGTAGGCCACATGTGGGGGGCCACGGCTCTCCTGCGGCCCCTCTCACGTTGTTACCGGAAGCTTCGTGAATTATAAGATGCTGGGCAGTTTAGTCCAATTAGAATATTTCCTTACTAGGATTTCGAAACCAAAAACAACTGAAACGAGAGGCTAGCACTTGACATCTCGTCAAATATGATTAGTTAGGAAAATGCATCAACGATATAAAGTGTGAACAAAACATGTAAGTATTGTCATAAAACAAGCATGGAACATCGAAAATTATAGATACGTTTGACGTATCCAAGCATCTAAACTTAGTTCCTACTCGCCTCGAGTAGGTAAATGATAACACAAATAATTTCTGAAGTGACATGCTACCAACATAACCTTGATCAGCATTATTGTAAAGCATATGAGATGAATGGAGTGATCTGAAGCAAAAGATTACTAACAAAAGATAATGACTAAACAAATGAATCATATAGCAAAACTTTTCATGAATAGTACTTTCAAGACAAATATCAACAAGACTTGCATAAGAGCTAACTCATAAGCAATAAATTCAAAGTAAAAGGCATTGAAACAACACAAAGGATGATTAAGTTTCAGCAATTGCTTTCAACTTGTAACATGTATATCTCATGGATAATTGTCAACATAGAGTAATATAGCAGTGCAATAAGTAAACATGTAAGAATCAATGCACAGATTAACACAAGTGTTTGCTTCTAAGATAAAAAGTAGGTAAGCTGACTCAACATAAAGTAAAAGAATGGCCCTTCGGAGAGGAAGCATGGATTACTATTTTGTGCTTTGAGCTTTTATTTTGAAAACATAGAAACAATTTTGTCAACGGTAGTAATAATTCATATGTGCTATGCATAACACCTCCCTACAAGTTGCAAGTCTCATGCATAGAGTACTAATAGTGCTCGCACCTTCCTAATCAGCTCGGATAACATGGATTATCATTGCATGACATATGTTTCAACCAAGCGTCACAAAGGGGTACCTCTGTGTGCCTGTACAAAAGTCCTAGGAGATCAATTGCATTTGATTTCTCGTTTTTGCTAATCTCAACTTAGGACATCCACACCGGGACAACTAGACAACAGATAGTGGACTCCTCTTTTAATGCTTAAGCATTCAACAACGATAATATTCTCATAAGAGATTGAGGTTTTATGTCCAAACTAAACCACCATGATACATGGCTTTTAGTTAAACTTCCCAATGTTCTTCTCTAACACATGCATACTCAAACCATTTGATCATGAAATTACACTTACTTCAGACAAGATGAACATGCATAGCATCTCACATGATATCCAACAAAGGTAAAAAAGTTGATGGCGTCCCCCGAAACATGGTTACCGCTCAACAAGCAACTTATAAGAACTAAGACACATAACTACATATTCATCACCACAATAGTTTTAAGCTATTTGTCCCATGAGCTATATATTGCAAAGATAAATGAATGAAATTTTAAAGGTAGCACTCAAGTAATTTACTTTGGAATGACAGAAAAATACCACATAGTAATATGGTGGACACAAATGGCATGGGTTTTGGCTCAAGGTGTTTGGATGCACGAGAAGCATTTCGTCTCAGTACAAGGTTTGGGCGCAAGGTTGTTTGAAGCAAGCACAAGTATGAACAGGTACAACAAAACTTACACAAGAACATATTGCAAGCATTATAAGACTCTACTCTGTCTTCCTTGTTGTTCAAACACTTTGCCAGAAAAATCTAGACCTTGAGAGACCAATCATGCAAACCAAATTTTAACAAGCTCTACGGTAGTTCTCCACTAATAGATTCAACCATGATGCAAGAGCTTAAACATGATCTAATGAGAGCTCAAAACAATTGCCAAGTTTCAAGTTATTCCAAACCATATGAAGCATTTTCTGATTCCAACCAAATAGCAACAAGTGAAGCGATCAACTTTCTCCCTTGAACATTAAAGCACAACTAAGAACACAAGTGTACCATATGAAAAAGCGGAGCGTGTCTCTCCCCACATAGGCATGAATTTATTCGAATGAAAATAACAAAACGAAAATAAAAAGCACACAGCGCTCCCAGTAAAGTACATAAGATGTGAGCGAGAATAAAAATAGTTTCACTAGAAGTGACACGATAAGTTGTCGATGAAGAGGATGCCTTGGGCATCCCCAAACTAGATACTTAGTCTAACCCAAAATATGCGGATGAACCAGGGCATCCCAGAGCTTAGACCTTTCACTCTTCTTGATCATAGTATATCATCTCTACTCTTGACCCTTGAAAACTTCCTCCGCACCAAACTAAACAAACTCATTAGAGGGTTAGTGCATAATCAAAAATTCATATGTTAAGAGAGTGACACAATCATTCTTAACACTTGTGGACATTGCCTACTGACAGTTAATGGAACAAAGAAACCCATTCAACATAGCAAAAGCGGCAATGCGAAATAAAGGCAGAGTACGCCAAAAGCAGGCAGTCAAACAGGAAACGAGATTTTACAGGAGGCACTGCCTCAAGCAGTAAAAACTCAAAACTAATTAAAGTTACGTACATATCTGGGGAACACGCACGTAAATTGGCAGATTTTTGAGAATTTTCTACAGAGTTCTACGCAAATTAAGTGACAGACAACAATTATGTTTCTGCGGCAATCCAAATCTAGCATCAACTTTACCATAGAACTTTACTTGGCACAAAAACATATTAAGGAGGGGTTATACGATAGTAACAACTTCAAGACTCTTCTTGATAGCAAAATAAACACATGGGTTATCTCTAGAAGTTCTTTCTTTATAGCCATTAAGATGGGCTCAGTCAATTTTAATGATGCTCATATAAGGATGAGTTGAAGCAAAGAGAACATCAAGAAGCAAATTCAAAACACATTTAAGCCTAACCCACTTTCCTACGAAAAGGAATCTTGTACACAAATAAATTCATGAAGAACAAAGTGACAAGCATAGGAAAGCAACACAAGCGCAATTTCAAGATTCTCAACATAAAGAGGGGAAACTTAATATTATTAAGATGCATATAACCATGTTCCCTCTCTCATAATAACTTTCAGTAGCATCATGAACAAACTCAACAATATAACTATCACACAAAACATTCTTGTCATGAGCCACATGCATAAAATTATTACTCTCCACATAATCAATTTTATTAGTTGTAGTGGGAGCAAATTCAATAAGATAGCTATCATTATTATTCATCACCATAATCATCATATATAGGGGGCATATTGTAGAGGAGGCGTTTTGGCTCATAGGAGCATTTGCACCCATTATTCAAATATTAAAAACAATTTGAAAATGTTAAAAAGTCGACATAAAATTTATGGGTAAATTGTGACATTTTATGTCCACACACAAGTTTTAAGTGAAAAATAACATTTTATGTGGCATGTATAAAAAAGACAAAAAAAATGTCACATGCAGTAGTCGGGTTGAAACGTAATTTATCTTTTTTGCGGGGAACCACGAAAAAAATATAATTTCTGCAAACTTGTGTACAAAGATAAATGTCTAGATGCATGCAAATTTTATTTCGGAATTTTTTGACACTTCAAATGTATTTTCACACAACGGGTTCATATGCTCCTACAAATATAGGAGCCATATTGTAATCATAATTAATTTTCTCCTCAATAGTGGGGACAGAAAATATCATATTCATCATTACAAACATCATATATAGGAGTAAAGTATCATCAAAGTAAATTTTCTCCTCCATGCTTGGGGGACTAAAATATCACAACTAGCTTCCCCAAGCTTAAGTTCTTCCATAGCTTTAGCAATAATGGTGTTCAAAGAGTTCATGCTAATAACATTGCTACAACTATTTTTGAAACAAAGTTCCATGGGTTTTTTAATTTTTCTCTTCAAACACATCATGTCCTAATTCAAGATAAAGTTCATAAAGATCTCTAATTTTTTGGCTGTTTTCCATTAAGCCTAACTAGTGAAAATAAAAACAAGAAACAAAAAGATATAATTGCAGAATCTGAAGGAGATAACTTCGAGCACTCACACACCGGCAACGGTGCTAGGAAATAGCTTAGTAGTCGGAGGATGTGAATATCTTTACCTTACCTCCCGGCAACGGCGTCGGAAAATAGCTTAGTAGCCGACAGTGTGTGAGTGCCGTTTACCTTACCTCCCCCCGGCAACGGCGCGAGAAAATAGCTTGATGTCTCTGGTGCTTCTATTCTTGTAGGCAGTGTTGGGCCTCAAGAGCAGAGTTTGTAGAACAGCAGCAAGTTTCCTTAAGTGAATTTGAACTCGGGGAGGTAGAGGTCAAAGATAGTCCTCTCAAGCAACCATGCAACTAAGATACAAGAAGTCTCTTGTGTCCCCAACACACCTAATACACTTGTCGGATGTATAGGTGCACTAGTTCACGGCGAAGAGATAGTAAAACACAGGTGGTATAGATGAAT
Organism: Lolium multiflorum; assembly: GCA_030979885.1. Taxonomy (NCBI): domain Eukaryota; kingdom Viridiplantae; phylum Streptophyta; class Magnoliopsida; order Poales; family Poaceae; genus Lolium; species Lolium multiflorum. The sequence goes on from CM061749.1 coordinate 152,028,210, forward strand.
ATGAGTGGTAATAACAATCTGAAATAAAAATGGCAGCGAGTAAACATGCAGTAGAACAGTAAGCAAGCGGTGTTTGCAGTATTGGAAACAAGGCCTAGGGATCATACTTTCACTAGTGGACACTCTCAACATTGATCGCATAATAAATAAATAACTTCTCCTCACTTGTGCTACATACACTCTTTTGTTGGATGACAAACACCATTAGTTGTGTAGGGCTACAAAAGCTCCCTCAAGCCGGAGTTAACAAAGCGCCACAACATTCAGCATTCATATTTAAATAACCTTAGGGGGAGCATAATAGATCTTTGCAAAATAAGCGAGAACTAACATAGCATACACAATTCGCCATTACACTATGAAAGGGGGAATAGATCACATCAATAGTATCATAGTGATAATTAACTCCATAACCTACAAGAGATTATGATCATAACCTACGCCAAGAACTACATGATGCACCTTGTCACCATTACACCATGCGGGGAGGAATAGACTACTTTAATAACATCACATGAGTAGCACATAGACTAATAGCGATACAAAGCTCATCATATGGATCTCAATCTTGCAAGCAATTCATGAGATCATTGTATTGGTGTACAGAGAGAGAGAGAGAGAATAGCTACCGGTACAGCCCTTAGCCCCGGGGGAGAACTACTCCCTCCTCATCATGAGAGCAGCAGCGTTGATGGAGATGGTGTTGGTGTCGATGGAGATGCCTTCGGGGCAATTCCCGTCCGGTGGCGTGCCGAATAGAGCTTGTCCCCCGGATCTTGGCTTCGCGATGGCGGCGGCTACGGAACTTTTCTCGTATCGTGGCTTTTTCGTATAGGTTAGGTCGGGAGGCTTATATAGGCGAAGAGTCGGAGTCGGAAGGGCTACGGAGCCGCCCACAACGGCGCCCCCCTGGGCCACGCCGGCCACATGTGGGCCTCCCCTCTGGCCCTCTCCGGTGTTCTGGAAGCTTCGTGGAATTATAAGATCTGGGCGTTGATTTCGTCCAATTGAGAATATTTCCTTACTAGGATTTCTGAAACCAAAACATCGCAGAAAACAGGAACTAGCACTTGCATCTCGTCAATAGGTTAGTTCCGGAAAATGCATCAAAACGATATAAGTGCGAACAAAACATGTAAGTATTGTTATAAAACAAGCATGGAACATCAGAAATTATAGATGCGTTGGAGACGTATCAGAAATCCATCGGTCATCGCATCTCCAAATAACCACTGCGGCTAGCCTTCTGCAAACCACATATTGACTATCGCAATTAAGGGTTTTACCCCATGGTTATCGATATGAGCTTGGCGAGTCCCCCTTTATCACCTTGTTCTGTTAAAGTGCCCATACGGTAATGTCACTTCTCACCGTTCACTTTACCACACTTCAAAGGGTAGTTCCCTCTCGAGACCATAAGGCAAATATTACATGGTGCACAACATATAATATCAAGAGAGAGAACTAATACAAATTAATAACTTAAAACCATAGATAATCTTAGATTCACCTATATTCATGCTAGGATTTGTCCATCTCGCCAAGAAAAAAAGGAACTACTCACACATGGAAACAATCAATAACATCATCATACTCTTATGGATGGGATGAAAGTAATGGTATGAATTCAAATACAAATCCACAATAGAAATCAAGATTACAACTATGGTTGGAGGAGAATGGGATCGGTGATGGTGATGGAGATGCAGTGGTTGATGATGAAGGGGATTATGCCTTGTACTCCGATGATCCGCGTAGCAGTCCGGATGATGTCTTCCCAAAGTTGCTCCTCCCAGATCTATCAGGATGGAGTTTTGTGTTTTCCGAAGATGTCTGTCTCAGATCTGTGTCTCGGATCACTGTGCCATCCACGCGATATGTAAGTATTTGATGAGCGGTGCTTCGAGTACGGCGTACGGGCGGGCAATACGGGCAGGTCCCCGTAATGATGCCGCTAAACATACTAGAACTTGTCCTCGCATTCTCCTTTCGCCCAGGTGCATAATTAAGTGCTTAAATGATTTTTATCACGTCAAAATACCATAAAATGATAGTTTTAATTGATATTTCATATTTGCCTTATTATTTTGAGATCTTGCGTAGACAAGCATAAAAAAGCTACTCATTGATACCTATATGAAATAATGGTGCAAAAACATGCTAAAAGTGCACTCATCAGGTTGTTTAGGGCTCCAGGAAGAGAATGAGGTCGACCGAAGCTTGCATGCAGGGAGGTGACGCGGGGGCTCGAGGTGGAGGTGAGACAGACAACGGCCAGGTGGCTTCGAGGCATCGATGACAACAAAGAAGCAGGGAGGAGCGGACACAGTGTGGGCTACGATGGCTCGCCATGGAATGATAGTTGGAGGTATCAAGTCTCCAAAGTCTAGTAGGACAAGGCAAGCCATTGGGGAGCTTCTCCGAGAGGAGAAACAACGAGGACACATGAAGTGCTGGCGGCATGCTTCAACAACGTGGCTGGAGGTGGGGTAGCACGAGCGAAGGAGGGAACAACCGGGAGGCAGAGACAAGGAGGTGTGGCGGCAAGGCTTGGGGGAGGGGGTTGATGTCTCTGGGTGCTCTATTCTTGTAGACGGTGTTGGGCTAAGAAGAGGTTTGTAGAACAGAGCAAGTTTCCTTAAGTGGATCACCCAAGGTTTATCGAACTCAGGAGGAAGAGGTCAAAGATATCCCTCTCAAGCAACCCTGCAATTACGATACAAGAAGTCTCTTGTGTCCCCAACACACCTAATACACTTGTCGGATGTATAGGTGCACTAGTTCGGCGAAGAGATAGTGAAATACAAGTAGTATGGATGTATATGAGTGGTAATAGTAATCTGAATAAAATATGGCAGCGAGTAAACATGCAACAGAACAGTAAATAAACGGTGTTTTCAGTATTGGAAACAAGGCCTAGGGATCATACTTTCACTAGTGGACACTCTCAACATTGATCGCATAATAAACAACTCTTTCTCATATGTGCTACATACACTCTTTTGTTGGATGACAAACACCATTCGTTGTGTAGGGCTACAAGAGCACCTCAATGCGGGAGTTAACAAGCTCCACAACATTCGATGTTCATATTTAAATAACCTTAGAGCATAATAGATCATTGCAAAATAAACCAAGAACTAACATAGCACACACACATTGTCCACATTACACTATGAAAGGAGGAATAGATCACATCAATACTATCATAATGACAATTAACTCCACAACCACAAGAGATCATGATCATAGCCTACGACAAGAACCACACGGTGCACACACTAGCACCTTTACACCATGCGGAGGAATAGACTACTTTAATAACATCACATGAGTAGCATAAACTAGTAGCGATACAAAGCTCATCATATGGATCTCAGTCATGTAAAGCGGCTCATGAGATCATTGTATTAGTACAGAGAGAGATTAACCACATAGCTACGGTAGAGCCCTCAGCCCGAGGGGAGAACTACTCCCTCCTCATCATGGGAGACAGCGATGGCGGTGAAGATGGCGGTGGTGTCGATGGAGATGGCTCCGGGGGCAATTCCCCGTCCCGGCAGGGTGCCGGAACAGAGACTTCTGTCCCCCCGAATTGGAGTTTCGCGATGTGGCGGCGCCCCTGGAGTCTTTCTGGAGTTTCGTCAATTGGTGTCGAAGTTTTAGGTCACGACGGCTTAAATAGGCGAAGAGTCGGAGTCGGGGAGTCCTGAGGGCCCACCCCATAGGGTGGGGTGACCACCCTCAGGCCGCGCCGGCCTATTGGGAGGAGGCCCTGGGCCTCCCCCTGGCCCTTCTGGCTCCGTGAGTCTTCCGATGAAATAGAATTTCTGTAATTTTTCTGGATTTTTCCGAGCACTTTGGTTTTTGGGCCTTTTATGCAATAAACAGACATAATAAACAGAAACTGGCACTATGGCATCTTGTTAATAGGTTAGTCCAATAAATGCCATAATATGATATAAAGTGCAAGCAAACCATGTAGGTATTGTCATAAAACAAACATGGAACATCAGAAATTATAGATACGTTGGAGACGTATCAGCATCCCCAAGCTTAGTTCCTACTCGTCCTCGAGTAGGTAAACGATAAAAGATAATTTCTGAAGTGACATGCTACCAACATAATCTTAATCATACTATTGTAAAGCATATGAGATGAATGCAGCGATTCGAAGCAATGTTAATGCAATGAGTAAACAATCGAATCATATAGGAAAGACTTTTCATGAATAGTACTTTCAAGACAAGCATCAATAAGTCTTGCATAAGAGTTAACTCATAAAGCAATAAATTCAAAGTAAAGGCATTGAAGCAACACAATGGAAGATTAAGTTTCCAGCGGTTGCTTTCAACTTGTAACATGTATATCTCATGAATAGTTGTCAATGCAAAGCAATATAACCGGTGCAATATGCGAGTATGTAAGAATCAATGCACGATTAACACAAGTGTTTGCTTCTCGAGATGGGAGGAAATAGGTGAGACGGACTCAACATAAAGTAGAAGAATGGCCCTTGACGAGGGAAGCATCGATTGCTATATTTGTGCTAGAGCTTTTATTTTGAAAACATAAAGAGAGCATAAAAATAAAGTTTTGAGAGGTGTTTGTTGTTGTCAACGAATGGTAGCGGGTACTCTAACCCCTTGCCAGACAAACCTTCAAAGAGCGGCTCCCATTTTATTTTATTTTTGGGTGGCACTCCTTCCAACCTTTCTCAAACCATGGCTAACCGAATCCTCGGGTGCCTGTAACAATCTCATACCATGAAGGAGTGCCTTTTTATTTTAGTTTTATTATGATGACACTCCTCCCCACCTTTGCTTTCTCAAGCCATGGCTAACCGAATCCTTCGGGTGCCGTCCAACAATCACATACCATGGAGGAGTGTCTATTTTTGTTAATTAATTTGGGACTGGGAATCCCATTGCCAGCTCTTTTTGCAAAATTATTGGATAAGCGGATGAAGCCACTAGTCCATTGGTGAAAGTTGCCCAACAAGATTGAAAGATAAACACCACATACTTCCTCATGAGCTATAAAACATTGACACAAATAAGAGGTAATAACTTTTGAATTGTTTAAAGGTAGCACTCAAGCAATTTACTTTGGAATGGCGGAGAAATACCATGTAGTAGGTAGGTATGGTGGACACAAATGGCATAGTGGTTGACTCAAGGATTTGGATGCATGAGAAGTATTCCCTCTCGATACAAGGCTTAGGCTAGCAAGGTTATTGAAACAAACACAAGGATGAACCGGTGCAGCAAAACTCACATAAAAGACATATTGTAAACATTATAAGACTTTACACCGTCTTCCTTGTTGTTCAACCCAATACTAGAAATTATCTAGACCTTAGAGAGACCAATTATGCAAACCAAATTTTAGCAAGCTCTATGTATTTCTTCATTAATGGTGCAAAGTATATGATGCAAGAGCTTAAACATGAGCACAACAATTGCCAAGTATCAAATTATTCAAGACATTCTACCAATTACTACATGTAGCATTTCCCGTTTCCAACCATATAACAATTAACGAAGCAGTTTCAACCTTCGCCATGAATATTAAAAGCTAAGAACACATGTGTTCATACGAACCAGCGGAGCGTGTCTCTCTCCCACACAAGCATTTATTCAAACAAAAACAAAAACAAAAACAAACATACGCTCAAGTAAAGTACATAAGATGTGACCGAATAAAAATATAGTTTCAAGAGAAGAAACCTGATAAATTGTTGAAGAAGGGGATGCCTTGGGCATCCCCAAGCTTAACTTGAGTCTTCTTGAAATATGTAGGGATGAACCACGGGGCATCCCAAGCTTAGACTTTTCAATCTTCTTGATCGTAGTATATCATCCTCCTCTCTTGATCTTGAAAACTTCCTCCACACCAAACTCAAAACAACTCATTAGAGGGTTAGTGCATAATCAAAGACTCACATGTTCAGAGGTGACACAATCATTCTTAACACTTCTGGACATTGCACAAAAGCTTCTGAAAGTTAATGGAACAAAGAACCAACATAACGAAAGAGGCAATGCGAAATAAAAGGCAGAATCTGTCAAAACAGAACAGTCCGTAAAGACGAATTTTAAAATGGCACCAGAATTGCTCAGATGAAAATGCTCAAATTTAATGAAAGTTGCATACATATCTGAGGATCACTCACGTAAATTGGCATAATTTTCTGAGTTACCTACAGAAATTAAGCCCAGATTCGTTACAGCAAGAAATCTGTTTCTGCGCAGTAATCCAAATCTAGTATGAACCTTACTATCAAAGACTTTACTTGGCACAACAATGCAACAAAACTAAGATAAGAGAGGTTGCTACAGTAGTAACAACTTCCAAGACACAAATATAAAAAAAGGTACTGTAGAAAAATAAACACATGGGTTATCTCCCAAGAAGTTCTTTCTTTATAGCCATTAAGATGGGCTTCAGCAGTTTTAATGACGTACTCGCAAGAAATAGTATTTGGAGCAAAAAGGAGCATCAAGAGACAAATTCAAAACAAATTTAAGCCTAGCATGCTTCCTATGCATAGGAATCTTGTACACAAATGAATTCATGAAGAACAAAGTGACAAGCATAAGAGGATAAAACACGAGTAACTTCAAGATTCTCAACATAAAGGGGAAACTTAATATTATTAAGATGCCTATAACCATGTTTCCCTCTCTCATAATAACTTTCAGTAGCATCATTGATGAAATCCACAATATACCCGTCACTTAAAACATTCTTATCATGGTTCATGTGCATAGAAGTATCATTAATTTTGGCATAAGAAGAGTTCTTCTCATTAATAGTAATTGGAGCAAGATTATTATCAAGAATTTGAACATGGTAAACAAGTTGCATATTAAGGGAATTGTTTTTAGCAATCCAATCATAACTATGACAAGTTTCATAAGGATAATTATAACCTATATCATAGCATTCTTTATAATAATCATCAAAGGTCGGAGGCACAGTGTCATCATAAGAAATAGAATAGTTATCTTTCACAGTCGGTTTATCTGTGACCATACCATCATTGTTATTAGAAGGAGATGTATCAAACACATAATGATCAGTAGCAAAAGGATTTTCAAACACCTCTTCCCCAAGCTTAGAGCTTTCTATATCATTATGGGAGGAAGCATGGATAGCACTGATACTATGGCAATTATTATCATCATCATTTTCAGAATTAGTTTCCCAGAGATTTGCAATATCAAAAGTAGTGTGCTCATTCAAATCATGATCACTAATGTATGTAAAGGGCATAGGAAGATCATTGTATTCAGATTCATTATCATAATAATTATTAGGAGCAACATACTTACGGTTACCTAGCGTTATCTCATTCACGCGGGGATATGCCGTTACCTCTTTGTTTATATTCTCCTTCTTCTCCTTCTGCTTCTTCTCGTTATCTCATTCACGCGGGGATATGCCGTTACCTCTTTGTTTTTATTCTTCTTCTTCTTCTTCTTCTTCTTCTTCTTCTTCTTCTTCTTCTTCTTCTTCTTCTTCTTCTTCTTCTTCTTCTTCTTCTTCTTCTTCTTCTTCTTCTTCTTCTTCTTCTTCTTCTTCTTCTTCTTCTTCTTCTTCTTCTTCTTCTTCTTCTTCTTCTTCTTCTTCTTCTTCTTCTTCTTCTTCTTCTTCTTCTTCTTCTTCTTCTTCTTCTTCTTCTTCTTCTTCTTCTTCTTCTTCTTCTTCTTCTTCTTCTTCTTCTTCTTCTTCTTCTTCTTCTTCTTCTTCTTCTTCTTCTTCTTCTTCTTCTTCTTCTTCTTCTTCTTCTTCTTCTTCTTCTTCTTCTTCTTCTTCTTCTTCTTCTTCTTCTTCTTCTTCTTCTTCTTCTTCTTCTTCTTCTTCTTCTTCTTCTTCTTCTTCTTCTTCTTCTTCTTCTTCTTCTTCTTCTTCTTCTTCTTCTTCTTCTTCTTCTTCTTCTTCTTCTTCTTCTTCTTCTTCTTCTTCTTCTTCTTCTTCTTCTTCTTCTTCTTCTTCTTCTTCTTCTTCTTCTTCTTCTTCTTCTTCTTCTTCTTCTTCTTCTTCTTCTTCTTCTTCTTCTTCTTCTTCTTCTTCTTCTTCTTCTTCTTCTTCTTCTTCTTCTTCTTCTTCTTCTTCTTCTTCTTCTTCTTCTTCTTCTTCTTCTTCTTCTTCTTCTTCTTCTTCTTCTTCTTCTTCTTCTTCTTCTTCTTCTTCTTCTTCTTCTTCTTCTTCTTCTTCTTCTTCTTCTTCTTCTTCTTCTTCTTCTTCTTCTTCTTCTTCTTCTTCTTCTTCTTCTTCTTCTTCTTCTTCTTCTTCTTCTTCTTCTTCTTCTTCTTCTTCTTCTTCTTCTTCTTCTTCTTCTTCTTCTTCTTCTTCTTCTTCTTCTTCTTCTTCTTCTTCTTCTTCTTCTTCTTCTTCTTCTTCTTCTTCTTCTTCTTCTTCTTCTTCTTCTTCTTCTTCTTCTTCTTCTTCTTCTTCTTCTTCTTCTTCTTCTTCTTCTTCTTCTTCTTCTTCTTCTTCTTCTTCTTCTTCTTCTTCTTCTTCTTCTTCTTCTTCTTCTTCTTCTTCTTCTTCTTCTTCTTCTTCTTCTTCTTCTTCTTCTTCTTTTAGAGGCTTGAAGGAAACTTGGGAGGATCCCTCCTTTTCATTAATTAGTTGAAAACACACAGCGGTCCTATCATATTTTGGCAAGGTGTCATCTTCTAAAATATTTTGTATGTAAGTATTTGTATGGATATTATCAATGCAATAAGAAAAACATCCATGCAGGACATCATCAATATTAAGATCACTCATATGTAACAAAGAGATTTTTCTTGAGAGCTCTTCACACCACAAAAATAAAGTAAGTTCATCATGCTGATTAGGAGTAATTTCATCATCACAATACAAATTTGCAGCACTCATTGGGTTCAAATTATCATTGGAGGAGCATTGAAAATTAAAATGACCCACTTCATGGCAAACTTCACAAATAAAAGGATAGAGGGCACAAACTTTTTTACCAAGATCATCTAGAGTCCTAGCCCACTTTCTAGTTTTTTCATTAATATGGTGGATACAATATTCATCTTTGATTTGATTAATTCCACAAGGTCTATGCATTCCACAAAAATTAACATGCTTATAGGAAATAGCATTCTTAGGAGTTTGAGCATGCTTATTGCAATCATTAACAACAATTTCATTCTTCATGCAAGCCTCTTTAAAAGGTTCATGATACTTATCAAAATTATTTTTAGGCAATTCAAAATGAGAAGCAAAGGCTTTATAAAGATTTGCAATAACTTGAGAGTCAAGACCATAGGTAGCACTCATATTTCGAAATTCATCAGTATCCATAAAAGTTTTAATGCATTCATAATCATAATTTATACCTGACTCTTTACCTTTGTTGTTCTCCCAATCTTCAGCGTTCTTCTGAATCCGATTAAGAAGGTCCCATTTAAACTCTTCTTTATTGCGCGTGAATGATCCAGAACAAGTAGTATCCAGCAAGGTTTTATCTGAAAAGAAAGTCTTGCATAGAAATTATCAATGATAACATTACCAGGAAGCTCATGATTGGGGCATTTGAGCATTAAGGACTTCAATCTCTCCCATGCTTGGGCAATATTCTCTCCATCATGAGGCCAGAAATTATATATACGGTTTCGATCTTTGTGAATTTGAAAGATCGAGATGTCGCCTAGAGGGGGGTGAATAGGCAATTACAAACTCTTTCAGATTTGTCTTGTAAGAATGCGGAATTAAACTATTGTTTAGTTTACAAGCACAAACCCTAGATATGCTAAGCTCAACTAAGTATAACAATAACAACTAGAGCTAAGCAAGATAGGCACAAGATATATGTAGCACAAGTGATAGCAAGATATATGTACTTCAAGCACGATGGCTATCACAAGGAAAGAGAGCTCGGGTATAGAAATAACCGAGGCACGCGGAGACGAGGATGTATTCCCGTGTTCCCTTGCTTTGCAACAAGGTACGTCACGTTTGGAGGAGTGGAGGTCCCACGAAGGATTCCCCGCGCCACGAAGGCTCACCCTATTCTCCGAACCACACCCACGAAGGATAATGGCCCTTTCCTTATGGTTAGCTTTTCCTCCGCTCCGGAGATGGCAAGCTCCACAACCACTTCACAAGCTCCACGAAGGAGAAGCCCGGGCCCCTTCACAATCTTCCACGAAGAGATCACCGGGACACCAACCAAGCCAACTAGGAGGTCACCCTCCAAGAGTAACAAGCTCACGGTCTCTCACTCGAACAAATCGTGGTGGAGAGCTCAACACTATGCAATGATGCAAAGCAAGAACACCGGAGGTGTTCAAGTCCTTCACACTCAAATCCCACCAAAGCAACGAATGCTAGGATGAGATTGGAGAGGAAGAACAAGGGGAAAGTCAACCAAAGACTCCAAGATCTAGATCCCAAGAGATTCCCTCACTTAGAGAAGAAATGGTTTGGTGGAAGTGTAGATCTAGATCTCCTCTCTCAAATCCTCAAATATGAGCAAGAATGGTTGGAGGAATCAAGGGGGAGAGCAAGTTCTTCAAATAGCAACAATGGAGGTGAAGAAGGGGAAGAACTACTAAGCCCAAGGTGGAAGAAGGGCTATTTATAGTCTAGGGAGAAAAATAACCGTTGGGGAAAAAGAACCATTAAAGCAGAAAAACGGCCGAAAATCGCCCGGCCGCGCCGAGGCCGGCCGGCCGGCGGCAGCCGGCCAGGCGGTCAGCAGCCGGTCGGGCCGGCCCACCACCCGGGCGGGCAAAAATGCGCGCAGGGCGGCGGCGAGAGCAAGGAGCGCGGCGGAGCCCCAGCCGTGTGGGCTCGGCGGCCCAGCGCCGAGCGCGCGGGCGCCGGCCGCGCGAGGCGCGACGGCGTGGGCCGGATGGGCGGCGGCCCGGTTACCGTCCGGTCGGACCGGAGGGCTGGCTGGGCTGGCCGGTGCGTGGGCCGGTGGCCGCCCGGTCCACCGGGTGGGCCGGCGTGCAGCCCGGCAGGCCAGGCGCCCAACCGGCAGCCTCCCCCCTTTTCCTTTTTCTTTTCTTTTTCTTCTTTTACTCTTTCTTTAATAACTTTTGCTCCCGAACCCCGATTCGAATGAAACCAGTTTTGTTTGGAAGATAACAACAAATGCTATCCTATGGAAAGTGAAAACACAAGAATCTATAGGAGGGGATTTTATCATGAATATAAAAGGTAGAACCTTATATCATGAATAACCGATAAAATCACCCAACCTCGAAAACGCAATAGAAGATGCATGCGGATTCCGTTTTCGATGAACTTGGGCTTGTTGTAAAGCTAGCAACAAGCTCAAGAACCTCACACAGAGAAACACCAAGAAGCAATACGGATATGCAAAGTATGCAAAGGATTGAGCTCCCTAAGACGATGTGATCAAGTTACCCAACCGAAAGCCCCTCTTAATAGTGCGGCTATGTATCCTATAATCCGGTCTCCCATCAACCACCTTGAGACCGGTAAAAGGAAAACCTAGCAAGGCCATACCTTTGCCTTGCGCATCCCGCTTGATCTTGATGATAACTCTTCAAGCTTCACTCAAGCCGGAATGCCTCACTTGACCAATGTTGCTTCGTGAAGACTCACAAATGCTCCCTCATACACTATGATGGGAAAGCTCCATTGATACACATCTTCACTAGTCCATTATCACCAAATGGATGGCAAGCTTCAAGCATGTGATTCACTTGAGATGCTCATCTTGAACTTGCCCAACTCAACCTTGTATCTTCACATACTCACATAAGATAGAGCATGGCTAATATTGAGTTCCACATAAGAACTCCATCTTCATTTCTTCTTCTTGATCATATCACATATATATCTTCATACCGATGATCTTGATGCCAATACACAAGATATACCTTTATCTTCATGGCATCCATACTTGAATCCAACACATGGAGTACAAGTAGTACCTATGGAATATTCCTTCATATAAACTCAATGAAAACATTAGTCCATAGGGGTTGTCATTAATTACCAAAACCACACATAGGGGCAATATACCCTTACAATCTCCCCCATTTTGGTAATTGATGACAACCACAATAAGAGGGTTTATATAATGAATATTAGAGACAAGTACGCAACTTATCCGAGAATAAGTTGTATACAAGAGGTTGTATTTGATATGGTCAAGTAACACAAAGCTACTATCCCATATCAAAACCAACTCTACTCACACAACTACAACTAATGCAAGGGATGTGAGTAGAACCAATATATATAGAGCAAACTCCCCCACAATGTATGCACGTGTGATGAACATGAATTCATTGCATACATTGTCAAGATTAACCTTTGGGACAATTTCCACTATATATATATACAACCATGCAAGACATATAAATATGGAATGCATGAGAGGCAAAACACTTAAGCACAAACCAAACTTAAGTATAAAACCATTCCCTTAAACCCTCTAAACTTCTCCCCCATTGGCATCGAGTGCCAAAATGGGTGAAAAATTTAGAAAGCCAATATAATGTGAGTTCCTCCCCAAGGTGTGCACTTCTCATAATTTGAGTGGAATCAAATGCACATATCCAATGATGAATACTTGAAGGAAGTCAAACTATATTGAGGATCAAAGATTGCACAAGGATAACATGGTGAAGGAAGTTTTAACAAATAAAGCAAGCAATCAAAGATCCAATTGGACGAACAAAGATATCATGATAAGAGAGATATAGTGCTCTAAATAAAAATAAGGAAGCTCCCCAAGGTTCGTGCATAATTTATAATGTTTGCATTTGAATACAATATGCATAAACATGGAATCCTCACTCCCTCTATATCATTTAGAACACAACCAAGATAGAGATAATATGCTTATCAAGAATAACTTGAGTCCAACAATTACGAGATATGAGTGCATGAAGAAAAACAAGTAAACCAAGCACTCATAAATCTTCTTTACCAACACTATTAAAAACAAAAGGGTAAAAGATGGTTGGCAAAGAACAAGGATATCAAGGTGATGGATTAACGCTCTTATGTATATAAGTTTCTAAAGTGGACATAGTGGTCCATAAAGAAACATGCACACACAAGAGGTTAACAAAAAAATAAGACAAGATATCCAAGATGAAGTCATAAAATATACCAAAGGATATTTGCTTAAAAAGCATATATAGCCTATGGCTCCAATTTTCACTAGTGGTATATGAATGAGCTTCAACTAAGAAAATCTCAAAAACATCACAACCAACAATAAGGGAAGTAAAGCTAGTTGGAATGTTTTGAGAAAGGCAACAAGTATCATAAATATGGATTTTTCATCAATATTGCACATAAGAGCTCTTTGAGGAATTGATATGCAATAAATTGCTAGAGGGCATATTTGAGATAGGTGAATCATAAACATGATATATATATATATTCCCATCATATGCATCTTCTCAAATTACTCAAATGTACAATAAGAAGTTTTCTTTAAAAATTTTTCAAGAATCGCAATATTTTCGAAATAAATAATTTCATGCCAAGATGCAACCTACAAGAGGTTGGATGCTATAGGAGAATGCATGAATAAGATACTTGTTACCGAGATAGCAATGGCATGATGTAGTAGATAAGAGTTCATTCATCATCCTAGCTTGACTCCAATTATCATATGGTGACAACACCTTCCTTATAGATGAGACAAACCTCCATTGCATCTCCAATGTACCTAAAACAACATTCAAGTACATCTTGGTCCCCAAACTTATTGGGTCCAAAATGGTTAGAATAACCACAATACATAGGACACACTCCATATAAATATGTGCATATTTATAGATGAAATTTGAATTTCATGCACATCTTAGCCGTTTAGGATTTGATGGAGTATACCCTATATAATGGATCAAAGAAGGCAAGCACGCTACAAATGTAAACAAATTACATATAAGCATGCATAAAGACTTTAAAGATCCAAGAAAGATATACTTTGGACAAAACACCAAATGAATTTGAAGAAAGCATAAAGATGTGACCAAACAAATTTGTTGTCCAACATATATCAAAGACGCAAATCACAAAAGATTTGTTCAACAAAGTTCAATCAAATGAACTAAGAAGAGACCATTGAGCATAAAGTATGAAATAAAGCAAACATGCTCAAAGATTTATCTCATTCAACAAATAGAACATGTAAGAAGGAATGAGATAGCAAACTCCCAAAAGAGCAAGGTTCCAACAAATAAACCAAACCCTCTACACTTTTCACAATGGCACAATGTACCGTAAGGAAAAGGTTTGTCTTCCAAAACAAACACTTGATATGAATCAAGAGAGTTTATCAAAAGATTTTTCAAAGGGACAAAGAAGACACGTGGGAGCAACAAAGATTTCTTGGAAATAAAATAAGTAAATAAGAAGCAATCCAAGGTGAAGATGATCCATGAATTCAACCACATACAAGGTTATCAATTGTCAAAGACAATGAGTATATTGAAAATAATTTCCGGTGGTGAATTGACAATGATAGTAAGGATCAACTTCACAATAAAAGGCATAGGATAAGTATATAGAATTAAGCACTATGCACGGATGAAGATTCTTGATAGCTTCAATTAGTCAAACAATCACGCACGGCAATGATTAGAATAACATGAAGCAAACGGTGTCCCAAATAAGATATAGAGATATGTATTTGAGGAAAAACCGTACCAAGAATTTCTTACTCAAACAAGAATCCATAAGATGAGCTAATAAAAGTTTTTCAATAGAAATGGAGCTTGTTTGAGCAAATATGCCACCTAGGATCAAGATAATTACGTGTATCAACTCCAAGTGGCATAACCTCATATGTTCACATTTTCTTAGGCTTGTGATATGTACAAAACATATTACTCCCCCATAATGTGATAAAACATTTCTTCTAAACAAGAGGCAACTAAAATTCGACTAGAGATGATTAATGGACATTTAGAATTTGAATTTCTCATGAGTATGACACACCACATAGTGACTAGATAATCTTGCAATACCAATACTAAGTGGTGGTACCCATGTACACACATTTTAAAGAAAGAGAGATGCACAATGCATATCACTCCCTCAAAATGGGATATTCCATTAATCACTCAAAGAGAGCCAAATAAGATATCATCAAGATGCATTAGGCTCAAAACAATACACAAGTATATGATGAGTCAAACAAACATACTTGAATACACAAGATAGGCAAGTAAGACTCAACACATACAAACACATATTTGATACAAAACCAAACATGCAAAGGGGCAAGTAACTTACAATGAATATGAAGAGTTGAAGTATAAGTTACCGCAAGGAGGAACATTGGATATAAGATATAGATAATGATCCATACGACTTGGCTTGGTCAAGATAATATATGAAGATCCCTTAATTCTTCATGAATTAGCCAAGTTCCCAATGACCTCCATATGTACCTATTGATCACGTTTGAGCTTGTTGGTCCCCAACCAAGTTGGGTCCTAAGAGGTTAGTCACAATAGGCTTGGCAACCCAAATGGTCCTTTTCTTGAGACCACTTTGAGTTCCAACAAACTTGGCAAACACATTGCCATCCTTATCCTTCCCTAGAGAATAATCATCATCAACAATTATAGGGTTAGATAAGGTACTACCTAAACATGAAGAAGCAAAGTGCCCCTTCACACGGCATAAGTAGCAAGTGTTCCCCTTTCTCTTCTTTATTGATTTCTTCTCTTGGGGAACAATATCTTGATTCTTCTTGGGAAGTGGCCTATCTTCAACTTGAGGTCGAGCATGAGCTTGACCTTGACCTTGTGGCCGTTTCCCTTGTTGTTTCTCACTCAAGTGCTTCTTCTTCTTCAATGGGCATGATCTAACATGATGCCCTTCAACCTTGCACTTGAAGCAAACCAACTTGGCCGGATCCTTGACTTTGTCTTGGCCCTTCTTCTTGTTGCTCTTGCTCTTGGACTTGTTATTGAATTGAATCCAAGTCCACTCTTGTCATTGGGGGATTGTTGCATACTCAACATCTTGTCAAGTGCGGATTTCCCTTCATGACGCTTTTCCAAGTCTTTCTTTAAAGAAAGGACTTGGGCCTCGAGCTCTTTGATTTCCTCTACATGGTTAGTAGAAATACAAGTACTAGAGGAAGTAGAAGCTTCATTGTTAGAGCAACAAGGCAAAGCAAGTAATCCAACACAAGGTGTATCACTAGTTTGACTAGATGGACTACTAGGACTAGCACATGTCAATATAGCATTTGTAGTAGAGATTGTGCTAATGTCCACATGAGGCTCACAAGATGTTACCTTAGTGATACAAGCCTCATGAGCTAACTTTAGCCCATCATAGGAAATTAGAAGATCATCATGAGAGCTTGAGAGCTTTTTATGACTTTCTTCCAATTCCCTATAATTGCTAGTTAGCAACTCAAGTTGAGCCCTTAGCTCAACATTCTCCTCTAAGGTAGATGCTTCACAAGAATTAGAGTTAGTAGCACAAGCATCAATAGTTTTCTCATTTTCATGCATATAGGATTCAATTTTTTGTGTAAGCATAAAATTAGTATGCTTCTCATCTTTTAGCTCATGCTTGAGGAGAGTGAATCTCATTTCCCCATTTTCAACATGGGACTCCAACTCCACTATGGTTTCCCTATATTTACTCAAGGTATCCATAGAGTGTTCGAGATTAGCACGAGCTTCTTTATTACCATGAAGAGAAGCATATACCATTGCCATATTATGCACCAAGATATTATATTCTTCATCATTATCATCATCATCACTTTCATCATTAGAGGAAGTGTTAGGAGTCAAAGTAGGAGATACCTTTGATCCATTTGCCATAAGGCACATGTGCATACCGGAGGATGAAGATGAAGATATTCTTGAATCCACATTTGAAAACATGTCTTGATCCATAGAGTGTTCGGTTTCCTCTACATTGTTAGTCAACAAGCAACTAGAGGAAATATAAGCATTTTGATTATGGGAGCAAGACAAGGCAAGCATATCATCATGAGATCTATGTAAGCAATTTACACATGATATGCAAGGACTATCAACACAAGCATGTAGGCTATTTTCAATGCTCGATGTGTTTAAGTCCAAAGAGGAAACATTGCAATGAGATAGAGATGAAGAGTCATCAATATTGAGCACAATATCAACATTGCAATTTTCCTCACCACTCACCATATCATTACCTCGTGTCTTGCTACACGTTGGTGAAGTGGAAGAAGATGAGAACTCATCACGGCCGGAGGTGGAAGCAACTTGGAGCTCTTCATGATGTGAAGGGGAAGAGAGCTCCTCGGAGTCACCACCAACCAAATGAGAAGTGGATCCACCAAACATTTCCTTAAGCTTGATCCACATCTCATGAGACGATTTTCGCTTTATATATATCAAGAACCTATGAAAATCTGGTCTCAAAGAGAATACAAGCTCATTAGATACTAGAGCTTCAAGATGTAAGTTTTTCTCATCCTCTAAAGATAGATTTTGAGGGTCCATCGGAGGAGAAAAACCTACATCTAGAAATTGCTCAATGTTTGGACACAAGGTCCGAAGTTTGCAAAGCAAGCAATTTCGCCACAAAAGATAATTTGTGCCAACAAAGATAATTGTGTCATTGTGCACTAAATTACTAGCCAACATCTTTACTCTCAAGGCGGTGAAGCCTTAAACAAGGAGAGACCTTGCTCTGATACCAATTGAAAGATCGAGATGTCGCCTAGAGGGGGGGTGAATAGGCAATTACAAACTCTTTCAGATTTGTCTTGTAAGAATGCGGAATTAAACTATTGTTTAGTTTACAAGCACAAACCCTAGATATGCTAAGCTCAACTAAGTATAACAATAACAACTAGAGCTAAGCAAGATAGGCACAAGATATATGTAGCACAAGTGATAGCAAGATATATGTACTTCAAGCACGATGGCTATCACAAGGCAAGAGAGCTCGGGTATAGAAATAACCGAGGCACGCGGAGACGAGGATGTATTCCCGTGTTCCCTTGCTTTGCAACAAGGTACGTCACGTTTGGAGGAGTGGAGGTCCCACGAAGGATTCCCCGCGCCACCAAGGCTCACCCTATTCTCCGAACCACACCCACGAAGGATAATGGCCCTTTCCTTATGGTTAGCTTTTCCTCCGCTCCGGAGATGGCAAGCTCCACAACCACTTCACAAGCTCCACGAAGGAGAAGCCCGGGCCCCTTCACAATCTTCCACGAAGAGATCACCGGGACACCAACCAAGCCAACTAGGAGGTCACCCTCCAAGAGTAACAAGCTCACGGTCTCTCACTCGAACAAATCGTGGTGGAGAGCTCAACACTATGCAATGATGCAAAGCAAGAACACCGGAGGTGTTCAAGTCCTTCACACTCAAATCCCACCAAAGCAACGAATGCTAGGATGAGATTGGAGAGGAAGAACAAGGGGGAAAGTCAACCAAAGACTCCAAGATCTAGATCCCAAGAGATTCCCTCACTTAGAGAAGAAATGGTTTGGTGGAAGTGTAGATCTAGATCTCCTCTCTCAAATCCTCAAATATGAGCAAGAATGGTTGGAGGAATCAAGGGGAGAGCAAGTTCTTCAAATAGCAACAATGGAGGTGAAGAAAGGGAAGAACTACTTGCTCAAGGTGGAAGAAGGGCTATTTATAGTCTAGGGAGAAAAATAACCGTTGGGAAAAGAACCATTAAAAGCAGGAAAAACGGCCCGAAAATCGCCCAGCCGGCGCAGGCCGGCCGACGGAGCAGCCGGCGGGCGGTGGCCAGCCCGGTCGGGCCGGCCCACCAGCCGGGCGGGCAAAAATGCGCGCAGGGCGGCGAGCGAGCAAGGAGTGCGCGCGGGGGAGCGGCCCAGCCGTGTGGGCTACGGCGGCCCAGCAGCGCCGAGCGGCGCGGAGCGCCGGCCGCGGGGGCGCGACGAGCGTGGGCCGGATGGGCGGCGGCTCGGTTACCGTCCGGTTGGACCGGAGGGCTGGCTGGGCTGCCCGGCGCGTGGGCCGGTGGCCGCCCGGTCCACCGGGTGGGCCGGCGTGTGGCCCGGTGATGTCTACGTTCCCCCTCCTTTCCTGTAGACAGTGTTGGGCCTCCAAGAGTAGAGGTTTGTAGAACAGCAGCAAGTTTCCCTTAAGTGGATCACCCAAGGTTTATCGAACTCAGGGAGGAAGAGGTCAAAGATATCCCTCTCATGCAACCCTGCAACCACAAAGCAAGAAGTCTCTTGTGTCCCCAACACACCTAATAGGTGCACTAGTTCGGCGAAGAGATAGTGAAATACAGGTGGTATGAATATGTATGAGCAGTAGCAACGGTGCCAGAAAATAGCTTGCTGGCGTGTAGTTGATGGTGGTAGTATTGCAGCGTAGTAACGCAGTAAAACAGTAAACAAGCAGTAGTAACTCAGCAGTATTTAGGGACAAGGCCTAGGGATTACACTTTCACTAGTGGACACTCTCAACATTGATCACATAACAGAATAGATAAATGCATACTCTACACTTTTGTTGGATGATGAACACATTGCGTAGGATTACACGAACCCTCAATGCCGGAGTTAACAAGCTCCACAATAATGCTCATATTTTAGTAACCTTTAGTGTAAGATAGATCAAAAGACTAAACCAAGTACTAGCATAGCATGCACACTGTCACCTTCATGCATATGTAGGAGGAATAGATCACATCAATATTATCATAGCAATAGTTAACTTCGCAATCTACAAGAGATCATGATCATAGCATAAACCAAGTACTAACACGGTGCACACACTGTCACCTTTGCACACATGCAGGAGGAATAAAACTACTTTAATAACACATCACTAGAGTAGCACATAGATAAATTGTGATACGATGCACATTGCAATCATAAAGAGATATAAATAAGCACTTCACTACGCTCTTCAACAGTGAATAAGTACTTCGTGAAATATAGCCTAAGAGACCCACACGGTGCACACACTGTCACCTTTACACACGTGGGACAAGGAGTCTCCGGAGATCACATAAGTAAAACCCACTTGACTAGCATAATGACATCTAGATTACAAGCATCATCATATGAATCTCAATCATGTAGGGCAGCTCATGAGATTATTGTATTGAACTACATAGAGAGAGATGAACCACATAGCTACCGGTACAGCCCCGAGCCTCGATGGAGAACTACTCCCTCTTCATGGGAGCAGCAGCGGTGATGAAGATGGCGGTGGAGATGGCAGCGGTGTCGATGGAGAAGCCTTCGGGGGCACTTCCCCGCTCCGGCAGGGTGCCGGAACAGAGACTCCTGTCCCCAGATCTTGGCTTCGCGATGACGGCGGCTCTGGAAGGTTTGTGGGTTTCGTCGTTCGCCTCAGGGTTTCGCGACGGAGGCTTTAAATAGGCGGAGAGGCGGTGCAGGAGGGCTGACAGGGGGGCCACACTATAGGGCGCGGCCCCTTGGCCGCGCCGGCCTAGGGTTTGGTGGCCTGTGCCCCCTCTCTGGCGGTTCTCGTGTGTTCTGGATGGTTCGGAAAATAGGAATGCGGGTCTTGATTTCGTCGATTCGAGAATATTTCGTTACTAGGATTTCTGAAACCAAAAGCAGAAAACAGGAAGCACTTCGGCATCTTGTTAATAGGTTAGTTCCAGAAAATGCATAAATATGACATATAATGTGTATAAAACATGTAGGTATCATCAATAAAGTAGCATGGAACATAAGAAATTATCGATACGTTGGAGACGTATCAGCATCCCCAAGCTTAGTTCTGCTCGTCCCGAGCAGGTAAAACGATAACAAAGATAATTTCTGAAGTGACATGCCATCATAATCTTGATCATACTATTTGTAAGCATATGTAATGAATGCAGCGATCAAAACAATGGTAATGACATGAGTAAACAACTGAATCATAAAGCAAAGACTTTTCATGAATAGTACTTCAAGACAAGCATCAATAAGTCTTGCATAAAAGTTAACTCATAAAGCAATAATTCAAAGTAGAGGTATTGAAGCAACACAAAGGAAGATTAAGTTTCAGCGGTTGCTTTCAACTTATAACATGTATATCTCATGGATAATTGTCAATGCAAAGCAATATAACAAATGCAATATGCAAGTATGTAGGAATCAATGCACAGTTCACACAAGTGTTTGCTTCTTGAGGTGGAAGGAGATAGGTAAACTGACTCAACATAAAAGTAAAAGAATGGTTCTTCAAAGAGGAAAGCATCGATTGCTATATTTGTGCTAGAGCTTTGGTTTTTAAAAACATCAAGAGAGCATAAAAGTAAAGTTTTGAGAGGTGTTTGTTGTTGTCAACGAATGGTAGCGGGTACTCTAACCCCCTTGCCAGACAAACTCTCAAAGAGCGGCTCCCATTTTATTTTATTTTTGGGTGGCACTCCTTCCAACCTTTCTTTCACAAACCATGGCTAACCGAATCCTCGGGTGCCCGCCAACAATCTCATACCATGAAGGAGTGCCTTTTTATTTTAGTTTTATTATGATGACACTCCTCCCAACCTTTGCTTACACAAGCCATGGCTAACCGAATCCTTCGGGTGCCGTCCAACAATCACATACCATGGAGGAGTGTCTATTTTTGTTGATTAATTTGGGATTGGGAATCCCATTGCCAGCTCTTTTTGCAAAATTATTGGATAAGCGGATGAAGCCACTAGTCCATTGGTGAAAGTTGCCCAACAAGATTGAAAGATAAACACCACATACTTCCTCATGAGCTATAAAACATTGACACAAATCAGAGGTGATAAATTTTGAATTGTTTAAAGGTAGCACTCAAGCAATTTACTTTGGAATGGCGGAGAAATACCATGTAGTAGGTAGGTATGGTGGACACAAATGGCATAGTGATTGGCTCAAGGATTTTGGATGCATGAGAAGTATTCCCTCTCGATACAAGGTTTAGGCTAGCAATGTTTATTTGAAACAAACACAAGGATGAACCGGTGCAGCAAAACTCACATAAAAGACATATTGTAAACATTATAAGACTCTACACCGTCTTCCTTGTTGTTCAAAACTCAATACTAGAAATTATCTAGACCTTAGAGAGACCAATTATGCAAACCAAATTTTAGCAAGCTCTATGTATTTCTTCATTAATAGGTGCAAAGTATATGATGCAAGAGCTTAAACATGAGCACAACAATTGCCAAGTATCACATTATCCAAGACATTTTACCAACTACTACATGTAGCATTTTTCAATTCCAACCATATAACAATTTAACGAAGAGGAAACTTCGCCATGAATATTATGAGCTAAGAACACATGTGTTCATACGAACCAGCGGAGCGTGTCTCTCTCCCACACAAGGATGAACTTTATTCAGAGAACTAAGATAACAAAACAAAAACAAAAATAAAAGCACACAGACGCTCCAAGTAAAGTACATAAGATGTGACCGAATAAAAATATAGTTTCAAGAGAAGGAACCTGATACTTTGTCGATGAAGAAGGGGATGCCTTGGGCATCCCCAAGCTTAGACGCTTGAGTCTTCTTGAAATATGCAGGGATGAACCACGGGGGCATCCCCAAGCTTAGAGCTTTCACTCCTCTTGATCATAGTATATCATACTCCTCTCTTGACCCTTGAAAACTTCCTTCACACCAAACTTATTAGAGGGTTAGTGCATAATCAAAAATTCACATGTTCAGAGGTGACACAATCATTCTTAACACTTCTGGACATTGCACATAACTTCTGAAAGTTAATGGAACAAAGAAACTCATTCAACTTAACAAAAGCGGCAATGCGAAATAAAAGGCAGAATCTGTCAAAAACAGAACAGTCCGTAAAGACGAATTTAAAGATGGCACCAGACTTGCTCAAATGGAAAAACTCAAAACTAATGAAAGTTGCGTACATATCTGAGGATCACGCTCGTAAATTGGCAGATTTTTCATTTTCTACAGAGAACTGTGCCCAGATTCGTGACAGACAGCAATGCTGTTTCTGCGCAGCGATCCCGAATATAACATCAACTTTAACATAGAAACTTTACTTGGCACAACAATGCAACAAAACTAAGATAAGGAGAGGTTGCTACAGTAGTAAACAACTTCCAAGACACAAATATAAAACAAAGTACTGTAGTAAAATAAACACATGGGTTATCTCCCAAGAAGTTCTTTCTTTATAGCCATTAAGATGGGCTCAGCAGTTTTAATGATGCACTCGCAAGAAATAGTATTTGAAGCAAAAGAGAGCATCAAGAGGCAAATTCAAAACACATTTAAGTCTAACATGCTTCCTATGAAAAGGAATCTTGTAAATAAACAAGTTCATGAAGAGCAAAGTAACAAGCATAGGAAGATAAAACAAGTGTAGCTTCAAAAATTTCAGCACATAGAGAGGTGTTTTAGTAACATGAAAATTTCTACAACCATATTTCCCTCTCTCATAATAACTTTCAGTAGCAACATGAGCAAACTCAACAATATAACTATCACATAAAGCATTCTTACCATGAGTCTCATGCATAAAATTATTACTCTCCACATAGGCATAGTCATTCTTATTAATTGTAGTGGGAGCAAATTCAACAAAGTAGCTATCAAATATAGGAGGTATATTGTAATCATAATCAAATTTATCCTCCATAACAGGTGGTAACAAAAGACTACTATCATTATAATCATCATAAATAGGAGGCAAAGTATCATCAAAGTAAATTTCCTCCTCATTGCCCGGGGGACTAAAAATATCATGCTCATCAAAACCAGCTTCCCCAAGCTTAGAATTTTCCATAGCATTAGCAACAATAGTGTTCAAAGCATTCATATTAATAACATTCCCATTAGTTTGCATATAAAGTTCCATGGGTTTTTAATTCTCTCTTCAAACACATCATGTCCTAATTCAAGATAAAGTTCATAAAGATCTCTCATATTTTTGTTGTTTTCCATTATGCCTAACTAGTGTAAACAAGAAACCAAATGTCGCAATTGCAGAGTCTAAAGGAAATAGCTTCGAGTACTTACAACGGCGCCGGAAAATAGCTTAGTAGCCGAGATCCGGAGTGTGAGTACCTTTTACCTTTCCTCCCGGCAACGGCGCCGAGAAAATAGCTTGATGTCTACGTTCCCTCCTTTCCTGTAGACAGTGTTGGGCCTCCAAGAGTAGAGGTTTGTAGAACAGCAGCAAGTTTCCCTTAAGTGGATCACCCAAGGTTTATCGAACTCAGGAGGAAGAGGTCAAAGATATCCCTCTCATGCAACCCTGCAACCACAAAGCAAGAAGTCTCTTGTGTCCCCAACACACCTAATAGGTGCACTAGTTCGGCGAAGAGATAGTGAAATACATGTGGTATGAATATGTATGAGCAGTAGCAACGGTGCCAGAAAATGCTTGGCGTGTAGTTGATGGTGGTAGTATTGCAGTAGTAGTAACGAGTAAAACAGTAAACAAGCGTAGTAACTCAGGTATTTAGGGACAAGGCCTAGGGATTACACTTTCACTAGTGGACACTCTCAACATTGATCACATAACAGAATAGATAAATGCATACTCTACACTTTTGTTGGATGATGAACACATTGCGTAGGATTACACGAACCCTCAATGCCGGAGTTAACAAGCTCCACAATAATGCTCATATTTTAGTAACCTTTAGTGTAAGATAGATCAAAAGACTAAACCAAGTACTAGCATAGCATGCACACTGTCACCTTCATGCATATGTAGGAGGAATAGATCACATCAATATTATCATAGCAATAGTTAACTTCGCAATCTACAAGAGATCATGATCATAGCATAAACCAAGTACTAACACGGTGCACACACTGTCACCTTTGCACACATGCAGGAGGAATAAAACTACTTTAATAACACATCACTAGAGTAGCACATAGATAAATTGTGATACGATGCACATTGCAATCATAAAGAGATATAAATAAGCACTTCACTACGCTCTTCAACAGTGAATAAGTACTTCGTGAAATATAGCCTAAGAGACCCACACGGTGCACACACTGTCACCTTTACACACGTGGGACAAGGAGTCTCCGGAGATCACATAAGTAAAACCCACTTGACTAGCATAATGACATCTAGATTACAAGCATCATCATATGAATCTCAATCATGTAGGGCAGCTCATGAGATTATTGTATTGAACTACATAGGAGAGAGATGAACCACATAGCTACCGGTACAGCCCCGAGCCTCGATGGAGAACTACTCCCTCTTCATGGGAGCAGCAGCGGTGATGAAGATGGCGGTGGAGATGGCGCGGTGTCGATGGAGAAGCCTTCCGGGGCACTTCCCGCTCGGCAGGTGCCGGAACAGAGACTCCTGTCCTCAGATCTTGGCCCGCGATGACGGCGGCTCGGAAGGTTCTTGTGGGTTCGTCGTTCGCCTCGGGGTTTCGCGACGGAGGCTTTAAATAGGCGGAGGCGGTGGGAGGCGTGGGGCCACACTATGGGGGCGCACTGCCCGCGCCGGCCTAGGGTTTGGTGGCCTGTGCCCCTCTGCGGTTCTCGTGTGTTCTGGATGGTTCCGGGAAAAATAGGAATCGGGTCTTGATTTCGTCCGATTCCGAGAATATTTCGTTACTAGGATTTCTGAAACCAAAAGCAACAGGCGCTTCGGCATCTTGTTAATAGGTTAGTTCAGAAAATGCATAAATATGACATATAATGTGTATAAAACATGTAGGTATCATCAATAAAGTAGCATGGAACATAAGAAATTATCGATACGTTGAGACGTATCACACCGCGTTGCCACCGGCAGCCTTTTTCCTTTTTCTTTTCTTTTTCTTCTTTTACTCTTTCTTTAATAACTTTTGCTCCCGAACCCCGATTCGAATGAAACTAGTTTTGTTTGGAAGATAACAACAAATGCTATCCTATGGAAAGTGAAAACACAAGAATCTATAGGAGGGGATTTTATCATGAATATAAAAGGTAGAACCTTATATCATGAATAACCGGTAAAATCACCCAACCTCGAAAACGCAATAGAAGATGCATGCGGATTCCGTTTTCGATGAACTTGAGCTTGTTGTAAAGCTAGCAACAAGCTCAAGAACCTCACACAGAGAAACACCAAGAAGCAATACGGATATGCAAAGTATGCAAAGGATTGAGCTCCCTAAGACGATGTGATCAAGTTACCCAACGAAAGCCCCTCTTAATAGTGCGGCTATGTATCCTATAATCCGGTCTCCCATCAACCACCTTGAGACCGGTAAAAGGACCTAGCAAGGCCATACCTTTGCCTTGCGCATCCGCTTGATCTTGATGATAACTCTTCAAGCTTCACTCAAGCCGGAATGCCTCTCTTGACCAATGTTGCTTCGTGAAGACTCACAAATGCTCCCTCATACACTATGATGGGAAAGCTCCATTGATACACATCTTCACTAGTCCATTATCACCAAATGGATGGCAAGCTTCAAGCATGTGATTCACTTGAGATGCTCATCTTGAACTTGCCCAACTCAACCTTGTATCTTCACATACTCACATAAGATAGAGCATGGCTAATATTGAGTTCCACATAAGGACTTCATCTTCATTTCTTCTTCTTGATCATATCACATATATATCTTCATACCGATGATCTTGATGCCAATACACAAGATATACATTTATCTTCATGGCATCCATACTTGAATCCAACACATGGAGTACAAGTAGTACCTATGGAATATTCCTTCATATAAACTCAATGAAAACATTAGTCCATAGGGTTGTCATTAATTACCAAAACCACACATAGGGGCAATATACCCTTACAGAATTTCACTTGGAGGATAGAACTTAGAATAAAATAGAGGCACAATATCCTTCCAATCAAGAGAGCGCCCGTCCTTCAGCAGTTTATACCAATGCGCCGCTTTACCAGATAGCGACATAACAAATAATTTTTTCTAACTTCACCCATTGAAATACCTGCACACTTGAATAACCCGCATAATTCATGCAAAAAAGTAAATGATCTTCAGGATGAGCAGTTCCATCCCCTTCATAGCGGTTATCCATAACACGTTCAATAATTTTCATAGGTATTTTATAAGGAATACTTTCAGTAGGTGGATTTAAAATATCACAAGCATCATTAGAGTTATCGCATATGAGATAAAGTATTATCAGAGCAAATTTTCTCCCCTAAAGATGGGAGGCTAAAAATATCACATAAACTAGCTTCCCCAAGCTTAGACTTCTCAATAGCATTAGCAGTAATTGCATTCATACTAATAACATTGCTACTAGCATGCAAATAAGGTTCCATAGGTTTTTTAATTTTTGTATCAAACAATTCTAAATCAGGAAAAAGATTAAAAAAGCTTTTTGTTGTTTTCCATTATGCCTAACTAGTGAAAATAAAAACAAGAAACAAAGATGCAATTAGGATCTAAAGGAAATAGCTTCGAGTACTTACAACGGCGCCGAAAATAGCTTAGTAGCCGAGATCCGGAGTGTGAGTACCTTTACCTTTCCTCCCCCAACGGCGCCAGAAAATAGCTTGATGTCTATGGGTGCTTCTATTCTTGTGACAGTGTTGGGCCAAGAGCAGAGGTTTGTAGAACAGCGCAAGTTTTCCCTTAAGTGGATCACCCAAGGTTTATCGAACTCGGGAGGAAGAGGTCAAAGATATCCCTCTCAAGCAACCCTGCAATCATGATACAAGAAGTCTCTTGTGTCCCCAACACACCTAATACACTTGTCGATGTATAGGTGCACTAGTTCGGTGAAGAGATAGTGAAATACAAGTAGTATGGATGTATATGAGTGGTAATAGTAATCTGAATAAAATATGGCAGCGAGTAAACATGCAACAGAACAGTAAATAAACGGTGTTTTCAGTATTGGAAACAAGGCCTAGGGATCATACTTTCACTAGTGGACACTCTCAACATTGATCACATAATAAACAACTCTTTCTCATATGTGCTACATACACTCTTTTGTTGGATGACAAACACCATTCGTTGTGTAGGGCTACAAGAGCACCTCAATGCCGGAGTTAACAAGCTCCACAACATTCGATGTTCATATTTAAATAACCTTAGAGCATAATAGATCATTGCAAAATAAACCAAGAACTAACATAGCGCACACACTGTCCACATTACACTATGAAAGGAGGAATAGATCACATCAATACTATCATAATGACAATTAACTCCACAACCTACAAGAGATCATGATCATAGCCTACGACAAGAACCACAGTGCACACACTAGCACCTTTACACCATGCAGGAGGAATAGACAACTTTAATAACATCACATGAGTAGCACATAAACTAGTAGCGATACAAAGCTCATCATATGGATCTCAGTCATGTAAAGCAGCTCATGAGATCATTGTATTGGAGTACAGAGAGAGAGATTAACCACATAGCTACGGTAGAGCCCTCAGCCTGGGGGAGAACTACCTCCTCATCATGGGAGGCAGCGATGGCGGTGAAGATGGAGGTGGTGTCGATGGAGATGGCTCGGGGGCAATTCCTGTCCCGGCGGTGCGGAACAGAGACTTCTATCCCGAATTGGAGTTTCGCGATGTGGCGGCGCCCTGGAGTCTTTGCGGAGTTTCGTCAATTGGTGTCGAAGTTTTAGGTCACGACGGCTTAAATAGGCGAAGAGTCGGAGTCGGAAGAGTCCCGGGGGCCCACCCCATAGGGTGGGGTGACCACCCTCAGTGTGCTGGCCTATTGGGAGGGCCCTGGGCCTCCCCAGCTTTGCCCTCAGCTCCGTGAGTCTTCCGATGAAATAGAATTTCTGTAATTTTTGGATTTTTCGAGCACTTTGGTTTTTGGGCATTTTCTGCAATAAACGGACATACGGAAACTAGCGTGGCATCTTGTTAATAGGTTAGTCCAATAAATGCCATAATATGATATAAAGTGCAAGCAAACCATGTAGGTATTGTCATAAAACAAACATGGAACAACAGAAATTATAGATACGTTGGAGACGTATCGGGGTGAGAGAGAGGACCTGGTGAGGAATAGATGTGTTGGCATACTACGCCGCTTAGGATAAGGATCGGTGCGACGCTAGTAGAGAGGAACAAGGTCAGGAGGTGGTTGTGTAGTGGGTTGAGGGAAGAGGAAAAAAGACTCAGTGAGGATATACAATGAGGAAGAGAGATAGAGATGATGGAGAGAGAGGGAGGCAGCTGGGCCTGGTGGGATATGGTTTGGGTGGGGTAGTTGACAAAAAATATTGGTGGCGTGTCCTACAACCGTCACGCCACTACTATGGCGTGCACTTAATTTGCCACACCGCTACTAAATTATAGTTGGTTAGACTACTGGGTGC
The DNA here is from genome assembly GCA_030979885.1 of Lolium multiflorum. Taxonomy (NCBI): domain Eukaryota; kingdom Viridiplantae; phylum Streptophyta; class Magnoliopsida; order Poales; family Poaceae; genus Lolium; species Lolium multiflorum. The sequence continues at coordinate 152,057,487 of CM061749.1, forward strand.
CACACACTGGCGGCATGGTATATAAAGGGAACACCGGTAGTAGTGTGTTATTCTGGTGTGAGGTCATTTTGGCATCCACTAGTAATTTGGCCCATACCACTGGTGTGTCCGTTTGGCGCGCCGCTAATGTAGATTGTCAATAAGAATTTATGCACCACTGCACCATTAACCTCAGATGCATTTTAAATCCATATATGGTCACAGAGTGAACTTCTCCAACAACGAGGCATGTGATTAGATTCAGCTTTGAGAAACAGTTTGAGAAACAAACATGATAAAATGCAAGATGGTTTCTTGCCCCTCACCAACCTTCCGATTCACATCAACTATATTGTAGAAGTCAATGTCATTTCTGAGAGGGCGTCCAAGTGTGTCGAGCCATGGATAAATCATATTTCAGAGGAAAATACCATCCCAGATCATATAACTCAACATCACATGAACCACCTTCAAGAGAGAAAGTTTTTGCAACCCTCTTCAAGTTGACTATCACTTAAGGATTTCATGGTGTGTGAGCTCAATAAAAAATCAAAGACATATTTAAACACCACGAGTTCTTTAAATCTCTCCTTCAAAGAAGTTATCGCCATATCAACCACAACATAAAAATATTTAAATTGAAAAGCCTTCTCAGCTTCTAAAAATATTATTGCCTAGTGGACAGCCTATGCGCTCTTTGCAAGTAGCTGGAGGACTAATATCACATCTTCTTACCATATGTCCATATTATGGACTAGAATTTCAATTGGTAATTTATTCCAATGATTAGCATGCATAAAAGTGGACCGATACAACCTATTATGGATAGGTTCATCACGAACATACATCTCAAAGCATTTCTCACGGTAGATAATAGAATAATATGGATCATCGATGATAAATGAATCCTCCAATATGGGTATCTATATGATACATGAATATTAGCTTACATGAGCAATATTTGTTCAAATTTAGTAATAGGTATTTAAGTTGTTGGCTATCTTGACTAGAACATCGCACAACTCTCTTGGTTTGGAGCTCATGGCGGCATGGTCAGCTCCGATGATCTCCTCGACCTCCACACCTGGGCTCAATGCTACCATCCAGCGCTGCATCTCCTCGGTGCTAGAGACGTCGGCCTTGGCTACCACATACACCTTCTTCACCGACCCATAGTTGTTGGTAGTGAGAAGGTCGACGTCCTTCATCACTGGATCTTCTAAGAACTGATTTCCAGGCCTAACCAACATTTTCGCTAGGGCCAAATCCTACAAGAAAATTTTAAACTAGATGACGTGATGAGACTATGCATGGCTAAATTGTACTGAAATGGGTAAGGTGGATTGTTAGTTGATATTCTTGGAGAACTATATTGATGAGATATGTTTTTTTTACAACTCAAACACACTTTATTTATTGCAAACCAAGGTTACATCGTCTACCAAAAAAGTATGAATGATATCTCGAGGATGATCCATCCAAACAGATGGTTCAGATGCCCTAGCCTCTCTAAGTAAATTATGGGGGATGAAGAGGATGCTAAGTTGTGATGTGTACCTCAGCTGGACTTCGCTGGTAATATTTGCATGCTAAGAACTCTGGACCCACCAGGATTGCAGCCCCTGTACCCTGGTTGTTCTTGATGGCCATCATTTCGCAGTCCATGAGTAGTTCTTCTAGTGATGTTGTTCTTCTCATGAACTGGTCACATAAATTACAAGGTACATAAGTATAGCATTAACGGAGTAATATAGGCCACTCTTTCGTGTCTTACTCTTCTGGTTCACAAAACCAATTCCATATACCTTCAGTGAGACAATTATATTTTTATTAACTAGAGTAGTTGTTTAAGTATTAATAATAGAGGATTGATAATCCTCATGTGTATAGATTTATCACGAAAAGTATATTCACAATGGTATAAACTGTTATACAAATAATATAACATGAATCAGTTCTTAAAGTTACATCTTGAAAACTGTATGAATGTTCAAAGTATTATTGTATTTTTTTTTTAACTTTAACAATATAGAATAGAAGAAGTTTTGTTTCTGGATGTTACATATGAAAAATTCGTAGCTCCTCAAATGTAAAAACCATCTAGATTTGTTCATTGCTCTATTAAAACAATTTCATACATGTAGCAACCCAGCTAAAACAATATTCGTTTTAAATGGAACTTTATTTTTATTTGACTTATGTTTGGAAAAAGAAAAAATGGTATAGATTTTTTTTTGCAAACTCATATATAAGCTAGAGATTCATGGATGTCAATGAAGTTCAAATCCTTTTTACTTCTACCATTTTTTTTCTTAATTTTTTTAAAATTAGATTTTTTAGTATTCATGTTTTTTTTTGCTTTGAAGTAAAGCCTTAAAATTTTCTGCTCCCTTAAAATTTTGTGTTTCTTAATTTACCTTATTTTTTAAAGAATAAATCTATGGTTCATTACCGTTTACTACTCCCTCCGTTCCATGAAACTTACCTCAACTTTGTCTAGATTTGGATATATCAAGACCGAATGTGTGATGAAAATACGAAAGGAGTAGAAGAATTAATCTTCTTATTATTCCAAATCTTTGTAAATATTTTAATTTTCTTTCCTTGATAGCTTATGATTCTTATTTGCATGACCGTGGGTCTTGGTGTGATGAAAATACGAGGGAAAGAGAGGGGAAAGGAAGCAAATTTGGTGCACATGAGCACCAGTGCTCTCGGTTTTTTAAAATATTTGAAAACTGTATTTATACGTTCCAAAAAATCATCACATTTATTCCATGAATACATACACATGTTCTGAATATTCATGCAAAGTTTCGGTAGAAATTACATTGTATTTTGAGCTACAGGAAAAAAACAAATTTGTGGCTACGTATAGAGGTATATATTTATCAGAAATTTGTCTTTTTGTATAGCTTAAAATATAATATATTTTTCTCCAATTTTTTTACCGTAGCTTTAGAATGTTTGTATGTATGTGGGTATTTAATTTCATATTTTTTGAAATCCAAATAATATGATTTTTAGAAATCAGGAGCATTGGTGCTCATGTGTCAAATACACTTTTCGGGAAAGAGACCAATTCTTAAATTCGACACGCAAAGAGCTAGCAAGTAGAACGCTGAGGAACTAAAGTTTGAGATTGGCAATTTAAGAAGTTGAGGTTTTTTCAACTTCATAGGCATCTCAATCTCAGCTCATCAACTTGATGTTTTTGAGAAAATTGTGTACTTTATTTCTTGTAGGTAGAGTGAAAGTTTGAGTCAGCGGAGAATTAGAATTCACCTCCTCGGTAGTGACGCCCATGTGCTTGCCGACGCACGGCATCGCGGCGGCCACGAACACGGCGGCGGCGACCTTGCGGGGGAACCTCTCCATGGCGAGCGCGAGGCTGAGCCCGCCGTGGCTGTGTCCGACCAGAACCAGCCTCTCGCCACCGTCGGGCGCCGCGGCCACCGCGTCGAGCAGAGGCCGGGAGTAGTCGTCGAACGAGTGCACCTCGTCGATGCGCGCCGGGTGCGCGCCGGACGCGGCGAGGTCAACCGCCGTGACGCGGTGCCCCGCGGCCTCGAGTGCCACGACCACCTTGTACCAGCACCACGCGCCGTGGCCGAGCCCGTGCACCAGGATGAAATGCCTCCGCTCGCTGCCGCTCTTACTGTTGTCCATTTCTTGTGTCCAATTTTGTATGTTTCGGGCTCTGTTTTGTGTTGATGTCTAATGCCATATTTATACATACATCGCATACATCAATTAATCGAACGGACGATCATCACTATCAGCTTATGCTGCAAGAAACTTGAAGTTAAATTACATTATCGACCATGATCGAGTTAATAATTAAGTTTGCATCGGATGAACTTGATCAGCAAGCTAGACGAACCACGAGCATTTGACTAATCACAAACTTCCACTGATTCAAACGGTTGAGCTTAAAACTAAACAGATGAGGTAGAAAACCGAGCCAGCAGCTACAGCGTAAGCTGATAGTCGTCCGTTCCCTCTGTTTTGTTCCCTCTGTCTGTTTCGAGACTGAGCTCTCCAGATGTTTTAGGTTCTTTCTTTTCCGTTTCCTGTCAAAACACTGAACTCGGTTTCTAGGCTTCTTTCTATGAATGGAGCTGGGGAGAGATCCCTTTTCATCTAAAAAAAAGTAAACCACGCCAGCAGCTACAGCAATGTAAAGGAACAAGTTTGACACTTTGACTACGCAGCCATTTTGCTATGGCGACCCCTTCTCCTTCTCTTCTTTGCTATATGGGTCTGACTTCTTCGACCACATTTTGTGTTATGACACCACTCCTATCTCTCAATATAGCTCACGAATTCGAGGTTACAACCCAGTTTATCAGCAAGGAGATCTGGATGAGAGAAAGTCTTGGGGAGGAAGTAGAGAGAAAGGGGGACACAAGATTCGGATTACAATAATGGTCCAAAGACAAACACGATCGATGCCTTCCCATGTATTTGACGACATCAGGAGATGGGCCGACCTGGTGATAACTTCATCAAGTAGTCCATTCCGGCCCGCTAACCCTTGCTGGCCTTCTCCCGGCCCGCCTAAGCCTTCTTCTCTGTTTTCCTGATGCTTCAAATGCCACATCCTTAGTCAGGTCTGTGACATTACCCTCTCCTTGGGAACCAGCTTGTCCCCAAGCTGGATCATGCGGAAATCGTCGTTGAAGATCATCACGATTCTCCCAGGTTGCTAGATCATCAGACAGGCCTTTCCAACGCACGAGAACTTGACACTCTGAAACTTGCCCTGTTCGACGCCATCTTGTTCCCAGGATCATATCAGGTTCAATGTGCTCTTGCAACACCTCTGGTAAGACAGGCTGAACAGGTGTGGAGGGTCCGATTGCTCTTTTCAGCTGTGAAACATGGATTACCGGATGGATTTGGCTTGTCTCTGGCAAGGCCAACTTGTATGCCACCTTCCCAACCCGCTGCAGCACCTGGAAGGGACCATAATATCGGAAAGCTAGTTTGCGTGTACCTTGTTTTGCTACGGAGGTCTGAACATACGGTTGTAGCTTGAGGTAAACTTGATCCCCCACGCTAAACTCTCTCTCAGTGCGGTGCTTATCTGCTTGATTCTTCATACGTTGCTGCTGCCGTGACAGGTGCTGATGCAACAATTGTGTCATGGTCTCTCTGTTGAGTAACCATTGCTGCAAGTCTGGTACCTTGCATGATTCGACAACATCCACTCCAAAGTGGCGTGGGGCATGGCCATATAACACCTCAAAAGGGGTTTTGCCCAGTACAGAGTGTAGAGTAGTATTGTACCAAAATTCAGCCAAATGAATCCACTGTACCCATTGCTTCTGACAAGAACTGACAAAGCATCGCAGAAATCCTTCCAAGCATTGATTAACACGCTCCGTTTGGCCATCCGTTTCCGGGTGTCTGGCTGAACTCATACGCAGCTCAGTTTGAGTGAGACGAAACAATTCTTGCCAGAGAGTACTCGTGAAGACAGGGTCACGGTCAGAAACAATAGCCACAGGCAAAGCATGCAAACGATACACCTCCTTCACATAAGCTTGAGCGACTGACAGAGCAGTGAACGGGTGTTTCAACGGAATGAAGTGTGCATACCTTGAGAACTTATCCACCACCACCATAATGCAATCGTAGCCAGATGATTTCGGCAACCCATTGATGAAGTCCATCGTAACCACTTGCCAAGCCCCATCAGGAACTTTAAGAGGTTCCAAAAGACCTGGATATGCCACTCTCTCTGATTTAGCCTGCTGGCAAACCGTACAGGCGGCAACAAAGTTTTTAACCTGTTGTTTCATGCCCGGCCAAGCAAACAGATGTTTGACTCGATGATAAGAGGCATGGAAACCTGAATGACCACCTATGGGACTGGAATGGAGAGCATGAAGGATATCTTGTTGCAAGGTAGGGTTCTGTCCAATCCAGATTATGTTCTTATATCGAATGATCCCTTGTATCAGTTTGTAATTCCCTTGGACTGACTGCACCGACAATTTTGCAAGAAGCTGAGCTGCTGCCTTATCCTGTAGATAGCCTTGAGCTACACTAACCAGCCAGGTGGGCTTACATTGAGAGGCCACCAACAATTCTTCAGTGTCCGCATGAATGTGGCGGGAGAGAGCATCGGCCACCCTGTTATCCACACCCTTTTTGTACACAATCTTATATGATAAGCCCAAAAGCTTGGTAAGAGCCTTATGCTGCCAAGGGGTCGTAAGACGCTTGTCATCCAAGTGGATTAAGCTTCGTTGATCCGTTCTAATCACAAATTCACCATGTTGCAGGTAAGACCTCCATTTGTCTATAGCTAGGAGTATGGCCAAACATTCCTTTTCATATGTAGACAAGCCTAGATGTCTAGGTCCCAAAGCCTTGCTTATGAAAGCCAAAGGGTGACCATTTTGCAACAGAACTGCCCCCACACCACGGCTGCAAGCGTCAGTTTCAATAACAAATGTTTTAGAGAAATCCGGCAGTGCTAGAACTGGTGCCGATACCAAGGCTTGCTTCAGTGCTTGGAAGGCCTCTTCTCTATCTGAATTCCAGACATATGGTGCTCCTTTCTTCAACATGTCCGTAAGCGTCCTGCTAATAACTCCATATCCTTTGATGAACTTGCGATAGTATCCTGTCATGCCCAGAAAGCTGCGTAATTCCTTCACATTCTGAGGTTGCTTCCATGCTAGGATTGGCTCAACCTTCTTTCTGTCAGCTGACACTCCATTTGGACTAATTAGGTGTCCCAGGTACAAGATTTCTTGTTGAGCAAAAGTGCACTTGGATTTCTTCACCTTCAGGTTGTGCTCCAATAAGACAGCAAATACTTTTTCCAAATGTTGAACATGCTCCTGGAGGTTTGTGCTATAGATGAGTATGTCATCGACAAAGACCAGCACAAACTTTCGCAGAAATGGAGCAAGAATGTCATTCATTAAGCCTTGGAAAGTAGCCGGACCACCTGTGACCCCATACGGCATAACTTTATACTCAAAGTGACCATGGTGCGTTTGGAAGGCAGTCTTATATTCCTCTCCAGCAGCCATACGGATTTGATGATATCCGGAGCGCAGATCCAAACTCGTGAACCATTGTGATCCTGCCAATTCATCAAGCAACTCGTCAATGACAGGAAGGGGGTATTTGTTTTTAATGGTCAAGGCATTGAGGTGGCGGAAATCCACACACAATCTCCATGTTAAGTCCTTTTTCCCCACTAACAAGACTGGTGATGCAAAAGGACTGGAGCTGATCTGAATAACACCTTGTGCCAACAGTTCTCGAACCTGCTTCTCTATCTCATTTTTCTGCATTGGGCTGTATCTGTAAGGGCGTAAATTCACGGGGCTTGCGCCTGGCATCAATGGAATCGTATGATCATGCTTGCGGCGTGGCGGCAGCCCCTTCGGCTCTTCAAATATTTCTGCATAAGTATCAACCACCATCGCTATGATATGTGGCACCATTTGAGAAGTTTTGGTGTCTTCAGTAAAATACAGCTGCACCAGGTACTGGATTGAATCATGTTGCTGTAAGTCCTGCAGTTCAGCCACTGAGATGCTCTCACATTGATTAGTTGTTGCAGTAATACCCTGCAATCGACAGTTGTTCCCCTGCCAATCAAACTGAAACCACTTTTGCTGCCAGTGTGTGGTCATTAGCCCCATTTGCTCAAGCCATTGCATACCCAAGATGACATCATAACACTGAAGAGGAAGCACCTTCAGCGAAGTTGTGAATGAATTGCCTTGACAAGTCCACTCACAATCAGGAATTTCAGCATTACCCTGTAAGATCCCTCCTCCAGCCACCTTAACTCTGATAGGTTTGTTCAAAGGCTGTACTCCTGCTAACTTTGCTGCCAGGTTTTCACTGATAAAGTTACTAGAAGAACCAGAGTCAATCAGAATTAGCACATCTCTGCCTTGAATTTGCCCTGCTAGCCGCATAGAACGCGGAGCTTCAGATCCATTAACTGCTTGTTGGCTGATGGACATCAACACTGCTTGAGTATCTGCCAGTGCATCCTCAAACACCTCTGTGTCGGCTGGTTGTGCTTCATTATCAGAATCAGCTACTTGTAACATTGATAACAGTTCTTCCACCACATGTAACTGAACCGTGTTGCTACACTTATGCCCTGGTGCATATTTTTCCCCACAGGTGAAACATAGATTTCGTGCCCGGCGATAAGCTTTCAGCGCTGACACTTTGCTTGACATGGCTGCAGATTTATCCTCCGAAGGAGCTGGAGTAAACTGCCGAGCTGTGGGTGAGAAATTCTGACGAGAAAATTGTCTCGAATTCCCAGTTGGTCTTCCACCAAACTTTGGAACATCATCTTCAATTTCCTCCTGCAATAAGGCCAAGGAAACAGCAGTCTCGAGGTCCTCGGGTCGTTGAATCATTACAACTTTGCGAATATCATGTGTTAAACCTTCTATGAAACGAGTAGTGAAAAAGGTGGGATCTAAATCTGGTTTGTAGGCTAGCATGTGATGCATAAGACTATCAAATTTCTCTATGTAAGCCACTACCGTACTTGTTTGTCTAAGCTTAAAGCATTGACGGTATAGCAATTGATACTGACCCCTATCGAAATGCTTACTAAGCAAGTCACACAACTGATCCCAACTGAAACTAGCCAGTTTGTGCTCAACACTTTGCAACCAAATTAAGTGCTGCATTACCCGAGAAATGCATAGTGGCGTACTCAACTCGGTAACCAGGATCTACTGCAAAGAGACGAAAATACTTCTCAGCAGCCTTTTGCCACAACATGGGATTCTCTCCATCAAAACGAGGAAAATCAGTGGGAGGTGGAGCTGGTGTGGTGTGTGTGACAGAAGAAGTTTCTGAAGTAACTGGAACCATCGCAAGGTTTTTATGGTTGGTATTCGTACCTGTGACCGGGGATGACAAGGTGAGAGCAAACTGCTCACCCGCCATACCCCGGTGCTCATGTTGCACGCCGTGGCCGAGTTGCCCGGAGCCTGGCTCCCGTGGTGCCACACCCGCAGTATGCGGTGCAGAAGATGTCGTCGGCAACGCTGCACCTGGCGGCGCTCCCAGGGCGCTGAGGCCGACCCCCACCACCACACGATCGACTTGCTTGCGAAGAGCTTCCATGGATGCTGTTAGATCGGAGACTTGCGTGTCCACTCCACAGCGCCATGCGTGTATGGTTTGGAGCGAATTAGCATTCGCGTCGATGGAGGCCTGGGTAGATCCTAGCTTGACTTCCACGGCGGACAAGCCGGATTTGAACTCATCCTTCAGATCCGCTCGCATCGCGGCTATCTGCCTCAACACCTCCTCCATCTGGTTGTCCAGGGCGTCGATCCGTCCGGACGTCGCCCACCTCGTCTGATGTGGCTTCTCCAGGGCGAGATCTACCTCGTGCAACCCAAATCCGGCGACCGAATCGGAGGCGTCCTCACGGAACTTTGTGCCAATTGCATGAGCAATCAGCGCCTTCCAAAAACGGAATTACTCTCCAGATCGAGGAATTAAACACAGCAGCGTCGGATCGAACGGCGTCTGATACCAAATGTTATGACACCACTCCTATCTCTCAATATAGCTCACGAATTCGAGGTTACAACCCAGTTTATCAGCAAGGAGATCTGGATGAGAGAAAGTCTTGGGGAGGAAGTAGAGAGAAAGGGGGACACAAGATTCGGATTACAATAATGGTCCAAAGACAAACACGATCGATGCCTTCCCATGTATTTGACGACATCAGGAGATGGGCCGACCTGGTGATAACTTCATCAAGTAGTCCATTCCGGCCCGCTAACCCTTGCTGGCCTTCTCCCGGCCCGCCTAAGCCTTCTTCTCTGTTTTCCTGATGCTTCAAATGCCACATCCTTAGTCAGGTCCGTGACATTTTGGTTGTCCGAGTCACCGGGAACTTCCACACCCCGCTTCGTCCCTCGTGAAAATGTTGAGATTCGCCGTCCATAGATATCGTCAAGCCTTCACCATCTGGTTTTCACGAGAAGCTCGGAGAGATTGTAATCACATTCTTCTGTGCACTTTTTTGGCAAGTTTTCACACTGGAAAGAAATGTTCAAGCTACTCCCAATATTGATTGATTATGGGAACGAGAACAAATCTGCCATCTCCTTTTTTTTCTGTAAGGTTATTTTTTGTCGATTCTGGGTTACGTAAGGCTCTGTTGCACCTTAATTATCTGCAATAAGAACTTTTACACCCAAGCGGAAACCATCCAAGTTCTGAAATGAAAGTACAATACACATTTTGTGTGCTAGTGACATTTCCCCAATGGAAGCATACGAATCCTGTTCACAAGTGTCCATTGCACGCTGGGCCAATGCATCCTATTGGTTGGCTGTTAATGGATATTTGTAATCTACTGCATTTGTATCCTTATTGGTGCTCTGATTTTACCATCTAAGGCCTTGTTCCGTAGGCCGGGTTTCGCAGGGTTTGTGGTGTATTTTTTTCAGACCATGCCTATGTAACACGCTGAAACACTTCAGCTCTCATTCGGTATCGTGGTTTTGGATCGGTTGAGCACCATCAATCTTCTAGGTCATGCCGCAATACTCTTCGGGTACACCGCGATAAGAAACACGCCACCTACCTCGCGTTTTCTCTGGTCGCTCCACTTCTCGTTTCCTTCGCTGACATAGACAAGCCAGAAGCAAAAGATTCAGTCACGTACGAAGCGAGCTGTATTTCTTTTTGCTCCGTGGCGCTGGAACAAGGGAAATAAGGCCCGCTCCGTTACACCCAGGTCCCCACCTACCCCAAGATTAGGCTGAAAACACGCTAATCCCCCTCAGTCACCCAAAACACTTGAATAAAACTCTGAAAATACACGCCGGCCGAACGAGGCCTAAGATGGAAGTGATGGCAAGATGATGCTTAGTAGAAAGAACAAGAGGCGCAGCAATGCCAGTGTGACTGGTGTGAAGGGGAAGCGGGCAAGCAGGAGCCATCAGCGGCTAGGTACGTTCATGTGAAGGCTCGGAGGGGCCAGGCCACGGGCAGCCACAGCGTTGCAGAGAGGGGGTATGTGTGTGTGCGCTTGTTTGTGTGTTCTCTCGCCTAATCTGCTGAATGTTAAGAAAGAGGATTCGTATGAAGATGCTGCAGAGCCTGGTTCGTATGAAAAGGATTCGTAAGAATAAGAATGAGTGGTCGCATAAGCTTAATTGTAGTACTTGTTCACCTAAATAATAATCTTAACTGATGGAGGGAGAGGATCAGTGAGAAGATGAAGATGCTGCAGAGCCTGATTCTAGTAGGTCTCAATTTGGTTGGAATTATGTTTCCACTTCATTACTACTTGACTACTTATTGTATCTAAGGCTAGTCATAGTGGCAGTAACGTGGAGTAGTAACATGTACATGTTATTAATCTATGTTATTACCTTTACTGCGGGAAGTAACATATATGTGTATCGTACAAAATCATATTTATAGCTGGGTAGTAGTATATTGGATCATCCTTACTAGACGTTGGCGGCATGTACTACCCAGCTGCTCCATAGGTAAATAATTAAACAAGACCTGATAATGATTTTTAAATAGCAAAGAAATAGTACGAGTAGTAGTTATGATAGACATCATCATATCCTGAAAGAAATTAAGCATGGATCCCTTAGAGCATCTCCAGCCGTCTCTCCGAGAAGGCCCCCATGACCCCTTTTTTCATCTGGGTGGATGAAAACGGTTCAGTCGCGCCTTCGGATCCTCGTTTTCGTCCGGATTTGGGCTTTCATCCATCCGGCGAGCCCAGGTCATCCCTGGCACCCCGGGAAGCGTTCGGGGAGTCCGGAGGAAACGAAAGCGCGGGAAACATCGAGAAAACTTCCCGCGCGGCTGGTGGCCCCGACTTGTCGGCGAGAAAGACTAATCATCTTCCGCATGCTGCAAAAGTGTGGTGACACAGGATACCACTGCATGGTGTAGTACGCACGTCGTTGACATAACACAAGTGAAACACCGTTCCACTCATATTACATCTCTCAGAGTGGTACAACAGAAACATATGCGAGTCCAACGTATGTCTATAGAAGGATACATGAACTGTTTACAGAAGATCAACACAGCCTCCTACTTTACAGTGAGGTAAAACTTCAAATAAATCTCCAGAAGAACGACTCGTATTCTAACTTATTACTAACTAAAGCTTAAGAGCTAGTTCGCTTGCTATAGAACTCTAGCTACTTAGGTGCTAGGATTAGGGAAATGTTCCCTTCTATTACTAGTCTAAGTTTCCACTTTAGCTGATGCAGAAGTTGACTTCATTGACTTTATTGATTGGTTCTCTCTCTTCTTGCAGTTGACTCCTTTGTCTTTGAGTTTCACCGTAGTTTCTCCTTCGGTGCCTTGATCTAAGAAGGGGGTTCAAATGGGAGGGAATGAGTACGAGCGTACTCAACAAGTTCATATTAGGAAATAGGTGGATCATGCACTAGCTACAGCCACAGACCAGGAAGTCATAGGCGAATGCAAGTTTTCATAAACATTTCTTCAAAAGATTTATTTTATTCTGAAAACTATTTGCCCGCCAGCCTTCACAGGTTGACCAGAACTTCACGGAGTTCCTTTCCTGCCGCGTTCGTAGTTCCCTTCCCGGAACAGGAGTGACAGCCACAATTTGATACACTCTGCAGTGCGTTACTTTTCCCATAAGAGAACTTATCCTTGTTGCCAACCGGTGTTAACTTTTCCGTCCACACTTCCTTGGTGTGAGGCCCGTATAAGAACCAAGCCAATCACTGCCTTCTCCGCGACCCCTTGACACTCTTTTGTAAGTCTGTCCTCCCTTTACCTATGGGTAGACCGGCCCAGGCATTTGTTCTCACCTATACCATTAAGGTAGACCGTTCTGAACAATTCATGTGCCCTGTCCTATACACCATAGATAGACCGATATTGACAACCCTTACAATTCTTCATAGACCTTTAATAAGTCTTCCCTCTCCTGTATCTAATGGTAGACCGTGACGGACCACTGTCCCCAGCTTTACCAAAGATAGACCGATACAGGCAACCCTTATCACTAGTCCGTTGATATGCGAGAGGGAAAAGCTGAGCTCCCGAGCCATTATAGATCTTATGGTTAACGCGATATGTACGGCGCTAGAATCACTAGACGGCATTGGTAATTAGTCCTAGATGAGTAGAACCCTTGCAATAGAACCTCCACCAATCAACACATACCATGGTTCCAGTGCCCACCACGTAGTCATATTCATAATTGTATAATAATATTTTGATTTTCAATGCAGGAGTGATAAGTATAGTACTTTGCATATAGTTTGATAAAAATAATCAAATGACATGAGCAAGCGATGAACTTGTCTTTCTTGACTGCAAGATTATGCAGGCAAAAGCTTCGATACGTGATAACTCCAAATTGAAATACCATCATCGTCGGTAAGGACAATATTTAAAGAACTGGCAGATATGCTATAATGCATAATATGAGATGCAATCGCCCCGAGCGTAACCTAACCCCGATGATTTAGGATTGGTGACTTGTAGAGATTTCTTTAGGGTGTGTTGCACTTTTAGAATGGTTCTCAAACAAGGTTCTTATTAGGGTTTGGTGATATGAATAGCATAAGCAAGTGATATAATGCATCATAACAAGCATACACATAAAGGAATTGTAGTTGAGTAATATGTAAAGAGCAGTTTGTCAATTTTAAGTTCTATGGTGCATGGTTGTTGATTACATATATTATACTTCAAAAGAATAACTTTTGAAGAACATGTTAATTAAGAAGTAATAAGTATTTCAAATAAGAACTATGGCTTCTATGGTTTGATTGATATTTACTCTTCAAAAGAATAACTTTTGAAGAACATGTTTGATAAAGAACAAGAATTACTACAAGTAGGAGCTAAGTGCTACTAGGGTTTACTATTGGATTCATTTAGTTCATTATTAGTGACTAGTTGGTTCTTAAGTAGAATGGGTCTATGTGCAGCAAGTATTGGCAGGTTTATTACTATGATTGATCACCATATCAAAGGATGGTTATTAAGGTGGTGCTATGAGTTAGGGTTTACTATAACTTCTTATTTGCTTCTCTCAGTACTCAATAATGGTTTCTAAACTAGGTGGTTTATTATTTCCTAAATAGGGTTTAGTATAATAGGAGCATGTGATGTGTATTACTACACAAGATTGGTATTAGAGTTTATCACTATGGTTCTACTAGGATATGATACTTGAGATTGATTCAATGGTGTGATACTAAGAATGATGGTTAATGGTGATATATGAGAGTAACAAGCTAGAGTTTGCACTTATGGGGAACTAGTGGATCACATGAGTATTAAATCAAAAATAAAGACATGAAATGATGGTCTCATGTGGATCATGAGCATGCATCTATTGGTTTCTTATTAATGTTTTACATGTAAAGTGAAATTCACATGATCACATGTGCTAAACCACTAGGGTTTTAGAGTTGATTCTAATGTGGGATGATCACATAAAATAATTGGACCAAGGTTTTACTTATATTAGAACTAGGGTTTCTAAATTATGATACAACTCTTAGAATAATAAATTGACAATAGAGGTGTGGTTACTAATTACTTTGAATTAATAATGGTATTATCATTTTATTAATTTTTAATTGATTTAATAATTAAAATAAATAGTACTTAGGGTTTAATTAGAAACTAGGGTTTTATAATTGTTATTAGACTTTAAATAAGAACTTGTGAACTAAAAATGTTTAATTAAACCAATTTTAAGCTACCAAAATAATATTGGATTTTAAGATTCTATTGCTTTATTATTATTTGAAGAAAATAGAAAACAGTAATTTGCAAATTAGGGTTTTATGAAATTCTACTAATATTTTAGTTAATGAAAAGATGATTAAGAAAATTAATCTTAACATTTTATTTACTTACTGAATATTTAATATTTAATTTTGAGACTTCACTAATTATTGAATTCAAATTGTACTTAAAATAAATGAAAAGGCATAATTAACAAAGTTAAAATAATTGAATTTTCATTTTGACACACATTATTATTTTATATTTTTATTGAATAGAGTTTATTTTTGTGAGCATTTTGATATATTATTTATATTTTTCTGAGCAAGAATGAATTTTATTTATTTTTGCAAAGTTTTAGCTATTTACCGGTTTTTAAATTAAAACTAAAATTCTAAACGTACCCTAGCGGTACACACCCACAGTCACTGACTGGTGGGCCTGTTGACTAGGTCAATTGCCACGAGGGCAATGACTAGTTAACCGAGACTGAGGTGGCAGCGACACGTAGATCTCGCCGGTGGCTTGACGCCTGCGACCAAACGGATACGGCGCCGCCGATTTACGGCCTCTCGGGACGCGCAACTAGGGTTTTCGGAACCTCCTCGACACGCTGAGGCTGGTGGTGGTGATGGTTTCGCAAGCGGATCACCGAAGCTATCTCCAGCGAGAGGTGCTGCGGCGAAGAGCTCTGGCCAACATGCGAAATAGGGCTACAGGCCACGCCAGGAAGCGAGAGTATGCTCTAAAGATGCGTATGCTCACCCTAGTGATGATGGTGTGGTCGACTCCAGCGATTGTTGACGGAGACAGCGAGGAATTCGCCATTACCGGCGAGGTGCTGCGGAAGGGATCGACGAAATTCATCGGATTAAGGAGGCTGCAGCTTGATTCCTTCCTCCTAGATGCTCTACGGTGCCAGGCGCTCCTCCCAGACCTCACGATGAGCTCCGGGGTGGCCTCAATCGTCGGCTTCGTCCTTGACTCCGGCGACAGTTAGTGGATGATGGTGGGAGATAGAGAGGGTTAGGGAGTGAATGAAGGGGCTAAGAAGAACAAGGACATCACGGAGGTTTTGTTGGTGGTTTTATAGACCACGGCGAGGTCGGAATCGTCACTTCACCGACAACGACCGCCGGGATGCAATGGTGACGGTGAAGTGAGCTTGGGCGCGAATCTTGATGCTCCGGGATAGGCTCGGACGCTAGAGATATAGGGGAGGGTTCTGGAAGCTTTTGCGACGTCCGGGTGATCCTTATTGCCAACGATGACGTGGCCGAGCTCCTCCTCTGTGTTGTCGACGATGGGGAAGAAGAAGAAAGTTCTTTTCTTCCTCGCTGAAACGGTACGGTGGACTAGGTGGCCTTGTTGGTCGTCTGAGCCTCGACTTGGGATGCTGCGTGGGCTGCTGCGGTCCACCAGGTAAGCTCCCCTCTCTTTCTCTATTTTCTCTTTTCTGTTTTTATTTACTGATTTGAATTTACTATTTGAATTCAAATTTGGATTTTGTTTTGTTTTGCAGGTTCTAAAATATTTGAGTATCAAGATAACTTGATAATCATGCTTATTGCATGGTTTTGTTGTTTAAACAAATATTTAATTTTGATTAGAGTGACACTTTGTGAGGTTTAATTAAAATGGAAATGGTTTAGATATTTATCTCAATTCCTTTTTAATTTAGGAACCAATTATGTTTAAATTATTTGAAAATTTATAACCTATTATTAGGTTTAACTAATGTGCTTAGCAATATTGATGGTTCATATCTATTTCAATTATGGTTAGGTTTAAAATAAATGATATAGGGAATGGGATTGGTTCATGATTTTATGTGGAGAATTATTTCTAAGGGTTTAAGAAGATGGTTGGATAACTTTATGGTGACTAAACTCATTTAGCCAACTTTAGCTTGAATTACTTAGGGTAGATCCTATGTGAAAGGGTTTAGGGTTTTGGTGATGCTTCACTAATTGAAGTATAAAATAGGCATGAGGCATGGCAGGGTTCTACTTATCATCCCAAGTGGTACTTGGATTGAAATTCAAATATGGTCTAGAGTTTTAGTGGTGATCACCAAGTGATACACAACTAGGATTAGGATATGGGCATAAGCTTTGGTCATATTTTATTGGCTAGGGTTACTCTCCTCACTTGGTTAGGATTCATGCATCAAGGCAATACTAGGGTTGTCCCAAGAATTTGGATAAACAAGGTTTAAGTACAATGCCTTTACTCCTCCACTCAAAATATGAGGAATGATCTAGGGTTAACTTCTAATGATCTACCTATCATTTCATGTGATGGATGATATCTACTTATCACATAGGTTTATCTTATCATGTAAATCTACAAAGCATGGTCATGCATTAGACATGATGCTTATTCCTCTCTAACATCTCTTTATTATTCCTCTCATCACACTCATCCTAGATTCTTAGGGTTTATAAATAATACCAAGTTGTGACGATTATGGAATTGGTTTCCTAAGGTATTGTTATTGGAATAGGGTTCTCACCTCCAAGATCTTGAACAACTAGGATTAATACTTCTCTGGTATTCTTGTATGGACATGGCTGTGATTAGTATTATAACTTCTCTCACTTCTCAATGTCTTGGAATATTCTAAGGTCCTACTTAAGAGATGATGATATGATCCTCTAAATATATGGTTTGCCTAAGAATTCTACCTTGGTATCATATGTAGCTTGTTCTTCTGGAAATCTGATAAACCTGCATCTTGTGGTACGCCTCCACCTCCTAGCTTCTTCATCTTGATCCTAACTAATGCATGGAGTGGATCTATGTGTTTGTTTCCTTGTATCATGCTACAAGATGATCAAATGGATGAATGGTGTGGCTCCTTTTATAGGCTTGGGCAAGCTCTAGTATCATGACACATAGGTGGGTGACTCTTGTTTTGGTTTGATGAGTAAGGTGTTTGGTTGTCATGCCCTCATCCATAGCAATCCTTTGAGCATGAGGTGGCAAAGCTTGGGACGCAAGGCATGTAGATATTTTCATCCTATGTGGCATGATCCTTATCCTCTCATATGGTTTATCTTTGGATAGCCAAGTGGCATTTGCTACTAAATATCTTGTGGATGGTTTTATTATTGTGGATGAGTCACTATATCATATTTGATTGGATTTACATTATAATATTGGTCAAAAGGTCAAGGTTGAGGGTTATTCCTTAATTTTGGATAGTTGGTGTTTGATTTCACCAGGTCATGATCATATGAGTTTCAAAATACCCATAGTTGGTTTTATTTAAATAGTTTAAACTATAATTTGTAATGTAAATGGATTTAGTTTTATGATATTCCACATATTTAATAATTTATGATTTAAATAAGAATGTGTGGCCTTAATGCACTTTAGACCCTGTGGTTTATGTTATTTGGTAATAAGTTTAGAAGTGAATTAAATTACACACAAAGGTAGTTGCTAACTTTTAAGTGTTAATAAGTTAGGGTTTGTGCGTTGTTGTAAGGAATACCATACTATGATCCTTTATAGGATTTGGTATTTGATCATCACTTAAAGTGTTGTATAATAGTTCTAGTTCCTTTTGGATCCAACCTTTGGATCAAATTATGTCTACCCAAAACAAGGTTTTAGCAAAGATCGCAGTGAAGTTTATAGCGCTTGACTTGATGGTCTACTTCAATTCCAGCAAGTCAAGTGAAACTTCAGTTACTCTGGTAAGTTTTATTTGAAAGCGCGAAAATTCCCTGGATTTTCTATGCATGAATGCAATGCACACTTTGGTGTTTCTCATTTTGTTGCCTCTAAACCTGGGGTATTACAAAAAGCCTGTCGCCGGTCAGTCTTCGCCGGACGCGTAGCTTCCACGCGGCGAGCGCGTGGCTCCCTCTATTTATCACGGAACCGCGTCTGGCCGCATTCACCACCGCCATCTCCCTTCTGTCCCCAGCCCAGTCTTCTCTCCCCATTCCTCCTCCAGCGAGCAATGGCGGGCCACGGCGAAGGCGCGGCAAACAACGGCTTCGGCCGGCGTTCCCTACACCAGTGGGAGGTGGGACTTCTGCACATGGTAGGCTACCCGGCGCCACCGGACTTCCGCGCGCCCGGAGGATGGCGCCTAAGCGCAGGGGGCGTTCCGATCCCACCGCTTCCGTTGGGAGCCGACGCGATCGACGTTCTGCGAGTCACCCTCAGCGACGAGCAGCGCATGGAGGAGCGGTACCTCCCCGACAACTACGACGCCTGAAACGAGTTCTTCCGTCGCCGGTACGAACAGGAGCTCGCAGCGTACGACGGTCCTCCCCCTCCTTCAGCGCGTAACAACGCCGCCGGCCGCCGCCGCTGGTGGAGCGCGCCGGGCCGCACGCTCGAGAATGTGCTCGCGCACATCAAGGGCGGCAACTCCCCCGTCCTGGGGATGCCGCCGCCGCCGGCGGTGCCTTCCGTGTCGCGCTGACACGTCCTCGTCGGGGTCGACGTAAGGTTTCAGCATGTAGAACACCGTTTTTTAATTTTATTTTATGTTTCCCTCATGCCGAATTCAAATATATTACGGATTCGGCCTATATATGTACGAACTCGTCTATATATGTTAAATATCTCTAAATTTTGTCTGGTTTTCTCTGAATTCTCCTATATTTGTTCAAATTTTACACTCACCCTAGGCTCGCCGCTGGGAATATAGGTCTCCCCAGGCCAAATGTTACATCTATCCGGTGCTAAATAGCGCCGGATTTCGGTCTGGGGAGCCTCAACGGCTGGACATCCTCTCAAGAACATTTGCTAGCTTGTGTGCCAATGGAAGTACCTGACTGGCTAGATGATTGTTCCTACAAGGTGGTAAAAATGGCAGAGATGCCCCCACATGAGCTTGTGCAGCGGATATAGAAAGCCGCTGCTTCACTTGTTGATGCTAAGAGCATCCCCACTCGTTGGCGCTCCCCACGCCCAAATCCGGCGATATTTTCATCCGGATTGGAGGAAGATTTGGCGTGGGGAGCGCCGAAGTTCCAGCCGTCCCCCCGGCAGGAAACCCCCAACCTCGACCATTTGACATATTTCAAACGAATTTATTAAATTTAACAAGTTCGGCGACCAACAGTACGAAAATTGCTGAAACAAAGTCGGCGAAAATAATTGTACAATGTTTAACAAGTGCTGAAACAAATGAAGCACACAATTTCACAATTTTTCAAACAAATTAGACGTTGGCGTTGCCTCGGAGCCTCCATATGTGCTCCACTAGATCATCTTGCAGCAGCTGATGCATTGTAGAGTCTCGAATCTCCTGACGCATAGCAATGGAGGCGGCCCATGATGGAGGCACCTGGTGATTAGGCTGTGCAAGAGGCCCCTCTCTCTCATATGGTGCTTCTTGCTCAGCCAGAGGAACCGGATGCTTTCGCTCATTTTCAATAATCATATTGTGTAGGCACACACAGCAGTTCATCACCTCCCACATCTGATCTTTGGACCAAGTCGAGCGGGGAACCGGACGACAACAAATCTCTGCTGGAGGACACCAAATGCACGCTCGACGTCCTTTCGGCAAGCTTCTTGTCTCTTCACAAACTCGCAAAGTTTGGGGGTGCTAGGATTCGAGATAGTCTTCACAAATGTTGCCCACTTTGGATAGATACCGTCTGCAAGGTAGTATCCTTTGTTGTAGTGCCGACCATTGATCACATAGTCCACCGGGGGAGCATGACCCTCAACCAGCTTGGAAAAGACCGGGGAGCAGTTTAGGACGTTGATGTCATTGTTGGATCCAGGCATACCAAAGAAAGAGTGCCAAATCCAGAGATCATGGGTAGCCACTGCTTCAAGTATCACAGTGCAGCCTTTTTGTGACCCTTGTACATTCCCTGCCACGCAAACGGACAGTTCTTCCATTGCCAATGCATGCAGTCAATGCTTCCAAGCATCCCTGGAAAACCTCTAGCTTCATTTGTTGCAAGGATCCTCTCAGTGTCTTCGACAGTGGGTGATCTCAAGTAATAGTCCCCGAACACTGCTATGACGGCCCTGCAACCGGTAGAAACAATCAAGGGCGGTGGACTCCGCCATCCGAAGATAGTCATGCAGTATCACCGGGAGCTCCATACGCCGCATCCTCATTGCCACTGTGCACTTCTGCAGTGACGAAAATCCAACCAAACCAGTGCAATCCGCCTTGCATCTGAAGTAGGGATCAAAGTGGCGGATGGCATACATCTGAAACGACGCCGGAAAACACTCTCACCGTGCAACGGATTGTCGGCGAAGTAGTCGGCGTACAACATGCGGTAGCCCTCCATTCGCTGTCTCGGCTTGCACTTCCGGCGACCTGGTGCCGACCCACCACGTCGACCAGTTGCCAGTCCGGCGTACATGCTTGCCAAGCAACCGAGGATCATCATGTGCTCCTCGTCTTGGGCGCTGCCATCTCTTCTTGCATCAGCTCGACGAACATCTGCTCCTCCTCTTCGTCGAGTCCATGGCCGGCGAGGCAAATGGACGAACACGACGGGCGTGGTCGAGGCACCCGAGCCGCCGGCGAGGAGCAGCGGCGGCGGAAGAGCAAGCGGGCCGGCGGAATATAGGCAGGTGGGGAAGGAGGGCGGCGGAATCTAGGCAACAAGCCGGCGGGGTGGTGCCGGCGGCGAGAGATACGAGGGGTGGGGGAGATTTTGAGCGACGTGGCGGTGGGGTTCGTGCGTCGAGTCACCGACAGATCGGGCCCTTCCCGCTTTTCACTCGTCCGGAGTCCGCTCCCCGGGGGCCGGGGATGGCGTGGGATCGCCGGATGAAATTAGGCCCAAATCCGGACGAAAACGAGGAACCGGGGCGCGACTGGGCCGATTTACGCCGTCCGGATGTAAAAAACGCTCGCCGGGGGCCTGTTCGGGGGGACGAGTGGAGATGCTCTAAGGAGCCACAGGGCTTACTCAGGCCAAGAATGTATGGAGCCATTTGTGCCATTGATCCAATATACTATTATGTGTCGAGAGTTGGAGCCAGCCAAAATGTATTTCGTTCAAAAAAAAAAACAGGATGACAGCAGCAGCAGATGTGTGAATGTGATACAAATGTAGGTGCAAGGGCAGCAGGAGCCAGCAGGAGCATGGGCTAAAATAATGCATCCATCGGTATGCTCTTGTGGCTGGCCACTAATAGATTAGTCTGCACATTAATCACACTCTAACCCATTGATTCATCTGGTGTTTGAGAAAGAAAATCCAGAGTGTTTGTGGTTTGAAGTGTTCGTTTGCAGCATGGATGTGTACGGAGAGGTGTTAATTTAGCATCATGCAGTAATAGTCCAGAACAAGTGAAGTGAAGTGACGGCAGGTGAGCAAGAAGAAGCTGAGCTGAGGTTCAAGGATAAGATCAGGAGTACAGTGGTAAGACGAGGAAATAGACTGCCCCCTTCTGCTTACAATGATGTTCCATGCCTGCATCTATCTCTCGTCTATTTATTGCTACAAACATGATGTTTCTATCTAGCTACTCCCATTGTAGCTTACTAAATTTCAAGTGTCGACTCACAACTGAAATGAAACAAAATACAGACCAGTTGATTAACGATGAGACGAGATGAAAAGCATCGGGTGCCAGCAAACAAGCATCAAGGTGACAGAGAAACATAACCTTAACAGAGTGAGAGGAAACAGGATAGTTAGCAGCAATGTCCAATGATAATTTATCTACTCCTATGAGTAGATATACTACAGGGGTCGAATGTCTCCACACAAATTCATCTCAAGATTCATCATAAACATATTTCAACTGAACTAAAAATAATAATAGACTACAGCTCCCTTTATCATTCATGCATTACTCCAAAACAAGACATGAAACCAGGATGGGATTTACAGTCCTCAGCCACGACCAGACAATGCAGAGGAGATATATTCCATCGTTTAACAAACAAATGGTAGTGGTATACGAGAGAGAAAAAAAAGATACAATGAAGAGCGGAGTCAATCATTTACATCGAGAATCAAACCTACACCATCATTCATTAGTTTCAGGTACGGATTGATGCATGCGGCACCGTAGGCAACCCCAGTTCATCCTCCTGCGCCAACAGAGAAAAACAAGCAGCAAATTACTCCACTGGTTACAAGTGTAGACAGACAATCAGGGCAGCTGGAATCGAGCCAATTTAAGTAGCTAGGTGTGGTGTCAGATGGTTAACAAGTATTATGTAACAAATTAATAGGTCAGAGATGGTCGATGAAGGCAATTGTTTCCAAATCACAGGATCAAATCCATCACGCGTCCTATATGAAACATGTTTGGCATGAAAAAGGTCTGCATGTTCCCGTTCTCTGTGTTTCTTCTGCTACTAAGATCAAGCTAGGGTACGCTCAATTTTTCACACCAACATAGGTATGTATCATGACAGTGTGCCAGAAATACACGACTTAAGAGCTAAAAAGTTTTTCCTCCGTTCCGAAATATAAGTCTTTTTAGAAAGCTAGTTCAATAAAAATAATCTATCAAGCTAGTTCAATGTAAAGCTAGTTCATACATTATAAGGATCTCGGGTATCTAAACTGTCCATCAGATCGTGTGCATGTGACAATATAAAGAAAACCATTCACAGCTTCAAGAACTGTGGATTGGATGGGAAATGGCATTAACCCGTTGATTTGTCCCCAGGTTTGCATGTTCTCCTTCTATGTATTTCTTCTACCGATTGATTTCCTCCTAAGGATACCAGTATCACAATCTGTGAATTAGGGACATTCTTGCAAGTGGCATACCTGCTGCCGGTTCGGGGCTGCTGCATGACCGCTTGGCGCAGCAGGTAAGTTGAGCTCAGAATCTAGATCTGACTCCTTGTCCGGTTGAAGGTAAGATGGAACTGAACTCGATTCGAAGTCCATGTCAGCTTCCAAAGCATCAAGCTCTGCATTTTTCAACAGACAAAATGTAACATTATGCGGCTGTGAGAATACCTGGCATTTGGATTATCTAAGATTAACCAACGACCAAAGAGACTTACCTCCCATAAGTTCTTCCTCGTCGATGTCATCTGGGACATTGTAACTTCTACCGAGAGTTTCTTGTATTTCATTGCTCACATCCATAAGATCCATCATCTCGTCTTGCATGCTCTAATGAAACAAAATTAAACAAGAAAACTAAGCAATCATACTAGAATAAATATATAAGCGAAATATCTTGGGAACACAGAGAATCTGGTAAACAACAGGATGCTGCGTACATCTATATCTTCGATCCTCACAGTCTTCATCATCCCTTTAAGCTCTTTATTGGCAGCCTTCATTGCAGTCATCTGTTAAACAAAAAGAACTTCAACATAAATTTGGGAGCTAGAAACAGAAACTATCAGCAGCTTGTTAGGGAAACCAAGGTAGCATACAGTCTGTTGAGCATCTTTAATCCCCTCTGATGCGAAAGCAACTTGGTCGAGATTATACGTCTGGTTGTACAGCATGTCACGCTGTCCTTCATACCTGTAGGGAAAGCGTGTGGAGCATAAAGATAGGAGCACTGGATTTACTAATAGACTAGTGCCGCAAAAAGAATGATTAAATGCTACAGGATAATCAGGCCCATTAACTAGCTAAGCCCCAGAGCATGGAGGAACAATAGCATTCCTCTTCTGTCCTGCCCACATTACTACATTAGCTTATGCTAGTAACAAACTTGCTGGCCTTCCAAATCAGTTAATCCTAGATTATGTATCAAGTAACCTAAGAAGACAAGAGCACGACATTTACCTAATAAGAAATTTTGACCCTATAAAAATAGCCTAATAAAGTAGAAAAATTCTGAAGGCGTAAAGAGGCAGGCCAACTAGATTCAGGATTCAGCTATTATTTTTCAAATAGTAACAACCTTTTAGATGATAACATATAAACATTGAGATACTACCCATCGACATCCACACGAGATCAGGTCTGGGTAATTATATGATTTTAGCTCACAAGCTTTTGCATTGTTGTTCCATTATTAATGTCTCATTAGTTGTCCCAAAGCCAAAAGCCAACATAACAGTGCAAAATGTCCACAACTAGGCATATAGCTTTCATAATATACTGTGAGATACCCTAAATTTGCTCTAGATAACTCTATTTCAGGGTCCAAAAAATCCAAAAATTGTTTGGTAAATGCAGATTCCCATCAGAAGGAGATCTGTACTATATGCATGCCAGCAGCATTCACGGAGCATCCAACGAAGTTGGGAGGTCAGGGTACCAAATCCCCACTGGTTCATCAGCCGCTGTTTATTAGTAGTAGTTTGCAAGGTGCTAGTGTCCTAGTTCTAGTGTTGCAAAGGAAACAAGATATTAAGAGGAGGAGCAAACACAGGTAGTTTGAAGACTACCCACAACTACCCCTGCAACTTGTATAACAGGGCATTCTGGGGACTCCTTTGACACACAGAAGATGATAACTTATGGAGTGCGTTGGTGTGGAGCAGAAGGACGATACTGAGAGGCGACTACATTTGTTCCAGAAGGAAGTAAGATAAGTGAGGGTGGCATGTCCCAAAATTGATCTAGCTAACTAGTTTAGGATATACTCCCTCCGTTACATAATTCTTGTCGTGGTTTTAGTTCAAAAAAAAAATCAGGTGTGCTACCGAGTACTTGTTATTATCTAACAAAAATCCTAGTAGGACTGTCTGTTTGGTAAATGCAGCTTTCCATCTAGGGTGCGCCAGGATCAGGTAATGACCAAACATGCAAGTAGAAACATATTCCCCATTAGGTGGGTTCGGTAGCTAATAATGCTTACATATACTAATATAGTTGGCGAGATGGAGGTATAATCTCCAAATCGAGACGCTCATATTCTAATCCTACTGCTACAAAAGAAACAAGCGAAATCAAGAGGAGCAATGTTGGTTACATCTTTCGCTGCTTGAGGACCCTCATGGCGCGCGCCTTGACGGCCTCCTGCGCGGGACCGGGGCGCGTCTTCTTGATCTGCTCCTTGTACCGCGCCAGCTCCGCATCGAGCTTCTTGATCTTCTCGTCCACCGTGTCGCCCCGCTTGTATATCTGCCCACGCAACCAGCCAGCCATCAGCCATGAATTAGATGGGGAACCGAGGGAAGGCGGGAGAGAGATGCGTGCGTACCCGGTCGGTGGCATCCTGGATGGACGGCGGCGGGTCCTGGCTCTTCTTGGCGCCGAAGATCTTCTTCATCTCCGAATTGCCTCTCGGCGGACCGCCGAACTACTTCTTGGGCGGCTTGGTGGGTTGACTGGGATTAGTGTTTCGATATCGAATTTGCTGAATTTGGTAGCGTGGAAGGCAGGATCGGAGGTGGAGTTTGGGGGAATCGGTGGCGAGGGAGGGGACGAGGTCGTCAACTGCTGTCTTGTTTTTCCCGGAAATTTCTGTGGTGCGCTTGTTCGTAACTTCCCAACTTTTTTTTTTTTGCAAATTCCCAACTCAACTCGACACTGTTTCTTTCCTTCACGTGGAAGCAACTCCAAGACTTCACCCATCGGTTCAAAAAACAAAAGAAAAGAGCTTATTACAGGACGTGAATTTTTGCCACATGATGGGTAATTTTAAATATTGAAAAAGGTCTAAATCTTCCTGAAAATAAAAGATAATCAAGTATTATACTTGTATAAAAATGTTTGGGTTCGAAATAATTTCCTGGTATCCTAGGAAACAAAGATAAGTTTATGATGAATATAGCGTGAATAGTATATGGACATGTTTGATTTTGCTTTTTTTTCCCTTAGGATACAATGATAGTAATTTCCTTGCGAAATATTTTTATACAAGAACAATACTTGATCATCTTAGGTTTCCAAAAAGAATTCAGATTTTTTTAATACATTTTTGAATTACCACGATTTGTTTTGGATGTACGAGGTGCTTGGCACCCATGAACATGAATATAGTTCCGAGTATGGATTTTGTACACACAGGCATGGGTAAGGAAGTAATCTGTACCGTCCAAAATCAGTTTGCTTTGAGATCCGGAGAAGAGTAGGTAAAGAGGAATTCATGTACGTGCACTTCTTCCGTCCCGTGTGGGTCGCTGCTTTCCCCCGGCTTTTACTCCGGTCGACACGGAGATTCTGTCCCGGAGCAGACAAGAGAGAGCGACTGCCGCGCCGTCGGTGAGGAGCAAGAGGCGGAGAACATGTTCGCCGGCGTCATCGACTTTGCAGCCGTGATGGTTGCGCTCGAGGACGGCGACTCGTCTTCAGACGCTGGGTACCAGACCACAGACGAGAACGAAGATGGCGACGACGAGGTGCTCGACCCACGTCGTGATTTCGGCAGCGATGGCGTCCGGAACCTTATGCAGCGACGGGTCCGGGGCTCCGGGCTCGGCTCGTCTGATTGTGGTTTGGTCACCAGACCGTAGTTAGTCGTCGGGTTCAGTTAGCATTTTATTCTGACAGTTGGGGAGAGGTGTTTTCTGTTGGTCGCCAGAGGGCAATTAGTCATCGGTTTCAGCTAGCTGGGGTTTAGTCTGAGATGTTTGTGCTGTAACCTTTTTTGGCCGACGACTCCTATCAAGAAAGCTAGACCTCGTACCAATCAGTAGCAATTGTAATTTAGTTGTTATTCACTGGGGTTGATTATCGATGAAAACTCTGAGAATTATGGCGGAACGAAGTATCATCCTTATTAAGCTGATCAAAGTCGCTATAACGAGCCTAGTAGAAAGACGATCTGATGTGCTGTGCTCTTTCTGAAACTTTGAAATCTCCCGCTGTCGCTGTCGTGCGTGGAGAGCGTTTTTTGTTTCCACCATTCGCGGGTGCATGCATACTGGTGTTGTCACTGGGCTGTGAAACTGTGCAGTCGTGGCGGCGTGGAAAAATCGTCGGAGTCGCCATGCTTGTCCCGCCTGATGGCTGAAGGAGATGGGCAAAAAAAAGAAGAGAAAACAGTGAAGTGGAGGCGATGGACGAGAGAAGGATGGCGGAAGGAGATGCAGAAAAACACTTCCCGGCAATCCCATGTGCTTGCCTCGATGTCCAGGGAATCTTAGGCACTCTGACTTCCTTTATGCCGTGTCTCACGGGGTGCTGCCACTGCTGTAATGCAAAGACTGGTGCACAAGCGCAATCCTCTTCCATTTTTTTCTCCGGATCTCAAAGCAACTGCCCGTTCTGAACGGTAACGATTGCTTCCTCACCCATACTTGTGTGTACAAAGTTATTTCCGCTATAGTTCCCCTTATTATACCCATACATGTCCTAATACCCTAAAACTGTTTTTTTTGTTATTGAAAAAAAAAACAGTCAAGAGCTTACACATAAATGGTCTCGGACCAAAACAGAAAATAGTGTAATGACTCATTGCTTTCGTGTTGGATTGCTATATATGGGTAAACATAGGCAATGATCCATTTTGAGGGCTCTCTTCTATGCTAGCAAAAATGCGCGCGGGAGAGGCCAACGGTTTGGAGGGAACTTTCACCCATGTATGGTTGACATCTGAAAGATCAAGGATGTCGCCTAAGCGGTGGGGGGAGGGAAGGGGTGAGTAGGCGGTTTTAATTTGTATTACTTTAGGGGCTTGAGCAAGTGCGAAATAAAACTTACATTTACTTGACAAGCATAAAACCAACAAACTAGGATTTATCTATGTGCACCAACAATCTATGCTAAGCAAGATAAGCAATAAAGTGATAGGAAGGTATAGAACATCAACACAGAGGCTATCATAATGTAAAGTGCATAAGTAAATGATCTTGGGTTAATGAGTAACCGAGGCACGCGAAGACGATGATGTATCCCGAAGTTCACACCCTTATGGGTGCTACTCTCCGTTGGAGCAGTGTATAAGCACAATGCACTCCAAATGCCACAATGGCACACCGTATTTTCCTTGAGCCTTCCCACAAAAAGTGAAATCCTCGATCCGCTATGGGACCCTTGAGGATGGTCACGAACTCGTACATGCTTGGGATAAGCTCCACAACTTAATTGGAGCCTCCCAAGTAAGCTCCACCAAGGTCATAAGCTTGAGATAAACTCCACAACAATTGGAGTCTCCCAAGTAATCTACACCAAGGCCACAATGCTACAACTCCACAAAAGGCCACACCTCCACAAAGGCTATAACCCCACAAAGTCCACACCGCCACAAAGGGCAACAAGCCTCTAGGGTTCCAAGAACCCAAGAGGTACAAGCACCCAAGAGAAATCACCCACTAACTCTCACTTGCACGTATCACCGTGAAGAACTCAAACCGATGTATCAAATGCAAGGGCAAGTACACAAGTATTCAAATCCTTCACTCCCAAATTCCAACAACACCACACAAGCTTACGGAGGAAATAAGGGAGGAAATACACAAAAGACTCCAAGATCTAGATCTAGTAGGTTCCCTTCACTAAAAGAAGATTTTGACTGGTGGAGCAGTAGATCTAGACCTCCTCTCTCTTATCTCTCAAAAATATTCAGAAAACATAGAGGGATTGATGAGCTAAGAAGCTCAAGAGGGTCTAGAATGGAGGACAAAACATGTTGAAGAACTTGTCAAAAGGATGGGAAACCATTAAGGAAGAATGACCCTTTAAATACCCCCCCCCCCGGGGGGGCTTGGGGCCGGATTGTACGCCCTCCCAACTACATGATGGAAACTTCCTGGTGGGCGTGGGCGTGGGGGAGGGGGAGGGGCGGACATTGGTCTGGACATTTGACCTATCGAGGCAGGATTATCCCCCTCCCCTCCCTCCCAATTATTTTTAGTGGAACGACCAAACTGAAACGACCATAACAAGAGCATCCGAACTCCGGTTTTGATGATCTTGGGCTCATTTTGAAGCTAGAAACAAGCTCTACAAGATCATGCAGAGAACCGTCATAGTACATCATGGGAGTATACACCTAAATGAAGAAATGTTTGAGCTCTCTAAAACAAGACTAACCCGTAAAACCTCAAATATAAAAAAGGCAACAAGTTTTACATACGAAATTTGTTTTTGATTAGGTAGAGCTTGTCATGAAAATGAACACAAGATCTAAAACATGACACTGATAAGAACCAAGAACAACTAAGAAATATGATGCAAAACACGTAAGGGTTTGAGCTCTCTCTCCAAACGATATGATCAAATTACCCATTCGAGAGCCCTCTTGATAGTACGGCCAACTAACTAAAACCCGGGATTTCAAATGTAACAAGAGACCAGTAAGAGAGCAAGCCTATCAAGAACAAACCTTTGCCTTGCCCACACTTAAGCTAGATGATAAAGATATTGACCTCTTCAAGATGGAACGTCTTTCTTGATTGTACTTGCCTGTAAGTCTTGTGGATTGCTCACCCATAAAACCACTATGGGAGAGCTTCTTCTTTGGCACATCTTCATGTATCCATGATCACCATTTTAATGGCAAGCTCTATCTTCATATATTTTCATCAATATTGTTGGTGTCTTGAAGATGCAGCTGAGAGTTCCCTTCAAGAAAACACACTTGACATTGGCTCAACGCTTCTTCTTTCTTCATATTGGTCATGTCTTAAAGATGCACATGACATCTCGCTTCGTCTTCTTTTTCAAGACATACTTGTCACTTGATCTTCTTAATTTGATTGTTCTTGCAACCTTGAAACCAACATATGGTTTAAGCATTGCCTATGTAGAAAGCCTATACGAAAAACTCAATGTAAACATTAGTTCATAAGGACTGTCATCAATTATCAAAACCACACGTCGAGGCTCCATGCGATTTCAACATCCCATCGCTGGTAACCGAACAGCGCGGCACCCCAAGGCCACTGAACATTGTTCTGCATTGTTAAAAAGCATGCTTCAATTGATGTGAATGATCATGTCCTCAACATCAATTTCAATCAATTTCAATCTGATTAGATATCTCAATAAAAAAATATGTTCTTCGTTGTTTTCTTTCCAGATGATGAGGATGAGCTAGCTGATCCTAACAGAATTTTGGAGGAGCCAAAGGACAAAGGCTACAAATCTGATAAATATGGATGGCCCAAGGTGAAAATCAAATCAAAGTACTAGGAAGAAATGTGCTTTTTGTGCGTGCTTTTTTCTAGCAAAATCAAATAATCTTGCTACCATAGAATTTTGAAAAAACTTTAGAAGAAAAAGAGCAAAAAGAAAATAAAAAAAAGGAACTTCAAATCCCGTCTCCTTATTAGGAAGGTTCTGCTAAAAGGTGTGATTCCTTCTTAGATTCGTCGGATTCCACCACCGGTGGGCACAATTTGTGTGAATGTGGAGGCAGCTATCTTCGGACGAACAAATGATGGGATGGAGATGGCATCTTCAAGCTTGCAGTATGTGAAGGAATGGCTAGTACTCCAATCCATGAACTGGCTGAAACACTAGCAATATGGAGAGCGGAGTGCTCTATTGGTCGCTGCTGACAAAGGGTTTCTAAGACATTGTTTTGGCCACCGATTGCCTCTCCATGGTACAACGGATCCTATCTCCAGCGCAAGATCGTTCTGTGATTGGCACCGTGGTGAATGATATGAAGGTTTTGGCAAACAGATTCAACTCCTGCTCTATAAATCACTATATTATGGTCGGAAGATGAATGTTGCGGCGCATATCCTAGTTCGTAATCAATAAAACGCCGCAATTCTCTCTTAAGAAGAAAAGAAAGGCGAGAAAACGTTAAACACGGCATAACTTGAGACATTGTAACACGTTTGCTAAACAATGTCACAAATGCACAATCCGGCCAGTGACGGAACCTGCCTAGATCGGACTTTCGTGAGTGTGTCCTGCTCAGTGACGGTCCATGCGGAATTACTCCCACGCAGCACGTCCGATGGCGACAGTGTCGCCGATGCCTGCGAAGGGGGATTCTGCCTGGATCCGGCCTCCCGACGCTGCTGGCCCTATGGTGAGCGCCAACTGTCATTGAGTGTTCGACGTACCTCCGGTGAGGGGTACCTCACGGAGGAGAGAGAGAGGGAGCCATGGGGTGAGGGATGTCCGGGACGGTGTTACACGAGTTACCCAGCTTCGGATCTCACAACGGCGGCGAGACCCTACATGCTGCTACAATTCACTATAAGACAACAGATTACAATAAGTTGTGATCTTGTTGCTAGGGCTCCTAGGATCCGGCTTATATAGACACCCAAATCTAGGGTTTACATAGAGGAGTTTAGGTCGGACTCTACTAGCTCTAACCTAAACAGTACAACCTACTATACAATGAATGTTTCGGATGTCCTACGTCGGTTGGGTTTCGGGTCATGATGACGTGCCCGGATCCGACTAGATCTCCTGCACCTGAACTCTCCATCTTGGATCAATCAGCAACTGGGCCGCCCGTCGATGGTAATACCTATGAAGTATATCTACAATAGAAACTCTTTTCCAGCAATTATGATAAGACATAATACCCTAGAATACAGTTCTAGAGCAGCACACCTCCCATTCAGCAAAATTTGTTTGAGATTTTGTTAAAATTTAGATTCACTACGGGAAAATATGTCTTTGCCGTGCAACTATTTGCGGCCCTATTTGCACGGCAAAGCCTTTGCCGTGCGGGCACACACGGCAAAGGTCGCACGGCAATGCCGTCGACGGCAAAGGCTTCTTTGCCGTGTGACTCGCCAACGTTGCACGGCAAAGGCTTTGCCGTGCGACGCCGCATGGCAAAGGTAACTTCTTTGCCGTGTGCCAAACATGTTTTATCTAGATATAACACCCAAATTGGCTGGCCTGGGAATCGAACCTAGGACACAGAGTAGGGAAAGTGTCGTTGCCTATTCGACGGTACCTCGGAGGGGGGATCCTCACGAGGGGGAGAAAAAGTAGGGGCCATAGGGCGGAGTGCACACGGGACGGTGGTACGCGAGTTACCCAGCTTCGGAACACCTGCACGATGACAGGGCCTAGTGCTGCTTGGAATTATCTGGGCGCTTGCGCGTTGTTACAATGGTTGTGGTTGTGCCTCTAGGGCTCCCAGGATCCGGCTTATAAAGGCGCGCGGATCTAGGGTTTACATGGAGAGTCCTAGCCGGATTACAGATTGCCTAGCCTACGATACAATATCGTGTCGTGCACGTCAAGGATCCGCCTTCCATGTACGTCGTACTGGATCCGGGTTCCTCATGGGCTTCCATGGATCCGTTCCTCCAAGGTCGGTGCGGATCCGGCTATCTGATCCTGGGCCGGACTTCATCCTTCATGATCAACAGCAACTGGGCCGCCCGATGGGCCTCATGCCACCATCACCGTCTATGGGCCACCCGGGCTTGCCGGATCTAGGCATTGTCGATGGTACACCCATGAAGTATACCCACAACAGTAGCCCCAGAGTTCTCCGAGTTTCTCCTGCAGTTTCCGCCATGCTCACACCTCATGGTCTCCGGCATTGATGGTAACGCGGAGAAAGTTGAAGAACTCCAACTTCATATCTTCTTTTTTCCCAACCGTAAATCGGAAGATCTCTCATTCCGCGGGACTTCATCCATCGACAGCCTTAAAATATGTCTCCGGGTTACTCCCCTGCCTGTGAATGTGAACTGCTTATCTTCGCGCTTTTACCCGGAATCTTAACAGACTCAAACGGTTCCGCCAATTCTGGCGCCATTTTCGCGCGATTTGAGCGGTAACTTATCCTTAGCCATTTTTACTGTTTAGGGTTTTAACACGTGTCGCGCATCGAACGGTGCGACGCTTGCGTTCCGACCACAGGATGCGGAGCACGAATCTCGTCCCGTCAGCCTATAAATATCCACCGTCGACGCCCGAACCTCCATTCACCCCCTTTCTACCTCTCTGCGAAGCGCCGCCCCGAGCTTCTTCTCCGCCGTGCCGGAATCTCGCCGGAACTTCGCCGGAGTTGCTTCACCGCCGCACGGAGTTCGTCCTGTTCTTAACTTCAGCGAGCCACCGCGCCGAAACCCCGTCGCCGGCGACTCCGGCCACCGCGGACTCCATTACGGTAAGTTCTTGAGCTTTGCCTTCGCGCCGTAGTTGGTAGTGATGATCGTTAGGTTGACGACGTTGGATCCGACTAAGGAATGTTTCCGCCTATGTTTTTTCTTCAGATGTCTTCTTCGACTCCGCCTCCAACCTCTGAACCAATCCTGGCCATTCCACTCTCTTCCGCCCCTCCACCCTTCGCCCCGATCAGGCGGATCCTTCAAAGGATTCCGGCAAGGAGACCGGAGAAAACCTCCGGGGCGGATCAAACGGAGCACAAGGCAGAGGAGGTTGTCAAAAAGTCAAAGACTCGCCAGCGTGACTCTGAAGCCAGGGGAAAATGGTGGCCCTGTACCACTACTGAAATGGAGCTGAAGAATCTCGAGGCGGAAGGCTTCCTGCAACCCGGAAGCGGAGGTCGGTTCCAAACGCTTTAGCCCCAGCTCCGGAAGATAACGAGATGGTGCGGAAAGCACGGTAGAGCGGGGCTTTTCATTTCCGCCTTCGGATTTCTTCCTGGAAATCCTGAAGGTCTACGGGCTCCAACCCCATAACATTTCTCCAAACAGCGTGCTCGCGATCAGCAACCACGTCACCCTATGCGAGGGCCATCTCCGGGTACCTCCCGAGCTCTCCCTGTTCCAATATTACTTTTCCGTCAAGAAGGAGAAAGTCCGGCAATCCACCGAGCTGGCTACATGCGGATCCATCACCTTCATGATCCGGCCGGGCCGCGTCTACCCACACCGGCCGCCACGAATCCGCGGTGCGGTCAGGGGCTTCTTCTATCTAAAGGACGTCTCCGACCCAGCGAGCACAGAAATTTGCCGCCGTTCAAGAACTACCCGCCCACGCGCGCCCGCGTGGTCACTGTCCCCATCTCTCCGACTCGCCCACTCACACGCGCGTTAGGCGGATCGCAGGCCGACGGAAGAGGGCTGACAGGGAAGGACTTGACCCTTTCTGGTTCTGCGGATCCGGCCGCTCCAACACGAGGACCAGCTTATGTTCCGGTACACGGGCGCGACGACCCAATGCGCGCCACCAAGGACAATCTTTCCGCCGACGCCATCGACAAGAGGATCCGGATCCTTATCAAGATTCCGCGTGAACTTCACGTTCACGTGTGTAATAAAGACATCCACATGAATGGTTCCGGAACCGCGGTACGTCGTCTTGACATTAGTCCATCGTGTCTTTTCGCATTCAAACTTTTTGCTTAAGCGTTTTAACTCTATGCTTTAGCTCGAAGCCCTTGAAGAAAGTGAACTCGGAACTCTCCTCCGGGTTCCTTCCACCGGCAACACGGATCCGGAAGCTGCATCAGAGGCGGAAGCTCGCGATGCTCCACGCCCTGCTAAGAGGAAAAGAGCTGCTCCCTCCAGCCCCTCGGCCAAACGTGCCCGCGACGTACTCAGCATCGCGGCAACTCGCAAGGCGGAGGCGGAGAAAAAGCGCCTCAAGCTCATTGATACCAGCAACCGAGCCCAATCAGACATCCATCAGTTCTTCAGGCCTTCCGGGTAAGTGCTAAGTCTTCAAAGGATAATTCTTCCGTTGTCGTGAATCAATCATATACCTAATCGTAATGCTCTTTTCGTTTCACAACAGAAGTTCCGAGAGCCAGCCCCCCAAGGCCCCTAAAGCCCCCAAGAAGAAAAGCAAGCCATCTCCGGCTACCATACCAGTCACACCAGAAGTCGGAGTTCCACCCAAGGCCACCTCAACAGCCAAGCCGGATCCTAAGGACGTCATCAACGTTGACGACATCCCTGAAGATCCGGCCGCTGAAACTGCGCAAGGTGATTCCGGCAAGGGTGCCTTCTCATCTGCTCCTCCGCCTGAGCAACCCACCGGTACTTCCGCCGAGCCAACGGCCGAGCAGTACGAGCAGAAAGTGCAGCTGATCCATGCCACTGGCGCGTCCAAAACTCCGTCACTGCAGAAGCTCCCCCTTTCTCAACGTCACGCGGAAATTTCAGCCATGATGGAGAAAGTATGGGGACCTGCAGACACGGAGATGAAAGAACTCTCCGACCTTGAAAGCGAACTCAAGGTCTTTTTTGCTAAGCATAAGGAGGTGCGCCAGGTAACACTAGCCCCCAAGCATTGGTTTAGATATTTTTCCGTGTAACATGTGTTAGCCGATGCTTCTCTCAACATTAGTTTTAGACGGAAAATTCAAAATTTTCTCGATCCATAACTTTTAAGTTCCTCGCCAGCCCCCAGAATTTTGAATTCCGCCCAAATCCTTGCTGCATTTGTAGAGCACGCGTAAGCTGCACGAAGATCTGCGCGTCCATGTGCTGGAGCAGATGACGGAAATATAAGGGCTGCGCCAGAATGCTGAAAGTAGTCGTCAAGCTGTGCTCCGCCTGGAGGCCCGACTGAAGGGTAAAATCTCCGCGTTGCTTAAACTTGTACTGTATTGAGCAACCATAATATATAACTTGTATGTTGTTCCATGCTTCAGAAGAAACTGACAAGCGCCCCACCATCGATGCCTTATCCTCCAAGGTCCAAGTATTGGAGGCGGAGACTGAATCTCTGAAGAACTTCTTGAAAGAGTCCTCCGAGAAGGAAACTAAAGAAAAGAAGGAGCTCTCCGAGAAACATGCCCACGAGATGGCGGAACTGGCTGACAAACTCAAGAAGAGCCATCAAAGGGTGACCACCCTAGCGGCCAAGAACAAGAGCCAGGAGGCAGAGGCGGAGGCTATTGACAAGTTGATCTTCCGTAAGGATTTTTTTCGTTATTTGTTTTGATTCCGGCTTCCTCAAAATTTTCTCTGTCCGTGGAAGAAACTGATCCTTTTTACTTTGCAGCAAGCCTAGGCTTTGAGTGGACCAAAGATTCAACCCTCACCAGAACTGAGGCATATGATGAAGCGCGGACCTCCATCGTCAATCTCGTCGAAGCATGCCGCGGAATCGCCAAGTCCCTTAGCCTGAAGAAAGCCAAGACAACGGTGATTGACCGTATGACGAAGCTCATGCAGAACGTGCCGGAACTTATCAAAGATTGGCAAGAGTCTTCTTGTTGTGGGTATACTTCATGGGTGTACCATCGACAGTGCCTAGATCCGGCAAGCCCGGGTGGCCCATAGACGGTGATGGTGGCATGTGGCCCATCGGGCGGCCGTTGTTGATCATGAAGGATGAAGTCCGCCCGGAGCGAGATGCCGGATCCGCACGACCTTTGGAGGAACCCGGATCCGTGGAGGCCCATGAGGAACCCGGATCCATACGACGTATAGGGGAGGCGGATCCTTGACGTACACGGCAAGATATTGTAACGTAGACTAGGCAATCTGTAATCCGGCTAGGACTCTCCATGTAAACCCTAGATCCGTGCGCCTTTATAAGCCGGATCCGGGAGCCCTAGAGGCACAACCACAACCATTGTAACAACGCGCAAGCGCCCGGATAATTCGGACAAGCAGCAGTAGGCCACATCGCGGGTGTTCGAAGCTGGGTAACTCGCGTACCACCGTCCGTGTGCACTCCGCCCTATGGCCCCTACTTCTTCTCCCCCTCGTGAGGATCCCTCCTCGGTATCGTCGATAGGCAACGACGGTTGCGCCCACCGTGGGGCCTGAGGCGTCTGGAGGCCGGAACCGGGAGGGCTCCGCCATGGGAAGCTACGACGACTCGATCGCTGGGGCGCGTACTATACGCCGGGAATTTTCCGATCGTCCGTCCGGACGAATTCGGATTCCGGCTAGGACAAACCCCGTCAAGCTCTCCATCGTCCCAATCGGCGGCATCCACATCTTCATCGGCGAGACCGTCGATTCCGACGGAAACGCTTGGTAAGTAACGCGACGCGTCCGCTGAGCTGGACGCCGTCGCGAAGATCCGATCTGAGTCGCAGGAGCTTCTTAAGGAAGGCAACAGAGCAAGGCAGACACTTCGCGCAGGTTAGCATCCAATCCGGAGCAATGCATATCTACGCGCAGAAGGACGCCACAGCAAGTCAACACCGTGATGGCGAGTCGCGCACCGGATCTACGGAGCGCAGGAGGAAAGTCAGAGACCATCCAAATCCAATCCCCATACCATCGGATTCAACTCCGAAAAACCCGGCAAAGGGAAAGGATGCGATGTATGCTGGCAGAGATAAGTACCGTGTTCCATCACCACCACCGGCCCGCGTCCTCCGCTACCCCTCGCGTCGCAGTCCTGCCGGAAACCCAGGCCCCATGGGCCGAGGTGGAATCAACATCCGCGACAATATGCCGCCTCCTAGAGACAGCAGGGGCGTACGCCGGAACCACGAAGCCGGAATCAAGACCGCGAGCCCGAGCCTCGTCGGAATCAGAACGCGACCCTGAGCCTCGCGAAGCCAAGGACGCGATCCGAAACCAAGGAGGAGCCGGAGGGAGTACGCACCCGAACCACGCAGGAGCCGGGAGACGGAGGCGACCACCACCAAGAGGAAAGGAGCCACGGAGCCAGCCGCGGGAACCACGCCGAGAATCGAAGGCGGAAGAACATCTACAGGCCCCTCGCAGATCTCCCTGCCACCACCCGGTGGAGGCGGAGGTGGAGCGGAGGCAGAGGCCGGAGATCCGTTCCCGCTCAAAATCACCCGGTGGTGCCCCCGTGATGCCCGGGATCGCCTCACGCAGTACAGATCCGACTACATCGGTCCAAGGTGCTTTGGCCGGATGATCCGAGAGGAACCAAAGCCAAGAAGCTTGAACCTTAAGCTACCAGGAAACCTGAAGCATTATGATGGCAGCGAGAGGCCGGATACCTGGATTGAGGATTACTACAATGCAGTAACCTTCGCCGGAGGAACCCCGAATATAGCTTGCCGCATGCTCCAGTTGTACCTTATTGGTCCAGCTCGTGTTTGGCTCAGTGACGAGGAAAACACTATCTTTTGCTGGTTGGACTGAAGAAGGCTTTCGAGAACCACTTCAGGGGTACCTACAAGAGACCGGCCACCACCAGCGATCTTCAAGCTTGCATCCAGAAGAAGGGCGAGACATCTAGAAGCTTCCTCACCCGATGGTTGGCAACCAGAAACGAGTGCGAGAACGTAGATAACCGCACGGCAATGCACGCCTTCATTGGTGGTCTGCAGCGTGGGGGCTGCTGCGCCACAAGCTTACCTGCCTGGTGAACGCGAACAAACTCACTCTTGACGAGATGATAAACATCGCCAGCGATCATACTGCCGCCGATGACGACGCAGGCGGAGATCTCGCAGCTACAGCCATACCCTGCACCAACAGAAGAAAACCGTGATAACGGCGTCAGCACAACAGCGGAAGAACCCCCGAAGACCCGAAGGGCGGAGGATCCGACATGGTAGCCATGACGTTCCAACGCGGAGGTCAGGGAGGCGGAAGAGGCCGCGGACGTGGAGGCGGGAGGCGGGGGCCAGCGCGCGCGACGAGGTCACCGCAGCGGATCCCGCGCCCCCAAACATACGAAGAATACAGGGATATGCCGTGCCTGGCCCATCTGGATCCGGCTACGGGCAAATCCACCCATACCAATCGCAACTGCAAATGGGTCAACGATCGAAGAATGACCCGGAGGCAGGATACAAGCGAGCCCGGAAGCACCGCCCGCGCGGCAAAGGAGGCAAGGGCAAGAACAAGGACAAAGAGGAGGACAGCTCCGAGGCCATGGACGAGGATGACGCTTCGCCGGAACCCAAGGAGGGTACCGCAGCTAACAAGTCTAACCCCTTTGGCAAGAAGAGTGTCGGAACTTACCACACCTTCCTCGGAACCCCAACTGTCCGCGCGAAAAAATCGGCGCTCCGGATCTTGAACGCCATAGTTCCGCTGTGCCGCAGTATGTCAAGTGGTCGGAGAAAGCCTGTACCTTTGACAGGTCGGATCACCCGGCCGTCATCCCCAAAGAGTGCTACGCTCTGGTTGTGAGTCCCCGCATAGACGGGTATGACTTTTCCAAATGTCTTATGGACGGAGGAGCTAGCCTGAACATCATGTACCTGGAGACCCTGGAGAAGATGAACCTCACCAAGGAACAGCTCAAACACAGCACCACTGAATTTCATGGTGTGGTTCCGGGTAAGAAGGCAAACTCTCTGGGCAGCATCAAACTTCCCGTGGCCTTCGGTAATGTGAACAACTATCGCGAAGAGATGATCACGTTCGAAGTGGTGCCCTTCAAAAGCTCCTACCACGTGATCTTCGGCAGGCCCACCTACCACAAGTTCCACGCCAGGGCATGCTACATCTACAACAAGCTCAAGATTCCGGGTCCCAACGGTTGGATCACCGTGTCCGGAGACTACAAGAAAGCTAGGGACTGCGAGGAAGGCGAAGCCGCCTTTGCAGAATCCGTCATATCTGGAGAGGAGTTGCAAGGCTACGAGCCGCGGTGGATCCGGCGAGATGCAGACCACCAAGAAGCAGATCTCCGAACAGAAGACCTCGTTCAAGGCCGCGATAGAAACCAAGAAGCATGACCTCATCGAAGGTGACAACTCCAAGCAGGTTTCAGTCGGAGCCAACATGGACCCCAAATAGGAAAGCGCGCTCGTCGAGTTCCTCAGAGCTAACATGGATATCTTCGCATGGCAACCTTCTGACATGTCCGGAGTACCAAGGGAACTCGCCGAGCACTACCTCAACATAAATCCGGGTGCAAAACCGGTGAAGCAAGCTATGCGACGCTTTGGAGACAAGAAGCGCCGCGCCATAGGAATGGAATTAGCAAAGTTACTAGAGGCAGGTTTTGTAGTAGAAGTTATCCATACTGATTGGGTCGCAAACCCCGTCCTTGTACCCAAAAAGAATTCTGAAATACTAAGAATGTGCATCGATTACTCCGGCGTGAATAAGCATTGTCCGAAAGATCCGTTCCCTTTGCCGCGCATTGACCAAGTCATTGATTCGACGGCAGGGGCGGAACTTCTGTGTTTTCTTGACGCATATTCCGGGTATCATCAGATCTTGATGAAGGAGTCTGACCAAAAGGCGACCTCCTTCATCACACCCTTTGGAACATACTGCTATGTTACCATGCCTTTTGGCTTAAAAAACGCAGGTGCCACATACCAACGTACGATACAGCGGTGCCTGAAGGACCAAATCGGCCGGAACGTGCACGCCTACGTCGACGACATCGCGGTCATGACCCGAAAGGGATCCGACCTGCTGAGCGACCTTAAGGAAACCTTTGATAATCTCCGACGGTACAAGATGATGTTAAATCCGCTAAAGTGCGTCATTGGCGTACCAGCTGGAAAACTCCTTGGCTTCATTGTTTCTCACAGGGGAATCGAAGTTAACCCGGAAAAAATCAAGGCTATCCTGAATATCAAAAGGCCAACTTGTCTCAAAGATGTGCAACGATTAACAGGTTGCGTCGCGGCAATCAGTAGATTTGTTAGCCGTCTTGGCGAGAAAGCCTTACCTCTATACAAGCTGCAAGAAAACGGACAAATTTGTCCAGGATGAGGCAACGGATAAAGCACTTCGGGAGTTGAAGAACATACTCTCCTCCCCACCTATATTGGCAGCTCCAGTGAGTCAGAGCCTATGCTCCTCTACATAGCGGCTACCAACAAAGTTATCAGCCTCGTAATCGTGGTGGTGCGAAAGGAAGAAGGATTTGGCACGGAGTCCAAAGGCACTATTACATTAGCGAAGTCCTGACGGAATCAAGCAGAGATACCCTCACTTTCGAAGCTAGCATACGGAGTTTTCCTAGGCAGCCGGAAGCTGAGACACTACTTCCAGGAACACCCAATGACAGTGGTGAGCAAGGCTCCCCTGGCAACAATCATCAACAACTCCGACGCAACAGGACGCGTAGCAAAATGGGGCATCGAATTATCTGCCTTTGACATCAACTACGAAGCCCGAACTGCAATCAAGTCTCAAGTTCTAGCGGATTTCATCGCGGATTGGACTGAAGCACCGGAGGGCACACCTGTGCCGGAACCTGAAGCTTGGGTCATGCACTTTGACGGATCAAGCAACATCAAGGCTCGGGGGCTGGAGTTACCCGAAGTCACCTACCGGAGAAGAGCTGATACGTTCTGCGATTCACTTCGAAGCAACCAACAATATGGCGGAATACGAGGCTCTACTACACGGTCTGCGCATCGCTAAGGAAATTGGGATCAAGCACATCATATGCTGCGGAGATTCCGACCTGGTGGCACAACAAGTAGCCGGAACCGAAACTCCGTCATGGCGGCTTACAGAGACGAAGTTGACGAGATCGCCAAGAGCTTCCTCGGATACGAAGTCAAGTACGTCGAGAGACGATAACACAGCGCACATGCTGTCCAAGCTCGGATCGGCAGGAAACCAATTCCACTGGAATCTTCCTTGAGCATCTGCAGTACCTCTGAAGGGTGCAAACCCGGAAAATCCTGATCGCGGTTTCTCCGGCTAAGGAAGTGATGGCAATCATTCCGGCCTGGACTCCGTTCTTGGATTACCTCATTGATCAAAAGTTGCCGGAGGACGAGGTCCACGCACGACAGATCATTAGACGAGCAAGATCCTACACAATTGTTGATGGACAGCTCTACAAACGAAGTGCAAACGGGGTATTTCTCAAATGCGATCCGGTCAAGATGGCATTGAAATCCTCGAGAGATCCATGCGGGGATTTGCATCATGCACCCCGGTCCCTCTTTGCAAAAGCTTTCGGTTAGGATTTTACTGGCTAAGCTAAAGAAGACGCTGACAAGCTGGTGAAAACTTTGCCGCGTTCGGTACTACGCTACTCAACCAAACGCTCCAGCCCAAGAGCTGAGGACCATCCCTATCACCTGGCCGTTGCGGTCTGGGGCTCGATATGGTTGGTAAGTTAAAGAAATCATCTCCTGGTGGCCATGAATACCTCCTGGTCGCTATTGACAAGTTCAGTAAGTGGATCGAGGCAAAGCCGGTGAGAAAAGCCGATGGTGCTACGGCACTGAAATTTGTTTGCAGCCTCGTGACGAGATTCGGCATCCCACACAGCATAATCACAGACAATGGCACAAACTTTGCGCGGGGAGAACTCAAGGATTTTGCGATGAAGTTGGGATCCGGCTTGACCTTGCATCTGTGGCTCATC
The DNA here is from genome assembly GCA_030979885.1 of Lolium multiflorum. NCBI lineage: Eukaryota > Viridiplantae > Streptophyta > Magnoliopsida > Poales > Poaceae > Lolium > Lolium multiflorum. Next base: position 152,100,176 of record CM061749.1, read on the forward strand.
CACAATCCAATGGTCAGGTCGAACGAGCCAATGGCCTTATACTAGCCGGAATCAAACCTCGCCTTGAAGAACCGCTGCGCCGCGCAGCCGGAGCTTGGGCTGATGAGCTAGACTCTGTTCTGTGGAGTTTCGAACCACCCCTAACAGATCAATTTACTCCTTTCTTCCTGGTATATGGATCCGAAGCTGTGCTCCCCAGACATCATCCATGATTCACCGCGAGTTTCCGCCTACAATGAAGAAACTGCTGACGAGGCTCGACAGCTATGTGGACCTGATCGAAGAAGCTCGGAATTTAGCTGACCAACGCTCCACCATTTACCAAGCTCCGACGCTATCATAGCCGTCGAGTTCGAACCGCTCGTTCATGGTCGGAGACTTAGTCCTCCGCCTTCGCGGTGAAAGATCACAAGTTGCAATCTCCATGGGAAGGACCTTTTGTCATCAGCAAGTACTACACAACGGATCCTACTATCTCGTTGATTTAACTAAAGGATAGACCTGCCATCGGAAACGAAAACGAGAAGATCCGGGTGATATATATGATGAAACAGATCGTCCTTGGAACATAGCACAGCTACGTCCTTGTTGACGTCAGAAACCCACCGGCGGGCAGCGACTGGCCAACACCGTAGAGCCGGGAATGACTAGGGCTGCCCCAGTCCCTCAGAGCGGCGGCCCGCAAAGCCTCCTGGTCGCGCGCCGTGCGGGTCGAGGGCCACCCACCTATACCTGGGAAGGTGTGGATGATGCCTCGCTTAGTTTGCAGGGCACACGTACACGTTAAATACGAGCCTCGATCGCTCTCGGTTGTCTGTGAATCGGCTCATGGAGCCGATCCACCCATGATTCGTCCAAGGTGGCCGAACATATGGTGGTCCTGCTTGATCAAGATAAAGCATATGAGATCCACGACGATCGAGGGTTTTCACCGCATAATCGGATCATCCTACTCACGATTGGGCCTCGCGCTCACGCACGGTAAACGTAAGCCAGCCCTAGACAAGGCCTAAAAACCAACACTAGGTTGATCCTCGGAACGTCTGTCTAGGGGCAGCAAACTACACCCTGCATGCCGCTGGATCCTCCAACCCTTTGTAAGGCCTAACTATTGCAGATATTAAACTAATCCTTGATGAATCAAGGAGCGACCATAACGGATCAGATCTACTAAATAAAGATCAAGCGGGGTGCCGCCCCTGCACCCATGATGAGGCACAAGGACGGCTAGACGCGCAAGGGTTGCACTACGCGAGCATATGATGCTAAGAACGATGCTAACCCTAACGCGTCTACGATAACTACGTTGCTCGCCATCAAAAAGGCTTCAGTACGAGCAACGCATGAACAACTAGGCAGGCTCGTGCCCAGATCGCAGATGCGATCTAGGCATGATGCTTACCGAGGAACCCTCGAGACGAAGGAGTTGGCGATGCGCCGAGATTGGTTTGTGTTGAACGTTGGTTGTTGTTTATTCCATAAACCCTAGGTACATATTTATAGTAGTCTAATGTGGGCGTGCACTAAACCGTGCACGAGAGAAACTCTAATTTCTAAACTAAGACACACGGGCTAGCCAGCCCAAACTTGGTAAATAAGGCCGATTCACATATCTCTTCTATATGTATATCTTCAAGTCCATCTTGATCGCGGCCCCCTCTCGACTCGGTCAAATTCTGGTGATAACACATGCCCTGGTTTTGGAAATGACATTTCCAAAATCATTACGCTTTTTCGTCGGGTCATGTCGTCAGAACCGTCGCAGTATTCTTCATGATGACGTCTTGCCTCCTCGCCTTCTCTGCGCGATTTGACGGTTCTGGCACCACGTCCTCGAAAGCCTGGGCATTAAATTGCTTCGCACCTTTCATTTGGCCACTCCCATTCACCCCCTTGCAGCACAGTGGCCACACCCAAAAACCCTCATTAGTCCCATGGATTCTTCCTCTTCCACTGCTTCCTCCTGTCCCTCCAGTCCTCCTCCTCCGAGCCAGAGGATCGATCTGGGACGCGCGGGACTGGGACTTCTCTCAAGAGTCGGAAGACGACGAACCCCTCACCGATGGGGAAGAAGACCTTCGGTTCCTTCTTGACGGAGAGCTGGAAGCAACAAGTGACGACGACCTCTTCCCCTGTGAAGCTTCTCCTCCGGAGGAGGAAGAGGAGGAAGAAGACGACGACGACTCCCTCGAGGGCTACCCACCGGCGAAGCGCCTCCGCATGTGGTGGGACGACGACGACAGCGATGACGAAGAAGAGGATGAAGCCCCCGCAAAGGGCTTGGGAGCAGCGACGAGGAGCCGTCGGCAGCAGCGCCGATGGGAACTCCGGGGATGATGATGAAGGCAGTGACGGCCCGTAGATTAGGATCTACTAGTGTAGGTCTAGTAGTAGTGGCCGCTCCTTTTGTTCTTCTCTTCTTAAGCAATCGGTTCCTCCCTTGTAAGAAATCCAGTTATCAATGGAAAATTCCCCACCTTGATTTCACTGATTCTTTTTTATGCTAACTTAGCCGATTGACAACTCGATCGATCTTTAATAAGCCGATCTCCCTTCTCCCATTGCCAGCCACTACTTTAGGCGATCACCCCTGACTTAAGGAACAATAGGCTGTTTTGGGATGCCAACGTCTTCGGCATTGCCGAACCGGTAATGAGGCAACTTTGAGTGCTTGTACTAGAGCCGATAGCTGCGCATCGGCTTTGCGCAGGCTGATGATTTGATCTCGAGCAAGTGCCCTCAATCGGAGCTCCAGGCTTGTCTCCCAATTGATGTGGGAACTGATATACTTTAGTGACACCAGCGCGAGCCGATTCCAAAAATAAACCGTCTTTTGATAGCAAAGGATCCTCCAGGGCAAAGAAACCTCCACGGTCAGCTGCCCCCCGAGCCTTTGACCAAGGTGAGCATGAAAGTGAACCGGTAGTATCGGGCCACTATCCACCTCTCAGCTGCGGTGTAGCATCAACCGATCCCGACCAACTCGACCGTCAACAACAGAGAACCTTCAACAACAGAGAACCTCTGGTGGAAATGAGTCCAATCTAGCCGGATGACCGTCGGTTGCTCTCTTGATCCTAGCCTGATTGGGTATGGCTGCAATCCTTGAGTTCGCCAGCAGCGTTACACCTGAAGGCTCACAAACGACGCCAGAGGCCCTCGCGGAGAAGACCTGAGTCGCCAAACAGTTGGAGAAACCTTCATAGAGCCTCATCCTGTAACAGGTGCAGCACCAACCGATTCTAGCCAAATCGGCTTTCAAAAGCAGAGGACCATCAACGAGAACTGCCCTCCGAGCTTCTTCAGCTTTCATCAATGTAGCAGAAAAACTTTTATCCAAATAGCCGATGCAGTCAACCTCCCCCTCGAACTAAGAGGCCCCCAAATGTAGCGGCTCTAACGAACTAAAAGTGGCCCTGGATGCCCACACTAATTTTCTTGCTCACCCCACCGAATCCGCCAACTAAAGTAGCCCTGGGCTTCCATTTGCAACAGTTGTATTCCTTGAGTCGATGGCCATGCATCGGCTGTGCTCAAAAATTTCTATACTTTGCGATTTTTTTTTTATTAGCCGATCGATTCACGACTCGGCTCCCCCTGGGTACATCCTTTGTGGCTTTGTACCTTCTCCGTGTATATGCCCCCCGAGCCGAATCCTTCACGTGATTGAAGATATCGGCTTTCCAGCCAATTCAAGATTTTCTCGCCACTCACCCATGCGAAATAGCACATCAGTACACAAGGGTGGTGTGAGCAATCGTAGCCGATTGCTGGAATCGTCTCACCTTGCAGTGGTCGATCCGACTATTCACAGAATGTTGAGATTTCGAAAATCTATGGAAACGCGCCACCGGCCATCCTTTTTCTCCACAGGTATTACATTGGAAATCCTTTCAGCGTGTCTGCATGGCCTGATGAACCCGGCGTCCAACAACTTCTTGATCTCTTCCTTGACTTTCTTAATCTCTTCTAGCCCGTTAGCCGATGTAAACCCATACCCCAGCTTTCCATCGCCTTCTAGGTCAACGCTTGCCATCATTTTGGGCCGATCGTGTGGATCGGTCTCCTTTTCGCCTTTCTCGCGGGAGCGACTGCTCTCGGGCTCATCCTCGTGATGGCGATCTTCGAGCCCTGCTCCATTGACATCGGATGAGCCATCTCGCTCGTGATTTAAGCAGTTGCTGAGATTGACCATGTTGACCTCCGGAGCCGGCTGCGTGTCAACTTTCCTGGCGAACCGGTCGAAGAGTAACCGGCCTTGTTCTATTGCCACCTGAATCTGTCCGCGCAAGGCTTCGCAGTCGTTGGTGGCATGGGTGAACGTGTCATGCCATTTGCAGTATGGTTGGCCGGTAATTTCTTGTAACATGGGGATCCTATGGCCGTCGGGTAACTTCAGCTGTTTTTCCTTCAGGAGCCAATCAAAAATTTGCTCCGTTTTGCTCAAGTCGAAGTCGAATCCCTTTGCTGGTCCTGGCTGCTTTGCCCCCTTGCAGGACACGGGTTTTGCCCCCGGGTCCACTCAACATTGGTAAACTCCTGATCTCTTGCTGGAACTTCATCTTCGTCCTTCTCGATCAGGGTGACGCGCCTGCACTTGTCCTGGTACGATTCTGGATGGCGCTGTTCATATGTTGTCCATTCCTGGGCCACGTCTGTGTCTACCGATGCGTCTGCACCGGCATCAGTTGATGCCTGTGCATCGTCTTCAGCCTGTTTGAGGCGCCACACTTTCTTTGGTGGGCGCGCCTTTGTCTCCACCATTCGTTGGATTTTCGTGGCCAGATCGGGTCGTGATATCCTCAACATGTATAAGTACCGTGCCTCGGCCTCTTCCAAACTTCGCGGCCGCTGCACCCGGCGCTCCCGAGACTGGCTGAGTCCATCAGGGCACCGCCTTGGTTGGCGGTACCTATCTTCTTCTCTACCCGACTCCTCGAAGTCTTCTTCTTGAGACGAATTGTTTGCTCCGAGGTGGGAGGGGTCCTAGACGTTTGAACACTGCAACTCGGTTCGTCCTTCCCCTTTGTTGTGTGCATCTTGGGCAGTTGCCGATTGTTGGTAATCGGCTCATTCCTGAGTCCCAGCAGTGTCTGAAGAAGGGACAGTTCCAGTGCTCGTCCATGTTGTATTGCTCTTCTGACCTCCCCCTGGCGCGCCGTTCATACCCGTCGTTGTTCCGACGATACCTCCCGTTGCATCAGACCGATGATTTCTTTGATCGCCTCCGCCGTAGCGGTGGCGTCGGTCGTATGGCTGATCGTATTTGCTGAGGAGATGCACGGATAATGAGCGTGGATACCGCATGCTTCTCACCTCCTCCTCGGCCAGGTACCGTTTATCGTCGTCTTGGGGCCGGTCACGTGGAGCGGCCTCGTCTTTCTTCTTGCCATGAGTATGGCTGCTTTCCGCTTTGTCCGCGTCATGGTGAATCACGAACCCTGCCATATTGGCATCGAACGAGAACCCTGGTTCCCTTATGGAGTGGCTGAGATCGACCGTGTTGACGCCATGGGAGCGGGCGTCGTGGGAAGAGCCGATGAGGTCGGCTTCACGGAGGGCCCTGACTTTGCCATTCCGATCCTCGTACTCGACTGGTGCTTTTCGCCATCTCTCGATGTGGATGGCGAGATGGTTGTCGTTGAAGATCGTCCCACCGGGTGCAGAATGTGCTGACGTCGAAACCCACCCGGCAGCGACCGGCCAACAGTAGAGCCGGGAATGACTAGGGCTGCGGCTGGCCCTCCCTCGAGGGACGGCCCGCAAAGCCTCTGGTCGCGCCCGATGCGGTCGCAAGGGCGTGCCACCTGACCTATACCTGGTCAGGAAGGTGTGGATGATGCCTCGCTTGGTTTCCTGAGGGCACACACGTACACGTTAAATACGAGCCTCGATCGGCTCTCGGTTGTCTGTGAATCGGCTCATGGAGCCGATCCACCCATGATTCGTCAAGCCGAACATATGGTGGTCCTGCTTGATCAAGATAAAGCATATGAGATCCACGACGATCTGGGGTTTTCACCGCATAATCGGATCATCCTACTCACGATTGGGCCTCGCGCTCGGTAAACGTAAGCCAGCCCTAGACAAGGCCTAAAAACCAACACTAGGTTGATCCTCGGAACGTCATGTCTAAGCAAACTACACCCTGCATGCCGCTGGATCCTCCAACCCTTTGTAAGGCCTAACTATTGCAGATATTAAACTAATCCTTGATGAATCAAGGAGCGACCATAACGGATCAGATCTACTAAATAAAGATCAAGCGGGGCCGCCCCTGCACCCATGATGAGGCACAAGGACGGCTAGACGCGCAAGGGTTGCACTACGCGAGCATATGATGCTAAAAACGATGCTAACCCTAACGCGTCTACGATAACTACGTTGCTCGCCATCAAAAAGGCTTCAATACGAGCAACGCATGAACAACTAGGCAGGCTCGTGCTGCCTAGATCGCGAGATGCGATCTAGGCAGCATGGTGCTTACCGGAGGAACCCTCGAGACGAAGGAGTTGGCGATGCGCCGAGATTGGTTTGTGTTGAACGTTGGTTGTTGTTTATTCCATAAACCCTAGGTACATATTTATAGTCCAGCGGACTTTCTAATGTGGGCGTGCACTAAACCGTGCACGAGAGAAACTCTAATTTCTAAACTAAGACACACGGGCTAGCCAGCCCAAACTTGGTAAATAAGGCCGATTCACATATCTCTTCTATATGTATATCTTCAAGTCCATCTTGATCGCGGCCCACCTCTGACTTGGAATATAGCACAGCTACGTCCTTTCCACACTTAGCGCTTTTCGCATTACATACCTTGTAATATCTATGATACATGATCAATGAAATAAAGCTTTTGGTTCACTCTTAGAGTCATTTACCTCCTTTAATTTTTCATTTCTGGATCGTGTATGTTTTTCCGACTAAAACCGCAGAGCTGGATCTTTCCGCCTAGGCGTGTATGAAAGTTGTGATTTTCAAAATCGTCCTTTAGGACGTGAGCTTAAGTGGAAATTTTTCTGTTGCAAACCCATGGATTCCTGGTAGCGACTTCCGGCACTTGGGCTGGGGGCTTGTTTCCGCGGTTATTGACGGATTGCCATTGGGCTTCGTCGCCGCTGGCGAGCGTTTCCGGCACGGGTTTTCCGGCTCGTGGAAGGTCAAGTGGGCAAGCCGGAAATTATCAAACCAGCACTTGCTTTCCAACAAAACGAAACATGCAAATAATATTAAAACGGATTGCAGGATAAGTGTTTTCCGCCCGCACATAACATGTTTTCGTCCCTATCTAACTTAAGAATTTAAGTTATTACAAACTCCGGGGCCAAAATGATGCAATTTGTTTCATTGTCTAAAACAGGAACTCTACTCGGAGTCCTCTTCTTCAGATTCCTGGTAGGTGGAGCCGTCGTCGCTGTCACCAGATCCGGCTTTGGAGTCGTCACCAGAGTCTCCTCCGGAATGCTCGCCGCTTGACCCGGAGCCTTCCCCATAATACTCCGGCTCACCTGCTTCCTCCTCTGCATCGGAAAATCCCGAGGGCAGATCGTGTTGGTTGTACCAGAACGAGTGATCCACTCGCCTGACAAACAACTGCTCGTAGCCTTCGGTCTCCGCGAGGAGGGCACCCATGTCGGAATCCTCGGGGGCTCCGCGTGCAACATCCGCCAGGTTGAGCATGGGGAAGTGAGCCTTGCAGGTGGCCAGGACTAGGGAGGCGGCCCGTGCTGAAGATTTTTGCCATCCTTGATGAAATCCGGCACTTGTTGCATAAGTTTGGTCATTGTGTCGATCACAGTGGTTTTGGCCTTCTTCAAAGACAGGGTCTTGGCAATTCCGCGACAGGCCTCGAATAACGCGTCGATTGATCCGCGCTTCGTCGTATGCCTCTGTCCTCTTCAGGTTTGATTCTTTTGACCATTCAAAGCCGAGGCTTGCTGTGAAACAAGGAGGTTCAGTTCCGTTAGAAAGAAAGCTTACAAGGTAGTCGGAGCAACGACACGGAAAACGCTTACGGAAGATAAGTTTGTCAATGGCCTCCGCCTCCGCTTCCAGAACTTTGTTCTTGGATATCACGGAAATCACGCGGCCCTGGCTTTTCTCCAGTTTTTCATTCAGCTCCGCCAGGTCACGAGCATGTTTTTCGGACAGCTCTTTCCTCGCTTGATTCTCCTGGGAAGCGGATGTCTTCACAAAGTTCTTGAGGGATTCGTTCTCCGCCTCAAGCACCTGGACCTTGGCGGATAGCTCGTCAAACTTGGAGTGCTTGGCAGTCTCTTCTGTAGGTAGACAAAATTGCACATATTATGCATCCTGAACAATTATATCAGAACAAAAAAGCAGACCCAGATATCGTACCTTGAAGACGGGATTCAAGCAGCCGGATAGCTTGTTGGCTATTTTCCGCGTTCTGGCGCAGCCCCTCGATCTCCGTGATTTGCTCCAGCACGTGCACGCGCAGATCTTCGTGCAATTTCCGCGTGGTCTGCAAAGCAGCAAGGAGTTAGTCGGATATTTAAAATCTTGGGGGCTAGCGAGGAATTCAGTCTTGGTATAAAAAATTTAAATTTCCGCCTCAGGTACATTTTGGGAAAGCATCGGCTAATACATGTTACACGGAAATATATCACCCAATGCTTGGGGGCTAGTATTACCTGCCGCACTTCCCTGTGCTTGGCGAAAAACTCCTTCAGGCTGTCCTCCAGGTCGGCGAGTTCACGCACCTCCTCGTCCGGCTTTCCCCACACTTTGTTCAGCATGTCGGAAACTTCCGCGTGACGCTGTGAAAGGGTAAGCTTTTGAAGGGACGGAGTTGGTTGGAGGTGGACTCGAGTCGCGTTGGTAACTTGAAGGAGCTTTGCCTTTTGCTCCTTTTCTTCTTCTGTGGGCCCCGCGAAAGCGGAGCTTGGCTGATCTGGCGGAGGAATGGATGAGGAGGCGCCAGGATGAGCTGGATCTTCAGGAAGGTCATCAATATTGATGACGTCTTTCGGATCCGGCTTGGAGGCGGATGAAGCCTTGGGCGGAACTTCAACCTCGGGAGTAACAGGAATAGAAGCCGGAGATGGCTTGGCTTTCTTCTTCGGGGCCCTTGGGGCCTTGGGGGGCTGGCTTCCGGAACTTCAAAAACATAAAAGTATAAGTAAGAGTTTGAGCGTGAAACCAGAACTTGGATCTCGGAAATAGGCGCTTCCCCGGAAGGCTTGAAGAAATGCTGGACATCAGGTTGCCCCTTGTTGCTGGTGTCAATCAGTGAAAGGCGCTTCTTTTCCGCGGGTGACGAGGGATCACCTCGCCAATGCCTACGTATTGTAGACTTGGGTTTCGGGAGAGCGACGACGGAGATTCCGGGGACGAGATTAGGCACACGACGTACCCAGCTTCGGGTCCCCTCGGTGGAGGATCCCTACGTGCTGCTAGCAATCTTCTATATGATCATATGTATGTTTACAGGGGTGCCGCCGCGGGCTATGTTGTCTATGTCTATGTTGGCCTCTTATTTCGGTGCCCTGGCTAGCTTTATATATGCAACCAGCCTAGGGTTTTACAAGAGTCCTAGTCGACTACTTCTTCGGGTTGCCTTGTTGGCCTTCTCCATATTGGGTCTTCTCCATATTGGGCCGAGCCAGGTATACTAATAATGGGTACCCGAAGGGTATGCCCATGTCGGTAGCCCCCGAGTTTATAGGGAAGTCGAAGACTTGCGTAGAAACTCCAAGCATAACCATCTCCGAAGTCGAAGAAATACAAGGCGAGGTCCATGTCGTAGATCATGTGTAACGTAGATGATGTCGACGATTCTTGAAATTATCGGGTGCGCGGCAGCGCTCCCGATGGGAGTAGCCCCCGAGTCTATGGGCAAGTGCTTGCACTTGGGCATAGACTCAAGTTGTACTACTCGATGAAGAACTTAACTATATTTCCGGAAGACTTGATAAAATCCATGTGCTCCCGATGGGAGTAGGCTCCACTCGAGTCGTAGAATCGAGTTGAGTCTACAAAATTGCCGTAGATGCTGTCGAAGTTATCTTTCTATCGGGTGCGCGACCAGCGCTCCCGATGGAGTAGCCCGAGGCTACAGCCAAGTGTTTGCACTTGGGTGTAGGCTCAACTTGCTTTTAATCGACACCACAATTTTTCCTCTTTCTTGTATCTTATCGGGAGGGTGAACAATATCGATAAGAGTAGCCCCGAGCCTATGGGCAGGTGCTTGCACCTAGGCATAGGCTCAAGTTGTACTACTTGATAAAGAACTTGACTATATTTCTGGGCGCAGCCCCTCTTTTTATCGACTCTAGGCCGTTTGCTATTTTTATTTGACATCCATATCTATATTGTACAGGGATAATGGTAATTGGGGCTAGTTCATCTGACGGATCAGGTACTAGTTAACTGCTCTAGTGGCAATCCGCAAAAACCTACTTCAAGATCACGTCCCTGGACATGATCTCGGGATACTGGTGTAACTCGACAGGTGCCGCAGGTCTTACCATTCTGTCGAGCCCCAGTCATGTTTTATCGGGTCCACAGCGCGTCCGCTGGGATATTTCTTCACATCTGTTGATGTGGAAAAAAGTAGCAGAGCGCAGTCTTTGGCGATGCCACGCCACACAGGACGGACCCGGGGTCTTACCTTCGCAGAGTTTTGCGGCATTCAGAGATTATTCGCGACTTTGGCGCTCTGAGAATATTTTGTCAAGTGCCTTGTTTGGCTGATGCAATGACCCATTTTGCGGGTTCTTCTATTTTTCTCTCGGGCTTGACGAGACAGCCGAATATATTGGTTCTTCTATATTGTCGGGTACATCACCGATGCTCTTGCTTGGAACAATATCACGAGTCAATGAACCCGAAGATTTGTCCAGTTTTTTTTTTTTTTTTTTTTTGTGTTGATGAAAATTTCGTCGAGTTCCTCCTTCAGGAAAATTTCTTCGGGTCCACTTTGGGGACAATTCTTCGGGTCCTCCCTGAGGACAATTCTTCGGGACCTCCTTGAAGATAATTCTTCGGGACCTCCTTGAGGACAATTTTTCGGGACCTTTTTGAAGATAATTCTTTGGGACCTCCTTGAATAAGATTTCGTCGGGTTCTCTTTTGAAGACAATTTCGTCGGGTTCTCTCAAGATTTCGTCGGGTTCCTCCCTGAAAAAGATTTCGTCGGGTTCTCTTTTGATTTCGTCGGGTTCCTCCCTGAAGAAGATTTCGTCGGGTTCATCCTTGAAGACAATTTTGTCGGGTTCATCCTTGAAGACTTTTTGTAGGCACAATTATTCTTTCTGTCGACCTGAGACGTAAAGTGAAGAAGTATGGCGCAGCCCCCGAGTGTCGGGTGCGGCGAAAGTAAATGATAATCAACTTTATGCAAATCAAAGGAACACTTAGCTTATTGGGCACGACGGAGTCGATGCGCGATGAGGTCTTCGAGTGCAGCGAAAAAGTCGAGCCGAAGTAGAAACCACCGAATTAACGAAAATAAATGCCGCCAAATTGTTTGATGAAGAAATAGCCGAGCCCCCGAGCACTGCTGGGGTGATGTCATGATTGTTGCTTAGACGCTGTGTCACAGTTGTTACTCGGGGCGAAGTCGTTGTCGAGCCCCTGAGTATTATCCGTGTCGCCGAAAGAAGGCCATTAAGGATGAAATACTGAAGATGAAGTCCGAGATGAAGTACTTGAGATGAATCCATATTAAAGATTACACTATCATATATTGAAGATGAATCCGCCGATATCATAGAGGATGAATCCATTGACCCGAAGAATCTAGTAATAACCATAAAAGATGAATCTGTTGATATCATAGAGGATGAATCCATTGAGCCGGAGAAAATAGTTCCAGTAATAATCATAGAAGATGAATCCGCTGATATCATAGAAAATGAATCCATTGACCCGAAGAAAATAAAATCCAGTAATAGCCATAGAAGATGAATCCATTGACCCGGAAGCTCATCGGGTAGTATTATATAAGAGTAAACTTAGTAGTATCCATATAGATGAATCCGAATAAAATAAATTCGCTGACCCGAAGAAAATAAATCCAGTAATAACCATAGATGATATGTCCACTGGCTTGTGACCCGGGAATGTGTTAGGTAGTATTATATATTAGAGGAATCCAATGATAACCTTTATAAGATGAATCCGACGAAGACAACATCCAATAAGCCGAAGAAAGTGAATCCACTGAGCCGAAGAAGATAATTTCACTAAGCCGAAGAAAATAAATCCACTGAGCCGAAGGAGATATATCCAGAGCCGAAGAAAATAAATCCATTGGTGTATTTGCGGAAACGGTGTAATGACGCAGCCCCTAATGCTGGGTGTAATATTGTAATGGCACAGCCCCCGAGTATTTGGGTATGGCGAAAGTAAATAAATAATTGAACCTTGGAGGAAAAAGAAAACTTAGCTTTTTATCGGGTGTGGCGGAGCCGACGTGGTAGTAGGTCATCCGACGGATGGAGTCGACGAAGCAGACGCAACCAATGTGCGACGTTTAGTGGAAAATATTCAACGCAGTCGAAGTAGTCGACATGGAGGAGAAAATTGTCGAGTTCACAACGGGCCAGCCCCCGAGCGCCGCTTTGTCGGGTTTACGGCGGACGAACCCCCGAGAATGCGACTATACGCGGCGGAGTAATCGGAGCTTGTTCCGATCTAAAGTTGTATTGGAGCGCGGAAATCTGTGCGCAAATAACAGCAGGAACCAAAAAAATATTTGGCCAAATAAATTTTACAAGTCATCATTACTGGTAATATATCACCTGATTTTTGTGTCGGATGTAGAGTTCGCGCCGGCGGGTCCGCGCTCACGGGTGCGTGCCGACAGATCTTCGTGTTTTCTATTTTTCGCTGGCGTGGAGTCTTGCAGTTCTTGCCGTGAATATAGACTTGTACGTAAAGTGGAGTCCTTTCGTACATGAAGATACGGCAGCAGCGTGCCGAATATTTTCTGTCCTTGGCATAGGTTCTCGTCGAGCTAAATTCGGTAAAAGACATGCATACAAAAACATGCTTGCAGCCAGGACGTTAGATCCAAATAATTTAAAGAATTGGTAAATTAAATAAGGAGAGAGAGACTAGTTGTCTAGCAACGATGGCTGCTGCCCTTAGAATTTAGATCGTGTAGCCATCTAGTCGGCTTGATCTCTTCCTTTTCTTTCTACGCGACGCGCGGTGGATCTGTAACTTAGCTCTGGCTGATGATGAGTGATTCCGTCCACGTAACCTCATCGGATTAGATCTAAATTTCCCGATCTTCGGCTCTTGTTTGATGATGAACTCGATGGATCCCGCCCGGATAACGAAATCCAGTCGTCGCGATCCCCACGGTCGGCGCCAATTGACGAGGGATCACCTCGCCAATGCCTACGTATTGTAGACTTGGGTTTCGGGAGAGCGCGACGCTGGAGATTCCGGGGACGAGATTAGGCATACGACGTACCCAGCTTCGGGTCCCCTCGGTGGAGGATCCCTACGTGCTGCTAGCAATCTTCTATATGATCATGAGTATGTTTACAGGGTGCCGCCGTAGGCGGAGCTATGTTGTCTATCTGTTGGCCTCCTTATTTCGGGTGCCCTGGCTAGCTTTATATATGCAACCAGCCTAGGGTTTTACAAGAGTCCTAGTCGACTACTTCTTCGGGTTGCCTTGTTGGTCCTTCTCCATATTGGGTCTTCTCCATATTGGGCCGAGCCAGGTATACTTTTCCGCCTCCGCTCTCCGGGTAGCAGCAGTGCTAGGCACTTCGCGGGCGCGTTTCGCATGGGGGCTGGAAGGAGCGGCCTTCTTCCTCTTAGCGGGGCGGGAAGCCTCGGGAGCTTCCGCCTCCGACGCGGCCTCCGGATCCGTGTTGCCGGTGGAAGGAACCCGGAGAAGAGTTCCGAGTTCGTTTTCTTCGAGCGCTTCGAGCTGATACAGAGTTAAACACTTAGACAAAAATTTGAATGCGAAAAGAAACAAGAGATTACAGTCAAGCCGACGTACCGCGGTTCCGGAACCATTCATGTGGATATCTTTGTTGCACACGTGAACGCGGAGTTCACGCGGAACTTTGATCAGGACCCGGATTCTCTTGTCGAGGGCGTCGGCGGAGAGATTGTCTTTTGTAACACGGTCATCGCGCCCTGTGTATTGGAACATCAAGCGGTCCCTGTGTTGAAGCGGCTGGATCCGCTTGGTGAACCAGGAAAGGGTCAAGTCCTTCCCCGTCAACCCCTCCTCCGTCAGCTTACAGATCCGCCTGACTGCGCGCGTGAGCTGGAGTGACTCGGAGATGTGGGGGCAATGCGACCATGTCGGAAGCTCGGTGGCGGGGCAGTTCTTGAACGGTGGCAATTTTCTTGCGTTCGCGGGGTCGGAAACGTCCTTCAAATAGAAGAAGCCTCCGGACCAGTACCGCGTGGATTCGTGGCGGTCAGTGTGGGGGTAGACGCGGCCCGGGCGAATCATAAAGGTGATGGTTCCGCATGTCGCCAGCTCGGAGGACTGCCGGATCCTCTCCTTCTTGACAGTGAAATAATATTGGAACAAGGAGAGCTCGGGAGTTACCCGGAGATGGCCTTCGCAGAGAGTGACGTGATTGCTGATCGCAAGCACGCTGTTCGGAGAGATGTTGTGGGGCTGGAGCCCATAAGCCTTCAGGATCTCGAGGAAGAAGTCTGAAGGCGGAAATGAGAAGCCTCGCTCCACCAACGCTTTCGTCAGCACCATCTCGTTGTCCTGAGGGGCCGGAGCTAAGGCATTTGGAGTCGTCCTCCAGCTTCCGGGTTGCAAAAATCCTTCCCCCTCCAAGTTCTGCAGCTCAATGTTCGTGGTGGTGCAAGGCCACCATTTACCTTTGGATTCCGAGTCCCGTTGGCGAGCTTTGGATTTTTTGGCAGCCATTTCTTCCGCCTTCTTCTCCGCCTCAGATGTTTTTTCAGGGACAGCTGAGGTGCCCTCGATGTCCTTGCCGGAATCCTTAGTAGGATCCAGCTGGACCGGGACGAAGGGAGGCGGAGCGGAGGAAATGGGCGTCGCCATGATCGGCTCATCAGCAGGAGGCGGAGTCATGGACGACATCTGAAGATGTAAAAGCAGTAGCGGAAAACGTAATTTAGTCGGATCCTCATCGTCAACCTAGCAATCATCCCTACCAACTACGGCAAAGGATCGAAGCTCGGAGAACTTACCGCAATGGACTTCGCGGTGGTCGGTCGCCGGCGACGAGGTTTTCGTACGGTGGCTCGCCGGAGTTAAGAACACGAAGAACACCACGGTGGTGGACTCGCTTCGGTGATGCTCCGGCGACTTTTCCGGCGAGTTCCGGCACGGCGGAGGAAGAGCTCGCGGGCGGCGCTGTGTAGAGAGGTGAGAATGGGGGGTGAATGAGAAGTTAGGGTTGACGGTGGATATTTATAGGCTGAGCGAGATTCGTGCTTCGCATCCTGTGGTCGGAACGCAAGCGTCGCGCCGTTGGATGCGTGACACGTGTCCTAAACCCTAACGGTAAAAATGGCTAGAGATAAGTTACCGCGGAAATCGCGCGAAAATGGCGCCAGATTTGGCGGAACCGTTTGAGTCTTTTAAGATTCCGGGTAATCGCGTGAAAGTAAGTTAGCTTCCATTCGCGAGCAGGGAGTAACCCGGAAATGTTCTTTGGAATGTCGATGGATGAAGTCCCGCAGGATGGGAGCGTTTTGTGTACAAGTTACAGAGTCCGGGACGGTTTCTAACTCATCCCGCCGGATTACAAGACTTCCTATTACAACTCTAACTTTCCTTAATATATCTTGACCTCGAATCTTCTCATTCTTCAGTAGTGGCCTCAAACCCCAGGTACTATCTTTGGCAGGCCCATTTGGGATGCCTATGTCAATAAGTTACCGCACAAACTGCGCGAAAATGGCGCCAGAATTGGCGGAACCGTTTGAGTCTGTTAAGACTCCGGGTAAAAGCGTGAAGATAACAGTTCACATTCGCAAGCAGGGGAGTAACCCGGAGACATGCTTTAAGGCTGTCGATGGATGAAGTCCCGCAGGATGGGAAATCTTCCGACTTATAGTTGGAAAAAAGAAGATATGAAGTTGGAGTTCTTCAACTTTCTCCGCGTTACCATCAATGCCGGAGATCACAAGGTGCAAGCATGGCGGAAACTGCAGGAGGAACTCGGAGAACTCTGGGGGCTACTGTTGTGGGTATACTTCATGGGTATACCATCGACAGTGCCTAGATCCGGCAAGCCCGGGTGGCCCATAGACGGTGATGGTGGCATGTGGCCCATCGGGCGGCCCGGTGTTGTTGATCATGAAGGATGAAGTCCGGCCCAGGAGCAGATAGCCGGATCCGCACCGACCTTTGGAGGAACCCGGATCCGTGGAGGCCCATGAGGAACCCGGATCCAAGCATTTACGTATGTGGGGGAGGCAGACCAGACGTACACGGCAAGATATTGTAACGTAGACTAGGCAATCTGTAATCCGGCTAGGACTTTCCATGTAAACCCTAGATCCGTGCGCCTTTATAAGCCGATCCCGGAGCCCGAGCACAAATCCACAAACTATTGTAACAACGCGTTAAGCGCCCCGTTAATCTCGTCGAAGCATGCCGCGGAATCGCCAAGTCCCTTAGCCTGAAGAAAGCCAAGACAACGGTGATTGACCGTATGACGAAGCTCATGCAGAACGTGCCGGAACTCATCAAAGATTGGCAAGAATCTTCTTCTCGCGGAGTCGCTGCCCTCGTGCTAGCCACCTGCAAGGCGCACTTTCCCACCATGAAATTTGCAGATGTCGCACGCGGAGTCCACAAGGATACCACCATGAGACAACTCCTCTCGGAAGCCATGGGATTTGATCGCCTTTTTGCTGGACGAGTTAACCACTCGTTCTGGTACAACAAATATGATCTTCCCAAAGGCTTTTCCGACCCGGAGGAGGAGGAAGAAGCTGCCGAGGAGGGCGATGAGGAAGGCTCCGGGTCAAGCGCTGACCATGACGAGGAAGATTCCGACCTCGATGACGGCGGCTCAGATGGGGGTTCGGACGATGGCTCCGCGTACGTGGCTTCTGACGAAGAACAGTCCTCCGAGAACCTGTGAAACAATGGGAAACAATGCATCACTTTTGACCCCGGAGTGGGTTTGTAATAACTTAAATTCTTAAGTAGTTAGGGACGAAACAATCATGCGGCGGAAGATACTTATCCTGCTATCCGTTTTAATATTATTTTGCATGTGTTGTTTCTTGAAAGCAAGTGCTGGTTTTATAGTTTCCGGCTTACCCACTTGACCTTCCGCGAGCCGGAAAACCTGTGCCGGAAACGCTGCGGCGACGAAGCCCAATGGCAATCCGTCCATAACCGCGGAAACAAGCCCCCAGCCGAGGTGCCGGAAGTCGCTACTAGGAATCCACGAGTTTGCAACAGAAAAAATTTCCATCAGAAAACTTAAGCTTACGTCCTAAAGGACGATTTTGAGAAATCACAACTTTCCGCCTAGGCGGAAAGATCCAGCTCTGCGGTTTTAGTCGGAAAAACATACACGATCCAGAAATGAAAAATTAAAGGAGGTAAAAGACTCTAAGAGTGAACCAAAAGCTTTATTTCATTGATCATGTATCATAGATATTACAAGGTATGTAATGCGTAAAGCGCTAAGTGTGGAAAGGACGTAGCTGTGCTATGTTCCAGGGACGATCTGTTTCATCATATATGTCACCCGTTTCCGGTGCCAGTTGGCAGGTCTATCCTTCAATTCCCGGAAATCAACGAGATAGTAGGATCCGTTGTGCAGTACTTTGCTGATGACAAAAGGTCCTTCCCATGGAGATTGCAACTTGTGATCTTTCACTTGGCGAAGGCGGAGGACTAAGTCTCCGACCATGAACGAGCGGTTCCGAACTCGACGGCTATGATAGCGTCGGAGCTTCTGCTGGTAAATGGTGGAGCGTTGGTCGGCTAGATTCAGCTTCTTCGATCGTCCACAGATAGTCAAGCGAGCCTCGTCGCCAGCTTTTCATTGTGGTATGGAAATCCTCAAGGTGAATCATGGATGATGTCGGTGGGGAGACAGCTTCGGATCCATATACCAGGAAGAAAGGAGTAAACCCTGTTGACCTGTTAGGGGTTAAACTCCACAGAACCGAGTCTAGCTCATCAGCCCAAGCTCCGGCTGCGCGGCCGGTTCTTCAAGGCGAGGTTTGATTCCGGCTAGTATAAGGCCATTGGCTCGTTCGACCTGACCGTTGGATTGTGGATGGGCCACAGATGCAAGGTCAAGCCGGATCCCAACTTCATCGCAATAATCCTTGAGTTCTCCCTGCGCAAAGTTTGTGCCATTGTCTGTGATTATGCTGTGTGGGATGCCGAATCTCGTCACGAGGCTGCAAACAAATTTTAGTGTCGTAGCACCGTCGTGCTTTTCTCTACCGGCTTTGCTCTCGATCCACTTACCGAACTTGTCAATAGCGTACCAGGAGGTATTCATGACTACTCAGAAGATTATTTCTCTTTAACTTCATCAAATCACATTTAGCTCCCTGCACCGCGAATCCGCTCGTGGATAGGGATGGTCCTCAGCTCTTGGGCTGGAGCGTTTGGTTGAGTAGCGTAGTACCGACAACCCCGTGTTTTTACCAGCTTCTCAAGATCTCTTTAGCTGCAGTCCAAGAAAATCCCAACCTAAAAGCTTTTGGCAACGAGGACCTGGGCGGCATGATGCCCGCAATCCCCCGCATGGATCTCCCTCGAGGATTTCACTGCCATCTTGACTAGGAGACACATTTGAGAAATAATTTCCGCTTGCACTTCGTTTGGTGCAGCTGTCTATCAACAATTGTGTAGGATCTTGCTCGTCTGATGATCTGCCGTATGTGGACCTGCCCTCCTCCGGCAACTTTCGATCAATGAGGTAATCCAAGAACGGCTGAGTCCAAGCCGGAATGATTGCCATCACTTCCTTAGCCGGAGACTGCCAGATCAGGATTTTCCGGGTTTGCGCCCTTTACAGAGGGTACCCGAAGATGCTCCAGGAAAATACCAGGCGAATTGGTTTCCTGCCGGATCCGAGCTTGGACAACATGTCTGCTGCTGTGTTATCGTCTCTCCTGACGTACTTGACTTCGTATCCGAGAAAGCACTTGGCGATCTCGTCAACTTCGTCTCTGTAGCCATGATGGAGTTTCTGGCGTTCCAGGTTCCGGCTACTTGTTGTGCCACCAGGTCGGAATCTCCCCAGCATATGATGTGCTTGATCCCAATTTCCTTAGCGATGCGCAGACCGTGTAGTAGAGCCTCGTATTCCGCCATATTGTTGGTAGCTTCGAAGTGAATCTGCAGCACGTGTTCTTCTCCGGTAGGTGACTTCAGGGTAACTCCAGCCCCCGAGCCTTGATGTTGCTTGATCCGTCAAAGTGCATGACCCAGGCTTCAGGTTCCGGCACAGGTGTGTCCGGTGCTTCAGTCCAATCTGCGATGAAATCCGCTAGAACTTGAGACTTGATTGCGGTCGGGCTTCGTAGTTGATGTCAAAGGCCGATAATTCAATGCCCCATTTTGCTACGCGTCCTGTTGCGTCGGAGTTGTTGATGATCGCAAGGTTAGGGAGCCTTTGCTCAACACCACATGGTGCTCCTGGAAGTAGTGTCTCAGCTTCCCGCCGCCTAGGAAGACTCGTATGCCAGCTTCCCTGAAAGTGAGGGTATCTCTGCTTGGATTCCGTCAGGACCTCGCTAATGTAATAGACAGGCCTTTGGACTCCGCTCATATCCTTCTTCCTTTCGCACCACCACGATTACGAGGCTGATAACTTTGTTGGTAGCCGCCATGTAGAGGAGCATAGGTTCTGACTCAGCTGGAGCTGCCAGTATTGGTGGGGAGGAGAGTATGTTCTTCAACCCCTGAAGTGCTTCGTCGGCTGCCTCATCCCAGACAAATTTGTCTGTTTTCTTCAGCAGCTTGTATAGAGGTAAGGCTTTCTCGCCAAGACGGCTAACAAATCTACTGATTGCCGCAACGCAACCAGTTAATCGTTGCACATCTTTGAGACAAGTTGGTCTTTTGATGTTTAGGATAGCCTTGATTTTTTCCGGGTTAACTTCGATGCCCCTGTGAGAAACAATGAAGCCAAGGAGTTTTCCTGCTGGTACGCCAAAGACGCATTTCAGCGGATTTAACATCATCTTGTACCGTCGGAGATTATCAAAGGTTTCCTTAAGGTCGCTGAGCAGGTCGGATCCCTTTCGGGTCATGACTGCGATGTCGTCGACGTAGGCGTGCACGTTCCGGCCAATCTGGTCCTTCAGGCACCGCCGCATCGCACGTTGGTATGTGGCACCCGCGTTTTTCAAGCCAAAAGGCATGGTAACATAACAGTAGATATGTGCCGAAGGGTGTGATGAAAGAGGTCGCCTTTTTGGTCGACTCCTTCATCGATCTCATGATACCCACAGGCTGCAAAACACAGAAACCCACCGCCACAATCAATGACTCTGGTCAATGCGCTACATAGTGGAACGGATCTTTCGGACAATGCTTATTCACGCCGGAGTAATCGATGCACATTCTTAGTATTTCAGAATTCTTTTTGGGTACAAGGACGGGGTTTGCGACCCAATCGGTATGGATAACTTCTACTACAAAACCTGCTTCTAGTAACTTTGCTAATTCCATTCCTATGGCGTGGCGCTTCTTGTCTCCAAAGCGTCGCATAGCTTGCTTCACCGGTTTTGCACCCGGATTTATATTGAGGTAGTGCTCGGCGAGTTCTCTTGTACTCCGGACATGTCAGAAGGTTGCCATGCGAAGATATCCATGTTAGCCTGAGGAACTCGACGGATGCGCTTTCTCCTATTTGGAGTCCATGTTGGCTCCGACTGAAACCTGCTTGGAGTTGTCACCTTCAACGAGGTCATGTCTCTGTTTCTATCGCTGCCTTGAACGAGTCTGTTTCGAGATTCGTTTCTTGGTGGTCTCGTATCTCGCCGATCTACTCGCGTTCTGTAGCTTTGCAGCTCCTCTCCAATATGACTGAGATTTCAGCAGCTGCGCCCGCCTTCGGCAGGTCCCTAGTTTTCAGGAGTCTCCTGACACCAGTGGATCATGTAACAACACCGTTAGGGTCTAGACCTGGAGCTGTTGTAGATGTAGCACATCTCCAAGTGGAACTTGTGGTAGGTGGCCCACAAGATCACGGGTAGGAGCTTTGAAGGGCACTACTCAAACGTGATCATCTCTTCGCGGTAGTTGTTCACATTGCCGAAGGCCACGGGAAGTTTGATGCTGCCCAGAGAGTTTGCCTTCTTACCCGGAACCACACCATGAAATTCAGTGAGTTGTGTTTGAGTCGTTCTTGGTGAGGTTCATCTTCTCCAGGGTCTCCAGGTACATGATGTTCAGGCTAGCTCCTCCGTCCATAAGACACTTTGGAGAAGTCATACCCGTCTATGCGGGACTTACAAACTGCAGCGTAGCACCTTTGGGGATGACGGTCAGTGATCCGATCACGAAGAGCACAAAGTTCCACCACTTGATACATCGCGGCATGTTCTCGGAACTCGTGGCGTTCAAGATCCGAGCGCCGATTTTTTCGCATCTACAATCTTGAGGAAGGTGTGGTAAGTTCCGACACTCTTCTTGCCAAAGGGGTTAGACTTGTTGGTCAAGCGGGGTACTCCTCCTGGGTTCCACAAGCGTCATCCCTGTCCATGGCATCTGAACTGTCCTCCTTCTTTGTCCTTGTTCTCGCGTCTTGCCTCCTTTGCCGCGGGCGGTGCCTTCCTGCTCCGCTTGTATCCTGCCTCCGGGTCGTTCTTCAGATCGTTGACCCACTTGCAGTTGCGATTGGTATGGGTGGACTTGCCCGTAGCCGGATCCAGATGGGCCAGGCACGGCATATCCTCGTATTCTTCGTATCGCTTTGGGGGGCGGATCCGCTGCGGTGACCTCGCGCCGGGCGCTGTCGGCCCCCGCTCGTTCCGCCTCCTGCGCCCATGGCCCTTCCGCTCCCGGTAACCCCCTCCGCGTTGGAACGTCATGGCCACCATGTCGGATCCTCCGCCCTTCTGGTCTTCAGGGGGTTCTTCCGCTATTGCTGCTGCCCACGCCTCGTTATCACAGCTTTTCTTTGTTGGTGCAGTGGGCATGGCCAGAGGCTGCGGTGATCTCCGCCTCGCGCTGCCATCGGGTGGCGCAGATCACCGGCGATGTTTATCATCTCACAAGAGTGAGCTTGTTCCCGTTCACCAGCAGTAAGCTTATCACAGCAGCCCCCACGCTGCAAACCACCAATGAAGGTGTGCATTGATGTGCGGTTACTGCATGCTCTCTGCGCACTCGTTTCTGGCTGCCAACCATCGGGTATAAAGCTCCCCGGGATGTTTCACCCTCTTCTGAATGCAAGCTTGGATGTTCTTTCTTCCAAAGATTGCGCCATGGCCTTGAATAACTTCCTGAGTTAGTGCGCATCTCCGCCGTTTGGTTTCTAAGGCCTCCGGGTCTCAGCCTCTCCTTTAGAGTTATTGGTTTGTTGAGAATATCAGACTTCGCGCGACTAAATCCATGCGCGCTTGCTCGACCATCTCTTCGGTGACAAGACATCCTTTTGCAATGGTGTCTGCGACCTAAGGGAGGCCTTTACGTTGGATGGTCCCGGGTCGGAGTTGAGGCTTGCCTTCCGTTGGCCGATCCGTCAAAAGTACGGTTGCTAGGAACTCGCATCGGCTGGGTGGATTCTACGCGCCTTGCTCACCGCCTCCGAGTTCCTCAAGCTTGCGGTTGAATTCTTCTGTATTCATGGATGAAGCGCCGTCATCTTCTTCCCCGATCTCGAGCTCCTTCGTCAAGCGATTGTATTCTTCTGTGCCTATTGAGGAGGCATCATCGGAATTTGGGCTCAAGTTACCGAGGATTGATTACTCGTGGTTTCCGCTTCCTCTGTCCCGAGCTGCCTTCGGGATTGCTTGCGTATCCGAGCGACAAGAGCTTCGGTGCTTGAATCTGCAAAGGATCGGCTCGTCCCGGTGGAGGGCGGCCTCCCCACGTATGGGCCAAGAAGTGCACGAAGTGACACCTTTGCTTCTCTAACACCGGGAGACCCAGGCGGATCCGCATTGGTCTTCCACCGTTTTCCGCTTCGTGGGGCGGATTGGGGCGGGCTTTGATTTTCCCCGATCTAAGGCGAACCTTCTAAGAAGCTCCCGACTCGTATCGATTCGCGACGAAGGCCCACCTCAGCGGCGGACGTCGCCACGAGGCCTGCTACAAGCCTGCCGAACCGCCTGCCTCGCCGATGAAGATGTGGATGCCGCCGATTGGGACGATGGAGAGCTTGACGGGGTTTGACCTAGCCGGAATCCAGAATTCGTCCGGAGGGACGATCGAATTCCCGGCGTAGAGTACGCGCCCCACAGCGATCGAGTCGTCGTAGCTTCCCATGGCGGAGCCCTCCTGCCCGCTCCAGACGCCTCAGTTCCCACGTGCTGGCGCCAACTGTCGTTGCCTATTCGACGGCCTCGGAGGGGGGATCCTCACGAGGGGGAGAAGAAGTAGGGGCCATGTGGCGGAGTGCACATGTGGACGGTGGTACGCGAGGTTACCCGCCGAACACCTCGCACGATGACAGGCCTTGTACGTCGCTTGTCCGGAATTATCTGCGCTTTGCGTTGTTACAATGGTTGTGGTTGTGCCTCTAGGGCTCCCAGGATCCTAGGCCATGTACGCCATGACTTTAGGGCTTGTACAGAGTCTCAGCCGGGATTGGCGTACTGCCTAGCCTACTGCACAATATCTGCCGTGCACGTCAAGGATCCGCCTTCCATATCGTCGCATCGATCCGGGTTCCTCATAAGCCCCATGGATCCGGTTCCTCCAAAGGTCGGTGGCGATCCTAGCTTATCCGATCCCCGGGGGCCGGACTTCATCCTTCTATGATCAACAAAGAATCGGGTCAGCCTGATGGCCTCATGCCACCATCACTTCCAGGCCACCCGGCTTGCCTGATCTAGGCATCGTTACGGTTGATAATGTGCTCAACGTATCGATACCTCTATGTGCAAGTTCCATGCTACTATTGATGATACCTACATGTTTTATGCACATTATATGTCGTATTTACGCATTTTCTCGAACTAACCCATTAACAAGATGCCGAAGAGCCAATTGTTGTTTTCTGTTTTTGGTTTCATAAATCCTAGTAAGGAAATATTCTTAATTGGACGAAATCACCGCCCAAGGTCCTATTTTTGCACCCGAGCTTCCAGAAGACCGAAGAGAGTAACGAAGTGGGGCCACGAGTGGCAGCCGGCACCACAGGCGGCGCGCTTCTGGCCCCCCGGCCGCGCGGCCCTGTCATCCTGGCCCTTCGTGAGCCCCCGACCTACCTCGCTACTTATGCCTCCGTCGCTGCAACCCCCAGTACCGAGAGCCACGACACGGAAAACCTTCCAGACTTTCTCGCCGCTAATCCCATCTCTGGGGATTCAGGAGATCGCCTCCGGTGGAGAGGGGATTCATCTCCCTGAGGACTCTTCATCGCCATGATCGCCCCCGGAGTGATGAGTGAGTAGTTCACCCCTGGACTATGGGTCCGTAGCAGTAGCTAGATGGTCGTCCCTCTCCTAATTGTGCTTCATTGTTGGATCTTGTGAGCTGCCTAACATGATCAAGATCATCTATCTGTAATACTATATGTTGTGTTTGTCGGGATCCGATGGATAGAGAATACTATGTTATGGTGATTATCAAACTATTGTTTATGTGTTGTTTATGATCTTGCATGCTCTCGGTTATTAGTAAGGCTCTTGCCAAGTTTTTGCTCTTAACTCCAAGAGGGAGTATTTATGCTCGATAGCGGGGTTCATGCCTTCACTGACACCTGGGACAGTGTGACATAAAGTTCTAAGGTTGTGGATGTGCTGTTGCCACTAGAGATAAAACATTGATTCTATGTCTAAGGATGTAGTTGCCGCATTACATTACGCACCATACTTAATGTAATTGTTTCTGTTGCTTGCAACTTAATACCGAATGGGGTTCGGATGATAACCTAAAGGTGGACTTTTTAGGAGATGCAGCTTGGATGGTTGTCTATGTACTTTGTCGTAATGCCTGGATTAAATCTCACTATATTTATCATATCATGTATATGCATTGTTATGCCCTTTCTCTATTTGTCAATTGCCCCGACTGTAATTTGTTCACCCAACATGCTTTATCTTATGGGAGAGACACTTCTAGTGAACTGTGGCCCGGTCCTATTTTTTACATAGCATACAATCTACTGCAATACTTGTTTTACTCTTTTCTTGCAAACAATCCTCTTCCACACACAATAAGGTTAATCCTTTGTTACAGCAAGCCGCTGAGATTGACAACCTGCCATCCTCGTTGAGGAAGTGGGTTGTGTTTGCAAGCTTAAGGTTCTTTCTTCCAGCATTGCGGCTGCGGTCTTGGCGAACTTCTGAGCTGTTGCCAGCATCTCCTGCCGTTTGGCTTCTAAGGCCTCCGGGTCTGCAGCCTCCTCGGGAGTTATTGGTTTGTTGAGAATATCAGACTGCGCGACTAAATCCATGCGCGCTTGCTCGACCATCTCTTCTGGTGACAGGACATCCTTTTGTGGTCGTGCCCGACCTAAGGGAGGCCTTACGTTGGATGGTCCTGGGTCGGAGTTGGAGGCTTCGTCTTCCGTTTCCTGCTGATCCAGCGGTGCTACGGTTGCTAGAACCTGCATCGGCTGGGCGGATTCTACGTCAGCTTGCTCACCGCCTCCGAGTTCCTCAAGCTTGCGGTTGAATTCTTCTGTATTCATGGATGAAGCGCCGTCATCTTCTTCCCCGATCTCGAGCTCCTTTGTCAAGCGATTGTATTCTTCTGTGCCTATTGAGGAGGCATCGTCGGAATTTGGGCTCAAGTTACCGAGGATTGATTCCTCAGGGTTTCCGGCTTCCTCTTGTCCCGGAGCGTCGCTGTCTCTGACTGCTTCTTGCAGATCCGGAGCGACGTTGTTTCCGGGTGCCTCAACCTGCAAAGGATCGGCCTCGTCCTGGTGGAGGGCGTCTCCTGCGGTATGGGCCAAGAAGTGCACGAAGTGACACCTTTGCTTCTCTAACACCTGGGAGACCCAGGCGGATCTGCATTGGTCTTCCACCGTTTTCTCCTGCTCAGGGGCGGATTGGGTGGGCTTTGATTTTTCCTGATCTAAGGCGGAACCTTCCTTAAGAAGCTCCTGCGACTCAGATCGGATCTTCGCGACGGCGTCCAGCTCAGCGGCGGCGCGTCAGCGTTACTTACCAGTGCGTTTCCGTCGGAATCGACGGTTTCGCCGATGAAGATGTGGATGCCGCCGATTGGGACGATGGAGAGCTTGACGGGGTTTGACCTAGCCGGAATCCAGAATTCGTCCGGAGGGACGATCGGAAAATTCCCGGCGTAGAGTACGCGCCCCACAGCGATCGAGTCGTCGTAGCTTCCCATGGCGGAGCCCTCCCGGTTCCGGCCTCCAGACGCCTCAGGCCCCACGGTGGGGCGCCAACTGTCGTTGCCTATTCGACGGTACCTCGGAGGAGGGATCCTCACGAGGGGAGAAGAAGTAGGGGCCATAGGGCGGAGTGCACACGGGACGGTGGTACGCGAGTTACCCAGCTTCGGAACACCTGCACGATGACAGGGCCTACTGCTGCTTGTCTGGAATTATCCGGCGCTTGCGCGTTGTTACAATGGTTGTGGTTGTGCCTCTAGGGCTCCCAGGATCCGGCTTATAAAGGCGCGCGGATCTAGGGTTTACATGGAGAGTCCTAGCCGGATTACAGATTGCCTAGCCTACGGTACAATATCGGGCCGTGCACGTCAAGGATCCGCCTTCCATGTACGTCGACCGGATCCGGGTTCCTCATGGGCCTCCATGGATCCGGGTTCCTCCAAAGGTCGGTGCGGATCCGGCTATCTGATCCTGGGCCGGACTTCATCCTTCATGATCAACAGCAACTGGGCCGCCCGATGGGCCTCATGCCACCATCACCGTCTATGGGCCACCCGGGCTTGCCGGATCTAGGCACTGTCGATGGTTGATACGTCTCCAACGTATCGATAATTTCTTATGTTCCATGCTACTTTATTGATGATACCTACATGTTTTATGCACATTATATGTCGTATTTACGCATTTTCTGGAACTAACCTATTAACAAGATGCCGAAGAGCCAGTTTTCTGCTGTTTTTGGTTTCAGAAATCCTAGTAAGGAAATATTCTCGGAATTGGACGAAATCACCGCCCAGGGTCCTATTTTCACGGAGCTTCCGTAAGACCGAAGAGATAACGAGTGGGGCCACGAGGTGGCTGGACCACGGCGGCGCGGCTGCCCCCGGCCGCGCGGCGCCATCTGGGCCCTCGTGAGCCCCCCCGACCTACCCTTTTCGCCTACTTATAGCCTCCGTCGCGAAACCCCAGTACCGAGAGCCACGATACGGAAAAACCTTCCAGAGACGCCGCCGCGAATCCCATCTCGGGATTCAGAGATCGCCTCCGGCACCCTGCCGGGGAGGGGATTCATCTCCCGAGGACTCTTCATCGCCATGATCGCCCCGGAGTGATGAGTGAGTAGTTCACCCCTCGACTATGGGTCCATAGCAGTAGCTAGATGGTCGTCTTCTCCTAATTGTGCTTCATTGTTGGATCTTGTGAGCTGCCTAACATGATCAAGATCATCTATCCGTAATACTATATGTTGTGTTTGTCGGGATCCGATGGATAGAGAATACTATGTTATGGTGATTATCAATCTATTGTTTATGTGTTGTTTATGATCTTGCATGCTCTCCGTTATTAGTAGAGGCTCTGGCCAAGTTTTTGCTCTTAACTCCAAGAGGGAGTATTTATGCTCGATAGTGGGTTCATGCCTTCATTGACACCTGGGACAGTGACAGAAAGTTCTAAGGTTGTGATGTGTGTTGCCACTAGAGATAAAACATTGATTCTATGTCTAAGGATGTAGTTGTCGATTACATTACGCACCATACTTAATGCAATTGTCTGTTGCTTTGCAACTTAATACTGAATGGGGTTCGGATGATAACCTGAAGGTGGACTTTTTAGGCATAGATGCATGCTGGATGGCGGTCTATGTACTTTGTCGTAATGCCTGATTAAATCTCACTATATTTATCATATCATGTATATGCATTGTTATGCCCTTCTCTATTTGTCAATTGCCCGACTGTAATTTGTTCACCCAACATGCTTTATCTTATGGGAGAGACACCTTAGTGAACTGTGGACCCCGGTCCTATTCTTTACATAGCATACAATCTACTGCAATACTTGTTTTACCGTTTTCTTGCAAACAATCCTCTTCCACACATACGGTTAATCCTTTGTTACAGTCGCCATCATTTCGTCAACTTCCATTGTTTTTTAGGGAAAGTACAAAATTTGCAGCTAAGGTTCTTTCTTCCAGCATTGCGGCTGCGGTCCTGGCGAACTTCTGAGCTGTTGCCAGCATCTCCTGCCGTTTGGCTTCTAAGGCCTCCGGGTCTGCAGCCTCCTCGGGAGTTATTGGTTTGTTGAGAATATCAGACTGCGCGACTAAATCCATGCGTGCTTGCTCGACCATCTCTTCTGGTGACAGGACATCCTTTTGTGGTCGTGCCCGATCTAAGGGAGACCTTACATTGGATGGTCCTGGGTCGGAAGTGGAGTCTTCGTCTTCCGTTTCCTGCTGATCCAGCGGTGCTACGGTTGCTAGAACCTGCATCGGCTGGGCGGATTCTACGTCAGCTTGCTCACCGCCTCCGAGTTCCTCGAGCTTGCGGTTGAATTCTTCTGTATTCATGGATGAGGCGCCGTCAGCTTCTTCCCCGATCTCGAGCTCCTTCGTCAAGCGATTGTATTCTTCTGTGCCTATTGAGGAGGCATCGTCGGAATTTGGGCTCAAGTTACCGAGGATTGATTCCTCAGGGTTTCCGGCTCTTGTCCCGGAGCGTCGCTGTCTCCGACTGCTTCTTGCAGATCCGGAGCGACGTTGTTTCCGGGTGCCTCAACCTGCAAAGGATCGGCCTCGTCCTGGTGGAGGGCGTCTCCTGCGGTATGGGCCAAGAAGTGCACGAAGTGACACCTTTGCTTCTCTAACACCTGGGAGACCCAGGCGGATCTGCATTGGTCTTCCACCGTTTTCTCCTGCTCAGGGGCGGATTGGGTGGGCTTTGATTTTTCCTGATCTAAGGCGGAACCTTCCTTAGGAAGCTCCTGCGACTCAGATCGGATCTTCGCGACGGCGTCCAGCTCAGCGGCGGACGCGTCAGCGTTACTTACCAGTGCGTTTCCGTCGGAATCGACGGTCTCGCCGATGAAGATGTGGATGCCGCCGATTGGGACGATGGAGAGCTTGACGGGGTTTGTCCTAGCCGGAATCCAGAATTCGTCCGGAGGGACGATCGGAAAATTCCCGGCGTAGAGTACGCGCCCCACAGCGATCGAGTCGTCGTAGCTTCCCATGGCGGAGCCCTCCCGGTTCCGGCCTCCAGACGCCTCAGGCCCCACGGTGGGCGCCAACTGTCGTTGCCTAATCGACGGTACCCCGGAGGAGGGATCCTCACGAGGGGGAGAAGAAGTAGGGGCCATAGGGCGGAGTGCACACGGGACGGTGGTACGCGAGTTACCCAGCTTCGAAACACCTGCACGATGACAGGGCCTACTGCTGCTTGTCTGGAATTATCTGGGCGCTTGCGCGTTGTTACAATGGTTGTGGTTGTGCCCCTAGGGCTCCCGGGATCCGGCTTATAAAGGCGCACGGATCTAGGGTTTACATGGAGAGTCCTAGCCGGATTACAGATAGCCTAGCTACGGTACAATATCTTGCCGTGCACGTCAAGGATCCGCCTTCCATATACGTCGTACTGGATCCGGGTTCCTCATGGGCCTCCACGGATCCGGGTTCCTCCAAAGGTCGGTGCGGATCCGGCTATCTGATCCTGGGCCGGACTTCATCCTTCATGATCAACAACAACTGGGCCGCCCGATGGGCCTCATGCCACCATCACCGTCTATGGGCCACCCGGGCTTGCCGGATCTAGGCACTGTCGATGGTACACCCATGAAGTATCGATAATTTCTTATGTTCCATGCTACTTTATTGATGATACCTACATGTTTTATGCACATTATATGTCGTATTTACGCATTTTCTGAACTAACCTATTAACAAGATGCCGAAGAGCCGGTTGCTGTTTTGGTTTCAGAAATCCCAGTAAGGAAATATTCTCGGAATTGACGAAATCACCGCCCAGGGTCCTATTTTTGCACGGAGCTCCAGAAGACCGAAGAGATAACGAAGTGGGGCCACGCAGGTGGCTGCACTACTGGGTGGCGGCGTGCTGGCCCCCTGCCGCGCGGCCCCGCCATCCTGGCCCCCTCGTGAGCCCCCCGACCTACCCTTTTCGCCCTCTACTTATAGCCTCCGTCGCAAACCCCCAGTACCGAGAGCCACGATACGGAAACCTTCCAGAGACGCGCTCACGCTAATCCCATCTCGGGATTCGGAGACGCTTCTCCGGCACTCGTCGAGAGGGGGATTCATCTCCCCGGAGGACTCTTCATCGCCATGATCGTCCGGAGTGATGAGTGAGTAGTTCACCCCTGGGACTATGGGTCCATAGCAGTAGCTGGATGGTCGTCTTCTCCTAATTGTGCTTCATTGTTGGATCTTGTGAGCTGCCTAACATGATCAAGATCATCTATCTCTAAGGAATACTATATGTTGTGTTTGTCGGGATCCGATGGATAGAGAATACTATGTTATGGTGATTATCAATCTATTGTTTATGCGTTGTTTATGATCTTGCATGCTCTCCGTTATTAGTAGAGGCTCTGGCCAAGTTTTTGCTCTTAACTCCAAGAGGGAGTATTTATGCTCGGAGTAGTGGGTCTATGCCTTCATTGACACCGACAAAGGATTGCAAAGTTCTAAGGTTGTGACAAATGTTGCCACTAGAGATAAAACATTGATTCTATGTCTAAGGATGTAGTTGTTTATTACATTACGCACCATACTTAATGCACTTGTCTGCTGCTTTGCAACTTAATACCGAATGGGGTTCGGATGATAACCTGAAGGTGGACTTTGGCATAGATGCATGCTAGATGGCGGTCTATGTACTTTGTCGTAATGCCCGATTAAATCTCACTATATTTATCATATCATGTATATGCATTGTTATGCCCTTCTCTATTTGTCAATTGCCCAACCGTAATTTGTTCACCCAACATGCTTTATCTTATGGGAGAGACACCTCTAGTGAATTCTTTGGACCCCGGTCCTATTCTTTTTACATAGTATACAATCTACTGCTGTAATACTTGTTTTACTGTTTTCTTTAAACAATCCTCTTCCACACAATACGGTTAATCCTTTGTTACGGCAAGCGCGGTGAGATTGACAACCTCACCGTTTCGTTGGGGCAAAGTACTTGGGTTGTGTTGTGCAGGTTCCACGTTGGCGCCGGAATCCCTGGTGTTGCGTCGCATCACATTTCGCCACCATCAACCTTCAACGTGCTTCTTGGCTCCTCCTGGTTCGATTAAACCTTGGTTTCTTTCTGAGGGAAAACTTGCTACTGTGCGCATCATACCTTCCTCTGGGGGTTCCCAACGAACGTGTGAGTTACACGCCATCAAGCTCTTTTTCTGGCGCCGTTGCCGGGGAGATCAAGACACGCCGCAAGGGGAGTCTCCACTTCTCAATCTCTTTACTTTGTTTTTGTCTTGCTTTATTTTATTTACTACTTTGTTTGCTGCACCTAAACAAAACACAAAAAAATTAGTTGCTAGTTTTACTTTATTTACTGTCTTGTTCTCTATATCAAAAACACAAAAAAAATTAGTTACTTGTCTTTACTTTATTTGCCTAGTTTACTTTATTGCTACTAAAATGAGTAATCCTGAAGTTGAAGTTTGTTCTTTTAAGCAACAAGGTGGAGAAAGTTTTAAAGATGCTTGGTACATAATTAGTAATGCTCATCATAGGTGCATTAAGAAACACTCCACCACTATCCTTCTTAGGAACTTTTATGTTGGTTTATCTAGTTGGAATAGGTATGTTCTTGATGCTCTTTCGGGAGGTAATTTCCTAGGTACTCCCGCCTTAGAAGCTAGTTGCATCATTGAGAGTCTAGTTGGAATACCACCTGTTAATGAAGTTAAAATTGAAATCTCTCTTGAGGATGTTATGAAAAAATTGGAAACCATAGAGAAATTTTTTCCAAGTATTGAAACTAAATTGGAAATGTTATTGGATAAAACTGATGAACTTGATAAATCCCTAGGAGGAATTGATGAAAGAATTAGTGTCCTAGGAACTTGTGTTGTTCACGATAATCAAACCAATAGGATTGATGAACTTGAAAAAGCTATGGGAACCTTGGGTTCAACCTTTTCTTCTCTCAAGTATAATGAGAAAGCTTATGTGGGTAAAGAGCAAAAATTTATGTATGTCTCTAAAGTGCCTAAACAAAAGAATTATTATAGGCCTAAAATTGCTAAAACCCCTAGCACCACCATAGAAAATTTAGATAATGGAGCACCTAAAGTACCCTCTGCAACAAGTTGTGTTTGCATGAAAAATAATGATGTTGATGCTTCATCTCTTGATAATACTTGATTTGCTCTGCGCCCAGCTGAAAGGCGTTAAAGAAAAGCGCTTGTGGGAGACAACCCATGAATTTTACTACTGCACTTTTATTTTATATTTGAGTCTTGGAAGTTGTTTACTATTGATAGCAACCTCTCCTTATCATGTTTTTGTGCCAAGTAAAGTTTCTATGTCAAAGTTGAGGTTATATTTGGGATCGCTGCGCAGAAACAGCATTGCTGTCTGTCACGAATCTGGGCACAAGTTTCTGTAGAAAATTCGAAAAAATCTGCCAATTTACGAGCGTGATCCCCAGATATGTACGCAACTTTCATTAGTTTTGAGTTTTTCCATTTGAGCAAGTCTGGTGCCACTTTAAAATTCGTCTTTACGGACTGTTCTGTTTTTGACAGATTCTGCCTTTTATTTCCGCATTGCCTCTTTTGCTATGTTGGATGAATTTCTTTTGATCCATTAATGTCCAGTAGCTTTGTGCAATGTCCAGAAGTGTTAAGAATGATTGTGTCACCTCTGAATATGTGAATTATTAATTGTGCACTAACCCTCTAATGAGTTTGCTTGAAGTTTGCGTGAAGGAAGTTTTCAAGGGTCAAGAGAGTGAGCATGATATATCATGACTGGTATGAGGAGTGAAAGTCAAGTTTGGGGATGCCCTGTGGTTTATCCTTGTATATTTAAGGAAGACTCCAAGCTGCCTAGCTTGGGATGCCCAAGGCATCCTCTTCTTCATCGACAACATCATCAGGTTCCTCCCCGAAACTATATTTTTATTCAGTCACATCTTGTGTTCTTGCTTGGAGCGTTGGTTTGTTTTTGTTTTTGTTTTTGTTTGAATAAAATGGATCCTAGCATTCACTTTGTGGAGAGAGACACGCTCCGCTGTTGCATATGGACAAATATGTCCTTAGGCTTTACTCATAATGTTCAAGGCGAAGTTTCTTCTTCGTTAAATTGTTATATGGTTGGAATTGGAAAATGCTACATGTAGTAATTTAAAATATCTTGGATAATGTGATACTTGGCAATTGTTGTGCTCATGTTTTAGGCTTTTGCATCATATGCTTTGCACCCATTAACGAAGAAATACATAGAGTTTGCTAAAATTTGATTTGCATAGTTTATTCTAAGGTCTAGATAATATCTAGTATTGAGTTTTGGACAACAAGGAAGACGGTGTAGTCTTATAATGTTTACAATATGTCTTTTATGTGAGTTTTGCTGCAAATCTGTTGTTCATCCTTGAGTTTGCTTCAAATAACCTTTCCTAGCCTAAACTTTGTATCGAGAGGGAATACTTTTCATGCATCCAAAATTGAGCCAACGACTATGCCATTTGTGTCCACCATACCTACCTACTACATGGTATCTACCATTCCAAAGTAAATTGCTTGAGTGCTACCTTTAAAATTCCATCATTCACCTTTGCAATATATAGCTCATGGGACAAAAATAGCCTTTAAAACTATCGTAGTATTGAATATGTACTTATGCACTTTATCTTTTATTAAGTTGCTTGTTGTGCGATAACCATGCTTCTGGGGAACGCCATCAACTATTCTTTGTTGAATATCATGTGAGTTGCTATGCATGTCCGTCTTGTCTGAAGGATCTATCACCTTAATGATTGGAGCATGCAAATTGTTAGAGAAGAACATTGGGCCGCTAACTAAAGCCATGAATCATGGTTGAAGTTTCAGTTTTGGACATATATCCTCAATCTCGTATGAGAATAATAATTGTTGCTACATGCTTATGCATTTAAGAGGAGTCCATTATCTGTTGTCCATGTTGTCCCGGTATGGATGTCTAAGTTGAGAATAATCAAAAGCGAGAAATCCAAATGCGAGCTTTCTCCTGAGACCTTTGTACAGGCGGCATGGAGGTACCCCTTTGTGACACTTGGTTGAAACATGGCATTGCAAAGATCCGGTAGTCCAAGCTAAGTAGGACAAGGTGTGGGCACTATTAGTATACTATGCATGAGGCTTGCAATTTGTAAGATATAATTTACATAACTCATATGCTTTATTACTACCGTTGACAAAATTGTTTCATGTTTTCAAATAAAAGCTCTAGCACAAATACAGCAATCGATGCTTTCCTCTTTGAAGGACCATTCTTTTACTTTTATTGTTGAGTCATACCTATCTCCCTCCACCTTAAGAAGCAAACACTTGTGTGAACTGTGCATTGATTCTTACATACTTGCATATTGCACTTGTTATATTACTTTATGTTGACAATATCCATGAGATACACATGTTATAAGTTGAAAGCAACCGCTGAAACTTAATCTCCTTGTGTTGCTTCAACACCTTTACTTTGATTTATTGCTTTATGAGTTAACTCTTATGCAAGACTTATTGATGCTTGTCTTGAAGTACTATTCATGAAAAGTCTTTGCTTTATGATTCAGTTGTTTACTCATGTCATTACCATTGTTTTGATCGCTGCATTCATTACATATGTTTACAAATAGTATGATCAAGATTATGATGGCATGTCACTTCAGCAATTATCTTTGTTATCGTTTTACCTGCTCGGGACGAGCAGAACTAAGCTTGGGGATGCTGATACGTCTCCAACGTATCGATAATTTCTTATGTTCCATGCTACTTTATTGATGATACCTACATGTTTTATGCACATTATATGTCGTATTTATTTTTTGGAACTAACCTACTAACAAGATGCCGAAAGAGTTGCTGTTTTCTGCTGTTTTTGGTTTCAGAAATCCTAGTAAGGAAATATTCTGAACTGGACGAAATCACCGCCCAGGTCCTTTTTTGCACGGAGCTTCCAGAAGACCGAAGAGATAACGAAGGGGCCACGAGGTGCACCCGTGGCGGCGCGCCGCCCCGGCCGCGCGGCCCGTATCCGCCCTCGGAGCCCCCGACCTACCCTTTCGCCTACTTATAGCCTCCGTCGCGAAACCCCCAGTACGAGAGCCACGATACGGAAACTCCGAGACGCGCCGCCCGCGTCCCATCTCTGGGATTCAGAGACGCTCCGCACCCCGCCGGAGAGGGGATTCATCTCCCGAGGACTCTTCATCGCCATGATCGCCTCCGAGTGATGAGTGAGTAGTTCACCCTGGACTATGGGTCCATAGCAGTAGCTAGATGGTCGTCTTCTCCTAATTGTGCTTCATTGTTGGATCTTGTGAGCTGCCTAACATGATCAAGATCATCTATCTGTAATACTATATGTTGTGTTTGTCGGATCCGATGGATAGAGAATACTATGTTATGGTGATTATCAATCTATTGTTTATGTGTTGTTTATGATCTTGCATGCTCTCCGTTATTAGTAGAGGCTCTGGCCAAGTTTTTGCTCTTAACTCCAAGAGGGAGTATTTATGCTCGATAGTGGGTTCATGCCTTCATTGACACTGGGACAGTGACAGAAAGTTCTAAGGTTGTGATGTGTCGTTGCCACTAGGGATAAAACATTGATTCTATGTCTAAGGATGTAGTTGTCGATTACATTACGCACCATACTTAATGCAATTGTCTGTTGCTTTGCAACTTAATACTGAATGGGGTTCGGATGATAACCTCAAGGTGGACTTTTTAGGCATAGATGCAGTTGGATGGCGGTCTATGTACTTTGTCGTAATGCCTGGATTAAATCTCACTATATTTATCATATCATGTATATGCATTGTTATGCCCTTCTCTATTTGTCAATTGCCCGACTGTAATTTGTTCACCCAACATGCTTTATCTTATGGGAGAGACACCTCTAGTGAACTTTGGACCCCGGTCCTATTCTTTACATAGCATACAATCTACTGCAATTTGTTTTACTGTTTTCTTGCAAACAATCATCTTCCACACAATACGGTTAATCCTTTGTTAGCAAGCCGGTGAGATTGACAACCTCACTTTCGTTGGGGCAAAGTACTTGGGTTGTGTTGTGCAGGTTCCACGTTGGCGCCGGAATCCCTGTTGTTGCGCCGCATCACATTTCGCCACCATCAACCTTCAACGTGCTTCTTGGCTCCTCCCGGTTCGATTAAACCTTGGTTTCTTTCTGAGGGAAAACTTGCTACTGTGCGCATCATACCTTCCTCTTGGGGTTCCCAACGAACGTGTGAGTTACACGCCATCAATGGTACACCCATGAAGTATACCCACAACAGAAAGCATGTGACCTTGCCATCGGGCTAAGTGTTTGTTTGTTGATAACTATACCACGCCTCACCTTTTGAGATGAGAAGAGATGCAGTTTTCGCTTCTTTGCCGTGCGCTTACACTAGGCAAAGCCTTCTTTGCCGTGCGTTTGTTAAAAACACTAGGCAAATGATGCCGTGCGCCAACGTTGCACGGCAATGCCTAACGCCTTTGCCGTGCACGAATCTTTGCCGTGCGGCGTGTTGGGCCATTGCTGTGCATATTTCTTTGCCGTGCGGCCTCTTCTATCGTTGACGTGAATCGTATCTTTGCCGTGCGCTCGTGTCTATCTTTCCTGTGGCCAAGATCTTTGCCGTGCGTTTTTATCTGTGCGCACGGACACACGGCAAAGAAATGCTGCACGGCGACACCTATTTTTTCCGTAGTGATTTACCTAGAATCTAGATGATATTTAATGTCTAGTTACAATAGCATCTAGATTCATACCAGTTTAAATAAATTTGAGATAACTTTCATAAAGTAGAGGGAGTAATGAAAAACAAAATGTTTATCCAGAAAATATAGTCGTGAGCCCCTAACATGTAGGATGGCAGAAGTAATCGTGGGAAGATGCGAATCGTCCTAGGATTGTTTGCCAACAGGAAGTGCAATGCAGACGGAATGGTACAGCATGCATGCCACGTTTGCGTCCAGATGCCGAGCTGTGCAACGCAGATAGCCCGTGGCCAGACACAATCGTCCCGTCAGGGTGGTCGTGGAAGGAGAGCCATTCGTCTTCCCCAGGCGCACACGATGGCCACTTCGACGCTCCTTTCCTCGGTCGAGCTCAGCTCCGCTCACCAGCGCGCGCCGAGGGAGGGCGGAGAAAAATCTAGCTAGCTTCCCCAACAGAGCCCATCGAGCACGCAACCGGCCGGCGGCGCGCCCAACGCCACGATACGTGCTAAGGCGAGGACAGGCGCCATGCTCCACCTGCTCCCGCTCTCCCTCTCTGCCCAGTGCCGGTGCGGCGGCCCGCCGTCGCGCCGCCGATTCGTCGGAGGCGGCTCGCCTTCCCAGAGAAGCGGGCCAGGGATCCTCGGCAACGGAGTTCGCGTCAGGCTCCGGACGCGGGCGCTCGGCGGCGGGACCGACGTCCAGCCGGACACCCCGTCGTCGCGCCGGGATGGGGATGACCGGACGCACGCAGATGCCGGACAGGAGGACGACGGCGGTGGCGAAGCGCTCCTGGAGTCAGTAAGGAAGCTGCTGCTGATGGAAGACACGACGCCAGGGGAGGAAGAAGGCCAGGGGCAGTTCCCCAAGCGCTGGGCCATCGTCTTCCTCTGCTTCTCCGCCTTCCTACTCTGCAACATGGACCGGGTACGTGTCTGCGCACCCATCCTCCTCCTTACCACCGACATCCATAGCTACTGGCCTTCAGCCACTACTGCCATTAATTTGCAGGTAAACATGAGCATTGCCATTATGCCCATGTCCGCGGAGTACGGCTGGAACCCACAAACCGTCGGCCTCATCCAGTCCTCCTTCTTCTGGGGCTACCTCCTAACTCAGGTCAGTCCGTGACCATCTAGGATTCATGGAACATCGACATGCAATTTCGCTCCCCTTAACGCATGTACTAACACCATTGTCCATTGCAGATAGCTGGAGGGATATGGGCAGACAAAGTTGGGGGCAAGACTGTTCTTGGCTTTGGCGTCATTTGGTGGTCCGTCGCCACAGCTCTTACGCCTGTCGCCGCAAAGCTCGGCTTGCCATTTCTCCTTGTTGTGCGTGCTTTCATGGGAGTTGGTGAGGTAAGCTTCGCCAATCCTCGTTGTAGAGCAGAGCCATGCCGCTCTAGCAGTGCGGATTTGCTTCACTAATTCAGATGATCTGATTTCTAATTTAATCTGCAAGTTGAGAATTTGTTGCATTCCGCATTCAGCTCCAATAATTTGCGCCGTTTAACCATTCGTGTGGCGTTGAGACTGCTTAATTATTATAGAAATTAAGTTAGTTTTGTAAAACAAGAGGTAGCATAACATAGGTTCAAAATACTAGTTCAAACATAGAAACAGGCCAACTGGGAGACAAGGATCAGAAGATGTGGTTGGAAATGAAAAGGCAAAAGAGTTGCAGTTGATGTTCTTTATGCACCAGAAATCCAGCATTGACATGACAAACACATAATTCTTGTACCAGGGAGTTGCCATGCCTGCAATGAATAATATCCTTTCAAAATGGGTTCCTGTATCAGAGAGGAGCAGATCACTGGCACTAGTCTATAGTGGAATGTACCTTGGGTCAGTGACAGGACTTGCATTTTCCCCATTCCTGATACATAAATTTGGGTGGCCATCAGTCTTCTATTCCTTCGGCTCTCTAGGGACCGTTTGGTTCGCGACGTGGACGACCAAGGTACTTCAGTATCCCTAGAGAATTACTCTGTGACTTCTCTGATTTTGCTGTGCTCATGTCTGAATTTTGTTGTCTGTTTTTCTAAGGCTTATAGCACTCCACTTGAGGATCCGAGCATTAGTGCCAAAGAAAAGAAGCTCATCATTAGTCAAACCACATCAGGAGACCCTGTTACAACAATTCCATGGGGAGTAATATTGTCAAAACCGCCTGTTTGGGCTCTTATAGCTTGTCATTTTTGTCATAACTGGGGAACTTTTATCTTGCTCACATGGATGCCTACATACTACAACCAGGTATCATAAACGTCATGTTTCCATATTCAGCATCATGAACCGCTAACCCCTTTATTTATCAAGACCCCACTTATGGTGAAATAGGTTCTGAAATTCAACCTCACGGAGTCCAGCCTTTTCTGTGTCCTTCCCTGGCTAACGATGGCGATTTCTGCAAATGTTGGTGGCTGGATTGCAGACACACTTGTTAGTAGAGGAACATCAGTGACAACAGTTCGCAAGGTAAATTAGGCTATTTTGAGATGCTAAGTTTATACTGAATCTAAAGGATTACTGGCATTCAACTTTTATACTAGTACTGAAGAAAGATAGCATCACCATGCATGCCTCGTCAATGGTAAATCGGAATGGTGCTCAGAAGTGAGAACTGATAATCTAGCCTTACTGGATATCAGTAAGGGAATGCTGTAACTGATCTGGGGTGTACCTAGTTACCTACCTACTAACTTTGGACAATATTTGTTGACATCACAGTTATAACAAAAAATACAAGAAAAATTATGCATCTAGACGTGTAGTACAATGTCACAAACAAAAATCTGAGGGATAATGTATGGTATGTGGCTCATACAAAAAAAAACAAGTGGTAGAAAATATATGTGAACATAAAATTCGCATGATTTTATCCTTTTTCTCACAAATGCAGAACATATTAACATGATACTTCACAGGTCAACAAAACTTCTGTACTATACTATGCATGTTTGTGTTGAAAAAAATTGGTACACCGAAAATCTCTATAGAAAAGTGAGGTTGTAGGTTCCCCCAGCTTAGAAAAAGGCAAAAAAAAACCTCTCTATCGATATATTATCCATTTGAGTGATGTAGTCTTTTTTCTATTGTGTCATGCACGTCCACCTCCTGCAGATCATGCAATCAATTGGATTCTTAGGGCCAGCCTTTTTCCTCAGTCAACTGAGCCATATCGATTCGCCCGCACTGGCGGTATTGTGCATGGCCTGTAGCCAGGTGAGGGTCCCTTTAGCTTCTTGTTAACTGCTATTGCTTCTTCTTAGAATGACACTTTTTCCTGCATCTTTTTCTAAATTTCAGGGAACCGATGCATTTTCGCAGTCTGGTCTGTACTCGAATCATCAAGATATCGGTCCTAGATACGCTGTAATCATCTCTTTGTAGCATAACCTTTCAGTGAACAATAAGCTTAAGTGTTCTTTGAAGTCATAAAGACATGCTACTAAACAGAGATGAACTTCTCCTGTCTTACAGGGTGTACTACTTGGCCTCTCCAACACAGCTGGGGTTTTCGCTGGTGTCTTTGGCACAGCAGCAACAGGATACATCTTGCAGCACGGTATTGCCCAACCCTATGCTCTTACATTTGTAACATATCACATTGCCAACTTACATGATAAGTCTCATCCTTTAAAAAACATGCAGGTTCTTGGGACGATGTCTTTAAATTGTCTGTAACTCTTTATCTCATCGGGACTGTTATATGGAATGTATTTTCAACTGGCGAGAAAATTATCGATTAATATGTGTAATATAGCCCACTTACAGTTCAAGATGACAAACACATCTCGGCTGACTACTTATCCCAGTTAGTAGATACAGCCCCGGAGGATCCGATTCATTTTGGGAGCTCAAACACCTTGAAAGCAAGCAATCACGCAAGCAGACTGCCAGCTCTAATATGTAGCTGCTCTGGTACAACAGAGGAACTATCTTCCCATTCAAACTGCACATAATTCAAGATCTTACTTTTTGAAACTGAGCATGGATCCGTTGACCCCGTATCGCTCCGCGTCGCCCCCGCGGCGACAGGGGCGACCCTCTCCTCCCCTCCCCCTCAGGCCGTCCTCACCCCCTCTCCTCGCTGCCGCCGCCGGCGAGAGCCGCCGGGCAAAGCCCGCGCGGTGCCGGCGGCGGTGGCTGTCCTCTA
This sequence comes from Lolium multiflorum, assembly GCA_030979885.1. Lineage (NCBI taxonomy): Eukaryota > Viridiplantae > Streptophyta > Magnoliopsida > Poales > Poaceae > Lolium > Lolium multiflorum. The sequence goes on from CM061749.1 coordinate 152,141,533, forward strand.
CCCGCGCTGGGCAAGGGTCTCGCGGGGCGGCCCTTCCCGGCGACGGTGCGCTGCGCTTCCTCCGGCCGGCATGGGAGGCGCCGTCGGAGCCTGGCGGAGTGGCGGCTCGGCACGGTGACCTTGGTCGCCGGTGGCCGGCGCGTCCCGAAGCTGGTGCGGCCGTGGCCATGGGTGGCGGCGGCGGGCCCAGATCTGGGCCTGCGGGCCTAGGTTTGGGCCGCATCTGGGCAGTCTTGGTCTTGGACTGGACAGATGTATCGCGTGCTGGATCCTGCTAGGGTGCAGGCCAGTTCCTGCTTGTTCTGGTCGAGGATGGCGCACGGCAGCTCCGGTGACGCGGCCCGGGCTGGTCCTTGGCATCTTGGTCCGGTACAAGAGTTCGGTGGTCTCGGTAGGGGCAGAGACACCATGGCCTCTCTCGGGTTTGGCTCCGGCCTGAGAGATCTTGTGCTCTTGGCTGGCAGGGCAGCGCTTCAATGGCTTGGCGGCGTCGCTGCCGCTTGCTTGATTCCCTACGGCCAGTGGTGACGACCGTGGGGCGGTGCGTCACGGAGCTGCTCCTGTTGGACTGTTTGGGTTACCCTGGGTTTGGCCTGCAGGGACGCTAGCTGGCTCGATGTTGTATCCGCGAAAGCACCGCAAGGCTTCGGCCACTGCCGGCGACGACGACGTCTATGGATGTCGTTCACCTCCTTGGAGGCGTGGCCTTGACACACTTCTTGCTACTAGTTGTCGCCCCCGGTGCTCTATCTGCTGCTCTGCTGACTTGCCGGTTCTCCGAGGTCCTCCTCGGAAGCTCTACTCGTCAATTCCCTGTGTCTCGTTGTGACCAGTTTCATATAAACGGTGTGCCTCCGGCTTTGCGCGGCCGTTCTCGAGCCTAGGGTGGCTGTCGGAGTTCGCGTCGTGGCACGGGGGGCACCGGTGGTTCTCAATAGCTGGTGACTGTCTTGATTGCAGGTGCATTGACTTAGGTCTTCCGTGGGGTGGGTGTTGAAGCTTCCGCGAAAGCTAGGCACAACTCCCCTGTGCCGACAACGGCGACGCTCGCGAGCGCCGTCTCCCTTCCTGAAGGCGTTGTCGTGAAGTTTTCCCCCTGTGAACTCTGGAGGCTCGTTTGTTCACTAGCGCAGTTAGCTAGTCCCCCTGGATGTCGATGGTCCTCTGTCTGGCGGCTTAGTGTGGTTCTTCAGTTTGGGGCAGCTTCATGGAGTGGCGGCTCGTTGCTTGTTTCTCAGGCGGAGCTGTCGGTGCTTAGTTGTAGTCTTGGGCGTGCTTGTAGATCCTGTAGTGGGGAGCCTTGCTCTGCTCTGCCTGATCATTCTTAGTTAGACTACAGCTTTGTACCACCTGTGCTTGTATCGCTAGCTGGCAACCCCAGTTTTTCTTTTTCTTTTGCTTTGTTGTTGGTTCCGTTGTAATCCTTGCCGGTTGATGGCTTTGTTAATTCAAAGTCGGGCTCAGCGAGCCTCATGTTTAAAAAAAACTGAGCATGGACTGAGCTGAAGAGCGCGCAATGGCCGGCTGTATAGGGATGTATAGTGTGCAAGTGATTATAGGTATCCTGTACATATTCATCATACACACATAGTGTTTTTGACCTGCGAACCTCTTTTCAGTTTTGAATAGATCGTTCTGTAATACACCATCGTAGTTTAATTTGGTTTCCACTTTCCAGGTTAAATCAGGATCATACTAACATGAATGTACCAAAGAACACTTGATGAGTATTTGCTGCTTAGTTTGATTTATGAAACTTTCTGTAGCATGTATGTTTTATCTAATAGAAATGTAATCCATCCGTTCCTTAAAAAGAAGGCGTATAAACTTTGTCCAAAGTTATATAATGTGAAGTTTGACCAAGTTGTTTGAACAAAATTTACACAGCTCCAACCGAAGGAGTAATTTAAATGAATTGATGTGTAAAGGACATCAAGAAGTTTCGTAAACCAAGCATTTTATTGCAAAATGAAAGACAAGCGAAATTAACTCTGTTTTTTTCGATCAAGGAGCATAGCCCCAGCCTCTGCATCCAAAGGATGCGCACAGCTTTCTTCTTTATTAAATTATTCGCAATGCCTTACAAGGGAAATACAAAGATCAACTCGAAGCCTCCTTCCTAGCGATAACTCGCTATACCTACGATGAAAGAGGGACCATGAACAAGGCCATACTCCCTGACGGTACACCAACACACATCATCCAAAAAGCAAAATCCAAAGCAAAATCCTGAGGGTGTGCCATTGCACACGTCGTAGAGTTCGCAACCGCCATCTATCTCGAACCCATCTCCAAACGAGATCAACGCATTGACCGTGCCAGGCCTGCCGTCGATGTCACCATAACACCAAACAGCTCCACCATCCTGCCCGCGTCCAGCAGTCCTCGCCTGTCTTCGATACCCCGCAGCTCCACGCCGCTAAGAATCATCGACGACAACGAGGTAGATGAACACCACACCCCCAAAAACCACCTCCATCTAGCCGCTGCTCCAAAAACGATGTCCAAAGAGGTAGCACGACGCAAGGAGCGCCGTCATCGTCCGATCCTGGCTGGATCCAGGGTTTCCCCCGGAGCAGCACGAGTGAGTTCCCGCGGACTGCGGCGACGATGCCTTTAAGAAGGAAGCGACGCTTAACGCCGCCATCGCCCTCCAATCTTGACACGGTTTTCACCGACAGCCGCGAGTCCCCAACTCGGCGAGTGACAAAGGATTAATTTGTCAATGCCTACAGATTGTAGACTAGGGTTTTGCTAGAAGTAGAGGGCAAGTAGATCTCGAAGGTTTCAGCCGAAAAGTACTCGCCGATTATGAAAACTAGGGTTCTGTTGACAGTAGATTTGATCCCTTCTTTGTTCCTCGACTCCCCCTTATATAGAGGGTGGAGCCGAGGATTTCGTAATACACAAGTTACAGAGTTCGGGAGGGTTTCGTACCCAACCCGTAAGATTACAAATCTCTATTTTCCTAATACAACCTATCTTTCCTTAACGCTAAATGGGCTTCCGAGTCTTCTTATTCTTCGAGTCCTGGGCCTTTAGTAAACCCCGGGTACCATCTTTGGCAGGCCCATTGGGGATGCCTATGTCAGTAGCCCCCGAGATTTTTCTTGAATCGAAGAATCAGGGAAAATCTCCAATTTTACTCATTACATAATCTTTCGATATGCAAATATTATTTTGTACAGGGATATCGGTAGTTGGGGCTAGTTCATCTGACGGATCAGGTACTAGTTAACTGCTCTAGTGGCAATCCGCAAAAACCTACTTCAAGATCACGTCCCTGGACATGATCTCGGAATACTGGTGTAAACTTCGACAGGTGCCGCTTAAGGTCTTACCATTCTGTCGAGTCCCAGTCATATTTTATCGGGTACCTAACGCGTCCGTTAGGATTTTTCTTCGTATCTGTTGATACGGAAAAAAGTAGCCATCCGTCATCAGAGACGGTGCTACGCCGCTCAGAACGGATCTGGGGTCTTACCTTCGCAAAGTTTTGCGGCATTCAGAGATTTATTCGCGACTTATAGCGCTCTGAGAATATATTGTCGAGTGCTTTTTTTGAATAGCACATTTTATCGAGTCATATTTGATGGCTTATTTTGTCTTCCCGATGGGAGTATATGCAGAGTTATCTTTGTAACTCGAAATATACTCACTTCTGTTTCTTTATTTTGATCACAATTCATCGGGCACGCGAACAGCGTTCCCGATGGGAGTAGCTGATACGTCTCCAACGTATCGATAATTTCTTATGTTCCATGCTACATTATTGATGATATCTACATGTTTTATACACATTATATGTCGTATTTACGCATTTTCCGACTAACCTATTAACAAGATGCCGAAGAGCCGCTTGTTGTTTTCTGCTGTTTTTGGTTTCAAAAATCCTAGTAAGGAAATATTCTCGGAATTGGACGAAATCAACGCCCAGGGTCCTATTTTTGCACGAAGCTTCCAGAAGACCGAGGGAGAAAGGAAGTGGGGCCACGAGGCGCCGCCACACTAGGGCGGCGCGCCCAGGCCCCGCCGCGGCCTGGGTGTGGGGCCCTCGTGTGGCCCCCGCGTTGCCCTTCCGCCTACTTAAAGTCTTCGTCGCGAAACCTCTCGTACCGAGAGCCACGATACGGAAACCCTTCGAGACGTCGCCGCCGCGAATCCCATCTCGGGGGATTCAGGAGATCGCCCACCCTGGCGGAGAGGGGAATCATCTCCCGGAGGACTCTTCATCGCCATGATCGCCTCCGGAGTGATGAGTGAGTAGTTCACCCCTGGACTATGGGTCCATAGCGTAGCTAGATGGTCGTCTTCTCCTCATGTGCTTCATTGTTGGATCTTGTGAGCTGCCTAACATGATCAAGATCATCTATCTGTAATACTATGTTGTGTTTGTCGGGATCCGATGGATAGAGAATACTATGTTATGGTGATTATCAATCTATTACTTATGTGTTGTTTATGATCTTGCATGCTCTCTGTTATTAGTAGAGGCTCTGGCCAAGTTTTTGCTCTTAACTCCAAGAGGGAGTGCTCGATAGTGGGTTCATGCCTCCATTAAATCTGGGACAGTGACAGAAAGTTCTAAGGTTGTGGATGTGTTGTTGCCACTAGGGATAAAACATTGATGCTATGTCTAAGGATGTAGTTGTTGATTACATTACGCACCATACTTAATGCAATTGTCTGCTTGCAACTTAATACTGGAAGGGGTTCGGATGATAACTGAAGGTGGACTTTTTAGGCATAGATGCAGTTGGATGGCGGTCTATGTACTTTGTCGTAATGCCCTGATTAAATCTCACTATATTTATCATATCATGTATATGCATTGTTATGCCCTTTTCTATTTGTCAATTGCCCGACTGTAATTTGTTCACCCAACATGCTTTAATCTTATGGGAGAGACACCTCTAGTGAACTGTGGACCACGGTCCTATTCTTTACATCGCATACAATCTACTGCAATACTTGTTTTACTTGTTCTTCGCAAACAATCATCTTCCACACAATACGGCTAATCCTTTGTTACAGCAAGTCGGTGAGATTGACAACCTCAACGTTTCGTTGGGGCAAAGTACTTTGGTTGTGTTGTTCAGGTTCCACGTTGGCGCCGGAATCCCTGGTGTTGCGCCGCATCACATTTCGTCACCATCAACCTTCAACGTGCTTCTTGGCTCCTCCTGGTTCGATAAACCTTGGTTTCTTTCTGAGGGAAAACTTGTTGTTGTGCGCATCATACCTTCCTCTTGGGGTTCCCAACGAACGTGTGAGTTACACGCCATCAAGCTCTTTTTCTGGCGCCTGCGGGGAGATCAAGACACGCTGCAAGGGGAGTCTCCACTTCCCAATCTCTTTACTTTGTTTTTGTCTTGCTTTATTTTATTTACTACTTTGTTTGCTGCACCTAAACAAAACACAAAAAAATTAGTTGCTAGTTTTACTTTATTTACTGTCTTGCTCTCTATATCAAAAACACAAAAAATTAGTTGCATTTACTTTATCTAGTTTGTTTTATTTACCGTTGCTAAAATGAATACCCCTGAAAATACTAAGTTGTGTGACTTCACAAACACAAATAATAATGATTTCCTATGCACACCTATTGCTCCACCTGCTACTACAGCAGAATTCTTTGAAATTAAACCTGCTTTACTGAACCTTGTTATGAGAGATCAATTTTCTGGTGTTAGTTCTGATGATGTTGCTGCCCATCTTAATAATTTTGTTGAACTTTGTGAAATGCAAAAGTATAAGGATGTAGATGGTGATATTATTAAATTGAAATTGTTTCCTTTCTCATTAAGAGGAAGAGCTAAAGATTGGTTGCTATCTTTGCCTAAGAATAGTATTGATTCATGGACTAAATGTAAGGATGCTTTTATTGGTAGATATTATCCTCCCGCTAAAATTATATCTTTGAGAAGTAGCATAATGAATTTTAAGCAATTAGATACTGAACATGTTGCTCAAGCATGGGAGAGAATGAAATCTTTGGTAAAGAATTGCCCAACCCATGGACTGACTACTTGGATGATCATCCAAACCTTCTATGCAGGACTAAATTTTTCTTCGTGGAATTTATTGGATTCAGCTGCTGGAGGTACCTTTATGTCCATCACTTTGGGGGCGGCTACAAAGCTTCTTGATGATATGATGATAAATTACTCTGAATGGCACACGGAAAGAGCTCCACAAGGTAAGAAGGTAAATTCTGTTGAAGAAACCTCTTCCTTGAGTGATAAGATTGATGTGATTATGTCTATGCTTGTGAATGGTAGATCTAATGTTGATCCAAATAATGTTCCTTTAGCTTCATTGGTTGCTCAAGAAGAAAATATTGATGTGAATTTCATTAAAAATAATAATTTCAACAACAATGCTTATAGGAACAACTCTGGTAATAACTATAGGCCATATCCTTCTGCTAATGGTAATGGTTATGGTAATTCTTATGGGAATTCTTACAACAATAATAGGAGTGTACCCCTGGTCTTGAAGCCATGCTTAAAGAATTTATTAGTACACAAACTGCTTTTAACAAATCTGTTGAGGAAAAGCTTGATAAAATTGATATTATTGCTTCTAGAGTTGATAGACTTGCCTCTGATGTTGATCTATTAAAATTGAAAGTTATGCCTAATAATGATATTGATAATAAGATTACTACTACATCAAATGCCATCCAAGTTAGAATTAATGAGAATATAAGATTAATGGCTGAATTGCGTGCTAGGTGGGATAGAGAAGAAAATGAAAAACTAGCTAAAAAGAATAATGTAGCTAAAGTTTGGACTATTACCACCATTAGTAATGATAATGATTCACATGTTGCTGCACCTCCTACTATCAATGGTAAAATAATTGGTGTTGGCAATGTTTCTACTCCTAGTGCAAAGCGTACAAAACTGCCTGAAATTGCTGCTGAAACTGCTTGTGATAAAACTGCTGAAATTTTTTCCAACCTTGGGAACAATGATCCCATTGCTGTAGCTCATAATGATTTAGATTTTAATGATTGCCACATCTCTGAAGTTATAAAGTTCTTACAAAAACTTGCTAAAAGTCCTAATGCTAGTGCTATAAATTTGGCCTTTACAAAACATATTACAAATGCTCTCATAAAAGCTAGAGAAGAGAAACTAAAACTTGAAACTTCTATTCCTAGAAAGTTAGAAGATGGTTGGGAGCCCATCATTAAAATGAAATTCAATGACTTTGAATGTAATGCTTTATGTGATCTTGGTGCAAGTATTTCTGTTATGCCTAAAAAGATTTATGATATGCTTGACTTGCCACCATTGAAGAATTGTTATTTGGATGTTAATCTTGCCGATAATGTTAAAAAGAAACCTTTGGGGAGGATTGATAATGTGCGCATTACGGTTAACAATAACCTTGTCCCCGTTGATTTTGTTGTCTTGGATATCGAATGCAATGCATCTTGTCCTATTGTGTTGGGAAGACCTTTTCTTCGAACCGTTGGTGCTGTTATTGATATGAGGGAAGGTAATATTAGATATCAATTTCCTCTCAAGAAAGGTATGGAACACTTCCCTAGAAAGAGAATGAAGTTGCCTTTTGATTCTATTATTAGAACGAGTTATGATGTTGATGCTTCTACTCTTGATGTTACTTGATTTGCACTTTCTGCGCCTAGCTGAAAGGCGTTAAAGAAAAGCGCTTATGGGAGACAACCCATGTTTTTACTACAGTACTTTGTTTTATATTTGAGTCTTGGAAGTTGTTTACTACTGTAGCAACCTCTCCTTATCATGTTTTGTGCCAAGTAAAGTTTCTATGTTAAAGTTGATGTTATATTTGGGATCGCTGCGCAGAAACAGCATTGCTGTCTGTCACGAATTCTGGCATAAGTCTCTGTAGAAAATTCGAAAAAATCTGCAAAATTACGAGCGTGATCCTCAGATATGTACGCAACTTTCATTAGTTTTGAGTTTTTCCATTTGAGCAAGTCTAGTGCCCCTTTCAGGTTCGTCTTTACGGGCTGTTCTGTTTTTGACAGATTCTGCCTTTCATTTCGCATTGCCTTTGCTATGTTGGATGAATTCCTTTGATCCATTAATGTCCAGTAGCTTTGTGAAATGTCCAGAAGTGTTAAGAATGATTGTGTCACCTCTGAATATGTGAATTTTTAATTGTGCACTAACCCTCTAATGAGTTTGCTTGAAGTTTGTGTGAAGGAAGTTTTCAAGGATCAAGAGAAGAGGATGATATACTATGATCAAGAAGAGTGAAAGGTCTAAGCTTGGGGATGCCCCGGTGGTTCATCCCTGCATATTTTAAGAAGACTCAAGCGTCTAAGCTTGGGGATGCCCAAGGCATCCCCTTCTTCATCGACAACATTATCAGGTCACTTCTAGTGAAACTATATTTTTATTCAGTCACATCTTATGTTCTTTACTTGGAGCGTCGGTTTGTTTTGTTTTTGTTTTTGTTTGAATAAAATGGATCCTAGCATTCATTGTGTGGGAGAGAGACACGCTCCGCTGTTGCATATGGACAAATATGTCCTTAGGCTTTACTCATAATGTTCAAGGCGAAGGTTGAAACTTCTTCGTTAAATTGTTATATGGTTGGAATCGGGAAACGCTACATGTAGTAATTCTAAAATGTTTTGGATAATGTGATACTTGGCAATTGTTGTGCTCATGTTTAAGCTCTTTCATCATATACTTTGCACCCATTAATGAAGAAATACATAGAGCTTGCTAAAATTTGGTTTGCATATTTGGTCTCTCTAAGGTCTAGATAATTTCTAGTATTGAGTTTTGAACAACAAGGAAGACGGTGTAGAGTCTTATAATGTTTACAATATGTCTTTTATGTGAGTTTTGCTGCACCGGTTCATCCTTGAGTTTGCTTCAAATAACCTTGCTAGCCTAAACCTTGTATCGAGAGGGAATACTTCTCATGCATCCAAAATCCTTGAGCCAACCACTATGCCATTCCAAAGTAAATTGCTTGAGTGCTACCTTTAAAATTCCATCATTCGCCTTTGCAATATATAGCTCATGGGACAAAATAGCCTTAAAAACTATTGTGGTATTGAATATGTACTTATGCACTTTATCTCTTATTAAGTTGCTTGTTGTGCGATAACCATGCTTCAACTATTCTTTGTTGAATATCATGTGAGTTGCTATGCATGTCCGTCTCTGTAAGAGAGATCTACCACCTTAATGGTTGGAGCATGCATATTGTTAGAGAAGAACATTGGGCCGCTAACTAAAGCCATGAATCATGGTGGAAGTTTCAGTTTTGGACATATATCCTCAATCTCATATGAGAATAATAATTGTTGCCACATGCTTATGCATTAAAGAGGAGTCCATTATCTGTTGTCCATGTTGTCCCGGTATGGATGTCTAAGTTGAGAATAATCAAAAGCGAGAAATCCAAAATGCGAGCTTTCTCCTTAGACCTTTGTACAGGCGGCATGGAGGTACCCCTTTGTGACACTTGGTTGAAACATGTGTATTGCGATGATCCGGTAGTCCAAGCTGATTAGGACAAGGTGCGGGCACTATTAGTATACTATGCATGAGGCTTGCAACTTGTAAGATATAATTTACATAACTCATATGCTTTATTACTACCGTTGACAAAATTGTTTCATGTTTTCAAAATAAAAGCTCTAGCACAAATATAGCAATCGATGCTTTCCTCTTTGAAGGACCTTTCTTTTACTTTTATTGTTGAGTCAGTTTATTTCTCCCATCTCAAGAAGCAAACACTTGTGTGAACTGTGCATTGATTCCTACATACTTGCATATTGCACTTGTTATATTACTTTACATTGACACTATCCATGAGATATACATGTTATAAGTTGAAAGCAACCGCTGAAACTTAATCTTCCTTTGTGTTGCTTCAATACCTTTACTTTGATTTATTGCTTTATGAGTTAACTCTTATGCAAGACTTATTGATGCTTGTCTTGAAGTACTATTCATGAAAAGTCTTTGTCATATGATTCACTTGTTTACTCATGTCATTACTTTTGTTTTGATCGCTGCATTCATTACATATGTTTACAAATAGTATGATCAAGATTATGATGGCATGTCACTTCAGAAATTATCCTTGTTATCGTTTACCTGCTCGGGACGAGCAGAACTAAGCTTGGGGATGCTGATACGTCTCCAACGTATCGATAATTTCTTATGTTCCATGCTACATTATTGATGATATCTACATGTTTTATACACATTATATGTCGTATTTACGCATTTTCCGGCACTAACCTATTAACAAGATGCCGAAGAGCCGTTTTGTTTTCTGCTGTTTTTGGTTTCAGAAATCCTAGTAAGGAAATATTCTCGGAATTGGACGAAATCAACGCCTAGGGTCCTATTTTTGCACGAAGCTTCCAGAAGACCGAGGGAGAAAGGAAGTGGGGCCACGAGGCGCCGCCACACTAGGGCGGCGCGGCCCTGGCCGCGCGGCCCTGGTGTGTGGGGCCCTCGTGTGGCCCCCCGCGTTGCCCTTCCGCCTACTTAAAGTCTTCGTCGCGAAACCCTCTGTACCGAGAGCCACGATATGGAAAACCTTCCAGAGACGCCGCCGCCGCGAATCCCATCTCGGGGATTCAGGAGATCGCCTCCGGCACCCTGCCGAGAGGGAATCATCTCCCGAGGACTCTTCATCGCCATGATCGCCTCCGGAGTGATGAGTGAGTAGTTCACCCCTGGACTATGGGTCCATAGCAGTAGCTAGATGGTCGTCTTCTCCTCATGTGCTTCATTGTTGGATCTTGTGAGCTGCCTAACATGATCAAGATCATCTATCTGTAATACTATATGTTGTGTTTGTCGGGATCCGATGGATAGAGAATACTATGTTATGGTGATTATCAATCTATTACTTATGTGTTGTTTATGATCTTGCATGCTCTCCGTTATTAGTAGAGGCTCTGGCCAAGTTTTTGCTCTTAACTCCAAGAGAGAGTATTTATGCTCGATAGTGGGTTCATGCCTCCATTAAATCTGGGACAGTGACAGAAAGTTCTAAGGTTGTGGATGTGTTGTTGCCACTAGGGATAAAACATTGATGCTATGTCTAAGGATGTAGTTGTTGATTACATTACGCACCATACTTAATGCAATTGTCTGTTGCTTGCAACTTAATACTGGAAGGGGTTCGGATGATAACCTGAAGGTGGACTTTTTAGGCATAGATGCATGCTGGATGGCGGTCTATGTACTTTGTCGTAATGCCCTGATTAAATCTCACTATATTTATCATATCATGTATATGCATTGTTATGCCCTTTTCTATTTGTCAATTGCCCGACTGTAATTTGTTCACCCAACATGCCTCAAGTTATGGGTATAGTAGTATCTTCGATAAGTAAGAATGTCGATCCCAACGAGGAGCAGAAGGTGTTGACAAGCAGTTTCGATGAAGGATTCACTGTAAATGCTCACAGACAAGTATTCAAGGGGTTTTGATGTAACAGATGAATAAAGTACGAGTAAGTAAAATGCGAGAGAAATAATTGCAGCGAGTGGCCCAATCCTTTTTAGCACAAAGGACAAGCTGGTTTGTTTACTTATAATGACCAAACGTTCTTGAGGACACACGGGGATTTTAGTCTAGTGCTTTCGCTTCATACAGCTAATTAATCTTCATTGTTTTGATAAGTGTTGTGTGGGTGAACCTATGCTAATGCACCGCCCTTCCTAGGACTAATACATACTTGTGATTATACCCCTTGCAAGCATCCGCAACTACAAGAAAGTAATTAAGATAAATCTAACCACAGCCTTAAACTCTGAGATCCTGCGATCCCTCTTGCATCGATATACTAACGGGGGCTTAGGTTTCTGTCACTCCGGCAACCCCGCAATTAGCAACCGAATACAAGATGCACTCCCCTAGGCCCATAAATGGTGAAGTATCGTGTAGTCGACGTTCACACGACACCACTAGAAGAATGACACCACAACTTAAATATCATAACATTGAATATTACTCAACCATAGTTCACTACTAACATTTAGACTTCACCCATGTCCTCAAGAACTAAACGAACTACTCACGAGACATCATATGGAATACAATCAGAGGTGATATGATGATGAATAACAATCTGAACATAAACCTTGGTTCAATGGTTTCACTCAATAGCATCAATAACAAGTAGAAATCAACACCGGGAGAGTTTCCCCTATCAAACAATCAAGATCCAACCCAAATTGTTACAGCGGTGATGAGGTGCAGCGGTGGTGATGGCGGTGTAGATGGTGGAGATGATGATGATGATGGAGATGATGTCCAGCTCGATGACGATGGCGATGGCGTCGATTTCCCCCTCCGGGAGGGAATTTCCCCGGCGGATTCCTGCCCGCCGGAGAGCTCTTTTCTCTCTGGTGTTCTCCGCCCCGCAGAGGCGGCTGTAACTCTTCGTGAGGTACCCCCTGTGGCTTAGGTTTTCGGGACGAAGGAGTACGCGAAGAAAAGGAGGCGAAAGGGGCTGTGGGGCCCCCACACAACATGGTGGCGCGGCCAGGCCATGGGCCGCGCCGCCCTGTTGTCTGGGCCCACCTTGGGTCCAGCTGGCTCCCCCTTCTGGCTTCCTTCGTCATCTGGAAAAATAGGAATTTACGTGTAATTTCCTTCCACAGTTGATCTTCCGAAATATTGTGTTCTGACGGTGCTTTTTCCAGCAGAATCCTGGCTCCGGTGCTTGATCCTCCAATAATGATGAAACATGCAAAATAGATGAAATAACATAAGTATTGTGCCCCAATATGAAATATATCAATGAATAACAGCAAATTATGATATAAAATAGTGATGCAAATTGGACGTATCAACTCCCCCCAAGCTTAGACCTCGCTTGTCCCCAAGCGAAACTGAGCTCGATAAACAAGACCACATGTTTATGGAGTGAAGAGTCGATAAATAAAATACGGACAAGAAGCATCATATTGATTCACACAAGACATTCTAGTAAACATTCTCTTCATATAACTCAACTTGAAATAAGTAAAGAGAAATCACAAGTAAAGGTGCATAGGAAATCATAAATGGTTATGGCAAACTTTGTTCTTGGTCAGAGAACTACTAACGGATTGCTCTTATTTAATAAGCAAGGCTTTCATATTAGAACTTATATAGCAGGGCTTTCATATTCAATCATAACAATCTCCTCATAATCATTGATAACTTCAAAGTCATATTCATTCAGATAAAATTTGTACTAAACAAGAAAGTATAAAAGACATGATTAACTGAATCATAGCATAAATGGTTGGTTCACAACAACTCAATTGCTTGCTTGAGATAGAGGGAAATAGGTTTACTGACTCAACATAAAAGTAAAAGATAGGCCCTTCGCAGAGGGAAGCAGGGATTAAATCATGTGCTAGAGCTTTTCAAGTTTTGAAATCATATAAAGAGCATAAAAGTAAGATTTTGAGCGGTGTTTGTTGTTGTCAACGAATGGTAGCGGGCACTCTAACCCCCTTGCCAAACGAACCTTCCAAGAGCGGCTCCCATGAGGGACGGCATCTCTACCAGCAAGGTAGATCATCCCCCTTCTCTTTTGTTTACACATGTATTTTAGTTTTATTATGGATGACACTCCCCCAACCTTGGCTTTCTCAATCCATGGCTAACCGAATCCTCGGGTGCCTTCCAACTTTCACATACCATGGAGGAGTGTCTATTGCAAAATTAAGTTGCTTACTGATAAATCAGGGCAAAACATGTGAAGAGAATTATTAATGAAAGTTATTAATTGGGGCTGGGAACCCCGTTGCCAGCTCTTATTGCAAAATTATTGGATAAGCGGATGTGCCACTAGTCCATTGGTGAAAGTCCGCCCAACAAGATTGAAAGATAAAACACCACATACTTCCTCATGAGCTATAAAACATTGACACAAATAAGGAGTAGTATAGTTTGAATTATTTAAAGGTAGCACATGAAGTATTTACTTGGAATGGCAGAAAATACCATGTAGTAGGTAGGTATGGTGGACACAAATGGCATAGGTTTGGTCTAAGGTTATGGATGTATGAGAAGCATTCCCTCTCAATACAAGTCTTTGGCTAGCAAGGTTTGATAGCAAGCATAAAGGTTGAGGGAAACAAACAAATATACATATGATAGAACAATCATGCATCTTTCTCATAAGCACAAGCAATTTTAACTTCAGAATACTAAACTCATTAGCATAGAGATAATAGAGTAATATATCTAAGTGTATTTCTCTCTTTTATTTAAACATCATGGTGTTGTTGCTATTGACCAATGCTAAGTTTGCCAAAACCAAATAGATTTACTTGATGCTCCCAAAGTGATATCAATACTAATGTCAAGAGTAATCATATAATGGAGATTGCAAACTAAAATAAGATGTGCAAAAAGTAAATGATAAGACTTCTCATTAATATTCCATAACGATAACTCACACCAACGGATACATAGATAACCAACTAAGAGAGATACTTCCACATTGCAAACTATTCCATAAGATAACTTCCCTACTCATGATATGACACTACTTGATAGTAAAAGATAAAGGTAGTGATGATGTGATACCGCGGCACTCCCCCAAGCTTGGAACAAACCAAGGGGATGCCAATACCGATGATGAATTACTCCTTCGGTGGTGATGGTGGATTCTTCTCGACAAGCTTCTTAACAAGCTCCTTTAAATCTTCAATCTCATAGGTGAGGTTGCGAATCAGCTCTGAGTTGTGCTCAACGCGGCTCATAATCATGTCAGGTGGCGAGTCCCAACTCCTAGAGTTGTTTCCCCATCCTTCAGCTTCAGATTTCATCTCTCCTGCAATGTTAGAACGATCTATATCCCAACCACTTGGCAACACTACCTTGGGGGTTCTTTCAGTTTGACGATCGTAGATTAGATTGCGGAAAGGGTTGTAATTGCCTCGGAGAAGATGTCCTTGGAGCCAAGTAATGACGTGGAACCGCTCCTCCGGTAGCGATTCGTGCACTCCTCTTGGTGTTGGATGGATTTGATATCACGCCAATGCTTGCAATGGTGGCACGCTGGTGTACTCGCGGAACTTCCTCCACTTCTTCCTCATCCTCACTTGCGTCTTCTTCCTTCAGTTCCGGGTCTTGAATATCTTCCTCCAAAGGTCCCTTGTCCTTGTTGTTGGAGACCATGGTGCCTCTAGATCAAAACAAATCTGGCAGAAAACAGCTCGAAACAAAACACGACGAGAAAACGATATACGGACCTCCAGGGGTCCGGGGGATTATATAGCAAATATTTTTACGATAAAAGGAAGGTTCCAGGTCGAACAAGAGTCGGAGGGGGACAACGAGGCGGTGTCCTCATAGGGCGGCGCGGCCAGGCTGGGGCCCGCGCCGGCCTATGGGGGCACGCCCTCGTGCGTCTCCTCCACTCCGTTTCGATCCCGTAATTTTTCATATTTTCCAAAAACAGCAGAAATATTGTTCGGAAAGCTAAACGCGGACTTTTTATTACCTGTACTGTTACCTATTCAAAGTCGAGTTCTGGCGGACTGTCAATTTGTCCTTTGATGAAAGCCTCCGGTGTTTCCACTTGAATAATATCAACATCAACATTATAAGAATCACCCGAAATATAATGCTTGAGTCTTTGTCCATTCACCACTTGCGTAGCATTGCCTTGGAGAGAGCTAATTTTAATTGCTCCTGAACGATACACCTCCTCAACAACATATGGTCCTTCCCATTTCGAGAGTAATTTCCCTGCAAAGAATCTGAGACGAGACCGATACAATAGGACTTTATCCCCAATATTAAACTCTCTTTTGATGATCCTTCTATCATGCCATTTCTTAACTTTTTCTTTAAAGAGTTTAGCATTTTCATAAGCTTCACTTCTCCATTCATCTAGAGAACTTAATTGCAGCAACCTCTTATTACCGGCTAGTTTAGGATCTTTATTTAGTTCTCTAACAGCCCAATAAGCTTTGTGCTCTAGTTCTAAAGGTAAATGACAAGCTTTTCCATAAACCATTTTATAAGGTGACATTCCCATGGGATTTTTATAAGCAGTTCTATAAGCCCATAGTGCTTCCTTCAATTTGCTAGCCCAATTCTTTCTAGATTTATTAACAGTCTTTCCCAAAATAGATTTAATCTCTCTATTTGATAATTCTACTTGACCACTAGTTTGAGGATGATAAGCGGAAGCAATTCTATGATTAATACCATACTTAGCAAGAGTTTTTCTAAAACCTCCATGAATAAAATGAGAACCTCCATCAGTCATAATATATCTAGGTACTCCAAATCTAGGAAAAATAATATCTAAAAGCATTTTTAAAGAGGTCTCACCATCAGCACTTTTCGTGGGTATAGCTTCTACCCATTTAGTAACATAATCAACAGCGACAAGTATATGAGTGTTACCTTCTGAAGAAGGGAAAGGACCCATGAAGTCGAATCCCCAACAATCGAATGGTTCAATAACAAGAGTATAATTCATAGGCATTTCATTGCGTCTAGAGATATTACCAACTCTTTGACATTCATCACAAGATAAGATAAACTTCCTTGCATCTTTGAAAAGTGTTGGCCAATAAAAACCTGATTGTAGAACCTTTTGTGCGGTTCTATCTCCAGCGTGATGTCCTCCATAAACACTACCATGACATTTACTCAATATTTCCTGTTGTTCATATTCAGGAACACATCTTCGCATAATACCATCTACTCCTTCTTTATATAAGTGTGGGTCATCCCAAAAATAATGCCTCAAGTCATAAAAGAATTTCCTCCTTTGCTGAGCTGAAAAGGTTGGAGGCAAATACTTCGAAACAATAAAGTTAGCATAATCAGCATACCAAGGGCTATCTCGCGAGCTCACCTTTATTACAGCCAATTGTTCATTTGGAAAACTATCATTAACAGGAACAGGATCATAAGCAATATTTTCCAATCTAGACAAATTATCAGCAACAGGATTATCAGCACCTTTCCTATCTATAATATGTAAATCAAATTCTTGCAAAAGAAGTACCCATCTAATAAGCCTTGGCTTAGCATCTTTCTTTGTCATAAGGTATCTAATTGCAGCATGATCAGTATGAATTGTGACTTTTGAATCAACAATATAGGGTCTAAACTTGTCACAAGCAAAGACTACAGCTAACAATTCCTTTTCAGTTGTAGCATAATTTCTTTGAGCAGCATCAAGAGTCTTACTAGCATAATGAATAACATTTAATTTTTTATCTACTCGCTGTCCAAGAACAGCGCCTACAGCAAAGTCACTAGCATCACACATAATTTCAAAAGGTAAATTCCAATCAGGAGGTTCAACTACAGGAGCAGTTGTTAAGGCTTTCTTTAGAGTTTCAAAAGCTTCCTTACAATCATCATCAAAAACAAAAGGTACATCTTTTTGAAGAAGATTAGTAAGAGGCTTTGAAATCTTGGAGAAATCTTTAATAAATCTCCTATAAAACCCAGCATGACCAAGAACACTACGAATACCTTTAACATCCCTTGGATAGGGCATCTTCTCAATTGCTTCAACTTTAGCTCTATCAACTTCAATACCTCTCTCGGAAATTTTATGTCCCAATACAATTCCTTCATTAACCATAAAGTGGCATTTCTCCCAATTAAGAACAAGGTTAGTTTCTTCACATCTCTGCAAAACTTTATCGAGGTTTCGCAAGCAATTATCAAAAGAATTCCCATAGACAGAAAAATCATCCATGAACACCTCTACAATACTCTCGCAAAAGCCATGAAAAATAGCAGACATGCATCTTTGAAAAGTAGCAGGAGCATTACATAAACCAAAAGGCATACGCCTATAAGCATAAGTTCCATAAGGACAAGTGAACGTGGTTTTCTCTTGATCTTTAGCTTTAACAACAATTTGTGAAAACCCAGAATAACCATCAAGAAAACAAAAGTGAGTATTTTTAGACAACCTTTCTAACATTTGATCAATAAATGGTAAAGGGTAATGATCTTTCTTAGTAACTTTATTAACTTTTCGAAAATCAATGCACATTCTATACCCTACAACTACTCTTTGAGGGATGAGCTCATCATTATCATTAGGCACAACAGTCATTCCTCCTTTCTTAGGAACACAATGCACAGGACTAACCCATCTACTATCAGCAATAGGATATATAATACCAGCTTCAAGAAGTTTTAATACCTCATTCCTTACCACCTCCTTCATCTTCGGAATTAGACGACGCTGATGTTCAACAACAGGCTTTGCATCATCTTCCATATTGATAGCATGTTGGCAAATAGAAGGAGAAATCCCTTTCAAATCATCAAGAGTGTAGCCAATAGCTCCTCGGTGTTTCTTCAATATTTCCAATAACCTTTCTTCCTCAATCTCTGAAAGTTTAGAACTAATAATAACAGGATATATTTTCTTATCATCAATATGAGCATATTTAAGATTATCAGGTAAAGGCTTTAAATCAAAAACAGGATCTTCCTTTGGTGGCGGTGTTGTACCCAAGTCTTCCACCGGTAAATCATGCTTGAGAATAGGTTGGCGAAGAAAAATTTCCTCAAGCTCATCTCTTTCTTTCCTAAAAACTTCACTCTCGCTATTCTCCAAATGTTGCTGCAAAGGATTATTAGGAACAAGAACAATAGATGCACACTGCTCCATTTTAAAATCATTACTAGGCAAATCAGCTTTATAAGGAGTTTTGGTAAATTTAGAGAAGTTAAACTCATAAGATTCACCAGCAAATTTAGTCAAAATTTTCTCTTTCTTGCAATCTATAATAGCTCCACAAGTATTTAGAAAAGGTCTACCAAAAATGATAGGACAATAATCACTAGCAGCAGAACCAAGTACCAAAAAGTCAGCAGGATATTTAATCTTACCACATAGAACTTCCACATCTCGAACAATACCAATTGGAGAAATAGTTTCTCTATTAGCCAGCTGAATACCAAAAATGATAGGACAATAATCACTAGCAGCAGAACCAAGTACCAAAAAGTCAGCAGGATATTTAATCTTACCACATAGGACTTCCACATCTCGAACAATACCAATTGGAGAAATAGTTTCTCTATTAGCCAGCTGAATAACCACATCAATATCTTCAAGTTCACAAGAATCAATTTCGTGCATAATCTCCGTGTAAAGCTCATAAGGAATAGCACTAACACTTGCACCAATATCACATAAACCATAATAGCAATGATCACCAATTCTAACAGATAGCATAGGAACACTAACTTGTTTGGGTTTATTAGGATGTGAAACAATATTAGAAGCATCTTCACAGAAAATAATATGACCATCCTCCACATTTTCAGTCACAAGATCTTTAACTATTGCAACAGCAGGTTCAACTTTAATTTGTTCTTCAGGTTCTATAGGTTTCTTTTCACTTTTATTAACCGCACTAGATATGACAGAGTACTCCTTCATTTTAGCAGGGAAAGGAGTTTTTTCAATATAAGCTTCAGGAATAACATGATCAACAGTTTCAATCACTACACATTTGTTTACAGATGAATCAATTTTATCTTTATACGGTTCATGATACTTATCAAAATTCTTCTTAGGCAATTCATAATGAGAGGCAAAAGCTTTATAAAGATTTGCAACAACTTGGGAATCAAGACCATATGTAGCACTCATATTACGAAATTTATCAGTATCCATAAAAGCTTCAATGCATTTATAATCATAAATTATACCTGATTCTCTATCCTTGTCGTTCTCCCATCCTTCAGTATTCTCCTGGATCCGATCAAGAAGGTCCCTTTTAAACTCTTCTTTGTTGCGTGTAAATGATCCAGAACAAGAAGTATCCAGCAAGGTCTTGTCTTGAAAAGAAAGTCTTGCATAGAAATTATCAATAATAACATTACCAGGAAGCTCATGAATGGGGCATTTGAGCATTAAAGACTTCAATCTCCCCCAAGCTTGGGCAATACTCTCTCCATCATGAGGCCAGAAATTATATATGCGGTTCCGATCTTTGTGAATTTCACTTGGAGGATAAAATTTGGAATAAAATAAAGGCACAATGTCCTCCCAATCAAGAGAATCACCATTCTTCAGCAATTTATACCAATGCGCCGCTTTACCAGACAGCGATATAGTGAATAGTTTCTTTCTAACTTCATTCATAGCAATACCTGCACATTTAAATAACCCGCATAATTCATGCAAAAACAGTAAATGATCACCAGGATGAACAGTTCCATCCCCTTCATAGCGGTTATCCATAACACGTTCAATAATTTTCATAGGTATTTTATATGGTATCACTTCCTCACCTGGCGCTTCATCCACTACCGTTGCAGTAGTAGTAGATTTCCCAAATAGAAATTGAAGAGAAGATCTCTCCATAATGACTTATAGCAGCAGGCAGAAATAAAATCAGCACAAACAGTAAAGGTTTTCCTTACCAATTCCACTTACCAATAGCGCTTCACTCCCCGGCAACGGCGCCAGAAAATAGTCTTGATGACCCACAAGTATAGGGGGTGTATCGTAGTATCTTCGATAAGTAAGAATGTCGATCCCAACGAGGAGCAGAAGGTGTTGACAGCAGTTTCGATGAAGGATTCACTGTAAATGCTCACAGACAAGTATTCAAGGGGTTTTGATGTAACAGATGAATAAAGTACGAGTAAGTAAAATGCGAGAGAAATAATTGCAGCGAGTGGCCCAATCCTTTTTAGCACAAAGGACAAGCTGGTTTGTTTACTTATAATGACCAAACGTTCTTGAGGACACACGGGGATTTTAGTCTAGTGCTTTCGCTTCATACAGCTAATTAATCTTCATTGTTTTGATAAGTGTTGTGTGGGTGAACCTATGCTAATGCACCGCCCTTCCTAGGACTAATACATACTTGTGATTATACCCCTTGCAAGCATCCGCAACTACAAGAAAGTAATTAAGATAAATCTAACCACAGCCTTAAACTCTGAGATCCTGCGATCCCTCTTGCATCGATATACTAACGGGGGCTCAGGTTTCTGTCACTCCGGCAACCCCGCAATTAGCAACCGAATACAAGATGCACTCCCCTAGGCCCATAAATGGTGAAGTGTCGTGTAGTCGACGTTCACACGACACCACTAGAAGAATGACACCACAACTTAAATATCATAACATTGAATATTACTCAACCATAGTTCACTACTAACATTTAGACTTCACCCATGTCCTCAAGAACTAAACGAACTACTCACGAGACATCATATGGAATGCAATCAGAGGTGATATGATGATGAATAACAATCTGAACATAAACCTTGGTTCAATGGTTTCACTCAATAGCATCAATAACAAGTAGAAATCAACACCGGGAGAGTTTCCCCTATCAAACAATCAAGATCCAACCCAAATTGTTACAGCGGTGACGAGGTGCAGCGGTGGTGATGGCGGTGTAGATGGTGGAGATGATGATGATGATGATGGAGATGATGTCCAGCTCGATGACGATGGCGATGGCGTCGATTTCCCCCTCCGGGAGGGAATTTCCCCGGCGGATTCCTGCCCGCCGGAGAGCTCTTTTCTCTCTGGTGTTCTCCGCCCCGCAGAGGCGGCTGTAACTCTTCGTGAGGTACCCCGTGGCTTAGGTTTTCGGGATGAAGGAGTACGCGAAGAAAAGGAGGCGAAAGGGGTGTGGGCCCCGAGACAACATGGTGGCGCGGCCAGGCCATGGGCCGCGCCGCCCTGTTGTCTGGGCCCACCTTGGGTCCAGCTGGCTCCCCCTTCTGGCTTCCTTCGTCATCTGGAAAAATAGGAATTTACGTGTAATTTCCTTCCACAGTTGATCTTCCGAAATATTGCGTTCTGACGGTGCTTTTTCCAGCAGAATCCTGGCTCCGGTGCTTGATCCTCCAATAATGATGAAACATGCAAAATAGATGAAATAACATAGGGATTTCTATTTTCGTGCCCTCGGCTCCTTAGTTGTACTCAGTTTTCCCCAGCTCCTTAGTTTTTCCTCAGTTTTACCCAAACGTTTGTCTGAACCGCAGAAGGAGCTCGGACGGAAGGAATCCGTTAAGTTGACCGTTCCGTGCTGACGAGTGGGGTCGTGTCGTTTGTGGGGTCGCGTCGTGTGGGACCGCGTCGTGTGGGGCTGGTAGGAAGGGACCGCGTGGGACAGGACGAGGCCGTGTTTGTGGGGCCGTAGCGTGTAGGGCCGTAGCGTGTGGAGCCGTGTGGGTCCGGGACGGGGGCACGAGTGGTTTCTGTCTCTTTCGCCCAGATTAGCAGTTTTCAATGTACCTTTTTCCTCTCTATCGCTCGATCTCATTCATATTTGATAGCCCAAATTGGTAGCAAATCTAGAGAAGCTTCTCCTTCTGTTTTTTAACGCCATTCATTTCTTTATGCCTTCGTTTTTACCCAATCAGGTAGGAAATCTAGGGCACAAATCCAGAGAGAAAATATAGGATAAGCTGCATACAGCAACCAACATAGCATAGATATATTCAGGACAGATCCAAATGTAGTACCGATAGATCCAACATAAGCTACATTTTACATGAATTTAAGCTGCTCTACAGATAGAGCAGTCACATACAGAGAGTGCAGTAGGCACGTTCAACGCCTCCAGGTAGCGCGTGTGACTCGCTTGGAGGTTGCGCAGGTGAATCCCAAGTGCTTTGTGTTTGGCCATGTACGCATGCACGTTCACGGTCCTTCCAACTCTAGCGCCATATCTGCCAATGGATTCAACATGGTTCAGCAGGGTGTTGAAGTCGGTGTCGCGGAGCCTCCTGTTGCAGAAGGGGCACTTGTAAATGCCTCGAGCAAAGGGGCCATCGTATTGGCCGGACTGCAGCCTCCTGAGGACGTGACGAGTCTTGGTGTGGAAGGACTCGTCGTCGCTGTCGACGTCGCTGCTCTCCACCTGTCACGTAGCACCAAAGATCGTGCAAAAAACACGGAGTCAATTGCAACGATGATTGAACAGAGAGTGAACAAAAAATCATGCATGATAATATGGGCTCGAAAAAAAGAGGTAGCCTCAGTTACATTGGACACACTTATATCCAGGATTTGAGTAAGTAAACCAAAGATCATGCACAACAAATTTGTACACACCAATTGTTTACTGACCAAACCCTGAATCAATTTAGGGATGCCCAAATATTCATCATCATCGGCACAAATCTTAAACAAAAGCAAATCACAAACACTAATAACGCAAGATCTAACACAAAAGGATCGAACTAGGAACAGACGAACAGTAATAACGCAAGATCTAACACAAAAGGATTGAACTAGGAACAGACGAACAGTAATAACGCAAGATCTAACACAAAAGGATTGAACTAGGAACAGACGAACAGTAATAACGCAAGATCTAACAAAAAAGGATTGAACTAGGAAGAGACGAACAGTAATAACGCAAGATCTAACACAAAAGGATTGAACTAGGAACAGACGAACCGTAATAACGCTAGATCTAACACAAAATGATTGAAATGAGATAAGAACAAGGGAACAAAGGGTTACCTCCGGCTCGTAGTCGACGATGGTGGTGTCGTAGGGGTTCTCCGGCGCGTCGTACTGCACTGGTTCGTACGGGTCCCAATCGACGGGGGACTGGACGGGGGCGGCGGCCGATGCGCCGGCTGCTACGTTGGAAGCAGCGACAGGGGCCTGGACGGGGGCGGCGGCCGATGCGCCGGCTGCTACGTTGGAAGCAGCGACAGGGGCCTGGACGGGGGCGGCGGCCGATGCGCCGGCTGCTACGTTGGAAGCAGCGACAGGGGCCTGGACGGGGGCGGCGGCCGATGCGCCGACAATGGGCATCTCATTCTTCTCCATCGCCGGCGGTTTTCTTCGGGGTTTTTTCTTCGGTTGTGGAGAAGATGATGGGACAGGAGAGGCGGTTGCAGTGAGCCAGTGAGAACGTGCGTCGAGGGAGAGAAAGAGGGGCTCTATAAAGACGAAGGTGGCGTGTACCGCAACACGCGTCCGCTATGCACGGCTGCAGCGTGCACCGCTACACGAGTCTAACCCTGGGACGTTTGGTGTACTCAGTTATAACCTCAGGCCTTATACAGAAATTTTATCTGTACTCAGTTTTCCCCTCGAGGACTTAGACCGGCAAGTGCAATATACTCAGTTTTACCCTCAAGTAGCTGGTCAACAGAGAGTCAACAAATGAGATTAACATAGCTAATTGAGTCATTTCATGCGCAAAAAAATCCAAAAAAATAAAAACATAGTGGCAACTACTCATGGAGTCTTCCTACGCAACCTGCCACCTAGAAAACCTTAACAAACATATATAAATCAAGTTTTACCACAAATTGCCACTTCTCAGAATCACTAGTGTAGCTATGAAGATGCATGGTTTTCCACCCAAACCCCTTTGCAAAACATCTTTCCCAAAACATAGTTTGTCTAAATGATGCCATAATTGTCACACTCATGTATATTTGAATTGCAAATAATTTGATGTAGCCCAATATGAATTATATTGTACAAAACACACATTTTTCATTTTGTAATTCTTTTGTTTGAATCCCTTAGTCTATTTACTATTTATGTGCCCTTGGATTCTTAGTACTACTCAGTTTTGCCCTCAAGTACTGTCACAAATGCTCTGAGAAGCCCAAACTTATCCTGATTGGTTGAGCCGTTGTCACACGGATCGACTCCACGAACCGTTGATCCACTGATCTAACGGGCAGTATACCCCTATCCGTCTCTTCGTGGCAACCTCTCTCTCTCTCTCTCTCTCTCTCTCTCTCTCCCTCTCTCTCTCTCTCTCTCTGTCGGTGGAGAATAAACATGAGGCATACATATTTGCGGATTTCGGTGATTGCATTATTTGTCACCCCTCTAACAATTATCAACTATCTTGAGCTGTCCTTTTCTTTTAGGGAATATAGTTTGGGATATAGTATTGGTATTTTGAAACGGCCTAAAAGTGGTATAATTTTGTTATAAACATGAGGCATACATTTTTGCTGATTTCGGCGATTGCATTATTTGTCACCCCTCTAACAATTATCAACTATCTTGAGCTGTCCTTTTCTTTTAGGGAATATAGTTTGGGATATAGTATTGGTATTTTGAAACGGCCTAAAAGTGGTATAATTTTGTTATAAACATGAGGCATACATTTTTGCTGATTTCGGCGATTGCATTATTTGTCACCCCTCTAACAATTATCAACTATCTTTAGCTGTCCTTTTCTTT
Source organism: Lolium multiflorum (assembly GCA_030979885.1). NCBI lineage: Eukaryota > Viridiplantae > Streptophyta > Magnoliopsida > Poales > Poaceae > Lolium > Lolium multiflorum. The sequence continues at coordinate 152,166,722 of CM061749.1, forward strand.
TAGGGAATATAGTTTGGGATATGGTATTGGTATTTTGGAAAGGCCTAAAAGTGGTATAATTTTGGTATAAACATGAGGCATACATATTTGCGGATTTCGGGGATTGCATTATTTGTCACCCCTCTAACAATTATCAACTATCTTGAGCTGTCCTTTTCTTTTAGGGAATATAGTTTGGGATATAGTATTGGTATTTTGAAACGGCCTAAAAGTGGTATAATTTTGTTATAAACATGAGGCATACATTTTTGCTGATTTCGGCGATTGCATTATTTGTCACCCCTCTAACAATTATCAACTATCTTTAGCTGTCCTTTTCTTTTAGGGAATATAGTTTGGGATATGGTATTGGTATTTTGGAAAGGCCTAAAAGTGGTATAATTTTGGTATAAACATGAGGCATACATATTTGCGGATTTCGGGGATTGCATTATTTGTCACCCCTCTAACAATTATCAACTATCTTTAGCTTTCCTTTTCTTTTAGGGAATATAGTTGGTAATTTCGGTGAATGCACACACTAACTTTGAAAACAACTACAAGTACATGTAACTGAATAATGGATTTGTAACAAGGTATCCCTTGTAACAACTTCTAGCGCCTGGTGAGCAATGATAAGAATCCGATCGTAATTATACAACAAAAAAACAACCAGCCATCAGATTAGCTTGCTTCTTCAACTCGATCAGCTGCCTTAACTGCTTGTTCATTTTCTTCAGTTCTCCCTTCACTTCCACCAGTTCTGCATTGGGAGCATTAGGCATAATCGGAAGGTCCCTAATCGGAACGGCTCCTCTCTCCGCCGCATTCTCTACAGCAAGTCCCCCCTCCCAAATTGCGCCCCCAATAGCGCCAATTGATTCCTGCAACTGAAGCCTCTGAACGTACACATCGATCCACTCGAAATGCCTGCATTTCTTCAAGATCTGAAAACAACAACGTGAACCCTAAATCCCAAATTCGAGGGAATAACAAGAAAATCGAGAGAAAACAGAGAAATTGGAGCGAGATCTAACCTTATCCCCCTCTCTATATGGCAAGCTCTCGCATGCAACGAACTCACGTCCACGGTTGCCGTTCTCGTCCGTCTTACAGATCGACCGCTTCAGAGGCTCCTGGCGTGGGCAGTCAGGGCATCTTGTCAAAGGCACGGGTCCATACTGCGGCCATGAAGAACGGGAGGTCGAAGAGAAACTAGACATCACCCGCGTGCCGGAGAAGGGCTGCCGCTGGCGGAGAAGAAGAACAATGGGGCGCGGAGAAAGAAAGGGGAAGCAATGGCACGGGCACGGGCGCGGGGCTAGCTCGGGCTCCCATTTTGCAACGGTCACCTGGGTAAGCTGTGGGTCCGGCGCGCTAACGTGGACAAGTTGTGGGTCCCACGATGATCTGGATAAGTGGAGACGTGTCCACTGCGGGGCACCAACAGCGGCCCCACTTGCCAGCACCAACCAACGTCAACTAAACGGGATTCCTTCCGTCCGAGCTCTTTCTGCGGGTTATAGACAAGGGGTTGGGGAAAACTGAGGAAAAACTAAGGATCTGGGGAAAACTGAGTACAACTAAGGAGCCGAGGGCACGAAAATAGAAAATAACATAAGTATTGTGTCCCAATATGAAATATATCAATGAATAACAGCAAATTATGATATAAAATAGTGATGCAAATTGGACGTATCACCCAACATGCTTTAATCTTATGGGAGAGACACCTCTAGTGAACTGTGGACCCCGGTCCTATTCTTTACATCGCATACAATCTACTGCAATACTTGTTTTACTGTTTTCTTCGCAAACAATCATCTTCCACACAATACGGTTAATCCTTTGTTACAGCAAGCCGGTGAGATTGACAACCTCACTGTTTCGTTGGGGCAAAGTACTTTGGTTGTGTTGTTCAGGTTCCACGTTGGCGCCGGAATCCCTGGTGTTGCGCCGCATCACATTTCGTCACCATCAACCTTCAACGTGCTTCTTGGCTCCTCCTGGTTCGATAAACCTTGGTTTCTTTCTGAGGGAAAACTTGCTCTGTGCGCATCATACCTTCCTCGGGCCCAACGAACGTGTGAGTTCCCGATGGGAGTAGCCCCCGAGGCTACAGCCAAGAACTTGTGCTTGGGTGTAGGCTCCACAGATTAATATCCTCTGCCGCTATATTTATAATCCTTCTCGATATTTTTATATCTATCGGGTGCGCGACCAGCGCTCCCGATGGGAGTAGCCCCCGAGGCTATGAACAAATGCTTGCATTTGGTCATAGGCTCTCGCCATTTCTATCTTGTCATATTCGAAGTTTTCTATTTTTCCAAAGTAGCCCCCGAGCGTTTGGGCAAAAACTTGTATTTGATCAAAGGCTCTCGAAATAATCTTGTGTTGTCGATATTCTCGCCCGGCTTCTTAGTCGAGTTTTTCTCTTACCATAATGACGTCATTGCTGATGATAGCCACGATTTCTGTATTGGAAATATGCGAAAACCGCTCCTCTCACTGCCTTGTGGGTCCAAATTCCCCATCTGATTGACACGTCGTGCAAGTGGGGGACACACGTCCTCCACTTTTTCTGGCGCACGCACTGTGCCCTCTGTCATTTCTTTTCTCAGTGAAAATCCAATTTTACCCTTTGTCCACGTGTACTCCATCTGCTTCATATCGTTCCTATCCAACGGTTGTGCCGTTTCACCGCACCTCTATTTAAGTCCATCGTCTTCTTCCTCTGTCACTTTCGCTCGCGCCGCCCATCTGCTCTTCCTCTGCAAAAGCTTTCCAACGCGCCCCAAAATTTCTTGTGCTCCCCCGCTCGCGCGCTCGTTGCTTCCACTCTAGTTGATGCCACCGCGCAAACTCACCAAGCACAGCGCGCCCAAAGCAAAGATGGCAGCCGAAGATCTGGGAAACTTGGAGTGGGAGAGATCCAAGATCTCCCAGCAGGATATCAATATGCTGAAGAAGCTTGGCATCAGCGGGAAGCAAGATGCGATTCGCTTCCCCAAGGAAGAAAGCTACCCAGCTCCGCCGATGCAATATCGGGTTAGTTTCGTCGACCACCTCATCCGTGGTCTTTCCACTCCTATCCATGACTTCCTTCGTGGGTTGCTGTTCATGTATGGACTGCAACTTCACCATCTCACTCCCAATTCCATCCTCCACATTTCTATTTTTATCACATTGTGCGAGTCTTTCCTGGGGATCCAGCCTAACTGGTCCCTATGGAAACGTATCTTCCTCTGTCGCCGTAATGGCTCTTCCAGCGTCGCCTACAACATAGGCGGCGTTGTGATCTGCGTCCGCCCTGACGTCGAATATTTCGACGTCAAATTCCCTGATTCAGTTCAAGGGTGGCGCAAGAAATGGTTATACATCCGTGAAGAGAATCATGGCTCTGTTGAAGACAATATTCCTCCTTTTGACGGTGCCGAGAAAATTTGTCGCCGCCGATCCTGGGATGCAGAGGCTACCGACGCAGAAAAAGCGGCGACAGAGGCCCTGATGACTCGCATCCATGAGCTCCAGAATACTCGTGGACAAGAATTGTCGGGTATCCAGATCACGGCGTATTTCCTTAGGATTAGGGTGCAGCCTCTTCAAGCTCGCAAAAACCCCCTTTGGATGTATGCTGGCGATAAAGACGTGGATCGCTTGTCGGTTGACTTGTCCGTCAATGACTTGGCGAAACTTGTCCGGAAGATCTCGTCGCTGAACAAGAAAGACAGCGTCCCGACATCTTGCGGTGTGACGCCATATAGCGCCACCAACGCACTCCCGCAGGTAATATTTTTGTTCATGTCTTTATTTTCCTTCTATCTTTTACCTTCAAATACTTCATGCCGATATTTTTCCTGTCTTTGAATAGAACCACGCAACTGCGTCACCTCTTCCTCCCCTTCCCGAAGGTGGAGAAGTTGAAGAAAGGGCTGTTGTCACTGACGACAACCAGGCTACGTCTCGCCCTGAGAGTGAAGCCGCATTTTCTCGAAAATCTGCGGCATCCTCTGAAAAGGACGCCGAGGCTGAAGCAACTTCTTCGACACGCTCTCCTCCTTCAGCTGCTTCTCCTAGGAGCAAAAGGAAAAGAGATGAGGCTGTCGACACCGGTACCTCCAAAGCCGGTGCTTCCCTTGCTGATAAAACTGCACCCAATGCCGGGGAAGAGACTTTGGATCTTTATGATGCTGCTCTTGTCAGCTCGTGAGTTCTTTGAAATTGCTATGTACTGTATTTTTCCCTTTGTCGATGCTTTTTGAAATTGCTATTTTATCCTGTCGCTATATTTATTACAGTGACGACGAAGAAGAAGATGCACCTATTGACGAGACTGCTCGAACGAGCACGTCTCGTACTTTAGTTGTTTCAGAAGCTCGTCCTGATGGCGACGAAACTTCTCCTCCTCCACAAAACCTTGAACATCCAACACCAGCTGTGAGCCCCCAGCTCCTTCCCCGAAGAGAGCCAGGGTGGAATCAACCAAGGAACCAACCATATTAGCTGGTTGTTCCTCGACTCCTTTGATGGAAGAGGTAAATTGTTCTTTTGTTTCCTGTATTGACTTTTTGTTTTGAATTTCCTCTTTTTCTCCTTGATGTCGACTTTTTCTTCTTTCTATATTAACCCTTTTTGCATTGTAATCTCTTCAGCCTTTTATGAAAGAGCTCGTCCGCTTCGGCACCCAATTTATCGGGTACCGCGATTATGCCGGCGAACTTGAAGGTACCTACTTGCTCTGTCCAACTTTCCTTGTCGAATTTCTCTTGTCACTATTTTGTATTGCAATGCTTATATGTCTTTATGTTGGCAGAGAAACTGGCGGAAGCCAACAGGCGTGCTGACTGATGCGCGTAGATGTACACGTCCGTTGGGAACCCCAAGAGGAAGGTATGATGCGCACACAAGTTTCCCTCAGAAAGAAACCAGGTTATCGAACCAGTAGGAGCCAAGAAGCACGTGAAGGTTGTTGGTGGAGGAATGTAGTGCGGCGTAACACCAGTGAAACCGGCGCCAACGTGGAACCGCACAACACAATCAAAGTACTTTGTCCCAACGTAACAGTGAGGTTGTCAATCTCACCGGCTTGCTGAAAACAAAGGATTAAGCGTATCGAGTGGAAGATGGTGTTTGTTTGCAAAGAAAGTAAAAGCAGTAGAATGTATTCAGATGTAAAAGAATGGACCGGGGTCCACAGTTCACTAGAGGTGTCTCTCCAATAAGATAACTAACATGCTGGGTGAACAAATTACAGGCGAGCAATTGACAAATAAAGATTCAATACATATCAACGATGATTACTATGTGATTTAATCAGGGCATTACGACAAAGTACATAGACCGCTATCCAGCATGCATCTATGCCTAAATAATCCACCTTCAGGTTATCATCCGAACCCCTTCCGGTATTAAGTTAACAACAGATAATTGCATTAAGTATGGCGCGTAATGTAATCAACACAAATATCCTTAGACAAAGCATCAATGTTTTATCCCTAGTAGCAACAGCACATCCACAACCTTAGAACTTTCTGTCACTGTCCCAGATTAAATGGAGGCATGAACCCACTATCGAGCATAATTACTCCCTCTTGGAGTTACAAGTATCAACTTGGCCAGAGCCTCTACTAGCAACGGAGAGCATGCAAGAACATAAACAACACATATATGATAGATTGATAATCAACTTAACATAATATTCTATATTCATCGGATCTCGCCAAACACAACATGTAGCATTACAAATAGATGATCTTGATCATGTTAGGCAGCTCACAAGATCTATAACAATGAAAGCACAAGCGGAGAAGACAACCATCTAGCTACTGCTATGGACCCATAGTACAAGGATGAACTACTCACGCATCAATCCGGAGGCGGGCATGATGATGTAGAGCCCTCCGGTGATTATTCCCCTCTCGGCGGGGTGCCGGAGGCGATCTCCGAATCCCGAGATGGGATTCGCGGCGGCGTCTCTGGAAGGTTTTCCGTATCGTGGCTCTCGGTACAGGGGGTTTCGCGACAGAGGCTTTAAGTAGGCGGAAGGGTAGGTCAAGTGGCGGCATGAGGGCCCCACACACAAGGGCCGCACGGCCAGGGGCCAGGCTGCGCCGCCCTGTTGTGTCGGCGCCTCGTGGCCCCACTTCGTACCTCCCTCGGTCTTCTAGAAGCTTCGTGCAAAAATAGGCCCCTGGGCGTTGAATTCCGAGAATATTTCCTTACTAGGATTTCTGAAACCAAAAACAGCAGAAAACAGCAACGGCACTTCGGCATCTTGTTAATAGGTTAGTGCCGGAAAATGTATAATAATGTTGTAAAGTATGTATAAAACATTCAAGTATTGTAATAAAAGTAGCATGGAACATCAGAAATTATAGATACGTTTGAGACGTATCACTGACGCCCTCACTATTGAGTTGGAACAAAGCAAGAGTGCGCACACGAAAACCGTCGAGGATCTTCAAAAAAGACTCGATGACGCAAAAAAGGCTCTAGAAGAAAATGTAACTCAGCATTCTGCTCGAGAAGAAGAGATCCTCAGTCGACTAGAGTCGCAGAGTCGACGTTTTGTTAGTAAGTCTTCACCCTTGCTGCTTTCTCGCGTCATGCTTTGGCCTCCTTTTTTCCTTTTGATAACCCTCTTTTTATACTTTAAGCAGGGAGAACACACCAAGAGTACGAGCTGGACAATCCTGAAGATGACGAGCTTTTGGACGCGCTTTCTCTCCTGGAAATCCATGGTACGGAAGCTCGTAATGGACTAGCTGAAGCTGAAGCTGGCTTGTCGCGGCTCTTCCCCTATTTCTTTCATAAAAAGGAGGAACCCGCAGTTTTCATTGACCTCGCCAAGTGCTTCACTGGCAATGAAGACCTTGGACTCCAACTTCGTCAAGAGGGACTAAAGGTTGGCGTCGAAGGTACTATGGCCTTGGTTGCAGAGAGTCAACAACAAGTCGACTGGTCGAAAGTTGGCGACGCGGGGAAGATCGAAACTAAGAAGTGGCAGTCGCTAATCAAAGCGGCAAAGCCCAATTCGAAGAAGATCCTCGCCACTCTTGGATATAAGCCAACAACCGCTCCGAGTTCTTCAAAACCGGAGGTCAAGTAGACCACTTTGCTTTTTTCTTTTTAGTTTATCTCCCCCTTTTGGCACTGTCGCCATAGTGTTCTTGGCGATGACTGCTTCAGTAGGTCTCTAGAGGTCCTTCTTTTGTAATAGACATGTATATATTATGAGAATGAATGGAAATCTATCTTTGCTCAATGATTGATGTCGAAATTTCTGTTTTCAGTTAATTTTTGACAACTATACGTCAACTCCTGGTCCTTCCGAGGTTTTTCCTTCGTCTCATTCGAAGAAAACCCCTGTCTCTGTTGAATTTGTTGAAGATTCTTCGAGTAAGAATTCGGCGGAAGATTTGGAAGAACTTCGACAACAGCTCCAATCCACGAAGAAACAATCACTTATGCTCATGGAACAATCTCGTAAATCCTCCGAGAGGGAAAAGGTTGCGCTCCAACAAGCTCAAGATGCTATAATTGAGAAGGATGCCGCCGTTGCTGAAGCTGCTGCAGCTACGTCTCGAGAAAATTTTATGCTTCAACTGCTGACAGATGCTAGCTTGGATATGGCAGGTGTGCTTCATTATCTTTGTCGTACTTTCATTTGTTTATCTCCTTGTTGCCCACTGATTCTTGCAAAAAATAGGTTCTTTTTTGGATGCTACTACTGAAGATGAACGTGTCGAGGCTCGATCCAATGTACTTCTTCGGCTTGCCAATGATCATGGTTCAAATTTTTGGGGTACGCCTGAACGAACTCGCCAGATTGTCAGGTTTCAGGATCGCGCACTCCAGGTTCGCGATTATCTCGACTTCTGTACAAGGACTCTGTCTCTGGTCTATGGCACCATGTTTCCTCGCAACAAGATGCCAGAGACTCTTCCTGCTTTGATGGACAAATTTCGGGATGCTCCTCGAATCCACGGCTTTGTGCGAGCCTGATGTCTACTCACGCTTCTTTTCATGTATACAGTGTTGGGCCTCCAAGAGCAGAGGTTTGTAGAACAGCAGCAAGTTTTCCCTTAAGTGGATCACCCAAGGTTTATCGAACTCGGGGAGGAAGAGGTCAAAGATATCCCTCTCAAGCAACCCTGCAATCACGATACAAGAAGTCTCTTGTGTCCCCAACACACCTAATACACTTGTCGATGTATAGGTGCACTAGTTCACGAAGAGATAGTGAAATACAAGTAGTATGGATGTATATGAGTGGTAATAGCAATCTGAATAAAATATGGCAGCGAGTAAACATGCAACAGAACAGTAAGTAAGCGGTGTTTGCAGTATTGGAAACAAGGCCTAGGGATCATACTTTCACTAGTGGACACTCTCAACATTGATCGCATAATAAATAATAACTTCTCTCATTTGTGCTACATACACTCTTTTGTTGGATGACAAACACCATTCGTTGTGTAGGGCTACAAGAGCTCCCTCAAGCCGGAGTTAACAAGCGCCACAACATTCAGCATTCATATTTAAGTAACCTTAGAGCATAATAGATCTTTGCAAAATAAACCGAGTACTAACATAGCATACACACTATCACCATTACACTATGAAAGGGGGAATAGATCACATCAATACTATCATAGCGATAATCAACTCCATAACCTACAAGAGATTATGATCATAATCTACGACAAGAACCACACGATGCACACACTGTCACCATTACACCATGCAGGAGGAATAGACTACTTTAATAACATCACATGAGTAGCACATAACTAGTAGCGATACAAAGCTCATCATATGGATCTCAATCATGTAAAGCAGCTCATGAGATCATTGTATTGGAGTACAGAGAGAGATTAACCACATAGCTATGGTAGAGCCCTCAGCCTGGAGAATTACTCCCTCCTCATCATGGGAACAGCGATGGCGGTGAAGATGGCTTCCGGGGCAATTCCCCGTCCCGGCGGCGTGCCGGAACAGAGACTTCTGTCCCCCGAATTGGAGTTTCGCGATGGCGGCGGCTCTGGAAGGTTTTCTCGGGTTTCGTCAATCCGGATAGGGTTTTCGCGACGGAGACCTTAAGTAGGCGAAAGGGGAGCCTCGGAGGGGGCCTGGTGGGCCCACACACTAAGGGGGCGCGCCCCACCCCTTCGCGCCGCCCGGCGTGTGGGGCCCCCGCTCCTCTCCGGTACTTCTTCGATGCCTGAAGCTTCCGGTGAAAATAAGGTCTGGGCGTTGATTTTGTCCGATTCCGCGAATATTTCCTTACTAGGATTTCTGAAACCAAAAACAGGAACTGACACTTCGGCATCTCGTCAATAGGTTAGTTCCGGAAAACGCATCAAAACGATATAAAGTGTGAACAAAACATGTAAGTATCATCATAAAGTAGCATGGAACATAAGAAATTATAGATACGTTTGGGACGTATCAAGCATCCCCAAGCTTAGTTCCTACTCGCCCTCGAGTAGGTAAACGATAACAAAGATAATTTCTTAAGTGACATGCTATCATAATCTTGATCAATACTATTGTAAAGCATATGAGATGAATGAAGTGATTCAAAGCAATGGTAAAGATAATGACTAAACAATTGAATCATATAGCAAAGACTTTTCACGAATAGTACTTTCAAGTCAAGCATCAATAAGACTTGCATAAGAGCTAACTCATAAGCAATAAATTCTTAGTAAAAAGCTTTGAAACAACACAAAGGAAGATATAAGTTTCAGCGGTTGCTTTCAACTTCAACATGTATATCTCATGGATAATTGTCAACACAAAGTAATATAACAAGTGCAATAGGTAAACATGTAAGAGTCAATGCACACAGTTTACAAGTGTTTGCTTCTAAGATAGAAAGAAGTAGGTAAACTGACTCAACAATAAAGTAAAAGAATGGCCCTTCGCAGAGGGAAGCATTGATTGCTATATTTGTGCTAGAGCTTTTATTTTGAAAACATAAGAGAGCATAAAAAATAAAGTTTTGAGCGGTGTTTGTTGTTGTCAACGAATGGTAGTGGGCACTCTAACCCCCTTGCCAGACAGACTTTCAAAGAGCGGCTCCCATGAAATTTTATTTTTGGGTGGCACTCCTTCCAACCTTGCTTTCACAAACCATGGCTAACCGAATCCTCGGGTGCCTGCCAACAATCTCATACCATGAAGGAGTGCCTTTTTATTTTAGTTTTATTTAGATGACACTCCTCCCCACCTTTGCTTTCTCAAGCCATGGCTAACCGAATCCTCGGGTGCCAACCAACAATCACATACCATGGAGGAGTGTCTATTTATAAATTTATGAAAGTTAATTAATTCGGGGCTGGGAACCCCATTGCCAGCTCTTTTTGCAAAATTATTGGATAAGCGGATGAAGCCACTAGTCCATTGGTGAAAGTTGCCCAACAAGATTGAAAGATAAACTCCACATACTTCCTCATGAGCTATAAAACATTGACACAAATAAGAGGTAATAACTTTTGAATTGTTTAAAGATAGCACTCAAGCAATTTACTTTGGAATGGCGGAGAAATACCATGTGGTAGGTAGGTATGGTGGACACAATTGGCATAGTTTTTGGCTCAAGGATTTGGATGCACGAGAAGAATCCCTCTCAATACAAGGCTAGGCTAGCAAGGTTGTTTGAAGCAAACTCAAGTATAAAATGGTGCAGCAAGACTCACATATGAACATATTGTAAGCATTATAAGACTTTACATCGTCTCCTTGTTGTTCAAACACCTTAACCAGAAAATATCTAGACTTAGAGAGACCAATCATGCAAACCAAATTTTAACAAGCTCTATGTAGTTCTTCATTAATAAGTGCAAAGTATATGATGCAAGAGCTTAAACATGATCTATATGAGCACAACAATTGCCAAGTATCAAATTATTCAAGACATTATACCATTTACCACATGAAGTATTTTCTGATTCCAACCAAATAGCAACAAGTGGAGCGATCAACTTTCGCCCTTGAACATTAAAAACATAAACGAAGAACACTAGTGTTCATATGAAAAAGCGGAGCGTGTCTCTCTCCCACACAAGAATGAACTTATTCAGAGAATGAAAATAACAAAACGAAAATAAAAGCACACAAACGCTCCAAGTAAAGTACATAAGATGTGACTGAATAAAAATATAGTTTCAATAGAAGAAACCTGATAAGTTGATGAAGAAGGGGATGCCTTGGGCATCCCCAAGCTTAGACGCTTGAGTCTTCTTGAAATATGCAGGGATGAACCACGGGGGCATCCCCAAGCTTAGGCTTTTCACTCTTCTTGATCATATATCATCCTCCTCTCTTGACCCTTGAAAACTTCCTTCACACCAAACTTAGAGCAAACTCATTAGAGGGTTAGTGCATAATCAAAATTCACATGTTCAGAGGTGACACAATCATTCTTAACACTTCTGGACATTGCACAAAACTTCTGAAAGTTAATGGAACAAAGAAACCCATTCAACATAGCAAAAGCGGCAATGCGAAATAAAAGGCAGAATCTGTCAAAACAGAACAGTCCGTAAAGACGAATTTGGCAGGGGCACTTAACTTGCTCAAATGGAAAAACTCATAACGAATGAAAGTTGCGTACATATATGAGGATCACGCTCGTAAATTTGCAGATTTTTCTGAGTTACCTACAGAAACTTCTGCGCGAATTCGTGACAGACAGCAAATCTGTTTCTGCGCAGTAATCCAAATCTAGCATCAACTTTAACATAGAGACTTTACTTGGCACAAAAACATGATAAGGAGAGGTTGCTACAGTAGTAAACAACTTCCAAGACTCAAATATAAAACAAAAGTGCTGTAGTAAAATAAACACATGGGTTATCTCCCAAGAAGTTCTTTCTTTATAGCCATTAAGATGGGCTCAGCAATTTTAATGATAATGCTCTCATAAGGATGAGAGTTGAAGCAAAAGAGAGCATCAAAAAGATAATTCAAAACACATTTAAGCCTAACCCACTTCCTATGAAAAGGAATCTTGTACACAAATAAATTCATGAAGAACAAAGTGGCAAGCATAGAAAAGCAACACAAGCGCAATTTCAAGATTCTCAACATAAAGAGGGGAAACTTAATATTATTAAGATGCATATAACCATGTTTCCCTCTCTCATAATAACTTTCAGTAGCATCATGAACAAACTCAACAATATAAGTATCACATAAAACATTCTTGTCATGAGCCACATGCATAAAATTATTACTCTCCACATAAGCATAATCAATTTTATTAGTTGTAGTGGGAGCAAATTCAACAAAGTAGCTATCATTATTATTCTCATCAAGTGTAGGAGGCATAGTATAATCATAATAAAATTTACTCTCCATAGTAGGCGGCACCAAAAGACCACTATCATTATAATCATCATAAATAGGAGGCAAAGTATCATCAAAGAAAATTTTCTCCTCAATGCTTGGGGGACTAAAAATATCATGCTCATCAAAACCAGCTTCCCCAAGCTTAGAATTTTCCATATCATTAGCAACAATGGTGTTCAAAGTGTTCATACTAATATCATTGCTACTAGCATGCCAATAAGATTCCATAGGTTTTTTAATTTTCGCATCAAACAATCCATGTCTTAACTCAGGAAATAGAATAAGAAGCTCATTGTTACTTTCCATTATGCCTAACTAGTGTAAACAAGAAACCAAAAGATGCAATTGCAGGATCTAAAGGAAATAGCTTCGAGTACTTACAACGGCGCCGGAAAATAGCTTAGTAGCCGAGATCCAGAGTGTGTGTACCTTTTACCTTTCCTCCCCGGCAACGGCGCCAGAAAATAGCTTGATGTCTACTCACGCTTCTTTTCCTGTAGACAGTGTTGGGCCTCCAAGAGCAGAGGTTTGTAGAACAGCAGCAAGTTTTCCCTTAAGTGGATCACCCAAGGTTTATCGAACTCGGGGAGGAAGAGGTCAAAGATATCCCTCTCAAGCAACCTTGCAATCACGATACAAGAAGTCTCTTGTGTCCCCAACACACCTAATACACTTGTCAGATGTATAGGTGCACTAGTTCGGCGAAGAGATAGTGAAATACAAGTAGTATGGATGTATATGAGTGGTAATAGCAATCTGAATAAAATATGGCAGCGAGTAAACATGCAACAGAACAGTAAGTAAGCGGTGTTTGCAGTATTGGAAACAAGGCCTAGGGATCATACTTTCACTAGTGGACACTCTCAACATTGATCGCATAATAAATAATAACTTCTCTCATTTGTGCTACATACACTCTTTTGTTGGATGACAAACACCATTCGTTGTGTAGGGCTACAAGAGCTCCCTCAAGCCGGAGTTAACAAGCGCCACAACATTCAGCATTCATATTTAAGTAACCTTAGAGCATAATAGATCTTTGCAAAATAAACCGAGTACTAACATAGCATACACACTATCACCATTACACTATGAAAGGGGGAATAGATCACATCAATACTATCATAGCGATAATCAACTCCATAACCTACAAGAGATTATGATCATAATCTACGACAAGAACCACACGATGCACACACTGTCACCATTACACCATGCAGGAGGAATAGACTACTTTAATAACATCACATGAGTAGCACATAACTAGTAGCGATACAAAGCTCATCATATGGATCTCAATCATGTAAAGCAGCTCATGAGATCATTGTATTGGAGTACAGAGAGAGAGATTAACCACATAGCTACGGTAGAGCCCTCAGCCCCAGGGGAGAATTACTCCCTCCTCATCATGGGAACAGCGATGGCGGTGAAGATGGCGGTGGAGATGGCTTCCGGGGGCAATTCCCCGTCCCGGCGGCGTGCCGGAACAGAGACTTCTGTCCCCCGAATTGGAGTTTCGCGATGGCGGCGGCTCTGGAAGGTTTTCTCGGGTTTCGTCAATCCCGATAGGGTTTTCGCGACGGAGACCTTAAGTAGGCGAAAGGGGAGCCTCGGAGGGGCCCTGGTGGGCCCACACACTAGGGGGGCGCGCCCCACCCCTTGGCCGCGCCGCCTGGCGTGTGGGGCCTGGCTCCTCTCGGTACTTCTTCGATGCTGAAGCTTCCGGTGAAAATAAGGTGGCGTTGATTTCGTCCGATTCCGAATATTTCCTTACTAGGATTTCTGAAACCAAAAACAGCAGAAAACAGGAACTGGCACTTCGGCATCTCGTCAATAGGTTAGTTCCGGAAAACGCATCAAAACGATATAAAGTGTGAACAAAACATGTAAGTATCATCATAAAAGTAGCATGGAACATAAGAAATTATAGATACGTTTGAGACGTATCAGAGCCCAATTAGCTGCTGGCGCAAGGTTTGCTATGATCATGATAAAAATCTGCTACCCGAAGTTAGACGTGGGTCAAGTTGTTCCAAAGTGCTTGGCCAAGATGGCGAAGAGGAAGAAGAACTTCGGCAAATATGACGATGTTGTTACTCCTGTTGCCGAAGATATGATGGATGAACTTCTTCGGATGGACGCCGAATTCTTCGTGAAGGGCAGCTACGCTGAGCATAGCACTCGTGCTATAAATAATGAGCGCTTGACAATAGACAATATACTGGGAAATCCCTGAAGATAAGCTGTTCCGAGAATTGTATCTTGTGTATATATTTGTACTGTAAAGTCACTATGTTTTTATTTTCAACGCCAAGCCCCCGGGCGTTTTGATGGCAGTATTTTTGTTTTATAATGCGAGGTTATCCCAAGGCAAAATAAATACTGTGCTATTTTTGTGGGTGCGAGCCCCCGAGCTTTATGTTGACCGCTATTTGTCGATATATTTTTATTTTGGCGAGGTATTTTATACCAAGGCGAGATATTTTTGCGAGTTGTATTTTGTCGGCGTATATATATATGTTGTATCTTCTAGGGGGAAGCCCCCGAGCCTGTCGAAAAGATATATAATTTCACTATCTTTATTATATTGCAGCACCGCGAGCCCGCCTCATTAAAAACCTTTCCCGGCCCCACTCGGTGCCCCGAAAAAGGAAAAGAGTGCGTCTGAAAACTCGCGGGCGTTTCAGTACATTGTATGTTTACAGAGGAGACTATATTTTAGCATCTAAGCGTAAAAACGCCTGAGCTGCGCCACGTTCCAAGGATTTGGCTCGGCAATCCCCGTCTTTTTGTCCTTGATTCTGTATGCTCCTCCTTCGATTACTTCTGTGACGATGTAAGGTCCAAGCCATGGTGACTCGAGTTTTTCATGACTTTTTTGATTGAGTCGCAAAACCAGGTCGCCAACTTGAAAAGATCTCGGTCGCAATCGTCGACTGTGGTAGTTTTTCAGGTCCTGTTGATATTTGGCGACTCGTGACAGGACTTCATCTCGAGCTTCATCAAGTGCGTCGACATCATCCTCCAAAGCTTTTCTTGAAGTTTCTTCATCATATTCTGTAACTCTTGGAGCATCATGTTCTATTTCTATCGGCAGTACTGCTTCAGCTCCATGGACCAGGAAAAACGGCGTCTCCTGCGTCGCCGTGTTTGGTGTTGTTCGAATACTCCACAACACGCTTGGCAGCTCCTCTGGCCAAGTATGTCGAGCTTTTTCCAATGGTCCCAACAAGCGCTTCTTGATACCATTGCAGATGATGCCATTGGCTTTCTCAACTTGACCGTTGGTCTGTGGATGTGCGACAGACGCAAAACTCAGTTTGATGCCCACTTCTGCACAATATGCTTTGAACTCCTTGGACGTAAAGTTACTGCCGTTGTCTGTGACGATGCTGTGAGGGACTCCAAATCGAAAGACGATGCTTTTCACGAACTTGATTGCCGACGCGCCGTCCGGTGAATTTATCGGCTTTGCTTCTATCCATTTAGTAAATTTGTCGACAGCAACGAGCATATACTCATATCCTCCTGGCGAAGCTTTGTGTAGCTTTCCCACCATGTCGAGACCCCATTGAGCAAAGGGCCACGACAGCGGGATTGGCATCAGTTCTGCTGCGGAGAGTGAGGTTTGGCGGCGAATCTTTGGCACGCGTCGCAAGTTCGCACTATTTCCTTCGCGTCCTCAATTGCTGTTAACCAATAAAATCCCGCTCTGAAGACTTTGGCCGCAATAGCTCGACTGCTTGCATGATGCCCGCATATTCCTTCGTGTACATCTTTCAGGATTATCCTTCCTTCTTCGGGTGTGACACATCTCTGTAGCACACCCGAGATACTTCGCTTGTACAACTCCCCTTTTACCACAGTAAAAGCTTTAGATCGTCTGATTATTCGCCTTGCTTCAACTGGATCGTCGGGTATTGTTTTCCTTAGGATGTATGATATGTATGCCTGCATCCATGGAATTTGCACCATCATGACTAGCTCCTGTTCCTCTTCTTCTTCTTCCAATGATTCTTTGGTGGTACCCGAAGATTTCTCTTCCTTCTCCTTTTTCTTTGTTTTCATTGGCTTTGTTGATCTCTCGCTTATTTCTTCCCAAAACACGCCTGGAGGGATCGCGAGACATTGTGACCCGATGTTTGCAAGGACATCGGCTTCATCATTGCTCAATCTGCTGATGTGGTTTACCTCGCATCCATCAAACAGTTTTTCCAGCTCATTATACATCTCCTTGTATGCTATCATGCTCTCATTGACTGCATCACATTGGTGTGCCACCAACTGTGAGTCGCCAAAAATTTTCAGTCGGGTTGCACCGCAGGCCTTCGCCATCTTCATCCCGTGTATGAGAGCTTCATATTCTGCTTCATTGTTGGACGCGTTTGGGAACGTCATCCGTAAGACATACTTCAACTTGTCGCCTTCAGGTGATACCAATATCACGCCTGCTCCGGCGCCTTCCAACCTTTTGGACCCGTCAAAGTTCATAGTCCAGGTTCTCGATAAATTTGGAGGCCCCGTGTTTTGTAGCTCCATCCACTCTGCAATGAAATCTGGTAAAACCTGCGATTTTATTGCCTTTCTTTTTTCATACGTGATGTCCCGAGGGGAAAGTTCTATTCCCCAAAGGGAGACACGACCCGTAGCTTCTGGGTTGTTCAATATATTTGACAGAGGAGCTTCATTGACCACTATTATCGGGTGCGCCGAAAAATAGTGTCGCAATTTTCTTGCTGTCGTAAATACTCCATACGCCAGTTTCTGGTATTGAGGGTACCGCTATTTTGAAGGCGACAGTACTTCGCTGATGAAATATACTGGCCTCTGAACTCCATGGAGCTTTCCTTCTTCCTCTCTCTCGACTACCAGAACCGTGCTGACCACTTGAGGTGTGGCTGCAATGTATAGGAGGAGAGGTTCTTTCTCTTTAGGCGCCACCAAGATTGGTGGTGTCGAAATTGTGCGCTTGAGGTTCTCGAAGGCTCTGTCTGCTTCCTCGTTCCATTGAAATTTCTCCCCCTGTTTGATCAATGCGTAGAACGGCAGCGCCTTTTCTCCTAGCCTGGCGACGAATCTGCTTAAAGCTGCGACTCGCCCCGTCAGCTGTTGTATTTCTTTCAACTTTGTTGGCTTCCTCATAGTTACGATGGCCTGTATTTTTTCGGGATTAGCTTCAATCCCTCTTGCTGATACTAAGAACCCGAGAAGTTCTCCCGCAGGAACGCCAAAGGAGCACTTTGTCGGGTTCAACTTAAGGCAGAACTTGTCGAGGTTGTCGAAGGTTTCCTTCAAATCTTCGATCAGTGTTGACCCCTTCTTTGATGTTATCACGACATCGTCAATGTAGACTTGTACATTTTTCCCAATCTGTGTTGCAAGGCACTTCTGCATCATCCGCTGATATGTTGCTCCCGCGTTTTTCAAACCAAAGGGCATTGTTTTGTAACAAAACACGCCGTAAGGTGTTATGAACGCTGTCTTGGCTTCATCTTCTTCTTTTAATCTAATCTGGTTATAACCAGAGTATGCGTCCAAGAAGGAAAGACGTTCACATCCTGCCGTGGAGTCGATGATTTGATCGATCCTTGGGAGGGGAAAGTGATCCTTAGGACAGTGTTTATTGAGACACGTAAAGTCGACACACATGCGAAGGACTTTCGTGTGTTTCTTCGGCACCATCACTGGGTTAGCTACCCACGTGGCTTCTGTAGATATCTCTTTGATAAAACCAGCATCTTTGAGTCGATCTATTTCTGATAACATAGCTTTGCGGTTTGGTTCCGAAAAACGCCGCAGAGGTTGCTTGATTGGTCTCGCGAGAGGATCCAAGTTGAGGTGGTGCTCGGCAAGTTCCCTGGGTACTCCTGGCATGTCAGCTGGACACCATGCGAAGATTTTCCAGTGCTCACGGAGGAACTCGACGAGCGCGCTTTCCTATGCGATATCCATGTTGTTGCAATGGATGTCGTTTTCTTTGGGTCCGTCGGGTGGATCTGCACCTCTTTTGAATCCTTGGTAGTGTTAAAGGTTGGCTCCCTGAGAGACCTCCCTGTATCTGGTAGCACATCATAATCAGTGAGCCTTGGCGCCATATATTCTGCTTGCATCCCGAAAGTTTCTGACAGTCGATGAAAATCCTTGTCGCACTTATCAGACAGCGCGAAACTTCCCTTAATTGTGATAGGTCCCTTGGGTCCAGGCAACCTCCACAATAGGTACGTATAATGTGGTACCGCCATAAACCTGGCATATGCTGGTCGTCCCAACAAAGCGTGATATTGCGACGGGAAATCTACAACTTCGAACTCCAGATTCTCTATCCTGTAGTTTTCTCGGGTTCCAAACTGAACGTCGAGATTGATCTTGCCCAACGGATAACTTGGCTTCTCTGGTGTGATCCCATGGAAACGTGTATCAGTTGGTTTCAGGTTTGCCAGGGATATGTTCATCTTCCTCAATGTATCTGCATACATAAGGTTTAAGCTGCTGCCGCCATCTATAAAAACTCTCGACACGTCGAAGCCAGCAATTACTGCGGGTAGGATGAGTGCCGATTGTCCTGGTCGAGGAACTTGCTGTGGATGATCCGCAATTGTGAAGCCAATGTCTTGCCCTGACCAATTTAGGTACTCAACTGTTGGTGGAGGCATCTTCTCTGCCATGAACACTTGCCGTGAAATTACCTTCTGCGCCCTGATGGCCACTGATGGGATTCGTAGCATAGAAAACAAAAAATTTCCTACCGCAAGAACGAAAACACAAGCCAAGATCTAATCTAGTAGATGGTAGCAACGAGAAGATCATGAGACTAACCCTCGAAGATTTCCAAAGCCTAACGAGATTAGATCTCGTGGTGGATGTAGTCGATCACTTGCCGCTTGCAAAAGCGCGTAGAAGATCTTGACCGCTTGCAAAAGCGCGTAGAAGAACTTGACGGTGCCACAATCGGGCAGCACCTCCGTACTCGGTCACACGTACGGTGTTGATGAAGACGACGTCCTCCTCCCCGTTCCAGCGGGCAGCGGAAGTAGTAGATCCTCCTCGGAATCCCGGCAGCACGACGGCGTGGTGGCGGTGGTGGTGGAGAACTCCGGCAGGGCTTCGCCTAAGCGTATGCGGGAGAGGTGGTGGAGGAGGAGAGGCTAGGGTTTGGGGAGAGGGGGCTTGGGCGCCGGCCAACTAGGGCTGCGGCCAAGGGTGGCTTGGTGTGGCCGGCCCCTCCCCTATGCCCCTCATTATATAGGTGGAATACCCCAAGAGTTGTAGTACAAGTCTTCGAATAAGACCCCAACAACAAAACCTACTAAAGGTGGGAAACCTACTAAAGGGGGGAGTCCTACTCAAGGTGGGACTCCCACCTTTCCTTTAGGTGGGGTTGGCCGGCCACCTATGGTGGAGTCCACCTGGGACTCCACCCCTTAGGGTTTGGCCGGCCTAGCATGTGGAGTCCCTCCGGGACTCCACCTTCCATAGTGCGTTTCTTCCGGACTTTTCTAGAACCTTCTAGAACCTTCCATAAATGCACCGGATCATTTCCAAACTTGGAATATGATCTCCTATATATGAATCTTATTCTCCGGACCATTCCGGACCTCCTCGTGATGTCCTGGATCCCATCCGAGACTCCGAACAAAACTTCGAACTCCATTCCATATTCCATATCTACTTTAAACGACATCAAACCTTAAGTGTGTCACCCTACGGTTCGTGAACTATGCATACATGGTTGAGACTTCTCTCCGACCAATAACCAATAGCGGGACCTGGAGATCCATAATGGCTCCCACATATTCAACGATGACTTTAGTGATCGATTGAACCATTTACATACAATACCGATTCCCTTTGTCTCGCGATATATTACTTGTCCGAGGTTTGATCATCGGTATCACGATACCTTGTTCAACCTCGTCTCTGACAAGTACTCTTTACTCGTACCGTGGTATGTGGTCTCTTATGAACCATTCATATTCTTGCAAGCCATTTAGACGACATTCCACCGAGAGGGCCCAGAGTATATCTATCCGTCATCGGGATGGACAAATCCCACTGTTGATCCATATGCCTCAACTCATACTTTCCGGATACCTAATCCCACCTTTATAACCACCCATTTACGCAGTGGCGTTTGATGTAATCAAGGTACCCTTCCGGCATAAGTGATTTACATGATCTCATGGTCGAAAGGACTTGGTAACTATGTATCGGAAAGCTTATAGCAAATGAACTTAATGACGTGATCTTATGCTACGCTTAATTGGGTGTGTCCATTACATCATTCACATAATGATATAACCTTGTCATTAATAACATCCAATGTTCATGATCACGAAACGATGATCATCTATTAATCAACAAGCTAGTTATACAAGAGGCTTCACTAGGGACTTCTTGTTGTTTACATAACACACATGTATCAATGTTTCGGTTAATACAATTATAGCATGGTATGTAAACATTATCATAAACACAAAGATATATTATAATAACCATTTTATTATTGCCTCTTGGGCATATCTCCAACAATCTCCCACTTGCACTAGAGTCAATAATCTAGTTTACATTTGTAAAGATATAACACCTTGGCCTTTCTGGTGTTTTATCATGTTTCGCCTACGGGAGAGGTTTTAGTCTACGGATCTGACATGCTCAGAAACGTATGTATTTTGTAATTCATTTGCGTCTCAACGCATCACTCATTTTCCAAATGAGTCGGCATATATGCTTAGTCCTCTGGTGGAACCTTAATTCCGCGGTCTGAAATATGTCACTAATATTGTCACACACAATATAGCTTCAAAGTTCTGACACTATCGGAACTACACCAAGTTCTCAAAGAACTTTTTGACTTAACATCTTTAGTCATTGTCAAAACAATGACATATTCTACCTTCGTTTGTAGAATCCGTCACAACATTTAGAACTCTTCTAAATCTAGCATTGTGCTACCTTTTTAATAACACTTAGCCTAATTGAGATCTGAAATTAATTCTTATATGTGACCAAACAAGTATCGGTGCAACACCTTACAGCGATTTGTTTGTCATTACCCCATATAAAACTATATATATATATATATCCTTGGTTCTTCTGAAGCACACAGGGATATTCTTACTGTTTGTCCAATGATTATCACATGAATCATTCTGGTATATGCTCCTAACCTTTTAGAGCACAGGACATCTGATTTTGTACATATTATTTGTGATCCAAAATCACTCATGTGTTTTTACTCATCGAGTGTCAAATACACTCAAGTCTTGTTAAACCTTTGTATGCAAAGAACACCTTCTTAATATTTATATATTGAACTACTTCAATATCCATTCTATGTACTTTGACTTAAACTTATTATGTGTTTTAATCTATCTTCATAGATCTTGACACTAAATATGTTTCAGTCCATATCCTTTCATTGAAGTTAATTCTCAATGAAACCTTTTTAATCAATTATATAATTACACTATTTATAATCAACGATATGTCAGCTACATAAAGTATTACAAATATGTCTCAGCGCTCCCACTTAATTTCTTGCAAATGCAAGCACCTTCATCGTTTCTGATGAAATCAAAAACTCTTTGACTATTTCATCCGGTGAAGATTCCAACTCCGCAATACTCACTTTATCCAATTGAAGTTCGTATTCCTATCTAGTATTCTACGGACTAGCAAAACTCTTGGTTGTATCTTGTATACACCTTTAATACACACTTCTGTTAAGTAATATATTTTGCCATCCTACTAGCATATCTCATAAAAGAAATATGTAGCGATTACTAGAATAATCCACATGGACTATAAGCATTGCTACGGAAGATCTAATCTTATCGTACTCAACTCTTTGAACTTTGTCGTAAACAACTTTTCGACAAGTCGAGCTTCTTTAAGGATATTACATCCAAGTCCATCAATTTTATAGATCCATTTACTTTCAAAAAGTATTCATCTATCTTGGATTTCATGGCGTATAGCCATTTTAACGGAGTCAGGGCCCATCATAACTTCTTTGTTTGTAGTTGGTTTATCATTATTCAAAATCAATCCTTTGTTCACAAATCATTTATTTGATCACAAAGTAAACCATACCTACAAGGTTCAATATGTACTTCGATCTCCATGGCTTAAAACACTTTGTAGTCATGGGAGCCATGATCGTCGTGGCCGCTTTCGGAACCAATTCCGATGCTGCGCTACTCTGATCATTATGCTCAGGTTCATAAACCTTATCAAGTTCTATTGTCCTCCCACTCAAATACTTCGCTAGAAAACAATTTCTTGGAAATAAGCAAGTAACATTAACAAACATTTTTGTCTTTTACTTCATAGTGGAAAGAATTCCCAATCAATTCTCTGGGATAACCAACAAAGACATTCATCCGATTTTGGTTGTAAACTCACTTACTTATGCTATGCATACCAAAATTTAAGAAAAAGACTATTAGGGTTCATACCCATGCCATAACTCGTATGGTGTCATTTCAATGGATCATGATGATGCTCTATTTAGTGTAAAAGCGGTAGTCTCTAAAGCATAATCCACAAAAATATAATGGCATAAATATTTTATCTCATCATTGATCCAACAAGGTTTGGATACATCTCTCGGATACTCCATCATCACTATGATACTCCAAGAAACGTGAGTTGTAGAACAATTTCATAACTCTCTTAGATGTTCGCTAAAACTCGTAATTCAAATATTTCCACCATGATCCAATCATAGATATTTGACTTTTCTATTACGATGATTTCCACTTCATGCTGAACTTTATTTGAATCCATTCAAATGTTTCAAACTTCTTCCTTATCGAATATATCCACAAATATATACTCAATTCATTGTTGGAAGTTTTCATGAAGTAGAAGAATCTCCCGCACACAACTATGCCCAGTGAACCACATACATCATCATGTATGTTTCCACTAAGTTAGTTGCCCGTTCAACTCTTGGCCTATGAACGGTATTTAAGTCATTCTCTTTAGAAAAGATTTGCAAGCGCCAAACGATTCAAAAATCAAATGACTCCAAAAATCCATCTGCATGGAGCTTCTTCATGCATTCCTTTCTAACATGACCTAAATGGCGGTTCCACAAATAAGTGGAATTCAAATCATTTGCCTTATGGCATTTTAGCATCAGTGTTATGTATGTGTGTTTCACCATTAAAATTTATAATAACTTATCCATCGTACATGGAGTAATGTCATAATTTGAACAACTCATTGTTTTCATTTGACCAGAGCAAAATAACAATTATTAAGTTCTTTATTATAAATTCTAAGGGCTAGATAGAATACCAACGACGAACATAATAACACTTTATTTTTGTTCCAGACGTGTATTCCTATCATATTCCTTGTCGGTCACTTCGGCCATTGTATTCTTGTATTGCGTTGTTTTGCATGACACTTCATACCAACCAATATGGTACAAATACCCAAGAATTTCATTGTGTGACCAAACTAGGAATACAACCATAACATGTATATCATTTATATACACCTGAGCTAGACTTTCTAGTCTTTTCTTTTCTTTCTGCCAAAATATCTTTTATAGTTTCTCTTTTAGTTTTCCTCATTCTCAGAAAACACTTCACCTTCAATAACTTCTAGGTTTGTTGGTCAAATACCAATAACCTTGAGGTTCTTACTTTGAAGTTGATCATCATATGACAAGTGTTCCAGATTTCACTATTAGTAACTTTGTGATATGATGAACAATTTCACTCATAATTTTATCCCATCATGACGACTTTCCGAGACCATGTCTGTACATGCTAGGCTCGTAAAGTTTAACCTTAGTATTCGCATGTGCAAATCTGGCTTGCACCCGTTGTATGCACTCGTGGAATCTATAACACCCGATCATCACGAGATGCTTCGAAACGACGAGTCTTAGCAACGGTGCATACTAAGGACGATCACTTCATGGATATGCGAATATTGTTAGTGCCCCAATAGTTGGAGGATTGGGACGCCTGGCGTCTTCAACCTTCGTACATTCCCATAAAACTTATGAGTTTATGTACTCTCACCAAATTATATTCTATCACCTTGCAATAAGGTCTTAGATATCACATATATCTCATACCTCGCTTATTTCTGAAAACAAAATTTCCAGCTCCTTACTTTAATTTCAAACGGATTTGAACTTCAAGTTTCATGGAGACAAGATGATTTTAGGTACTAATTGAAACCATTGTTCTTTGAATCAACAATGTGAGGTTTACTAAAAGTTTGCAATAGGACTTAATCATATCTTGATTCTTTAACAATACGGTACCAGTCCGTAAAGTTATTAGTCAGACTTAACAGTATTTCAATCTCAATTACAAGACTAACGCATGGTAGAAAACGGATGCCAATTCTACAAATTTAATTCAAAATACTATTCATACTATGTTCATGATAATTAGTTCAAGTTTTAATCTAATTACTAATGAACTCCCACTTAATACAACATCCCTCATAGTTGTTAAGTGGCACACGATCCACATCCACTACACCAAAACCGATCATCACGTGAGATGATGTAGCTTCAATGGTGAACATCAACATGTTGATCATATCATCCATATGACTCGTGTTCAACCTTTCGGTTTCCATTGTCCCGAGGCCATGTCTGTACATGCTAGGCTCGTCAAGCAAACCCAAGTATTCCGCGTGTGCAAACATGGCTTACACCCGTTGTATGTGAACGTTGAGTCTATCACATCCGATCATCACGAGATGCTTCGAAACGACGAACTGTAGCAACGGTGCATACGAGGGGAGAACACTTTATTATCTTGATATTAATGTGAGGGATCATCTTATAATGCTACCGTCACGATCTAAGCAAAATAAGATGCATAAAGGATTAACATCACATGCAATTCATATGTGATATGATATGGCCCTTTAGTCTTTGCGCCTTTGATCTTCATCTCCAAAGCACGGACATGATCTCCATCATCAACGGGCATGATCTCCATCATCGTCGGCGTAGCGTCAAGGTCCATGGCGCCGTCTTCATGGTTGTTCACCGTGTGTAGCAACTATTACAACTACTTTGAAACAATACTACAACATGAAATATAAAGACAACCATAAGGCTCCTGCCGGTTGCCACAATACAATAATGATCATCTCATACATATTCATCATCACATCATGGCCATATCACATCACCAAACCCTGCAAAAACAAGTTAGACGCCTCTAATTTGGTTTGCATATTTTACGTGGTTTAGGGTTTTCGAGTAAGATCCAATCTACCTACGAACATGAACCACAACGGTGATACTAGTGTTGTCAATAGAAAGAGTAAATTGGATCTTCACTATAGTGGGAGAGACAGACACCCGCAAAGCCACTTATGCAATACAAGTTGCATGTCGAACGTGGAGCAAGTCTCATGAACGCGGTCATGTAAAGTTAGCCCGGGCCGCTTCATCCCACTATGCCGCAAGATGCAAAGTACACGAACTAAAGACAACAAAAGCATCAACGCCCACAAAACCATTGTGTTCTACTCGTGCAACCAATCTATGCATAGACACGGCTCTGATACCACTGATGGGATTCGTAGCATAGAAAACAAAAAATTTCCTACCGCAAGAACGAAAACACAAGCCAAGATCTAATCTAGTAGATGGTAGCAACGAGAAGATCATGAGACTAACCCTCGAAGATTTCCAAAGCCTAACGAGATTAGATCTCGTGGTGGATGTAGTCGATCACTTGCCGCTTGCAAAAGCGCGTAGAAGATCTTGACCGCTTGCAAAAGCGCGTAGAAGAACTTGACGGTGCCACAATCGGGCAGCACCTCCGTACTCGGTCACACGTACGGTGTTGATGAAGACGACGTCCTCCTCCCCGTTCCAGCGGGCAGCGGAAGTAGTAGATCCTCCTCGGAATCCCGGCAGCACGACGGCGTGGTGGCGGTGGTGGTGGAGAACTCCGGCAGGGCTTCGCCTAAGCGTATGCGGGAGAGGTGGTGGAGGAGGAGAGGCTAGGGTTTGGGGAGAGGGGGCTTGGGCGCCGGCCAACTAGGGCTGCGGCCAAGGGTGGCTTGGTGTGGCCGGCCCCTCCCCTATGCCCCTCATTATATAGGTGGAATACCCCAAGAGTTGTAGTACAAGTCTTCGAATAAGACCCCAACAACAAAACCTACTAAAGGTGGGAAACCTACTAAAGGGGGGAGTCCTACTCAAGGTGGGACTCCCACCTTTCCTTTAGGTGGGTTGGCCGGCCACCTATGGTGGAGTCCACCTGGGACTCCACCCCTTAGGGTTTGGCCGGCCTAGCATGTGGAGTCCCTCCGGGACTCCACCTTCCATAGTGCGTTTCTTCCGGACTTTTCTAGAACCTTCCATAAATGCACCGGATCATTTCCAAACTTGGAATATGATTTCCTATATATGAATCTTATTCTCCGGACCATTCCGGACCTCCTCGTGATGTCCTGGATCCCATCCGAGACTCCGAACAAAACTTCGAACTCCATTCCATATTCCATATCTACTTTAAACGACATCAAACCTTAAGTGTGTCACCCTACGGTTCGTGAACTATGCAGACATGGTTGAGACTTCTCTCCGACCAATAACCAATAGCGGGACCTGGAGATCCATAATGGCTCCCACATATTCAACGATGACTTTAGTGATCGATTGAACCATTTACATACGATACCGATTCCCTTTGTCTCGCGATATATTACTTGTCCGAGGTTTGATCATCGGTATCACGATACCTTGTTCAACCTCGTCTCCTGACAAGTACTCTTTACTCGTACCGTGGTATGTGGTCTCTTATGAACCATTCATATGCTTGCAAGCCATTTAGACGACATTCCACCGAGAGGGCCCAGAGTATATCTATCCGTCATCGAGATGGACAAATCCCACTGTTGATCCATATGCCTCAACTCATACTTTCCGGATACCTAATCCCACCTTTATAACCACCCATTTACGCAGTGGCGTTTGATGTAATCAAGGTACCCTTCCGGCATAAGTGATTTACATGATCTCATGGTCGAAAGGACTTGGTAACTATGTATCGAAAGCTTATAGCAAATGAACTTAATGACGTGATCTTATGCTACGCTTAATTGGGTGTGTCCATTACATCATTCACATAATGATATAACCTTGTCATTAATAACATCCAATGTTCATGATCACGAAACGATGATCATCTATTAATCAACAAGCTAGTTATACAAGAGGCTTCACTAGGGACTTCTTGTTGTTTACATAACACACATGTATCAATGTTTCGGTTAATACAATTATAGCATGGCATGTAAACATTATCATAAACACAAAGATATATTATAATAACCATTTTATTATTGCCTCTTGGGCATATCATAGCATGTTTCGGTTAATAACCATTATATTATAATAACCGATTGTCCTGGTCGAGGAACTTGCTGTGGATGATCCGCAATTGTGAAGCCAATGTCTTGCCCTGACCAATTTAGGTACTCAACTGTTGGTGGGGGCATCTTCTCTTCCATGAACACTTGTCGTGAAATTACCTTCTGCGCCCTGTTGGATGGCCTAGCTTTCTGAATCATCGAGACCGCACCATTGGAGTTAGGATCAACGTATGGTGGTGGATGTGGTGCTGCCGCTATTCTGAGCTGGTGCCGATTTTCGTCCGTAATTGCGGGAGGAGGTGGAAGGTGGATTTCACTCCTTGGCCCCTGGGGGTTTCTGTTCATTGCTTGGGCATTTGCAATTCCTGCGGCTCGCAACATTGCTTGAAAATTGCGGCAGTCTTTTGGAGATGCCCTGACTGCCTCTTTCCGTTGTTGTCGAGATAAAAGTGCATCTGACACGGACCGTTCATCATCTCCTCGGGGGACACATAAGGTCTTTGAAACCTTGGTCCGCTATTTTGCCTGTTACCGCGAGAATCACCTCTATTGTCGCCTTGTTGCTCATTACTCCTTTGGTAATCATCTCGACTATTCCCTCCAGATTTCCTCGGAAACCAGCCGATATATGGCCAGGAGCGTCGTTGTTGTAGAACTGGCGAGAAAATCGCCTTCTATTTTGAAAATTTCGACCGCGATCCTCTTCTGGCGACCTGTGTCGCTTGTTATATATTGCGTCTTCTCCATCTGCCCACTTGTTGGCTATCTCCATCAGTGCTGATATTGTCTTAGGGTTAGTTCTCCCTAAGTCCTCGACGAAATCTCCCCGCCGAATTCCTGCCACGAACGCGTCTATTGCTCTCTCGTCAGATATATCCTCTGCCGAGTTTTTAATGATGTTCCACCTCTGTATATATTTTCTCATCGACTCGTCGTGTTTCTGTCGACACGCCCTCAACTCTTCCAATGATGCAGGTTTCTTGCAGGTGGATCGGAAATTTCTCACGAAGATATCCTCGAAATTATCCCAGCTGTCGATGGAGCCTGGGGGAAGTTTCTTTATCCAAGATCTTGCGGCACCACTCAAGTGAACTTGGATACTTTGCATGGCTGTTGCTCTGGTTCCTCCTACTAGCTTCACCATCTCGAGATAATCACTGAGCCAATCCTCGGGATCCTGCAGGCCGTCGAATTTCTTGAAATTCTCGGGTAACTTAAACCCTTTTGGGACTCGAGTCTTTCGAACTCTTCTCGTAAAGCACGGGAGTCCACACATATCTTCGTCGGCAACTTCTGGTGAATGCTGACGTTCTCTTCTTTCTTGTCGCGCTCTATCCACCCTAACTTGAACTGCTGTGTCTCTTGCTCCACTTGTTCTTGGTGGATCTTGAACCGCTGCGGTGGGTCGTGGACTATTTTGCCTAGGATTTTCTTCGGGAGGCGTGGCTGCGAACGCTGTTCCCATAACTCCAACTCCAGCCATTGCCATATTGAACAATGCTTCTCTCGGATCCCCAGGGGGTGGTCTGGACGCGAGGATGTAAGCTTGCGTTGCCATGTATCCTGCTTCTGGCGTTTTCGGGATGATATTTCCCCTTGTATCAATCGACATGAAGGACATGTCGAGATTTTGAATTATGTTTCCTCTTTCTTCTTCGGGTATATTTTGCAGCCGAGACCTTGCTCTCCTTCGAGCGTCTCTATGGCTATCTCCGAAGTTTCGATTGTCGTGAGCTCTGCTCGACGCCTGCTGGACGCGGAGGCTGCCTCTTTTCTTCTATTCAGGGATGCTGTCTGTTTTTCCAGCTCTCTACTCACTCGAGCAAGTCTATATTGGTATGCTTGTAGTTCTTGTACAGTAGCAGTGGTGGTCATTGGTTCTGAACCATCCATGGCTTTTGCGGCCCTGTCCCATGCTTCCTGCGGGAGTTGAACTCTTACGCGAGATGAAGACCCAGCATATTTAGTGCCTAAGCCTCTTCTAAGATCAGCGGGATCGACGTATGGATTTCCCAAATCGTCGAAAGCCTCTGACGTCTCTGGTTCTGCTCGGCCTGCCTCTTCAATTGCACAGATTTGATGGTATTTTGAGCATTGATTTTTGTCGGGATTGGTGACACCATCATATAGATTGGTGAAGACCTTTCCGATGGCAGCAGATTTGTCGATGAAGTTGAAGCTGTCGACGCTGTCGGAATCGCTGCTTATAAAGGAGTCCGCAGACGACTCGAAAGATGTGTTGCTGAAGATCTTGGCGAGCTTTCCGCTTGCCTTGGTGTCGATGAAGCGTGGCGACGAAAACTCCTCGTCACTCGACGAAAAGTCAGAATCGACCGCTGAAAATTCCGACGAGATCGGAACTTCGAGACGGTAGGATCCTTCCTTGTTGACGCCAAATCGGAATTCTCCGAACGTCATGACGATGGGCTCCTCCAGATAGGCACATGCATCCATACGGGAGGGCGGGTGAGGAATAAAATCGACTAGATCAGTTTTTTCCCGTTTACCTCGATCCATCGCATTGCTAGCCACCGACGAAGTCGACGATTCTGGACGTGCCATCGAGATCAGCTCCTTGCAACCTCTAATCCCCACGGACGGCGCCAATTGACAAAGGATTAATTTGTCAATGCCTACAGATTGTAGACTAGGGTTTTGCTAGAAGTAGAGGGCAAGTAGATCTCGAGGTTTCAGCCGAAAAGTACTCGCCGGTTATGAAAACTAGGGTTCTGTTGACAGTAGATTCGATCCCTTCTTTGTTCCTCGACTGACATAGGCATCCCCAATGGGCCTGCCAAAGATGGTACCCGGGGTTTATTCAAGGCCCAAGACCCGAAGAATAAGAAGACTTGGAAGCCCATTTAGTATTAAGGAAAGATAGCTTGTATTAGGAAAGATAGAGACTTGTAATCTTACGAGCTGGGTACGAAACCCTCTCGAACTCTGTAACTTGTGTATTACGAAATCCTCGGCTCCGCCTCCTATATAAGGGGGAGTCGAGGGACAAAGAAAGGGATCGAATCTACTGTCAACATAACCCTAGTTTTCATAATCGTCGAGTACTTTTCGCCTGAACCTTCGAGATCTACTTGCCCTCTACTTCTAGCAAAACCCTAGTCTACAATCTGTAGGCATTGACAAATTAATCCTTTGTCAATTGGCGCCGTCTGTGGGAATTAGAGGTTGCAAGGAGCTGATCTCGATGGCACGTTCAAGATCTTCGACTTCGTCGATAGCAAGCAACGCGATGGATCGAGGTAACAAGGGAAAAACTGATCTAGTCAATTTTATTCCTCACCCGCCCTCCCGTATGGATGCATGTGCCTATCTGGAGGAGCCCATCATCATGACGTTCGGAGAATTCCGATTTGGCGTCAACAAGGAAGGATCCTACCGTCTCGAAGTTCCGATCTCGTCGGAATTTTCAGCGGTCGATTCTAACTTTTCGTCGAGTGACGAGGAGTTTTCGTCGCCACGCTTCGTCGACAACAAGGCAAGCGGAAAGCTCGCCAAGATCTTCAGCAACACATCCTTCGAGTCGTCTGCGGACTCCTTTATAAGCAGCGACTCTGACAGCATCGACAGCTTCAACTTCATCGACAAATCTGCGCCATCGGAAAGGTCTTCACCACTCTATATAATGGTGTCACCAATCCTGACAAAAATCAATACGCAAAATATCATCAGATCTATGCGATAGAAGAGGCAGGCCGATCAGAACCAGAAACGTCAGAGGCTTTCGATGATTTGGGAAATCCTTACATCGATCCCGCTGATCTCAGAAAAGGCTTAGGCACTAAATATGCTGGGACTTCAACTCGAGCACAAGTCCAACTCCCGCAAGCAGCGTGGGATAGGGCTGCAAGAGCCATGGATGGTTCAGAACCAATGACCACCACTGCTACTGTACAAGAACTACAAGCATATCAATATAGACTTGCTCGAGTAAGCAGAGAGTTGGAAAAACAGACAGCATCACTAAATAGAAGAAAAGAGGCAGCTTCCGCATCAAGCAGACGCCGAGCAGATTTAAGTCGACAATCAGAACTTCGGGAGACAGTCACAGAGAAGCTCGGAGGAGAGCAATGTCTCGGCTGCAAAACATACCCGAAGCAGAGAGAGGAAACATAATCCAAAATCTCGACATGTCCTTTATGTCGATCGATGAAAGGGGAAATATCATCCCAAAAACGCCAGAGGCAGGTTACATGGCAACACAAGCTTACATCTTGGCGTCCAGACCACCTCCTGGGGACCCGAGAGAACCATTGTTCAATATGGCGATGGCTGGAGTAGGAGTTATGGGAACAGCGTTTGCAACAACGCCTCCCGAAGAAAACCCTAGGCAAAATAGTCCACGACCAACCGCAGCAGTTCAAGATCCCCCAAGAACAAGTGGAGCAAGAGACACAGCAGTCCAAGTAAGGGTGGACAGAGCGCGACAAGAAAGAAGAGAGCGTCAGCATTCACCAGAAGTTGCCGACGAAGATATGTGTGGGCTCCCGTGTTTCACGAGAAGAGTTCGAAAGACTCGAGTCCCAAAAGGGTTCAAGCTACCCGAAAATTTCAAGAAATTCGATGGCCTGCAAGATCCCGAGGATTGGCTCGTGGATTATCTCGAGATGGTGAAGCTGGTAGGAGGAACCAGAGCAACAGCTATGCAAAGTATCCAAGTTCACTTGAGCGGTGCCGCGAGATCTTGGATAAAGAAACTCCCCCCAAGTTCCATCGACAGCTGGGATAACTTTGAGGATATCTTTGTGAAAAATTTCCGATCTACCTGCAAGAAACCTGCGTCATTGGAAGAGTTGAGGGCGTGTCGACAAAAACATGACGAGTCGATGAGAAAATATATACAGCGGTGGAACATTATAAAAAACTCGGCAGAAGATATATCTGACGAGCGAGCAATAGATGCGTTCGTGGCAGGAATTCGGCGAGGAGACTTCGTCGAGGACTTAGGGAGAACTAACCCTAAGACCATATCAGCACTCATGGAGATAGCCAATAAATGGGCAGATGGAGAAGACGCAATATACAATAAGCGACACAGGTCGCCAGAAGAGGATCGTGGTCGAAATTATCAAAATAGAAGGCGATTTTCTCGCCAGTTCTACAACAACGATGCTCCCGGCCATATATCGGCTGGTTTTCGAGGAAATCCTGGAGGAAACAGTCGAGATGACTATCAAAGGAGTAACGAGCATCAAGGCGACAATAGAGGCGATTCTCGCGGCAACAGACAAAACAATGGACCAAGGTTCCAAAGACCTTATGTGTCCCCCGAAGAGATGATGAACGGTCCGTGCCAGATGCATTTTTATCTTGACAATAATGGAAAGAGGCAGTCAGGGCATCTCCAGAAAGATTGCCGAAACTTTCAGGCAATGTTGCGAGCCGCAGGAATCGCAAATGCCCAAGCCACGAATAGAAACCCCCAGGGGCCAAGGAGCGAGATCCACCTTCCACCTCCTCCCGCAATTACGGACGAAAATCGGCACCAGCTTAGAATAGCGGCAGCACCACATCCACCTCCATATGTTGATCCTAATTCTAACGGTGCGGTCTCGATGATTCAGAAAGCTAGGCCATCAAACAGGGCGCAGAAGGTAATCTCGCGACAAGTGTTCATGGCAGAAAAGATGCCTCCACCAACAGTCGAGTACTTAAATTGGTCGGGGCAAGACATCGGCTTCACAATCGCAGACCATCCGCAGCAAGTTCCTCGACCAGGACAATCAGCACTCATCTTACCCGCAGTAATCGCTGGTTTTGACGTGTCGAGAGTTTTCATAGATGGCGGCAGCAGCTTAAACCTCATGTATGCAGATACATTGAGGAAGATGAACATATCCCTAGCAAACTTGAAACCAACTGACACACGTTTCCACGGGATTACACCAGAGAAGCCAAGTTACCCATTGGGCAAAATCAACCTCGACGTTCAGTTTGGAACCCGAGAAAACTACAGGATAGAGAATTTGGAATTCGAAGTTGTGGATTTCCCATCGCAATATCATGCTTTGTTGGGACGACCAGCATATGCCAGGTTCATGGCAGTGCCGCATTATACATATCTGTTGTGGAGGTTGCCTGGGCCTAAGGGACCTATCACAATCAAGGGAAGTTTCGCATTATCTGATAAATGCGACAAGGATTTTCATCGACTATCGGAAACTTTCGGGATGCAAGCAGAATATGCGGCGCCAAGGTTCACTGATTATGATGTGCTGCCAGAAGTAGGGAGATCTTCCAAGGAGCCAACTTTCAGTACAACCAAGGATTCAAAAGAGGTACAGATCCACCCGACAGATCCAAAGAAAACGACATCCATTGCCGCAAACATGGATGTCGCATAGGAAAGCGCGCTCGTCGAGTTCCTCCATGAGCACTGGAAAATCTTCGCATGGTGTCCAGCTGACATGCCAGGAGTACCCAGGGAACTTGCCGAGCACCACCTCAATTTGGATCCTCTCGCAAGACCAGTAAAGCAACCTTTGCGGCGTTTTTCGGAGCCTAGCCGCAAAGCCATGTTATCTGAAATAGATCGACTCAAAGATGCTGGTTTCATCAGGGAAATATCTACCGAAGCCACGTGGGTAGCTAACCCAGTGATGGTGCCGAAAAAACACACAATAGTCCTTCGCATGTGCGTCGACTTTACGTGTCTCAATAAACATTGTCCCAAGGATCACTTTCCCCTCCCAAGGATCGATCAAATCATCGACTCCACGGCAGGATGCGAACGTCTTTCCTTTTTGGACGCATACTCTGGTTATAACCAAATCAGACTAAAAGAAGAAGATGAAGCCAAGACAGCGTTCATCACACCTTACGGCGTGTTTTGTTACAAAACAATGCCCTTCGGTTTGAAAAACGCGGGAGCAACATATCAGCGGATGATGCAGAAGTGCCTAGCAACACAGATTGGTAAAAATGTACAAGTCTACATAGATGACGTCGTAATAACATCAAAGAAGGGGTCAACTCTGATCGAAGATTTGAAGGAAACCTTCGACAACCTCGACAAGTTCTGTCTCAAGCTGAACCCGACAAAGTGCTCTTTTGGAGTTCCCGCAGGAGAACTCCTCGGGTTCTTAGTATCAGCAAGAGGGATTGAAGCCAACCCTGAAAAAATCCAGGCCATAGTGACTATGCGAAAGCCAACAAAGTTGAAAGAAATACAGCTAACGGGGCGAGTCGCAGCTTTAGCAGATTCGTCGCCAGGCTAGGAGAAAAGGCGCTAACGTTCTATGCATTGATCAAGAAGGGGAAAAATTTCAATGGAACGAAGAAGCAGATAGAGCCTTCGAGAACCTCAAGCGAGCAATTTCGACACCACCGATATTGGTGGCGCCGAAAGAGAAAGAACCTCTCCTCTTGTACATTGCAGCCACACCTCAGGTGGTCAGCACGGCCCTAGTAGTCGAGAGAGAAGAAGAAGGCAAGCTTCATGGAGTTCAGAGGCCAGTATATTTCATCAGCGAAGTACTGTCGCCTTCAAAACAGCGGTACCCGCAATATCAGAAACTGGCATATGGAGTATTCACGACAGCAAGAAAATTGCGACACTATTTTTCGGCGCACCCGATAATAGTGGTCAATGAGGCTCCCTTGTCAAATATACTGAACAACCCAGAAGCTACGGGTCGTGTCTCCCTTTGGGGAATAGAACTTTCTCCTCGGGACATCACGTATGAAAAAAGAAAAGCAATAAAATCACAGGTTTTACCAGATTTCATTGCAGAGTGGATGGAGCTACAAAACACGGGGCCTCCAGATTTATCGAGAACTTGGACCATGAACTTCGACGGGTCCAAAAGACTGGAAGGTGCTGGAGCAGGCGTGATATTGGTATCACCTGAAGGCGACAAGTTGAAGTACGTTTTGCGGATGATGTTCCCAAACGCGTCTAACAATGAAGCAGAATATGAAGCTCTCATACACGGGATGAAGATGGCGAAAGCTTGCGGTGCAACCCGATTGAAAATTTTCGGCGACTCACAATTGGTGGCACAGCAAGTTATGAACCAATGTGATGCAGTCAACGAAAGTATGATAGCATACAAAGAGGTATACAATGAGCTGGAGAAATTATTTGACGGATGCGAGGTAAACCACATCAGCAGGATGAGTAACGATGAAGCCGACGTTCTTGCAAACATCGGGTCACAGTGTCTCGCGATTCCTCCAGGCGTGTTTTGGGAAGAGATAAGCGAGA
Source organism: Lolium multiflorum (assembly GCA_030979885.1). NCBI lineage: Eukaryota > Viridiplantae > Streptophyta > Magnoliopsida > Poales > Poaceae > Lolium > Lolium multiflorum. Next base: position 152,202,654 of record CM061749.1, read on the forward strand.
GGTCAACAAAGCCAGCAAAAACAAAGAAGGAGAAGAAAGAGAAACCCTCGAGTATCACCAAAGACATAGCAGAAGAAGAAGAAGAGCAAGAGCTAGTCATGATGGTGCAAATTCCATGGATGCAGGTTTACATATCATACATCCTAAGGAAAACGATACCCGACGATCCAGTTGAAGCAAGGCGAATAATTAGGAGATCAAAAGCTTTTACTGTGATAAAAGGGGAGCTGTACAAACGAAGCATCTCGGGCGTGCTACAGAGATGTGTTACACCCGAAGAAGGAAGAATCATCCTGAAAGATGTGCATGAAGGAATATGCGGTCACCACGCGAGTAGCCGAGCTATCGCGGCCAAAGTTTTCAGAGCAGGATTCTACTGGTTAACGGCAATAGAGGACGCGAAGGAAATAGTGAGAACCTGCGACGCGTGCCAAAGATTTGCCGCCAAACCTCACTCTCCCGCAGCAGAACTTATGCCAATCCCACTATCTTGGCCCTTTGCTCAATGGGGTCTCGACATGGTGGGAAAACTACACAAAGCTTCGCCAGGAGGATATGAGTATATGCTCGTTGCTGTCGACAAATTTACAAAATGGATCGAAGCAAAGCCGATAAATTCACCGGACGGTGCGTCGGCGATTAAGTTCGTGAAAAGCATCGTCTTCAGATTTGGAGTCCCTCATAGCATCGTCACAGACAACGGCAGCAACTTTACGTCCAAGGAGTTCAAAGCATACTGCGCAGAAGTGGGCATTAAGTTGAGTTTTGCGTCTGTCGCACATCCACAGACCAATGGACAAGTCGAGAAAGCCAATGGCATCATCTGCAATGGTATCAAGAAACGCCTGCTAGGACCACTGGAAAAAGCTCGGCATACTTGGCCGGAGGAGCTGCCAAGTGTGTTGTGGAGTATCCGAACAACACCAAATACGGCGACACAGGAAACGCCGTTTTTTCTGGTCCATGGAGCCGAAGCAGTCCTGCCGATAGAAATCGAGCATGATTCCCCAAGAGTTACAGAATATAATGAAGAAATCTCGAGAAAAGCCTTGGAGGACGACGTCGATGCACTTGACGAAGCTCGAGATGAAGTTCTGTCGCGAGTCGCTAAATATCAACAGGACCTGAAGAATTACCACAGTCGAAGATTGCGGCCACGATCTTTTCAAGTTGGTGATTTAGTCTTGCGACTCAATCAAAAAAGTCATGAAAAACTCGAGTCACCATGGCTTGGACCCTACATCGTCACAGAAGTAATCGAAGGAGGAGCATACAGAATCAAGGACAAGAAGACGGGGAACGTTGAGCCAAATCCTTGGAACGTGGCGCAGCTCAGGCGTTTCTACGCCTAGATAGCGAAATATAGTCTCCTCTGTAAACATACAATGTACTGAAACGCCCGCGAGTTTTCAGACGCACTCTTTTCCTTTTTCGGGGCACCGAGTGGGGCCAATGAGGCGGGCTCGCGGTGCTGCAATATAATAAAATAGTAAAGATATACTTCTTATTCGTCGACACACTCGGGGGCTCTGCACCCTCAAATATCAAAACAGACAAACTCGATTTACTGAAAAATATTTCGCCTTGGTACAATAGTACCTCGCCAAATACATAAATCGGAAGCTGGTCATGATTAAATATAGTGCACACGTCAGAAAATCTCATCACTTTGGTCCAAAAACCCGACAAACAAAAATATAGAACTTCGACACCAAGATCCTGCAGTCCATCAAGATGTTTTATTACAACATAGGAAGAAATCTTTGCAAAAGAAAAATAGTACAAACTCTAGCCAAAAGGCTCGGGGGCTCCAACAATATAGAGCATTCTGCGATATACAACAAATGTTTTCGACAAAGTTTTACAAATCAATCAGAACCCAAAATAGTATCTATTGACAAGCCTCTGGTTGTTTTATGCTCAGCATAAGATCCCTTGACGAAGAATTCTGAATCCATCCGAAGAAGCTCATCTATCATCGACTCGGCCACAGGAGTCACCATCTCATTGATTGCATCAATATTATTCTTCCGCCGCGTTTTCTTCGCCAGGCAATCAACGACAATCTTCGTCAGATCTAACTTTGGATGGCAAATATGTATCATAATCATGGCAAATCTTGCTCCGGCGGTCAGTTGAGCTCGCACAAAATTATGAATACGAGGAGCATCTCTGAAGGCCTCCAGTAAATTGGGAAGAGTTGTCGGTACTTCATTTCGAGGAAACAAAGTCTTGAAAACAAGGGTCAATGTGGTCGTGCAAAAACTGAGAAATTCGCGCACTTGGCAAGCACGATCTTGGAACCTGACAATTTGCTGGGTTCGTTCAGGAGTGGCCCAAAATAAACAGCCATGGTTAAGGGAAAGATTGACAAGAAGATTCGTCCTCTCATTCACTCTTTGATCCTCGGCGGCAGCATCAAGAACCGAGCCTATTAGGCAACAAAGCAAGAAATTTGGAAGGCAGCACAGTAAAATAAAGAAGAGGCACCATAAGGTTGGAGGTACATACCTAACATATCAGTGCTAGCTTCCAACATTAGTTCGAGCATGCTATTTTCTCGGGTAGCAGCTCCCTCTGCTTCCAATACAGCAGCATCTTTGGCAGCCATAGCCTCTTTGGCTTGACGAAGAGCAAGCTCTTCTTGTTCAGATGCTTTCCGAGCTTGTTCCATCATTGCCAAAGTTTGTTTCTTCATGGATTGAAGTTGTTGTCGAAGTTCTTGTAAATCTTCCGACACAGGTTTGCTTGAAGAACCTTCAAGGAGATTATCATCGGTTTTTACCTTCTTCGAGAAGGAAGACGCAGGCACAGCGTCGGGAGAGCAAGGGTTGGTTGAATAATTATCAAATATTAACTGGAAAAGAAAATCCCAGGATCAATGATAGTACCAAGAGGAATTTCATTGATTTCTAGAAAGTTTACATGGTCATTACAAACGAAGTTCTCCAAAAGGTCTAACAGAATAATTGTCGCCAAGGCTAGAATGGCGACAACAGCAAAAGAAATAAAGAAAGCAAAAAGTAGAAAAGGCAAAGGCATTCAATTAGACCTCCGGCTTTGACGAGCTGGGAGTCGAAGATGGCTTGATCCCGAGATAGGCCAGGATTTTCTTCGTGTTCAGCTTTGCCGCCTTGATCAATGATCGCCACTTTGTTTGCTCTATCTGCTCCGTGTCGCCAACTTTGGCCCAGTCAATAGTCTGTTGACTGTCAGCAACTAGGGCAACGGTGCTTTCAACGGCAACCTTCATGTTCTCATGGCGCATCTTCAGCCCAAGATCTTCGGGAGGATTAAAGCACTTGGCAAGACCAAGGAAAGTCGCGGGCTCCTCTTTCTTCGGGAAGAAGTAGGGGAAAAGCTTCGACAACCCAGCCCTGGCTTCATCCATGCCTTCACGCGCTTCCGTCCCATGAAATTCAAGGAATGAAACGGCGTCAAGAAGAGAATCATTGTCGGGATCTTCAAGTTCAAATTCTTGAGAGGTCCTATCTGTCAAAATAAAAATAGAAAATTTGGTCAACAAACAAGTGCAAAAAAGAAAAATCCAAAGGATATCACTACAAGAAAAGTTCTGATAGACAACGTCCCAAAATCGTCAACTAAGGGGCATTTTTCGTCGCCTATGGGCCTAACCCGACGATATGGGTTCCGTTGTCGAAACTGCGTCAGGCAAAGTCCAACGACGATTTTTTCGGTCCGTCGCGCTTGGGCGCCCTTCCGCCACGGAAAATCGGACCGTTGCGGAAGTGTTTTCGGGAGCCCGTTGACTGCTGACGTCATGCAAACTGACACGTGGCAGACGCCGTTAACTGCCAGTTAACGGCGTTAACCGGCTGAAACCCCGTGGTAGATGGTAGGCCCACACGAGGCCTGCCACGTCTTAAGCGGGCCGGGCCAGATGACATAGTTTGACCGGTCAACTATATAGCTGGGCTGGTCCATTAGTTACGTGGGCCGGGCCTAACCTCTAAGGTTGACTGGTCAAAACTTAAATGGGCCGGCCCATTTAACATGTGGGGTCCACCTTACAGCAACGGGCCGGCCCAAGAAGCAAGTGGGCCGGGCCAAAAACACAGTGGGTCCCACTTTCCTGTTAAAAGGCCGGCCCATTTAGTGTGTGGGGTCCACCGTATAGCAAGTGGGCGGCCCAACAAGCTAGTGGGCGGGCCAAAAACACAGTGGGTCCCACTTTCCAGTTAAAGGATCGGCCCATTTAGTTTGTGGGGTCCACCATATAGCAAGTGGGCCGGCCCAACAAAATAGTGGGCGGGCCAAAAACACAGTGGGTCCCACTTTCTGTTAAAAGCCGGCCCATTTAGTATGTGGGGCCCACCATATAGCCGTGGGTGGCCCACCAAGAGTGGCCGGGCCAAAACACGGTGGGTCCCACATTCCTGTTAATGGGCCGGCCCATTTGGTATGTGGGGTCCACCATACAGAAAGTGGGCCGGCCCAACAAAATAGTGGGCCGGCCAAAAACACAGGTGGGGCCCACCTTCCACTTAAAGGGCCGGCCCATTTACCATGTGGGACCACCATAGAGCAAGTGGGCCGGCCCAATAAGCACAGTGGGCCCCACTTTCCTGTTAAAGGGCCGGCCCAACTAGTATGTGGGGTCCACCATATAGCAAGTGGGCCGGCCCAACAAGATAGTGGGCCGGGCCAAAAACACAGGTGGGTCCCACTTTCCTCTTAAAGGGCCGGCCCATTTATTATGTGGGGTCCTCCAAAAAAGCAAATGGGCTGGCCCAACTAATTAGTGGGCCGGCCCAGTAGTTGGTGGGGTCCACCTTAAAGCAAGTGGGCCAGCCCAATTAGTGTGTGGGGTCCACCGTAAATCAAATGGGCTGGCCCAAGAAGTAAGTGGGCCAGCCCGTTTAGTTGTTGTTTATATGCCGGCATAATATGCGCTTTAGGATTTTGCGGGCAGGCACATATGTGATTTCGCTTAATTGGGCCGTTTAAGGGATGGGAATTCGTGATTTAGATACTGAGAATATTTACGCAGCATTGATTTCTGTCGGATAGCCTCACTTACCACAAGCACCAAAGAAAAAATGCGCGAAAGAACTATAAAAACTAACTAAATATTACATCAGCTGCAAGGCATTGAAAAAATATTACAGAACCCAGAGAAATTGAATGGTAATTAAACCTAGCAATACAATGAAGCGATCCGGCAATCTTTTAAGTTGTCCATGCAGCACCTATATCTGAAACAAAGACATTACAAGTTAAGACAGCAACAATGGAAAGGCAAAGACACTCCAATATTGTTTGGCAAAGAATTTGGAACTCATCATTTCGTCGTTATAACAAGATCATTGTAATGCGCACAATAAGCAAACAAAGAGTGCATGCCGCATACCAACAGCCAATATAACAGAGCATGTTAGAATGAAACAACAGACTTACTACTGTCGAGTCCCATGCAAACCAACATGTTCAGGGAGTACAAAATTGGTATGAACAACATAGTAGCAGGCTATAAATTTTGTAACAACGACTGAGCAAGATGAAGTTATGATGGCTACATCTACAGAGCAGGGAATGTAAACCAAAAATAGAAGTTACGATGGCAGAAGCTAAAGAGGAGGGAATGTGAACCAACATGTGCCAAGTGCAATTACTTCATTTTGGCCGTGAACTAAATAATACTCCTGAACTTATAGTGAAGGGGATGCAAATCAAGATGTTTCGGGATATAAACTTGTAATGAGCAACACATAGAGGATAGTTAATGCTGGAGCTTAGGATGGACCAGATACAGAATATAGTGGGATCACCTGTGAACTTGTATAAGAGGGAATGCAAACCAATATGTTCAGCTTTCCATATGTGAGCGTCATGCCAAGTCAGATAAACAAGTCAATAATGCAGCTTTTGAAGAACAAGATGGCACGCAAAATTATTATCTAGTAGTATGACAAGTTTATTTGTACTACAGGCTAGATAGCAGAGTGATAGCATGCCAAACTAAGTCCTTACTTTGTTAGCTTACAATGAACTAGATACAAAACAATGGCATCACCTGTAGTACAGGGAATGCAAGCCAACATGTTCATGGAGTAAAAAATTGGCACAAACAACATAGTAGCAGGCCATAATTTTTGTAACAACGACTGAGCAAGATAAAGTTATGATGGCTAGATCTACAGAGCAGGGAATGTAAACCAAATATAGAAGTTACGATGCCAAAAGCTATAGAGCAGGGAATGCGAACCAACATGTGCAATTACTTAAAATTGGCCATGAACTAAATAATAGCAGGATGTTACTATAATACCTATAATTTTTGTAACAACGACTGAGCAAGATAGAAGTTATGATGGCTACATCTACAGAGCAGGGAATGCAAACCAAAATGTTCAATCGCTTAAAGTTAGCAATGAAGTAGAAAATAGCAAGGTGTTACGGTCATAGCTAGGAATGAACTAAAAGAGCTTCAGACAAACAAGCATCTGAACCCAGAACATGGCGCTAAAACAAGGGACTTACATTAGGAGAAGCACTCTGTGGGAGTCACAGCAGATCTTCCTGGGGTTGATAGATCCGGTGATGAAGTACGCTACATGTGCTACTTGGGGTTGGAGAGACGGCCATTACACTTCATGGTTACTCATCTCATCTGCAAAAACGTAACGGCGCGTCGTTAGCACAAACAGGTTCCCCCAAGATTAAACAAGAACTTGCAGGCAAGCAATAGAAAAGCGACAGTAGAAGAGTTTAGATCATACACGGCGCCGGTGAAGCAGATCCGGTTCATGCACAGCGGTGTCGGTGAGCAAGATCCGATGCGGTGGACGACGGATCCGGCGAAGCGGCTCCGGTGGGGTGGACGATGCCGCAGCTGAAGCGACTGCGGTAGACTGCTGGATGAGCATATGGTTTCGAGGTTCGGCGGGGATGATCCGGTCCGGTTGATGACGGCGTCGATGAAGCGGCTCCGGCAGGCAGCCGGATGACGAGGATCGCGAGGCCTCGGGTAGGCCAGGGAAGTCCGGCGGGGATGTTCCGGTGCGGTGGTCGTGGAGGTGGGAGAGAGAGGGACTTGGGAAGTTCCGGTGGGTGGTCTCAGAGGAGAGAGTGAGGGAAATGAATTTTTTTTCGGGGAGTTTCGGAGCTAGGGAGGTGGTGATCGAAAAAAATGACGGGTAGACCCCCCACCAACCGACTTATACATGGACATTGTTGTCATCTTTACGAGGGTAGAATGGGAAGTTAGAAGCGTGTGAAATATTTGTATTTTTCGGGCGGGAAGTTTTGCCGCTGGAATGAGATTTCGAATTTGGCTACAGTCCAAGTAATACAAAAATATGAGACCGTACTAGTACGGCCAAATGTCACATCAATTCATCATCACGTTGAAAATCGGTTACGACGATCATAATTATTGGCCGTTGGCACAACAGTTCTCCAACGCTTGATCCAACGGTCAAAGTTCCTTTTTTTAAGAGAACGGTCAAAATTCATTGGATTCGCTCGGGAACTGCGCGCGCCAAAACGAGTCAGACGAAGATGTTTCTAGAGTTCTCACGGACGCGTCTTGGCGATACATTGAATGCAAATCTTGCAAGGTCAAAAAAAATGCAAATCTTGCAGGATCGTATGTGGCTGCTATGAGCTGAAGTACTCCATGAAACCGTGAACATACATGTAGATGGGAATCCCATGTAGACGATCTGAAGAACGACCCGCTGCATCTTTCACAAATCCATCTACATGACATGATAAACTTTAATTAAGAAGCAGCCACGTAACAATTATTGCCCAAAATCTAACGGGTTCGACAATAAGCTGGTAATTCTCTATTATATATAAACACCAAAAAAATATAGCAAGTAAGAAAGGAGTGTCAATGCCACCAGGACTTACAAAAAAAGGGAATTAGCACTTCGTAATCTCTTTGTTTTTACACATACCTTCTGCTCAGGAATCCAGGGCCTAGGGTCACATCAAGTCATAATCAGAAACCAAAGTCGGTTCCCATGTTCTCCAATTCAAAACGCGTACAAAATATTTCAGTGTGTGAAATAATGTTGAGATTTTGAATTAGAGGGTTGTTAAGCTATTGATTATATGGAGTCGAAATTTGGTAGCATACATAAGTATCTCTGTTCACAACTCGCCTGTACAGAAGCAGGAACAGCTGTTGTGTTGCAGCACAACACAAAGGAGAAGCCACTGTTCCGTTCATTGCACTCAATACAGCGATGAATGAACCAGACCAGTTGACAAGCTTCTAGACCTGGGCTATATGTAGAAAGATGGAAATCAATGGATCACAGAAAATCATCAGTGTCAAGCTTTAATGCACTAGCCAACGCGACCAAAAGTCCGAACTGATGGAAAGGGCTAGGCAATCCACTTTATACATCGCAACAAAAAGTCCAAACTGACAGAAAAGGCTAGACCGGGAGAAGAGAAGAGAAGGTTTGTGAAAGCGATGACTCGAACTTGAGACTATGGGCTCTGATACCACGTCAAGCTTCATCCACGAGCCAACGGAACCACAAGTCAGAACTGATGGAAAGGGCTAGGCAATCCACTTATAATATTAACAATCAGCAGGGTTCCGGTTCAAAAAAATCCACATCACAACAAGGAAACGACCACCAAGATCATAGCAATTGCAGATAAATGCACCTACGAAATATGCTCAGACTAAGGAACCATTTTACAAGACAAAGGTAATGACCTGTCACTGTCCCCGTTCATCTCCAATTATCTAGCAGATACTCTTCTTACTACTTACTAGCATTCCTAACCTGCTCCAGTAGGGCCTCCTTCTGTGCTGCTATCGTTCTAAAATTGTCGACTTCTAGTCTTAGCGCAGCTGATGCAGCTCGTTCTACTTGGAGTTGCTCCTTTAGAACTTGAGCATGCAAATACTTTGACTTGGACATGGACTTGCACTTCAGCAGTCCAGCATTCCGTAAGAAAGTGTTTTTGGCAATGCCTTTCTTTTTTATTGCCATAGAAAATGCCTTCACACATTCTTCATCGGTTTTTTCCAGACCGTTTTTACCGGTTTTTGCCATCTCTAATTTCATATCTTCCTGCAAAAAATTCAGTTCGTACACATGTGTAAACATGATAGTTACTACAGAGAAACTTGCTGATAGTAGATTTATCATGTGTATGACCTACTTTTATTCCTACAGTTTGGCATGTCTGATTCACATCACATGAATTTTAATAAACATATATAATATCATATTGACATGTACTTTACTACTCCTACAAGTTGGGATGTGAGTCGTCACAAAATTTCAATCTTTGAGAAGACTTACAAGAACACTCTGTGCGACTTCTCCAATCACTTCAAGTTTGTTCTTCTGGCATGCTTCAAAAATCTCTGGCAGAGTCATCTCTTTGTTTGGTTCCCTTTTACTTGCATTATGTAACATCTGCATTTTAGTACTACCATTTATAAATCGAATAACGTGGTTGAAATGGAGGATCATAATATAAGCTGCACACTGGTGTATATACTCTGCATGATCTTTTACTAAAATATTTCTAAATAGCAGTATAAAACAACATGTCCTTACTTTTTGCCGAATGTGCACTATAAGGTTACGAGATCCCGTACGGCTAGGTAAAAGTAGTTTACCGCGGTTTTCCTGATTCTGTTTAGCCAAATTCTGCAAAAAGGAGACTAGTGAGACACTGCTATAAATAAGAATCCAAGATGTGATCTGGTCTCAGTCTTACAAATCATACCATATTCTTTGGATCAGACCAGTGCTTCACAAGATCTCCCCACTGTTTGTCAGTCATTTGCTTAAAAGGAGATATAGTTGGAACACTCCCAGTAATCTTTCCAGTGAAGTATTTCTTCTTTAGCCTGCTGCGATACTGGCGCAGACAGTCTGAGAATAGACTGTTGAGAACATGCTTTACTTCCTCTTGGTCCTCATCGAACTCGAACCTTAACTGTTCACAACAATATAAACCGTTGGTGTGATATACATAGATCCAACAACAAGCTAGAAGGAACGGGACGTGCCAATGTGGTATACTAGTATGAGTAACATTACCAAGAGAAAGATGACTTACGTGTAACCTGTGCACTAATTTTTCAAAATGCGCAGAGGTGTCTACGTGCTCTTTCCATGTTGGGAAGATAGGAATTTCATTCCTGACGAAAATTCCTACATCCGATGCTAATTTACAAGATTCTTCTGGGTCCAGTGGCCTTCTGCCACCTACGATAGATGAAAGGCGAAATCTTGATTCCATCCCAGCAAGCTTAGCTACGAACATTTTCCCTACTGTTGGGCCCCTCGTTTTTCTTGATCGTGGTGCAACTACAAAGTTAAGCATTACATCAAGCTATCAAGGTAGGTATATATATATATATATATATATATATATATATATCTATAAAGTATAACTTTATAACGGAGAATGAAACTATAAGCATTGGAAAATGTACCTTCTTCGGTGTGGGGCTCATCCTCAGGGGAGTTGTCTATGGCAGGACTAATATGGGTCAGTGGGAGATCATCAACAGTTTGTTGATGTTGTGCTAGCAGTGTTTGGCCAGTTGTGGTTGTGTCAGCTGGGACTGGTACAGTGTGTCCTTGGGCAGTATTTCCTACCACAGCTACTGCTGATCCCAATTGTGGCTGAGAAGTTGCCGTGGAAACTTGTTCTGCTGCCAATTGTTGTTGAGAAGTTGCTGTGGAAACTGGTTCTGCTGCCAATTGTGGCTGAGAAGTTGCTGTGGAAACTGGTTCTGCTGCCGATTGTCGCTGGTTGACTGGATTGGTAACAGGTGGCTGATTCAACCGCTTGGGGTGTTCACCACGTTTTTTTATTTCAGTACTCTTAGAATTTTCGTTATTTTCTTCAACTGGTGCCATGAATCGCTGAGACTGTCTAGTAGCAGAAGCAGGTTTCTTTTTTGGTTGCAGCTGTTCTATCACCGATTCAGGTGCCTGTTGATTGGTCTTCCTCTCATTGGTGGTTCCTGCGAAATTCTTACTTGAAGCTGCAGATTCCTAGCACACATAAACGATATTTCAGTCTACATAAGTCCCATATATGATGATATGCAAATGGAATAGAATGAAGAACAGTAAAGGATGACGTGCATGCTGAAACATATATATGATGCATTAAGGAGACCTAGAGGTGGCATGTGAACATGTTTGGTGGGATTCAGGATACAAGTATACAACACATGGAAGTTGCAACAGATATCTCAAAGTAAAAACACAGAAATCACCTGGTGGGGTTGAGGAGAATGGTCAGGCAAGGCATCTTCCTGAGTCAGCTCTCCAATGGGCTCAGCAGGATCAAATTGTGAATCATAACATTGTTCTTTATCTTTGGGGAGGGGAAAGGGTTCTTCTCCGATTTTGTTCAGGTTTGCACTAGAGGCAATAGCGTTACAAATGCTTGTGCCCACACGGCTTGCATATCTTCTACATATATTCCGTATCCGTTTCTCTTTTAATTCATTCTTCTGTATTGCAATAATATCTAGCATGCATTACAAAAAAAATGCTAATGAGATGGCGGTGCAAGTAAGCAAAAAAATACTTTTCGAAATCACATGCATAACGAATGCGGCCATATCAACCTTCTTGGAAGTGGGCGCGTGTACGCTTTGGTTTCCTGCCGTCGACCATGGAAGCGCCCATCTCTCCAGTCCGGTGGACGGAAGGAGTCGGGGATTAAGATACGAGAACCCGGCGATGGTGACTGTCGCTGACAAGGCGGCGGTGGAAGTCGGCTACGGAGGAGCTCGTATGGTACAGTGGTCGTCGGTGGGGGTGGGGGAGGTGGAAGCTACTCCGGCTTGCTAAAAAGCAAGGGAGACGGCGGAACGTCGTCGGTCACTACGGTGGCCGATGAGAAGGCAGTAGTGCTGGTGTGGGAGTGGGACAGTGGGCCGGCGCCGGCGTGTGAGATGATCCGGTGGGTCATGCAGGGTGGAAGCGTGAGAGAGAGATGCGGGGTTCGGCGCCGCCGGTGATAGGTCTGAATTGAGCGGTCCGGGGGGATAAGATCGACACTGTACTTATTTCACATCGCTTTGAATTTTGGAAGCGGGGGGGGGATTTCGGCGGGAATTTTGGGGCAGAGTTGAAATTATTACTGGTTGCTGGAAAACTGTGGAACCCTAGCCTACGAAATCCCAAGTCTGAAGCTGAGGGCCCTTTTGCTGTGGCTTTTTGGCTTTTGGATTTTGGAAGCCAAAAGAATATAATATTTGTTTTTGGCTTCCAAAATCCAAAAGCCAAAAAGGCACAACAAAAGGGCCCTGAGTATGTTCGGGTTCAAGGGGATATGCTTGTTGGTTCTTGGGTGCATATGATCTCTTTATTTCGAAATTCATCTTCTATACATTTTGAAATGTCAAAAAAGAATAAAACGAAAAATGCATGTGTACTTCTTCGCTTGCTTTATACACATAAAATATTTCAATGGAAAATCGAATAGTAATTTGGGCTATGTAAAAAAGAGTTACTCCGTAAAAAAATTGTGCTAACCATAAGGCTTTTTATGAGACATGTTTTCTCTCTTTTTTTACATCGACCATGAAAAAAACTTGTTTTTTTACATCAACCATGAAAAATACTTTTTTTACATCGACCATGAAAAATACTAGGAATTTGCTAAGAGCATCCACAACGTGTAGCCAAAAGTGGTTCCATATTTGATTTTTGGCTTTTTGAACTAGTTCCATACATTGTAGAGGTAGTTCCAAAACCAGAAAAACAGGGAACCGGAGCAAATAGGTGCTCCGATGCCAAATTTCACTTTTGGCATTTGGAACTAGTTCCCTACATTGTGAGAGTAGTTCCATATTGGCTTTATGAGTTGTTTTAGCTTGATGGCGGGACCCACGTTATAAATATTTGGAACCACTACATTGTGGAGCTATTGCTATATTTCACACCAAAGCCAAATTCACCATCGTATCAGATTTGGCAATAGCAACATTGTGGATAGCCTAAAGTTATATTTTCCATCTTGTACACAATTAAAAATATCTTTAAAACAAACAAATCTCTAATGTCTAGGTGTACCATCTCTACTAGTACTAGTATATATACACGTGCCTTGCACGTGAGGGCTCTTTTTTTTAGTGAAACAACTTCGACGCAATAAGAATTCGATCTTTTTTTTAACAAAGGAGGGGGGCCCAAGGGCTTGGATACCATTAAGTGCAACAGAGGGGTACATATTACAGATTGCAGTCAATAGTCACTTGGGTTGAAAGCCAATGCAAGCCCGCCTACATGATAGCAGGATTTTGTGAAGCTTTTTAACTTAATTGGTCAAACATGCGAAGCATGTGCCATTTACTTGTACAACTTTATCGGAAAAAAATACTTGTACAAGCTAGTTCCCCTAAGTACTACCAGCACATAAGTAAACAAAAGAACCAGGGACATCATCAACTGAAAACAACAATCTATTCATATAGCGGCTCTTGCATCACCCTTTGAAAATCATCTACCTGCAAAGATGAGTGCAGAGTTTCTGCTCGTGCTTTCACCTGTTCCAAGATCGTCCAGTTGATCTCATGGACATCTGCATCAGCCAAAGCGGTAACCAAGTTGCCAGCCACTAGCTTCTGCAGATCAGCAACAGCATGTAGGCCATCTTGAATTGTAGAATTCCATCCTCGGTTCATTTCTTTGTTCCGCCAAGTGGCCACATCCAAGTCCTTTTGAAGACGCCTAATCTTAGCTTCCCCAGTGCCACATCCTTCTGTTTTGTTCCTACAAACGTTTGCATCACTGGAACTCTGGACATCTGTGCTACAATGCTGCTTGGCAGGGACATGAGCAGTCACTTGCTTCTGCGATTTGCCATGCATAAAATCAATCAGCAGATTAAAAGGAAATATGTTGGTTGATTCATGTCACCACTTTCAGCAACCCATGAGTTTCTAAACCTTAAATGGAGTCTAAAACATTGCAATAAAAGGGTGGGTGCATCATTTGGATGCAGAGGCCGGGGCGACCCTATTTTCAAGAAAAAATTAGGAAATCTGAAATCTATATCTATATCTCTACCATCTATACCACTCCACTCCTGTTGACAGTTTGATCTCTTTCAGTACATTAGATTATGTCATGTTTAAAACACTATTATAAAATTACCTCCTTAATGTTGAGCTCAGGAGGATCCAGATGTGCTGATCCTAGGCGGCCACTCAAATGATTGCTTGCTAGAACAATAGGACCAAATCCCGCCTCCTTTCTACCAATGTCTGCATCACTGGCGCGCTCACTGTCTTTGTTAGGAACATGAGCAGTGGCTAGCTGCTGCAAATCAAAGTTCATCAAATCAATCAGCAAACAAGACATATGAAATTTGAGCAGTGCGGCTAAATACCTTCTTCAGCAGCTGCCCCACGGAATCGTCCTTTTGGCGGCACATCACACGTGTGAAAAATCTCGGCAACGACTTGGGGTGCGGTGATTTTGTCCCATTCCACAGTATGCCGAGCTTGGCTGCAATTATCATATTCTGCAAGATATTTTGCCTCCGAGATTCTTCGTAGGCATTCTCGAGGGGAATATCTAGCAGGCATTACAAAAAAAACAGATGCTAATAACAAGCAGTGGAAGCAAGCAATAAACTAGTCTCGGAAATCAAATACGGAGTACATAACAAAAGCTGCCGGACAAAGTGTTCAACCTTGGTCGACTGGGGAGGTGGCGCGTTGGCCGTTCGGTTTGGTTCGGTGGATCATGGTGGCGCTTTGTGTACCGATCTCGCCGGCCGGTAAGATGAACCAGTGAGTCGGGGAAGCAGATCCGACGAAGCGGACGGAGTGTGGTTGACGGCGTCGCTGAGCTGGCTCCGGTGCGGTGGATGTCGGCTACGGATGGAGGACTGAGAGGGAGCGAGACGGACTAGGTGCGAGGTAGGGAGAGAGGCCCTTGCTTGTCCGTGGGTGGGGCTGGATATAGGGGAAATGAAAGCCTTAGAAGATAGCATCCTGCTAATTTATGGTGCTGAACTAGAAAATCCCGCCAATATATGGTGCTGAATTGCGGGCGGCTCATAGCTTGTGCACAAATAAAATGGGAAAATCCAAAAAATGTAGTTCAACAAAAAAAAACTCTAGTAGGCAAAGTCGCTAGCTCGCCATGAGAAGATGCACTCCGCCAAAAAAATGTCATGACAAGCTAGTTTGCTATGGATCTTGCATTAACCCTGCTCGATAAAATGGTGGGCAAAAAAAGACAAGCTAAATCAAAAATAATGGTGGTAGAAAGATGTAACTCTCAAATGTAAACTCTACTAAACAGGGCCAGCTCAAAAATATGCCTCATATTATTAGTACTTCCTCCGGTCCATATTAACTGCCACTAACATACATCGAGAAACAAAAAAGAGAAATCTGTCATGAATAGTTCCCGAATTCAAATCTGAGTTTCTCTGTAGACTATTCCCATCTGAGTTTCTCTTTTTTGTTTCTCGATGTATGTTTCGAATTTTGATCTGAAATTTTTAGGGGTTATCTTAATATGAGCTGTGAACGTGCATGATTTGTTTCAGATTTTTTCGCAATGTTTAAATTTGGATTTAGGCCGCATGTCACCTCGCTACCGCTCGAGAAATGGAGCCCCTCTCCGCTGGGCTCCATAAAAGCTTCACTGCTCGTGTCAGACTGTTGAAGACACTGGCAAGTGCATGTCAGGGGGACAGAGAATAAATTTCGTCCACGCGTCGGCGCGTGCTGTCTACCCCAAACCCTAAACTCTGTCTTTATGAAGTCAAGCATGCATGAAGAGAAGTGGTTTTTGGTTTCAAACATGGAAATTTCAAAAACCCTCTCAAGAGCTACATTTTGGAGTGACTAATTTTTCATATTCATGATTTAAACTTGTTTAAATGGGCATAAAAATAGGCATAAAATTCAAAATAAATCAAAATAAATGAAAAACCAAGGCACATAGTCTTCTTATGTCATATAGTAAGCATTCAATTAAGTTGATAAACAAGGTCTAGACATATTCAAACCAGAAAAATCATGTATCTACCCCTAACCCTAAACTCTGTCTTATGAAGTCAAGCATGAAGAGATGTGGTTTTTGGTTTCAAACATGGAAATTTCGAAAACCCTCCCAAGAGCTTCATTTTGGAGTGACTAAGAAGCATACATGCTTACTTTTTTATATTCATGTTTTAAACTTGTTCAAATCTTGGTCAAACCTAGGATTTGACCAAGATTCAAATGGGCATAAAAATTCAAAAAAATGAAGAAAAAAATGAAAAACCAAGGTCTTCTTATGTCATATAGTAAGCATTCAATTAAGTTGATAAACAAGGTCTAGACGTTTTAAACCTGAAAAATCATGTATCTACCCCCTAACCCTAAACTCTGTCTTATGAAGTCAAGCATGCATGGTGAAGAGAAGTGGTTTTTGGTTTCAAACATGGAAATTTTAAAAACCCTCCCAAGAGCTTCATTTTGGGGTGACTAAGAAGGATACATGATTACTTTGTCATATTCATGTCTTAAACTTGTTTAAGTCATGGTCAAACCTAGGATTTGACCAAGATTCAAATGGGCATAAGAATTCAAAAAAAACAAAGCACATAGTCTGTGTATGTGATACGTCCAAAACGTATCTACTTTCCCGAACACTTTTGCTATTGTTTTGCCTCTAATTTGTGTATTTTGGATACAACTAACACGGACTAACGCTGTTTTCAGCAGAATTGCTCTGGTGTCTCGTTTTTGTGCAGAAATCCAACTTTCGGGAAAATCCTCGGAATTTCTTCAGATGGCCCTATTTTACCAAAATATTGACGGAGCCAGAAGGGCAAAGGAGGTGGAGGCCCGAGGGCCCCACACCATATGGCGGCGCGGCCCAGGGGGGCCCGCGCGGCCCTATGGTGTGGCCCCCTCGGCCGGCCTCCGACGCCCCCCTTCGGACTACTTATTGGTTTCGACCTGAAAACGCACGGAGAGAAGTCGACATCGCCAGAAACCCTCCAGAGAGCCGCCACATCGCGAAACTCCGTCGCGGGAGCCAGAAGTCTCCGTTCTGGCACTCCGCCGGGACGGGGAATTGGAGGAGATCTTCACCGCCATCACCGCCAACGCCTCTCCATCAACCAGCCATGTTTCCCCCATCCATGTGTGAGTAATTCCCCCGCTGTAGGCTGAAGGGGATGGTAGGGATTGGATGAGATTGGTCATGTAATAGTCATAAGATTGTTAGGGCATAGTGCCTAGTATCCGTAGATGTCACTTTTATGATATTGTTGCAACTTGTTATGCTTAATGCTTGTCACTAGGGCCCGAGTGCCATGATCTCAGATCTGAACATGTTATTTATTCATGAAGATATTCGTTGTTTATGATCTTACCTGCAAGTTGTATACACATGTCGCTGTCCGGAACCAATGGCCCCGAAGTGACAGAAATCGGGACAACCGGAGGGGATGGCAGTGATGTGAGGATCACATGTGTTCACGGAGTGTTAATGCTTTGCTCCGGTACTCTATTAAAAGGAGTACCTTAATATCCAGTAGTTTCCCTAGAGGCCCGGCTGCCACCGGCTGGTAGGACAGAAGATGTTGTGCAAGTTTCTCATTGCGAGCACGTACGACTAAATATGGAACACATGCCTATTGATTGATTAGTACTTGGATACCGTTTTATTATTATCTGCAAATGCCCATGCTTTGATTGTTACATGAGTTTCTCTCATCCATGCAACGCCCGTTAAATCCGTCCCTGTGCCTACAGTATTTTAATCCTGCTGTTTACTATAATCACTACTGCTGTCTTTATTTCACCGCTGCTGTTATTTCACTATTCCTACTGCCATAAAACTGTTACTACTGATAAACTCTTGCGAGCAAGTCTGTTTCCAGGTGCAGCTGAATTGACAACTCCGCTGTTAAGGCTTACAAGTATTCTTTGTCTCCCCTTGTGTCGAATCAATAAATTGGGTAATACTTCCCTCGAAGACTGTTGCGATCCCCTATACTTGTGGGTCATCAAGACTATTTTCTGGCGCCGTTGCCGGGGAGCATAGCTTTATTTGGAAGTTCACTTGGATTGATATTGTTTGCTGCAAATTCTCCATCATGGGTAAAACTCGCGATACTAAGATCGCCATATTACCATCCACTACAAGAAAAGGTACAACTCTGAGTACCTCTGCTGCTCTTGATTCACCATCTGTGATTGATAAACTTGTTTCACCGCCACATGCTTCGCGTGCTGGTACTTCTGCTGAATCTGAAAATTCTCATAATATTGATAATGTTTCTGCTGTGCTTGATGATAGTGGTTCATTGGGATCTTTTCTAGATGCTACGATTGCTAGGTCTAGACAAATTGAAAATACTGAAACTCCTAATGAAAATGCTGCTACACCTGTTAATTCACCTGAGTCTGTTGAATATTCTAGTGATGATCTTGATGAAGATTATGTAGAGCTTGATAATGATTTTATTGAAAAATGCAAGGCTACTACTGATGCAAGAAAAATTAAAAAGTTGCTTGCAGAACATGCTGTTAGATATAAACCATCTCCTGATCCTAAATTTGCCACATCTCCTATAAACATTAGAGATAAAGATTATGATTTTTCTCTTGATCTATCTCATATAGCTATTGTTGAGAAAACACCCTTTTGTGGTACTGAAAAAGAAAGTGCTGTTGAACACTTGACTGAGTTATCTACTCTTAGTGGCGTGTTTTCTGATGATGTCAAGATGCGTACTTATTTTGTCGCTAAAATTTTTCCGTTCTCATTAAAGGATGATGCTAAAACTTGGTATAATAATTTGCCTCCTGGTTCTATTAAAAGTCCAACTGACTTGCGTGATGTTTTCTTTCGAAAATACTTTCCTGCTAGTGCTCAACATGCTGCTTTGCAGAGAATTTATAATTTTGACCAGGAAGATGGAGAGAAATTGCCTGAGGCTTGGGCGAGATTTTGCTCTCTTATTAGAGCTCAGCCTGACCATGATTTGGAAAAGCATGATTTACTTGATATATTTTATAGTGGACTAACTATTGAGTCTAGGGCATACCTGGATAGTTGTGCTGGTTGTGTTTTCAGGAAAAGAACTCCAGACGACGCTGAAGAATTATTGGCTAAAATAGGCCGGAATCATGATGATTGGTCTACACCTGAACCAACCCCGACACCGATAGTGAAGAAGAGGGGTATGATTAAATTAAATGATGAAGATATGAGGGAAGCCAAGAAGTCTCTTAAGGAGAAGGGTATTAAACCTGAAGATGTGAAGAATTTACCTCCTATAGAAGATATATGTGAGACAATTCCCCCTTCATCCATGATTGAGGTACACTCGCTTCAACACTTTACTAGGGAAGATATTCCGTATTCAAAATCTCCTGCTCAATGCTTAGATGAATTTGATAATTATATTGTTAAACAAGAAAACTTTAATATGAGAGTAGAGAATCATTTAATGGAAAATTCTCGAGCTATTAGTGAATTGCATGGTATTGTGGAGAGAACCTCCAATGATGTTAAGATACTTGTTAAACATTTTCAAATGGTTCAAACTCAAATTGATCAACTTACTAAAGTGCAAAATGACTTGTTGGGAAATAATTCTAAAGAAAAACATGCTTGTGAGGTAACAACTAGAGGCGGTGCTTCTACCCAGGATCCTCTATATCCTGAAGGGCATCCCAAAAGAGTTGAACAAGATTCTCAACTAATTAAAACTAGTGCTCCATCTAAGAAAAAGAAAAAGAAACATAAGAATGTTGTAGAATCCTCTGAACCTGTTAGTGATCCTAATAGTATTTCTATTTCTGATGCTGAAACTGAAAGTGGTAATGAACATGATGAAGATAATGATAAGAATGATACTCCTGATAAAGAAGAAATTGAAAAAGAACCTGAAAAGCATGCTAAAAATAAAAAGTATACTAAAGAAGATTTTATTACAAAGAAACATGGTAATGAAAGAGAACCTTGGGTTCAAAAGCAAATGCCTTTTCCTGCTAAGAAACTAAAATCAAAGGAGGAGGAACATTATAATAAATTTTGTGATTGGATGAAACCTTTATTTCTGCAAATCCCTTTGACTGATGCTATTAAATTGCCTCCTTATTCAAAGTATATGAAAGATATTGTTACTAACAAAAGGAAAGTCCCCAATGAGGAGATTTCTACTATGCTCGCTAATTACTCCTTCAATGGTAAGATTCCAAAGAAGTTGGGCGACCCAGGTATACCGACTATTCCTTGTTCCATCAAGAATAATTATGTTAGAACTGCTCTATGTGATTTGGGAGCAGGTGTGAGTGTAATGCCTTTTTCTCTTTATAAGAGACTTGATTTAGATAAATTGATACCAACTGATATATCTTTGCAAATGGCTGATAAATCTACTGCTATTCCTGTTGGTTTATGTGAAAATGTTCCTGTGCAAGTTACTCAGCATTGCTTGATATTAACTGATTTTGTTGTGTTGGAAATGCCTGAAGATGATAATATGTCCATTATTCTTGGAAGACCCTTTCTTAATACTGCAGGGGCTGTTATTGATTGCAATAAAGGCATGGTTACTTTCAATGTTGATGATAAGGAACACACTGTCTATTTTCCCAAGAGGATTGATAAAGTGTGTGGAGTCAATACAATTTTTAATGTGAAAACTATCAAAGTGGGATCCATTGATTGTCCTATATATGAGCCTAAAGAAGAATATCAAATTCTTGTGATTGGATCCATATCAATTCAATATAAGGTAACATGATTGATTTGAGGTTTATTTCTTCTTATGTCATATAAAATTTATTTGGTAGCAAGACTTGATCAACCTTGTTAACAAGTATATTTTATTGCATAAAAGAGCTAAACAACATTTCTTTCTTTCTTTCTCCCTTCACCTATTTTACTTGCTGTAGCACTTTTGTTTTGCAATATGCTTTAGTCATTTAAGATTTTAGAAATCATTTTCCTGCGCAGTAATCATTAATTTAATACCCAGAAATGTGCATTTTTCAAAGTTCTCTAAAAATTACAAAAATTACACCGTTGGTCCTATTTTTCGACGAGGCACCTGGGAGCACCAGAGGATGACCTGTGGGGCACCAGGGGGTGCCACACCATAGGCTGGCGCGGCCAGCAAGGGGGCCGCGCCACCATGTGGTGTGGGCCACCCCTTGCCCCACTACACCATCTCTTCCTCCCAGCACCTTCTCTCTCCCGAAAAAACTCGTACCAAGTTTCTCTCACTCGTGTTTCTGCTCAAGAACTCGCGATTTTTCGATCTCCTTGCTCAGCCCAGATTTCTGTCTGAAATTTGGCACATTTACTCCTTGGTATGTGACTCCTTTGATTGTCCAATTAGAATTTCATTTGGTTGAGTACATCTTGAATATTTTGCTGCTGTAGATAACATGTTTAGTGAGCTTGCATGCTTGTTCTAAGTGGTAGAAATTAGTTTTGATGCATGTTTAGTACTCTAGCAAGTTCCTATAGTAGTTCCCTTCAATTACACACCTTGAAATCAAATTTTATAATGATTGTTGAAAATTTCAGAAGGGGAAGATGAAGAAATTCAAGTTTGGAGAGTTGTTCAAGAAAGCAACAACCAGCACCGGTAGGCCCTCAAGGGCGTCTACTCAAATTAGGCGATCCTACAATGAGGATGTCATCGCGCCTAGCTTCGCGCCCGAGGAGGACCATGGGGCTCCTAATGCTTCATCCTTCCCTTGTTATGAGTTTCTGACCAATGCAGGGATATTGGATGACTTCTTCACCCTCGTCAACAGGGCAGGCCTAGCCACCTACGTGGGAGACGAGAGGGGACAATATTACAGGCTCACCAAAATTTTCGTTGAGAGCTTCAAGTTCCACAACACGGAATATGAGCCGACAGTCGCATTCAAGATTTATGATATTCCTGTTACCATGAAATTGGAGGAATTTTGTTTTGCATTGGGTATTGCCCCTGTAGGTACAGCAAGGAGGATTGATGACAACCCTCGGGACTTGTTGGAGCTCTACCGAGGGATCACCGGGGATGATTGCCGCACCATCCAGCGAGGGAAGATAAGAAACATTCAACTCCCCGCTATTAAGTATTTCGCATATTACATTAGTACTAGCATTTTGGGTAGAGAAAATACTAGTAACATCTCTAGCTACCATCTTGCTTTCTTGAATGTTGCACTTACTGGAGAGACACCTTATCATCTTGGTTCTCTTATCGCTCGCCGCCTGTCTAGCAGGGGGCCTATTTTTGGAGGAACTATTGCATCACGCATTCTAACACATCTAGATATTCCTCTTGATTCTAATGATGTACCATTAACCCCTAGGAAGCTAGATATTGCTGCTATGAAGAGCCATCATTTTGTTACTACTAACTCCACTATAGATAATATTGTCTATAAAATGTTGTTTGCTGATGGGAATGAGAAAGAAATCCCTCTTCCCCAGCAGGGTTTGTTTAATATTGACAGGCAATCATGGTCGCTAACAAAGGAGGTGGTGGAGGAGCATATGAAGATACAAGAATTCCACCAGCAACATGACTCCGAGAACGCCGAGCCCTCCTACGACTACACCGTCACGTACCCCGACGTTTCCTCCAGCACATACATGGAACCGGGTCGTTCTTCGTCATATTACGAAGACACCACTTCATGGGGACCGTGGGAATGAACTCCACTTAGGCCAAAAGCCTAAGCTTGGGGGGAGGTATACCGGCATCACTCATTCCTTGCATATTATGGTTGCTGGATACTTGTACATACTTGTTTAGTCTCCTAGAGTGGTTTTCTAATGAGAGGGAGATGACATTTGGGGAAGTGCTGTCCAAAAACAGATTCTGTGCTGTTACCAAAAAAATTCGTACGCACAGCCAGAACGTTATTTTGAGTTGCCAATTTTTGAGCATGTTCCCCAGGTTGTTATCTAACTTTCATTAGTTGAACACTTTTTGGTCTGAGCAATGGAAGATTTTTGTTAAATTCGATTTCTGTACTGCTGTCAGGATTTGGCAGATTTCTGTCATCCTGCTTTTCTGTGTTTCTGTTAGTTTGCATTCTTTTGTTTTCGCTTTGTTTCTTTCCTAAAACACAAAAAGACCAAAAATATTTCTGTTGTTTCTCTTCACCATTTGTTTATTTGGTACCTTGCTCTTAGTTTGCTTTATTTGCTATCGTTAGTTTGCTATAAGAAAACCCAAAAAGATTTTGCTTTGTTTGCTTGTTTTCTTTCGTGCTTGTTTCTAATTCGAAAACACCAAAAATATTTGTTGTTCTTCTTTGGTTTGTAAAGTTCATCATGAGTTCAATGGTCTTCGGTGGCTGGAGCGTGGTTTTCATTTCATATTATCCAAGCTACACAAGTGAAAAGGCAATAATGACGATCTACGACAATCTGATTGTGGTGAGAGGCTGGTATGAACTCTATTTGCTTTCATTTTTGTACATATACTCATCCATATGAGCATGCTTAGTTGGTTCATGTGAGGTATATGTTATTTGAGAAAGTCTAGTAGTTCATGATCTCTCATGTTTAGTTCCAATTTATTAATATGAGTAGCATGTCATGGATGTTTGTTTGCATTGTTTTATTCATAACTAAGTATGGCATTGTGGTATCCTCCTCTGAATAATTCATTTATATCGACTTGGCACATGCTCACTGTTGGGGGGATGACCCCCGGTATGCCAAAGGTATGCCATACCGGATGGTCTCACCCTTCAAGATACCGGTTTAATATTCATGCCGGTATAAGAGAATAGAGTTTGGCTAAGTGAAGCTAGGCCGGTATCCCCAAGAGGGGTATACCGGAACCAGGAAGGAAAGATACCGGAGCACCGGAAGGGAGAACATGCCGGCTGACTGGTCAAAGATTCCGTCAGGAGCTAAAGGACAAAGATGAGCTAAGCAAAGTGGCTTTAAACGAAGACTAGAAGACAAGGAGGAGGATGACGGTCAAAGAGGCCGGAGGACGTCAGCCTCTATGTTTAAAGAAGACCACGGCGTCATCTATGATTAAAGTAGCTTTATAAAGTATCTTTGTAAAGTAGTTTGTCTAGTCAAAGATCCCATTAGGGTTTCTTGTTCTGTAAGCCACCCTCTCCTCTATATAAGGAGAGGGGGCAGCTTCTTGTACATGCGCGATCCACAGAAGGAGAGAAACCTGTAACCTGTCTTGAGATCAATGAACATGGTGATCTAGAGCGAGTTCGTCCTTGTGTCTTTCTTCTTCTACCTCTGGCCCTGGCCATGTTCTTGAGGAAAGCATCCGGAAGTTCATCCATCTAGTCACAAACCCTCCCCCGAATCCTCTAGCGTCCATTCGGCCCCAAGATAAGCCATCCTATGGCATCTGCTCGTTCACCACGACGACAGTTGGCGCCCACCGTGGGGCATGAAGTGGCGCTTGCTGGAGTTCATATTCGGGCGGGCATCCTCGACGTCAACGGCGAGCGCACGGTGTCCGCGCTCGTGCAAAGCCTCTACAACATCGACTTCATCAACGATAACGCGGGCTGCTTCGCCAACGGCGGCATGTTCCCGCAGAACGGCCGCACCATCGAGTTCGGCAGCATCCGCGTCTACCTCGGCACCGTCCCTGTGCGCCAGCACCTCTCGCCGGTGTTGGTGGCGCCGGATCCGCCAAGATGGCTGTGTGCTGGCCGCGCCGCCGGCAGCGTGGAGGTCATGATGGCTGGTGCGGTCAACACCGGCAAGGGAGCTGTGGAAGAAGGAGCTGAACGTGCGGCATCGACTCGCCCGGCAAAACCACCGCTGGAGCGTGACGCCGGCGTCGCGGGAGCATCGTCAGCACCACCGGCAACACCTCTTCAAGCGGCGATGAACACGCTGGCCACGCCCATCGCGCAGAACATCGACCCGGCAAAGGCTCAGGAGGAGCTGGAGGCCACGCGCAAGGCCCTGCTTACCGGCGGCGCCGACATCATCCGGGCGCAGCGCGAGCTGAACCTGACCCTACGTGAGTACAATGCTGCCCATGGCTTTGCTTCAGCTAGTGCTCATGCTGCTAGGATGCCGGAAAACCGGCTTAAAGCTCGCAATTTAGATCAGGATTTGCGTAAAGAAGTTCTTGCCGGCAAAAGTGCATCTGTATCTGTAAGCATTGTAGAAAAGCCTAAGTACAGTAGTCCGGATAAAACTATAAAGGCCGCTAAAGCTGCAGTAGAGTTGTGTGAATCTCTTTCTGGTGATGAGTTGGCAAAGCAGCAAGAGCGTGTGAAAGAGCTGTTGAAAACCATTGAGCAGCAAAATGCAGAGCAGCTGGCTAAGCTGAACGAGGCAGTGGCCTCAAAATCCGCGCGTTCAACAAAGAATGCCGGAAGCAAATCCCAGGGGCAGGCATCGTCCCCACATCCGGACAAGAGAAAAGAAAAGAATGCACGGCAGATGACTGTGTATGACCCAGTTCTTGCCGGAAAACAGAAAGCCGGGCAATATGATGCCGGTAGAAAAAGCCAAGGGGCAGATCGGGGCTATGCCAAGGGAGGCTATGCCGGAAACAATCATGCCGGTAGATATGAAACCGGGCAAAATTATCAAGCCGCAAGAGTGGCGTGCGTGGATGAAGAGATGCCACCACCAGGGTACCGGCAGGCAAGGGCCGCGGAACTGGAAGAATACGATGAATCAGATTCCGAGGCGGAACGAACAAGAGTCCGCCGGAACCCTTTGGGAGAACGCCTAGGGGAAAGATGTCTGCCAGACCGGGATGCGAGGCACAGGCTGGACAGAGTACGGTTATCTGCGATAGTTGAATGTGAAGGACCTCCTGGTCCAAGGTGTTTTGGCCCTCGGATCATGAGAGAAGAACCACCGGTGCGCAATTTCCAGTTGCCCCGAGACACAAGAACGTACGATGGTACGACCAAGCCGGAAGACTGGCTAACAGATTATGTCACAGCAGTTTATGTGGCTGGTGGTGGAGTAAACCGGCGTTGGGCGGTAAGAATCATACCGTCTTACCTTGTGGGTCCTGCAAGGATCTGGCTAAACAACTTGCCGGCAGGAAGTATTAACGGATGGTTGGACTTTGAGGAAGCATTTGTGAACAATTTCAGCAGCACCTACAAGAGGCCAAACCGGCCCCAACAGCTTGCGCTGTGCCAACAGCGTGCAGGAGAACCAGACCGGGATTATCTCACCCGGTGGAACTCAATGAGAAACACATGTGAAGGAGTGATTGAGGCACAAGCCATTGCTTGGTTCAGTCAAGGATGCCGGAGAGGATCACCTTTGTGGCAAAGGCTGCAGAGAAGCATGCCCACAACTCTAGCAGAGATGATACGTGTGGCAGACAGCTATGCATTGGGAGACCCAATGCAGCCGGCAGTGCAAGCTGAGCCGGAGCAGTCGAATCCGCATCAGCAGCAGTACCGGGATAACCGGAACAACAAAAGGAGGGAAGATTTCCCAGATCGAAGATACGCATCTCAGCAAGTTGCTGCCGTGCAAGAAAATTCTGACGCCAGCGGCAGTCAGAGACAAAAAACCGGATCGCAGCCGTGGGCGGGTCCTAAGAAGCAGTGGGTAGAAAAGAAACCCTGGGGCCAGAAAAAGAACTGGCAGGAACCCGTGAAATACACCATGGAAGCCGCCATGGACCAACCTTGCCGGTGGCACACGCCGAATCCGGATCACCCGTCAAACCACTTGACGAAGGATTGTTCTTGGACCAAGTTCTTGATGCAAAAGGGAGCGGTAAAAGATGCGCAGGCGCCAGGGGGCCCCGTGCAGCAACAACAGCAATTACCACCTCCACCACCACTCACTGGAGCAAACGCCTTACCGGTGCAGCCAAACAGGCAGCAGTACCAGCAGGTTAACCGGGTGGAGCAAAACAATGATCAACCACCTCCACCGGCACCTTTGGGCCGGAATGTTTATGAAGACCCACACTTGTGCATGGTTGTCTTTGTCACAGAGCCAATGGACAGGCAAAGCGTGCATCGCCGTTCCATGGAAGTGAACGCCGTGATGCCGGCAGTTCCAAAATACATGCTGTGGTCAGATCAGGAAATCACCTGGTCGTTCAAGGATCACCCCAAAGTCATGCCGAATCCGGGTGGATACGCTCTCGTTGTGGACCCAATCATGAAGGGGCCGGAAACTCGAGTAAAATTCAGCAAGGTGCTGATAGACAATGGTAGCAGCATAAACATCATGTACAAGCACACCATGCGTACGCTCGGCATAACAGAAAACATGTTGCAGCCAACTCACACAACTTTCCATGGGATTGTTCCCGGTTTGTCTTGTGCCCCGATAGGAAAAATTCGGGTGGATGTGTCGTTTGGAGGACGCGACAATTGTCGTGTGGAAAACCTTGAGTTTGAGGTGGTGGACCTAGATAGTCCATACCATGCCTTGTTGGGGAGACCGGCCTTGGCAGCGTTCATGGCATCAACCCACACGGCTTATCTCAAGATGAAGATGCCGGCACCTCGTGGACCACTAACTGTGGTGGGAAACTACAAAGTCTCAATGGAAACAGCATCTGCCGGATCAAACCTAGCGGAATCGCTGGTGATCGCGGAGGAGAAAAAGAGAATGCAAACTGCTGTTGCGCTGGCTCAGTCCTCAAAGTTGAGCTTAGCGGCAATGAGTGGAAGCTTGGACTCACCGGCATTCAAGCCGACAAACGAGACAAAGAACATTGTGCTGGATCCGGCTTACCCAGAGCGCACCGTCCGTATCGGTGCCGGCCTCAGCCAAGCATAGGAAAGCGCGCTCGTCAGCTTCCTCCGTGAGAATCGGAACATCTTTGCCTGGTCTACTGATGATTTGGTGGGGGTTCCGAGGGAGCTGGCTGAGCACTCTCTAAATGTCCGGAAGGATGCTAAGCCGGTGCGGCAACCTTTGCGCCGGTTCGCTGAAGATAGGAGGAAAATCATTGGAGAAGAAGTAACAAAGCTGCTGGTAGCCGGTTTCATCGTGGAGGTCACGCACACAGAGTGGCTGGCCAATCCGGTGTTGGTTGAGAAGAAAAAAGATGAGAACCTGGAGGCACAACTTGCCAAGGTGTGGCGCATGTGCATCGACTACACCAACCTCAACAAAGCTTGCCCAAGAGATCCTTTCCCTTTGCCCCGAATCGATCAAGTGATTGATTCTACTGCTGGGTGTGAGTTGTTGTCGTTTCTGGATGCCTATTCCGGCTTCCATCAGATCCCTCTGAAAAAAGAAGATCAAATAAAAACTGCGTTCATTACCCCGCACGGGGCTTATTGCTATGTTACTATGCCTTTTGGTTTGCGCAACGCTGGTGCAACGTACCAGCGCTGTATGCAAAAATGCTTGTTTGATCAAATCGGAAAGAATGTGCAAGTCTATGTGGATGATATTGTGATAAAAACTAAAGTAAAAGATACCTTAATCGATGACATCCGGCAAACATTCGATAACCTAAGGCGGTTCCGGATGAAACTCAATCCGGCAAAATGCACCTTTGGTGTCCCTGCCGGCAAGCTGCTTGGTTTCCTTGTGTCAAGCCGGGGCATTGAGGTCAATCCGGTAAAAATCCGGGCGATAGAAAGAATGACTATCCCACGAGAACTGAAAGATGTGCAAAAATTTACCGGAAGCTTGGCATCGCTAAGCCGGTTCATAAGCAGGCTAGGAGAAAAAGCCTTGCCACTATATGCTCTGATGAGAAAATCGGATACTTTCGTCTGGACCACACAGGCAGACGCAGCATTTAAAGAATTGAAAAACATGCTCGTAACGGCCCCAATTTTGGCCTCGCCCTTGGAAAGAGAACCTATGTTGCTTTATATAGCGGCAACGAACCGGGTGGTTAGTGTTGTGGTTGTGGTGGAAAGAGAAGAGGAAGGAAAAACCGTCCAGAGGCCGGTATACTACCTGAGCGAGGTGCTCTCCTCATCAAAGCAAAACTACCCACACTTCCAAAAAATGACCTATGGCGTGTTCATGGCCGCCACGAAACTCAAGCATTACTTTGAGGAGCACCCCATGAAGGTGGTGAGTGAGGCACCCATCTCCGATATCATGGGCAACAAGGATGCCAGCGGCAGGATTGCAAAATGGGCAATTCAGCTATCACCGTATGTGCCGGTATATGAAAGAAGAGATGCCATAAAATCGCAAGCTTTAGCTGATTTCTTGGTCGATTGGGCGGAGATACAATACAAGCCGCCAGAGCACAAAATAGAGTACTGGAAGATGCATTTTGACGGATCCAAGCTCAAGGAGGGCCTAGGTGCCGGTGTAGTACTCACCTCACCAAAAGGAGACCACCTCCGGTATGTTCTACAAGTGCACTTCAGGGCATCAAACAATGTCGCTGAGTACGAAGCTCTGATACATGGGCTCAAGGTTGCAAAAGAAATCGGGGCACTCAGGATCATTTGCTATGGTGATTCAGATCTTGTGGTGCAACAGTGTTCCGGAGATTGGGACGCAAAAGATGCCAACATGGCCTCATACCGGTTCCATGTGCAAAAGATTGCCGGCTTCTTCGAAGGGTGTGAATTCCACCATGTGCCACGTGCAGAAAATGAGGCCGCGGATACTTTATCCAAGCTAGGCTCATCCAGGCAAGAAATTCCTCCCGGAATAGCTCTGGCGCACTTGAGAGTTCCATCAATCAAGCCAAGTCCGGAGTCGGAATCAATTTTTGTACCGGAATCACATGTGGTGCCAATGGAGGTTGACGAAGGAAACCCGGGGACTGCTCCGGCAAACTCGGGGACTGTACCGGTAAACTCGGGGACTGCGACGCCCATGCCGGAAGAGGCAATGCTTGTGGACAGCATGGACATAGACATGCCGGTGTTTGTGGTTAGAGAGGCACCATCTTGGGTCGAACCTATTAAGGAATTCCTGATCAACGGCACCTTGCCGGTTGACGAAAATGAATCAAGAAGGATACAGAGAAGGTCCAAAGCTTACACCATCATCAATGGCGAGGTGTACAAAAGAAGTGTTACCGGTGTCCTCCAAAGGTGTGTGGAGCCGGAAGAAGGAAAAGAAATGCTTGAGGAAATTCATCGAGGAGAATGCGGGCACCACGCTTCTTCAAGGGCGTTGGTAGCAAAGGTGTTCCGGCATGGGTTCTACTGGCCCACAGCCTTGGACAATGCTGAGGATTTGGTAAGGAAATGCAATGGCTGCCAGAGGTATGCTAAGCAAAACCATACCCCAGCATCCGGCTTAAAAACCATACCGTTAACTTGGCCTTTGCCGTTTGGTGCCTGGACATGGTTGGACCGTTCAAAACCGCAAGGGGAAACATGACCCACATCTTGGTAATGGTGGATAAGTTCACCAAATGGCTGGAAGTGAAGCCTATCGCAAAATGTGATGGCCACACAGCAGTAAAATTCCTGAAAGATGTAATCCTGCGGTATGGATACCCACACAGTATCATAACTGACAATGGCACGAACTTTGCCCAAGGAGAATTCAAGCGGTTCTGTGAAAGCAAAAACATCCGGCTGGATTTGTGCTCAGTAGCGCATCCACAAGGCAATGGCCAAGTTGAAAGAACAAATGCTTTGGTACTTTCCGGTATCAAGCCAAGACTCATTGATGCAATGGAAAAATCGCCGGGATGTTGGATCGATGAGCTACCGTCAGTGCTCTGGAGTCTAAGAACAACTCCGAACCGGTCTACCGGATACACGCCATTCTTCATGGTTTATGGAGCAGAAGCGGTCATACCAACCGACATTCTCCATGACTCACCAAGGGTGCAGCTCTATACCGAAGAAGAGGTAAAAGAGGCCAGAGAAAATGATGTGGACTTGCTAGAAGAAGCAAGAGAGCTAGCTTTGGCAAGAACAGCCATTTACCAGCAAAACCTCCGACGCTATCATAGCCGGAAGGTAAACCCGAGGGTATTCCGAGAAGGAGACCTGGTGCTACGCCTGGTGCAGCGCACTGAAGGCAGGCACAAGCTGTCCCCCCCATGGGAAGGACCTTTCATTGTGAGCAAAGCTCTCCACAATGATGCATATTACCTAATCGATGCGCAGGAATGGAAGAAGGGAAAGGCGGACAGATCCGGAGACGAGACCAAACGCCCATGGAACGTAGCCTTGTTGCGTCCTTTCTACTCTTGAAGTTGTGGTGTAAGAAGTTCCTTTTTGTACCTTACATGCTATGAATAAAAAGATGTCGGAACCTCGAATGAATCTCGGGGACTTGTCTTGTTTAAATTGCATGGAACATGTCTATTTTTTCTGTTGCCGGTTGCTTATTGAACGCTTTTTCTTTCCGGTTTAGTAATGTGCTAAACCCTACCGGAGTCTTCGACTCTGCTGCTGTCCATAACTTGGCTTCATGGCAAGCAAGATAAACCGGTAGGGGATAAGCACATGAACTGTGGAGAGGGAAACCGGGAAAGAACAATTCGGAAAAATTTAACTAACCCCGGTCATACCGGTTTTTTGCAAAATTTCGAATTATTTCTAAGTTCAAGAAAATGCTTGTTTGGTGAAAGAACCTTGTGCTCATACGCCAAAGCGCCCAGAGAAGGCAGGCAGAGCCAAGGCAAAAGAGCCAGATGTGCATCTAATTGGATGCAGAAACAGTTTGAAAATCTTTGCAAGTGCAGGATAAAGGCAAAACCAAATGCGAAAATGCTAAGACAAACTAAAGATAATTAGCTACCGGTATAGCCTACCGGCACAAAAGTTGTACGTCAACCACAAGCGGACTTAAGTTTTACATCATAAGCCCCGGCATACCGGGGCAGAATTTAACAAAAGATTGTTTTAAGCCACACAGGGCCAGGGGCATGACAGGTAAATCTCCAAGTCGAGAATCAGGCAGCAGGAGCTTCAGGGGGAGCGTCGCCAGCACCAGCATCATCCAGAGGCTCCTCCTCGGCTTCATCTCCCTCCTCGTCAAGATAATCTTGGACGCCATGAGGAGGAGGGATGAAGGTGCGCATTTCGGCGTACTCCGCGATCCGGTACGCGCGATCCTGCCGTTTGGCGGCAAGGATCGGGTCCAGATCGGTTTCCGCGCCTTCGCGCACGCCGATGAGGGCATCCAGGTCGAGCTCCGGGTACCAGGAGCAGGCGACGCGGAGGACAGAGTCTGCTCCAGCGCGGGCAGCAGAGCACTGCCATTCGCGGATCCTCCTGCCGGCGCCCTTGAGGCGATCGCTGATCAAGGAGAAAGTGTCCGGCACCACCTCGCCAGGCCAGAGAGTCCTGTAGAGCTGGGAAGCTACATCAGGAATATCAGACAAGTTGCGGTCAATGGCGCGCATATGAGACACCCGCGCGTTAAGCGCGACCAGATGGTCATGGGGTGTCCATGGCACGGCAAGGCTCGCTTGGCTGGGCTGGCGGCGCGCGTTGACCTTCTTGACAGCATGAGTCTGGGAGTCCGGGAAGAGGCCTGTGCAAAGAAGAAAAAGGGCTAAGGAAAAGAATCCGGAAAGAAAAGAATCCGGAAGAAAAAGAGACCGGAAGAAAAGATAGCGAAAAGAAAATGAGGCCGGAGGAAAAATGGTTTGTATGCATTAATCAGAGAGCTTACGATAGGCAAGGTTGTCGGTTTGGAGGATCAGCTGATGGCATTCTTTGCGCTCCTCCTCCAACCGCGCGACTTTCTCCTCGGCAGCCTTCCGGGCCTTGGCCAGCTCCTCCAGCTCAGCTTGCAGCACCACGGTGGCGTCGCTAGCATTCTCCAGGGCCTCGTTCATCTTAGCCGCTGCGTCAGCTTCAGCGGCCTCGAGAGCTTTGGCATGGTCAAGACCCAGCTGGACAAGCTGGGACTTGAGCTCCTGGTAGCTGGTCTTCTGGGCGCCCAGCTCCTCCTGATGCTGCTTGATCAGCTGCTCCTTCTCCCCTGTGAGCCGGAAAGGAAGGTGTAAACAACAAGGTGTTGGTAAAATTCAAAGTAAAGACAAGTTAGCAGAAGGAAAAAAGATCCCGGTAAGAAAGTCGTACGTTGGGCCTTGGCGAGCTGCTCCTTGAGGGCATCAATGGAAGCTTCCGGGAGCACTGTCAAGAAGAAATTACAAGTGTCAGAAAGAAAAAAGGTTCCGGTAAGAAAGATGCCGGCAGAACAAAAGTATACCTTGGCACTTGTCGTGTGCCTCCACAAGCTCCCGATGCTCCCACAAGAGCTCCTCAAAGAGGGTCTTCCGAGCGTCAGCCGTGAGCTGTTCAAAGCAAAAAGATTAGGAAAAGTTTCGCGCTAAGAACAGAGTTCTTAACCCGAAGCTCGGGGACTGGCAGTGCCGGTTTCGCGCTAAGTTCTTAAAGTTTAAGTTTTGTCCTAAAAGCTACGCTTTCACCACAAAACTCGGGGACTGGCAGTGCCGGTTTCGCGCGTTCTAAGGTAAAGTTTCGCGCTAAGAACAGAGTTCTTAACCCGAAGCTCGGGGACTGGCAGTGCCGGTTTCGCGCTAAGTTCTTAAAGTTTAAGTTTTGTCCTAAAAGCTACGCTTTCACCACAAAACTCGGGGACTGGGAAGATAGACAAGAGAGAAACCGGCATGAAAGTAAAAAATAAAGGACTCCGGAAGAAAGGAAACCGGCAATCAAGAAAAATTGATAAAACGTACCATAAGATTGTTCGTGGCATCATACCACGAACTGTCCAGCTCCTTCACGGCGCAGCGGAGCCGTGTGAAGTGCTCCTCGGAAGAGCGGTTCCCAATGGGATCAGGTGCCGGCTGCCTGTCCTTGCCCAG
This sequence comes from Lolium multiflorum, assembly GCA_030979885.1. Lineage (NCBI taxonomy): Eukaryota > Viridiplantae > Streptophyta > Magnoliopsida > Poales > Poaceae > Lolium > Lolium multiflorum. The sequence goes on from CM061749.1 coordinate 152,236,335, forward strand.
GCCGCGGGTCGCCGGAGTGATATCCGCGGCGTTCCACTTCTGGGCGTAGGGCATGAGATGCCCCAGATCCTGGCCTTGGCGCTTGAAGTTGGTTATGCGGCCAAGGAGACCGGTGGCCTTGGCGACAGTGTTCTGGGCGGCCTTGGAGACGTGCAGCACCAGGGGCTGCTGGCCTGCAGAGGAGGTGCCGGGAGCCGTCGCCTTCCCCTTAGTAGACCTGAAGGTCTTGGGCGGCGGCGCGGCAAAAGCAGCCCCGGAAGGCTGGGCGCCGGGAGCACTTGGCGGCGGCATGAGGATGGTCCGTGGAGAAGGGGGAGCGGTAGACGCACCACCCGAGTTGGAGCTTCCCGGCGCGGAGGATTCCGGCGCGGGACTTGTCTTTTTCTCAAGGACAGGAGGAGCTGGAGGCTCCGCCTGCCCGGCAGCTTTTTCTTCTCCGGCACCGATGTTGCTGGTGCCGGTGTCTTGGTTCTCGAGGAAGAAGGAAGGATCCTCCTCCGTGCGGTGATCAGAAGATGTAGGGGCCGCACGCCCCGAACTTGTTGTGCCCCCCGAAAGGGAGGCAGAGATGTTGCCGGCACCAGGTGGTGCCGGGCTTGAGTGAGGAGGGGTTGAGGTCCTTGCGGAACCTTCAGAGCCCGAGGGTCTGGAGCCCAGCTTGAGCGCGGCGCTGAAGAAAAAGAGAAAAAAGAGAGATGGTTGGAAAAGAGCAACCGAAAAAAAAGGACTTAGCGAAAAAAGAGATGAGTCAGGGAATGAAAAACTTACCCGGCAGCGGTTGGCATCTGCTTGCGCGCGTAGCGGCGCACGCCAACTTTCTTCTCCCCCAGCTCTTCAGTCCGGAAGCGCTTGGAGGGAGGGGCCTGGCTGGAGCCATCGTCAGATGGCGACCGCTTGTTCTTCTGGCCCTGGGCCATGAGCTTGTCCACGAACTCCGTGCCGGCCTCGGCACGCAGGGGCGGCATGCTCATGGATCTATGGTTTGAACAAGGTTAAGAAGCAGCTCGAAGGAAAATGATAGCGGAAGAATAAAAGAAACCGGAAAAGAAAATACCTCAAGCATTTCCAGGTCGTCGGCGGACCCGGTTGGCTTTGGCGGAGACCGGCCCAGGCGAGATGCCGGGGTCTTGCCCATTTTCAGATCCTTCCAAAATATGAGGGGAAGGAGTCGAGGGCGCGCTTCCGGCAAGATCCTCGCCGCTCGGCTTCGATGAGGGGGAAGCGGTCCTTGGCCTGAAACATGAAAAAGAAAATAAGCAAAAGCAAAAGGTTACCGGCAAGAAACAACCCCGATCGCATAGTCCCTTACTTCTTGGGTCGGAGGGTTAGTAGTGCTGAAGGGAAGCAGGCCCCATTTCCAGTTAAAGCGCATAGCAGTTTGGCAAATCTGCTTGGCCTTGAGGACAACGTCCTTCTTGCTAAGAGGCAGGCCCGTGATCTTGGTAGGATCGCCAGGACCGTACATCTCGCTCATCCTATGGGCGCGGCGCTTCAGAGGAAGTACCCGGCGCGATATGAACGTGCGGATGATATCGTCAGAACAGATGCCGGTGTCCTTCATCTTCTGCTTCATGAAGCGTATAATCCGGTTGGTCTCGTTGTGAGACTCCTTCGGATTGTAGCTCCAGTTGGTTTTCGCGGGCGGCGCCGGATCAAAAGGAGGCAGGCAGATGAGATCTGCGGGGCCGTTGTTCTTCACATAGAAAAACGTCCCTTGCCATAACCGGCAAGACTCCAGGCCGGAGAACTCGAAAAAGGGGCTCCCTTGACGTTTGCTGATGATGCAAGACCCGCATTGAACGGGGGGCTTGGGTGGAGGAATATCTTTGCCCTGAACGGAATTAATCCGAAGAGCGAAGAAGCGGGCAAACGTCTCGCGAGTGGGACGTATGCCGATGTAGGCCTCCATGAAAGTGGTGTAGCAAGAAAGGTAAAAGATGGAGTTGCCTGGAAGATGGTGAGGTTGGAGCTTGTAGAAATCTAGAAGATCAAGGAAAAAGGAAGAAGGAGGAAGGCCAAAGCCACGCTCAAAGTGAGCAAGGAAAACAACACGTTCGTCGGGCTCGGGGTCCGGAATTAGTTCATCATCGGGAATCCGGCAAGTGACTCCTTCCGGAATCCGACGAGACCGGTACAGCCAATCTATTTCGTATTCAGTAACATTGGAGCCCATCCAAGCTCCGCGTGTGACTGGGGAAGGCTCCTCGCCGGAAGATTGGCTGGAGCTGCTTGAAGCCTCGCCAGAGCTACTCGTCCCAACTTGGCTGCCGGATGCTTGGCTAGAGCTACCGGATTCTAGGCGACTGCCGGCATCTTGGGAGTTGCCGGCATCTTGGGAGCTACCGGCCTCCTGAGAGCTACCGGCATCTTGAGGACTACCGGCCTCTTGATGGCTGCCGAGCCTTGCTGGCTACCGGAGTCCTGCTGCTTTTGCCGGAATCTGCCCTCATCGAATCTGAGGGTGTAGATTCGCCGGAAGATCGTTTGCTATGGTTAGCGGAGGAAGAAGAGGAAGACGCGGAAGAAGTTTCCTCGTCAGACATTGGATGGGAGGCAAAGAAACAAGAATCCCACACTTGACCCACACGCGAAGATCTACGAGTAAGAGAAAAACCAGAGAAAAAGGAAGAAATAAGAACACCAAAGACCCCAGATCTGGAAAGCGAGCGAATGGCAAATAGAGCAAGATTTGAACTGACCTGGAGTGTCGCAGTTGATGAGGAAGAACTTCTCCGGCGAAAGAACAGGCCCGCGGTCGCCGGCGAGCTCTGCCGACGGCGAGGCGGTGAAGGCCAAGAAGAAGCTCGAATGCAGCGCGTGAGAAGAAGGCGCCGCAGAAGCTCTCCACACGACAAGGTCCGGCGAAGGCGCGGCGTGAGTTCACCGGGCGGCGGGACTCAGGCGAGCAGCGGCTGACGAAGTGCGGTGAAGGAGCGCAGGAGCGAAGAACTCTATGCGCGAAGGAAGGAGAATGCGAAGAAGAGGAAGAAGAAGGGGCAGTTGAGCTTATAAAGGAGAGAGAAGGTGGGCCGAAAACCGCTGGGCCTGCGCGGTTTGCCTCGCGGCCCGCGACGGTTCGCGTCGCTGATCGCCACGTGTCACAGAGATACACGCGGAAAAGAGAAGGCCACACGGAGGTACACATGGGATCCGAAGCGGTGAGTGGGATCCGGAGCGGTGCATTAAATGCGCGCGCAAGTGTCAATACGAAGTGACAACTGACACTGGCGCGACAGTCACAGTGCGCATGTCTCTGACAGGCACAGAACCCGAAATATTCTCGACCTCGTCGAGGAGAGACTTAAAGACTAAGATACCGGAGAGTAAGATGCCGGAGAATGACTTGAGAAAGTGTAAGTCCGGGCAAAGATGCCGGATTTGAACCAAAGGCTAAGAAGTTAAACCGGTATCCAAGATACAAAAACCTGGCATGGTCTGTTGGATAAGATCCGCCAGACTATACCAGCTTCGGGGACTAATGTTGGGGGGATGACCCCCGGTATGCCAAAGGTATGCCATACCGGATGGTCTCACCCTTCAAGATACCGGTTTAATATTCATGCCGGTATAAGAGAATAGAGTTTGGCTAAGTGAAGCTAGGCCGGTATCCCCAAGAGGGGTATACCGGAACCAGGAAGGAAAGATACCGGAGCACCGGAAGGAAGAACATGCCGGCTGACTGGTCAAAGATTCCGTCAGGAGCTAAAGGACAAAGATGAGCTAAGCAAAGTGGCTTTAAACGAAGACTAGAAGACAAGGAGGAGGATGACGGTCAAAGAGGCCGGAGGACGTCAGCCTCTATGTTTAAAGAAGACCACGGCGTCATCTATGATTAAAGTAGCTTTATAAAGTATCTTTGTAAAGTAGTTTGTCTAGTCAAAGATCCCATTAGGGTTTCTTGTTCTGTAAGCCACCCTCTCCTCTATATAAGGAGAGGGGGCAGCTTCTTGTACATGCGCGATCCACAGAAGGAGAGAAACCTGTAACCTGTCTTGAGATCAATGAACATGGTGATCTAGAGCGAGTTCGTCCTTGTGTCTTTCTTCTTCTACCTCTGGCCCTGGCCATGTTCTTGAGGAAAGCATCCGGAAGTTCATCCATCTAGTCACAAACCCTCCCCCGAATCCTCTAGCGTCCATTCGGCCCCAAGATAAGCCATCCTATGGCATCTGCTTGGCACATGCTCACGCATGCATATGACTGAACAAAAAGTCAATTAAGCCTCGATGATTTATATTGCTTCAGAGTTCTTGTATCACTTTTATGCTTCCGTTAATTTATTTTGCCGCAAGCATGATTATGACAGTTACTGCTCTCTTGATTTGTCGCTCCCTAGTCTTTTGCTAGCCTTCACTTGTACTGAGCGGTGACGCCGCTCGTGCTTCCAAACACCTGAAAACCAAGTTGTTCCAAAAGTGTCCACCATAAATACCTATGCATGGCATTTCAAACCATTCCAAGTAAATTCTCATGCGCTACCTTTAAAACCTTCAAAATGCTTCTCAATTTGTGTTAATGTTTCATAGCTCATGAGGAAGTATGTGGTGTTTAGCTTTCGACCTTGTCATTTACTTTTGACGGACTCTCATATGGACTAGTGGCACATCCGCTTATCCAATAATTTTGCAAAAAGAGCTGGCAATGGGATTCCCAGTCCCAAATTAATTAACTTAAATAGACACTCCTCCATGGTTTGTGATTGTTGGACGGCACCCGAAGATTCGGTTAGCCATGGCTTGTGTAAGCAAAGGTTGGGGGGAGTGTCATCATCATAATAAAACTTAAATAAAAAGGCACTCCTTCATGGTATGTGATTGTTGGCAGGCACCCGAGGATTCGGTTAGCCATGGTTTGTGAAAGAAAGGTTGGAAGGAGTGCCAACCAAAAATAAATAAATGGGAGCCGCTCTTGTGAGTCCGGTTGATGAGGTAGTTAGTGTACCCATTACCATTCGTTGACAACAACAAACACTTCTCAAAATAATTTTACTCCTGCTTTACAAATGAAAAGCTCTAGCGCATGTTAATCCCTGCTTCCCTCTGCGAAGGGTCAATCTTTTACTTTTTATGTTGTGTCTCCATTCTTTCTTTGAGCACTATCTTGAGAGCACAACTGTCATTCTTAGTATAATATGCTTGTCTCAAAATATGATTAATTGTGGTATAACTTTGATGCTTTTATCTTTGACAATCACTAATTCTAGTCTTTCTATGAACTCAAGAGGTGCCTCGGCATTTATGTTTTGCCGATCAAATACGGGCAAGCGAGATACCACTTTATCATATTCTCTTATGAACATTGCAATCCTGCTTATATACATGATTCATGGTGCTTATTATTAATTGTTGGTACCTCTCCATGATTGACATAGCTGTTGGATGATCTTATTTGCATGTATCTCATTATGAACTGCTTAAGTATTAGCCATAGCATGAGAATATATACATCATATGAGCAAATGTGTTCGTGAAAGTTCTTTTATCGCTCAGTTGTTAACTGAATTGCTTGAGGACAAGCAATAAGCTAAGCTTGGGGGAGTTGATACGTCCAAAACGTATCTACTTTCCCGAACACTTTTGCTATTGTTTTGCCTCTAATTTGTGTATTTTGGATACAACTAACACGGACTAACGCTGTTTTCAGCAGAATTGCTCTGGTGTCTCGTTTTTGTGCAGAAATCCAACTTTCGGGAAAATCCTCGGAATTTCTTCAGATGGCCCTATTTTACCAAAATATTGACGGAGCCAGAAGGGCAAAGGAGGTGGAGGCCCGAGGGCCCCACACCATATGGCGGCGCGGCCCAGGGGGGCCCGCGCGGCCCTATGGTGTGGCCCCCTCGGCCGGCCTCCGACGCCCCCCTTCGGACTACTTATTGGTTTCGACCTGAAAACGCACGGAGAGAAGTCGACATCGCCAGAAACCCTCCAGAGAGCCGCCACATCGCGAAACTCCGTCGCGGGAGCCAGAAGTCTCCGTTCTGGCACTCCGCCGGGACGGGGAATTGGAGGAGATCTTCACCGCCATCACCGCCAACGCCTCTCCATCAACCAGCCATGTTTCCCCCATCCATGTGTGAGTAATTCCCCCGCTGTAGGCTGAAGGGGATGGTAGGGATTGGATGAGATTGGTCATGTAATAGTCATAAGATTGTTAGGGCATAGTGCCTAGTATCCGTAGATGTCACTTTTATGATATTGTTGCAACTTGTTATGCTTAATGCTTGTCACTAGGGCCCGAGTGCCATGATCTCAGATCTGAACATGTTATTTATTCATGAAGATATTCGTTGTTTATGATCTTACCTGCAAGTTGTATACACATGTCGCTGTCCGGAACCAATGGCCCCGAAGTGACAGAAATCGGGACAACCGGAGGGGATGGCAGTGATGTGAGGATCACATGTGTTCACGGAGTGTTAATGCTTTGCTCCGGTACTCTATTAAAAGGAGTACCTTAATATCCAGTAGTTTCCCTAGAGGCCCGGCTGCCACCGGCTGGTAGGACAGAAGATGTTGTGCAAGTTTCTCATTGCGAGCACGTACGACTAAATATGGAACACATGCCTATTGATTGATTAGTACTTGGATACCGTTTTATTATTATCTGCAAATGCCCATGCTTTGATTGTTACATGAGTTTCTCTCATCCATGCAACGCCCGTTAAATCCGTCCCTGTGCCTACAGTATTTTAATCCTGCTGTTTACTATAATCACTACTGCTGTCTTTATTTCACCGCTGCTGTTATTTCACTATTCCTACTGCCATAAAACTGTTACTACTGATAAACTCTTGCGAGCAAGTCTGTTTCCAGGTGCAGCTGAATTGACAACTCCGCTGTTAAGGCTTACAAGTATTCTTTGTCTCCCCTTGTGTCGAATCAATAAATTGGGTAATACTTCCCTCGAAGACTGTTGCGATCCCCTATACTTGTAGTCTTCTAATGTCATATAGTAAGCATTCAAGTTGATAAACAAGGTCTAGACATATTCAAACCAGAAAAATCATGGAAATTTCAAAAACCTCCCACGAGCTTCATTTTGGAGTGACTAAGAAGGATCGATGCAGGTTACTTTTCATATTATTCATGTTTTAAACTTGTTTAAATCTTGGTCAAACCTAGGATTTGACCAAGATTCAACAAATGGGGATAAAAAAATGAAAACCCAATGCACATAGTCTTCTTATGTCATATAATAAGCATACAATTAAGTTGATAAACAAGGTCTAGACATATTCAAACCAAAAAAATCATGTATGTGGCTACCCCTAACCCTAAACTCTGTCTTATGAAGTCAAGCATGAAGAGATGTGGTTTTTGGTTTCAAACATGGAAATTTCAAAAACCCCTTCCAAGAGCTTCATTTTGGAGTGACTAAGAAGCATACATGCTTACCTTTTCATATATATTCATGTTTTAAACTTGTTCAAATCTTGGTCAAACCTAGGATTTGACAAAGATTCAAATGGGCATAAAAATTCAAATAAAATGAATACCAAGGTCTTCTTATGTCATATAGTATGTGCGCATTCACTTAAGTTGATAAACAAGGTCTAGACATATTAAACCTGAAAAATCATGCATGTATCTACCCCTAACCCTAAACTCTGTCTTATAAAGTCAAGCATGCATGGTGAAGATAAGTGGTTTTTGGTTTCAAACATGGAAATTTCAAAAACCCTCCTAATTAAGAGCTTCATTTTGGAGTGACTAAGAAGGATACATGCTTACTTTTTCATATTCATGTTTTAAACTTGTTTAAATCTTGGTCAAACCTAGGAAAATCATAAATATATCTACCCCTAACCCTAAACTCTGTCTTATGAAGTCAATCATGAAGAGAAGTGGTTTTGGGTTTCCTACATGGAAATTTCAAAAACCTCCCAAAAACTTCATTTTAGAGTGACTAAGAACGATACATGCTTCCCTTTTCATTTTCATGTTTTAAACTTGTTTACATTATCTTGGTCAAATCTAGGATTTGACAAGATTCAAATGGGCATCAAAATAAAAAAATCAGAAAAATGAAAAACCAAAGCACATAGTTTTCTTATGTCATATAGTAAGCATTAAAGTTGACAAACAAGGTCTAGACATATTCAAACCAGACAAATCATGTATCTATACCCCCTAACCCCTAAACTATGTCTTATGAAGTCAAACATGAAGAGAAGTGGTTTTGGGTTTCAAACATGGAAATTTCAAATACCCTTCCAAGAGCTTCATTTTGGAGTGGCTAAGAAGCATACATGCTTACCTTTTCATATTCATGTTTAAACTTGTTCAAATCTTGGTCAAACCTAGGATTTGACCAAGATTCAAATGGGCATCAAAAATAAAAAAATTAGAAAAATGAAAAACCCAAAGCACATAGTTTTCTTATGTTATATAGTAAGCATTCAAGTTGATAAACAAGGTCTGGACATATTCAAACCAGAAAAATCATGTATGTGGCTACCCCTAACCCTAAACTCTGTCTTATGAAGTCAAGCATGAAGAGATGTGGTTTTTGGTTTCAAACATGGAAATTTCGAAAACCCTTCCAAGAGCTTCATTTTGGAGTGACTATTTAAGAAGCATACATGCTTACCTTTTCATATTCATGTTTTAAACTTGTTCAGATCTTGATCAAACCTAGGATTTGACCAAGATTCAAATGGGCATAAAAATTCAAAAAAAATGAATACCAAGATCTTCTTATGTCATATAGTATGTGCGCATTCAATTAAATTGATAAACAAGGTCTAGACATATTAAACCTGAAAATCATGTATCTACCCCTAACCCTAAACTCTGTCTTATAAAATCAAGCATGCATGGTGAAGATAAGTGGTTTTTGGTTTCAAACATGGAACTTTCAAAAACCCTCCTAATTAAGAGCTTCATTTTGGAGTGACTAAGAAGGATACATGCTTACTTTTTCATATTCATGTTTTAAACTTGTTTAAATCTTGGTCAAACCTAGGAAAATCATGTATATATCTACCCCTAACCCTAAACTCTGTCTTATGAAGTCAATAATGAAGAGATCGAAGTGGTTTTGGGTTTCCTACATGGAAATTTCAAAAACCTCCCAAAAACTTCATTTTAGAGTGACTAAGAACGATACATGCTTCCCTTTTCATTTTCATGTTTTAAACTTGTTTAAATTATCTTGGTCAAATCTAGGATTTGACAAGATTCAATGCAAATGGGGGCATCAAAATAAAAAAATCAGAAAAATGAAAAACCAAAGCACATAGTTTTCTTATGTCATATAGTAAGCATTAAAGTTGACAAACAAGGTCTAGACATATTCAAACCAGACAAATCATGTATCTATACTCCCTAACCCCTAAACTATGTCTTATGAAGTCAAGCATGAAGAGAAGTGGTTTTGGGTTTCAAACATGGAAATTTCAAAAACCTCCCAGAAGCTTCATTTTAGAGTGACTAAGATGGATACATGCTTCCCTTTTCATTTTCATGCTTTAAACTTGTTTAAATTATCTTGGTCAAATCTAGGATTTGACAAGATTCAAATGGGCATCAAAATAAAAAAATCAGAAAAATGAAAAACCAAAGCACATAGTTTTCTTATGTCATATAGTAAGCATTAAAGTTGACAAACAAGGTCTAGACATATTCAAACCAGACAAATCATGTATCTATACCCCTAACCCCTAAACTATATATGTCTTATGAAGTCAAGCATGAAGAGAAGTGGTTTTGGGTTTCAAACATGGAAATTTCAAAAACCTCCCAGAAGCTTCATTTTAGAGTGACTAAGATGGATACATGCTTCCCTTTTCATTTTCATGTTTTAAACTTGTTTAAATTATCTTGGTCAAATCTAGGATTTGACAAGATTCAAATGGGCATCAAAATCAAAAAAATCAAAAAAATGAAAAACCAAAGCACATAGTTTTCTTATGTCATATAGTAAGCATTAAAGTTGACAGACAAGTTCTAGACATATTCAAACCAGACAAATCATGTATCTACCCCTAACCCTAAACTATGTCTTATGAAGTCAAGCATGAATAGAAGTCGTTTTGGGTTTCAAACATGGAAATTTCAAGAACATCCCAAAAGCTTCATTTTGGAGTGACTAAGAAGCATACATGCTTACCTTTTCATATTCATGTTTTAAACTTGTTCAAATCTTGGTCAAACTTAGGATGCCTCTCTCTTGACAAAGAAGATGGCTGGGAGTTTGCCTACCTAGCGTACGTGACTTGTTCTCACTGAAGTGTGGGACCTCACGCATGGGAACCACACGTAAGTGACAGACTTGTTGCTCTAATAACTCGGGTGATCATTATACTGTATTAGTACATAGTTTCCTATGGATCCTTCTTAGTCACTCCAAAATGAAGCTCTTTGGGAGGGTTTTTGAAATTTCCATGTTTGAAACCAAAAATAAGAAGACTATGTGCCTTGATTTTTCATTTTTTTAAAATTTTGCCAATTTGAATCTTGGTCAAATCCTAGGTTTGACCATGATTTAAACAAGTTTAAAACATGAATATGAAAAATTAAGCATGTATCCTTCATAGTCACTCCAAAATGAAGCTCTTGAGAGGGTTTTTGAAATTTCCATGTTTGAAACCAAAAAACCGCGTACTTCTCTTCATGCTTGACTTCATAAGAGAGAGTTTGGGGATAGGGGTAGCTTGATACATGAATTTTCTGGTTTGAATATGTCTAGACCTTGTTTATCAACTTAATTGAATGCTTACTAGTAGATGACATAAGATGACTATGTGCATTGGTTTTTCATTTTATTGTTTTTTTGAATTTTTATGCCCATTTGAATCTTGGTCAAATCCTAGGTTTGACCATGATTTAAACAAGTTTAAAACATGAATATGAAAAATTAAGCATCTATCCTTCTTAGTCACTCCAATATGTAGCTCTTGGGAGGGTTTTTGAAATTTCCATGCTTGAAACCAAAAACCACTTCTCTTCATGCATGCTTGACTTCTTCATAAGACAGAGTTTAGGGTTAGGGGGTAGATACATGATTTTCCTGGTTTGAATATGTGTAGACCTTGTTTATCAAATTAATTGAATGCTTACTATATAACATATAAGAAGGCCTTGTTTTTTTTGAACTTTTATACCCATTTGAATCTTGGTCAAATCCTTGGTTCCACCAAGATTTGAATAAGTTAAAAACATGAATATGAAAAAGTAAGCATGTATGCTTCTTAGTCACTTCAAAATGAAGCTCTTGGGAGGGTTTTTGAATTTCCATGTTCGAAACCAAAAACCACAAATCTTCATGCTTGACTTCATGAAACAGAGTTTAGGGTTAGGGGTAGATACATGCGTGATTTAAACAAGTTTAAAACATGAATATGAATATGAAATTTTTTGCCCATTTGAATCTTGGCCAAATCCTAGGTTTGACCATGATTTAAACAAGTTTAAAACATGAATATGAAAAATTAAGCATGTACCATTCGTAGTCACTCCAAAATGAAGCTCTTGAGAGGGTTTTTGAAATTTCCATGTTTGAAACCAAATAACCACGTACTTCTCTTCATGCTTGACTTCATAAGACAGAGTTTGGGGTTAGGGTTAGCTTGATACATGAATTTTCTGGTTTGAATATGTCTAGACATTGTTTATCAACTTAATTGAATGCTTACTAGATGACATAAGATGACTATGTGCATTGGTTTTTCATTTTTTTTGAATTTTTATGCCCATTTGAATCTTGGTCAAATTCTAGGTTTGACCATGATTTAATCAAGTTTAAAACATGAATATGAAAAATTAAGCATCTATCCTTCTTAGTCACTCCAATATGTAGCTCTTGGGAGGGTTTTTGAAATTTCCATGCTTGAAAACCAAAAACCACTTTTCTTCATGCATGCTTGACTTCATAAGACATAGTTTAGGGTTAGGGGGTAGATACATGATTTTCCTACTAGTTTGAATATGTCTAGACCTTGTTTATCAATTTAATTGAATGCTTACTATATGACATGAGCAGACCTTGGTTTTAATTTTTTTATACCCATTTGAATCTTCGTCAAATCGTAGGTTTGTTGACCAAGATTTGAACAAGTTTAAAACATGAATATGAAAAAGTAAGCATGTATGCGTCTTAACTAGTCACTCCAAAATGAAGCTCTTGGGAGGGTTTTTGAAATTTCCATGTTTGAAACCAAAAACCACTTCTTCTCTTCATGCTTGACTTCATAAGTCAGGGTTAATTTAGGGATATATAGGGGGTAGATACATGATTTTTCTGGTTTGATATGTCTAGACCTTGTTTATCAACTTAATTGAATGCTTACTATATGACATAAGAAGACTACGTGACTTGTGCTCACTGAAGTGTGGGACCTCACGCATGGGAACCACACGTACGTAAGTGACAGACTTGTTGCTCTAATAACTCGGGTGATCATTATACTGTATTAGTACATAGTTTCCTATGGATCCTTCTTAGTCACTCCAAAATGAAGCTCTTTGAGAGGGTTTTTGAAATTTCCATGTTTGAAACCCAAAACAACTTCTCTTCATACTTGACTTCATAAGACAGAGTTTAGGGTTAGGGGTAGATACATGATTTGTCTGGTTTGAATATGTCTAGACCTTGTTTATCAACTTTAATGCTTACTATATGACATAAGAAGACTATGTGCTTTGGTTTTTCATTTTTCTGATTTTTTCTATTTTTGATGCCCATTTGAATCTTGGTCAGATCCTAGGTTTTACCAAGATTTAAACAAGTTTAAAACATGAAAATGAAAAGGGAAGCATTTATCCTTCTTAGTCACTCTAAATGAAGTTTTTGGGAGGTTTTTGAAATTTCCATGTTTGAAACCCAAAACCACTTCTCTTCATGCTTGACTTCATAAGACATAGTTTAGGGTTAGGGGTACATACATGATTTGTATGTTTTGAATATGTCTAGACCTTGTTTATCAACTTGAATGCTTACTATATGACATAAGAAAACTACGTATGTGCTTTGGTTTTTCATTTTTCTGTTTTTTTTTGAATTTTCCGCCCATTTGAATCTCTGTCAAATCCTAGGTTTGACCAAGATTTAAACAAGTTTAACACGTGAAAACGAAAAGGTAAGCATGGATCCTTCTTAGTCACTCCAAAATGTACCAATTGATAGATGTGTTAACTTTGCTTCATGGAAAAAATAATGTCATGTAAATGAGTTAACTTGGATTTCCTACCCTTGAATCCATAGGAAACTTTGTTCTAATGCACTATAATAATCAACCGAGTTTTTACACCAACAGGTCTGTCACTTACGTGTGGTGCCCATGCGTGAGGTCCCACACTTCAGTGAGCACAAGTCACGTGCAATAGGTACGCAAACTCCCAGCCATTTTCTTTGTCAAGAGAAGACGCATCAGGATGCGTATTGGAAGTATGTGGGTCCTTCTGGATCCTTCGGTTGTCCCTCTCACAAAAAAAAACAAATCTCTCTCATTCTCGGCCTCGCTCGACTCGCTCGCTCGCTCCTCCTGCTCACTGACAAACCCTGCACAAAAGTCAACATCATCACCCGAAAAAGGGGAGACACCATAATTCTCTCCCTTCTTCTCTCCTTCCGAGTGATCCCTTCTTCCTCCGAGTTTCACTCGACGGGCAAACACACATGTGCTGCATAGTAATAATAAAAAGTAGAAAAATCGACCTACGAATCTATGATTAAATAGGTTAAACTAGGGTTTTGCCCACTACTACAGATCAAGTTCAGAAATATCCAACTACTAGTTCGATTTTGGGCTACTAATATAAAATTAAAATAAGTTGAACTAGTATTCCTCTAAAAAATCATTTTGGTATGCATTGTTTGATACTTTTCATAGCTATAGTGCATCACAAATTTATGATTTCATGCTTTGCTTTGCCAATTTCGATTTTTTCTAACCACCTTCTCTTTGATTTCAAATTTAGGTCAAACTATCGATGCCTACTATGTGTTCATGTTTGAAACCCAAAACCACTTCTCTTCATGCTTGACTTCATAAGATAGAGTTTAGGGGCTAGGGGATAGATACATGATTTGCCTAGGTTTGAATATGCATGTCCAAACCTTGTTTATCAACTTGAATGCTTACTATATGACATAAGAAGACTATATGCTTTTGTTTTTCATTTTTCTGATTTTTTTAAAATTTTATGCCCATTTGAATCTTTTGGTCAAATCCTTGGTTTAATTTGACACGGATTTAAACAAGTTTAAAATATGAAAATGAAAAGGTGGTAAGCAGGCATGGATCCTTCTTATATATATTAGTCACTCTAAAATGAAGCTTTTGGGAGGTTTTTGAAATTTCCATGTTTGAAACCCAAAACCACTTCTCTTCATGTTGTTGACTTCATAAGATATAGTTTAGGGGTTAGGGGTATAGATACATGACTTGTCTTGTTTGAATATGTGTCTAGACCTTGTTTATCAACTTTAATGCTTACTATATGACATAAGAACACTATGCGCTTTAATTTGGTTTTTATTTTTTTTAAATTTTGATGCACATTTTGAATCTTGGTCAAATCCTAGGTTTGACCGAGATTTGAACAAGTTTAAAACAAGAAAATAAAAGGTAAGCCCGCCAGACTGGATCCTTTCTTAGTCACTCTATAATGAAGCTTTTAGGGGGGTTGTTGAAAATGTAAGCATGTATCCTTCTTAGTACGTCACACCACAATGAAGCTTTTGGGAGGGTTTTTGAAATGTCCATGTTTGAAACCCAAAACGACTTCTCTTCGTGCTTGACTTCATAATTAAGACAAAGTTTAGGGTTAGGGGTATATAGATACATGATTTTTCTGGTTTGAATATGTCTAGACTTTGTTTATCAACTAGCTTGAGTGCTTACTATATGGCATATATAAGAAGCTAGGCTATGTGCTTTGGTTTTTCATTTTTTTTGAATTTTTATGCCCATTTGAATCTTGGTCAAATCCTAGGTACGTACGGTTTGACCAAGATTTGAACATGTTTAAAACATGAAAATAAAAGGTAAGCATGGATCCTTCTTAGTCACTCTAAAATGAAGCTTTTGGGAGGTTTTTGAAATTTCCATGTTTGAAACCCAAAACCACTTCTCTTCATGCTTGGCTTCGTAAGATAGAGTTTAGGGTTTGGGGTAGATACGTACATGATTTTTCTAAGTATTTTTACGCCCATTTGAATCTTCGTCAAATCCTAAGTTTGACCAAGATTTGAACAAGTTTAAAAACATGAAAATGAAAAGGGTAAGCCTGGATCCTTGTTTAGGGTTAGGGGGTAGATACATGATTTTTGTGGTTTGAATATGGCAGACCTTGTTTATCACCTTGATATATGACATAGGAAGACGGTGTGCTTTTGTTTTTCTTTTTTTTGAATTTTTATGCCCATTTGAATCTTGGTCAAGTCATAGGTTTGACCAAGATTTAAACATGTTTAAAACATGAAAATGAAAAAGTAAGCCTGGATCCTTCTTAGTCACTCCAAAATGTACCAATTGATAAATGAGTTAACTTGGCTTCATGGAAAAAATAATGTCATGTAAATGATTTAACTTGGCTTTCGTACCCTTGAATCCATAGGAAACTTTGTATAAATGTAGTAGTATAATAATCAACCGAGTTTTTACATCAACAGGTCTGTCACTTACGTGTGGTGCCCATGCGTGAGGTCCCACACTTCAGTGAGCACAAGTCACGTGCAATAGGTACGCAAACTCCCAGCCATTTTCTTTGTCAAGAGAAGACGCATCAGGATGCGTATTGGAAGTATGTGGGTCCTTCTGGATCCTTCGGTTGTCCCTCTCACAAAAAAAAACAAATCTCTCTCATTCTCGGCCTCGCTCGACTCGCTCGCTCGCTCGCTCCTGCTCACTGACAAACCCTGCACAAAAGTCAACATCATCACCCGAAAAGGGGAGACACCATAATTCTCTCCCTTCTTCTCTCCTTCCGAGTGATCCCTTCTTCCTCCGAGTTTCACTCGACGGGCAAACACACATGTGCTGCATAGTAATAATAAAAAAGTAGAAAAATCGACCTACGAATCTATGATTAAATAGGTTAAACTAGGGTTTTGCCCACTACTACAGATCAAGTTCAGAAATATCCAACTACTAGTTCGATTTTGGGCTACTAATATAAAATTAAAATAAGTTGAACTAGTATTCCTCTAAAAAATCATTTTGGTATGCATTGTTTGATACTTTTCATAGCTATAGTGCATCACAAATTTATGATTTCATGCTTTGCTTTGCCAATTTCGATTTTTTCTAACCACCTTCTCTTTGATTTCAAATTTAGGTCAAACTATCGATGCCTACTATGTGTTCTACTTGAATTGGATGCAGCGTGCGCACATGTTTTGCCATTGTTCTGGGCTTCCACACATCTTTGGGGCATCCAAGTATTTAAGTTACCTTGTTTTTTTGAATTGTAATTCATACCCTTCCTCCCAATTTTTATGCACATTTGAATCTTGGTCAAATCCTAAGTTTGACCAAGATTTGAACAAGTTTAAAACATGAAAATGAAAAGGTAAGCCTGAATCCTTCTTAGTCACTCAAAAATGAGAAGCTTTTGGGAGTTTTTTGAAATTTCCATGTTTGAAACCCAAAACCACTTCTCTTCATGCTTGACTTCATAAGACAGAGTTTAGGGTTAGGGGGTAGATACATGATTTGTCTAGTTTGTTGTTTAGACCTTGTTTATCAACTTGAATGCTTACTATATGACATAATAATACTATGTGCTTCGGTTTTCATTTTTTTTGATTTTTTCTGAATTTTTATGCCCATTTGATCTTGGTCAAATCCTAGGCTTAACCAATATTTAAACAAGTTTAAAACATGAAAATGAAAAGGTAAGCCTGTATCCTTCTTAGTCACTCCAAAATGAAGCTTTTGGGAAGGTTTTTGAAATTTCCATGTTTGAAATCCAAAACGACTTCTCTTCGTGCTTGACTTCATAAGACAAAGTTTAGGGCTAGGGGTAGAAACATGATTTTTCTGGTTTGAATATGTCTAGACCTTGTTTACCAACTTGAGTGCTTACTATATGACATAAGAAGGCTATATGCTTTGGTTTTTCATTTTTTTGAAATTTTATGCCCATTTGAATCTTGATCAAATCCTAGGTACAGTTTGACCAAGATTTGAACAATTTTAAAACATGAAAATAAAAGGTAAGCCCGACCTGGATCCTTTAGTCACTCTAAAATGAAGCTTTTGGGGGGTTCTTGAAATTTCCAAGTTTGAAACCCAAAACCACTTCTCTTCATGCTTGACTACATAAGACAGAGTTTAGGGTTAGGGGTAGATACATGATTTTTCTTGTTTGAATATATCTAGACCTTGTTTATATCAACTTTAATGCTAACTATATGACATAAGAAAACTATGTGCTTTGGTTTTTAATTTTTCTGATTTTTTTATTTTGATAGATGCACATTTGAATCTTTGTCAAATCCTAGGTTTGACCAAGATTTAAACAAGTATAAAACATGAAAATGAAAAGGGGAAGCCTGTATCCTTTCTTAGTCACTCTAAAATGAAGTTTTTGGGATGTTCTTGAAATTTTCATGTTTGAAACCCAAAACCACTTCTCTTCATGCTTGACTTCATAAGATAGAGTTTAGGGGCTAGGGGATAGATACATGATTTTCCTAGGTTTGAATATGCATGTCCAAACCTTGTTTATCAACTTGAATGCTTACTATATGACATAAGAAGACTATATGCTTTTGTTTTTCATTTTTCTGATTTTTTTTAAATTTTATGCCCATTTGAATCTTTTGGTCAAATCCTTGGTTTAATTTGACACGGATTTAAACAAGTTTAAAATATGAAAATGAAAAGGTGGTAAGCAGGCATGGATCCTTCTTATATATATTAGTCACTCTAAAATGAAGCTTTTGGGAGGTTTTTGAAATTTCCATGTTTGAAACCCAAAACCACTTCTCTTCATGTTGTTGACTTCATAAGATAGAGTTTAGGGGTTAGGGGTATAGATACATGATTTGTCTTGTTTGAATATGTGTCTAGACCTTGTTTATCAACTTTAATGCTTACTATATGACATAAGAACACTATGCGCTTTAATTTGGTTTTTAATTTTTTTAAATTTTGATGCACATTTTGAATCTTGGTCAAATCCTAGGTTTGACCGAGATTTGAACAAGTTTAAAACAAGAAAATAAAAGGTAAGCCCGCCAGACTGGATCCTTTCTTAGTCACTCTATAATGAAGCTTTTAGGGGGGTTGTTGAAAATGTAAGCATGTATCCTTCTTAGTACGTCACACCACAATGAAGCTTTTGGGAGGGTTTTTGAAATGTCCATGTTTGAAACCCAAAACGACTTCTCTTCGTGCTTGACTTCATAATTAAGACAAAGTTTAGGGTTAGGGGTATATAGATACATGATTTTTCTGGTTTGAATATGTCTAGACTTTGTTTATCAACTAGCTTGAGTGCTTACTATATGGCATATATAAGAAGCTAGGCTATGTGCTTTGGTTTTTCATTTTTTTTGAATTTTTATGCCCATTTGAATCTTGGTCAAATCCTAGGTACGTACGGTTTGACCAAGATTTGAACATGTTTAAAACATGAAAATAAAAGGTAAGCATGGATCCTTCTTAGTCACTCTAAAATGAAGCTTTTGGGAGGTTTTTGAAATTTCCATGTTTGAAACCCAAAACCACTTCTCTTCATGCTTGGCTTCGTAAGATAGAGTTTAGGGTTTGGGGTAGATACGTACATGATTTTTCTAAGTATTTTTACGCCCATTTGAATCTTCGTCAAATCCTAAGTTTGACCAAGATTTGAACAAGTTTAAAAACATGAAAATGAAAAGGGTAAGCCTGGATCCTTGTTTAGGGTTAGGGGGTAGATACATGATTTTTGTGGTTTGAATATGGCAGACCTTGTTTATCACCTTGATATATGACATATGAAGACGGTGTGCTTTTGTTTTTCTTTTTTTTGAATTTTTATGCCCATTTGAATCTTGGTCAAGTCATAGGTTTGACCAAGATTTAAACATGTTTAAAACATGAAAATGAAAAAGTAAGCCTGGATCCTTCTTAGTCACTCCAAAATGTACCAATTGATAAATGAGTTAACTTGGCTTCATGGAAAAAATAATGTCATGTAAATGATTTAACTTGGCTTTCGTACCCTTGAATCCATAGGAAACTTTGTATAAATGTAGTAGTATAATAATCAACCGAGTTTTTACATCAACAGGTCTGTCACTTACGTGTGGTGCCCATGCGTGAGGTCCCACACTTCAGTGAGCACAAGTCACGTGCAATAGGTACGCAAACTCCCAGCCATTTTCTTTGTCAAGAGAAGACGCATCAGGATGCGTATTGGAAGTATGTGGGTCCTTCTGGATCCTTCGGTTGTCCCTCTCACAAAAAAACAAATCTCTCTCATTCTCGGCCTCGCTCGACTCGCTCGCTCGCTCGCTCGCTCCTGCTCACTGACAAACCCTGCACAAAAGTCAACATCATCACCCGAAAAAGGGGAGACACCATAATTCTCTCCCTTCTTCTCTCCTTCCGAGTGATCCCTCTTCCTCCGAGTTTCACTCGACGGGCAAACACACATGTGCTGCATAGTAATAATAAAAAAGTAGAAAAATCGACCTACGAATCTATGATTAAATAGGTTAAACTAGGGTTTTGCCCACTACTACAGATCAAGTTCAGAAATATCCAACTACTAGTTCGATTTTGGGCTACTAATATAAAATTAAAATAAGTTGAACTAGTATTCCTCTAAAAAATCATTTTGGTATGCATTGTTTGATACTTTTCATAGCTATAGTGCATCACAAATTTATGATTTCATGCTTTGCTTTGCCAATTTCGATTTTTTCTAACCACCTTCTCTTTGATTTCAAATTTAGGTCAAACTATCGATGCCTACTATGTGTTCTACTTGAATTGGATGCAGCGTGCGCACATGTTTTGCCATTGTTCTGGGCTTCCACACATCTTTGGGGCATCCAAGTATTTAAGTTACCTTGTTTTTTTGAATTGTAATTCATACCCTTCCTCCCAATTTTTATGCCCATTTGAATCTTGGTCAAATCCTAAGTTTGACCAAGATTTGAACAAGTTTAAAACATGAAAATGAAAAGGTAAGCCTCAATCCTTCTTAGTCACTCAAAAATGAGAAGCTTTTGGGAGTTTTTTGAAATTTCCATGTTTGAAACCCAAAACCACTTCTCTTCATGCTTGACTTCATAAGACAGAGTTTAGGGTTAGGGGGTAGATACATGATTTGTCTAGTTTGTTGTTTAGACCTTGTTTATCAACTTGAATGCTTACTATATGACATAATAATACTATGTGCTTCGGTTTTCATTTTTTTTGATTTTTTCTGAATTTTTATGCCCATTTGATCTTGGTCAAATCCTAGGCTTAACCAATATTTAAACAAGTTTAAAACATGAAAATGAAAAGGTAAGCCTGTATCCTTCTTAGTCACTCCAAAATGAAGCTTTTGGGAAGGTTTTTGAAATTTCCATGTTTGAAATCCAAAACGACTTCTCTTCGTGCTTGACTTCATAAGACAAAGTTCAGGGCTAGGGGTAGAAACATGATTTTTCTGGTTTGAATATGTCTAGACCTTGTTTACCAACTTGAGTGCTTACTATATGACATAAGAAGGCTATATGCTTTGGTTTTTCATTTTTTTTGAAATTTTATGCCCATTTGAATCTTGATCAAATCCTAGGTACAGTTTGACCAAGATTTGAACAATTTTAAAACATGAAAATAAAAGGTAAGCCCGACCTGGATCCTTTAGTCACTCTAAAATGAAGCTTTTGGGGGGTTCTTGAAATTTCCAAGTTTGAAACCCAAAACCACTTCTCTTCATGCTTGACTACATAAGACAGAGTTTAGGGTTAGGGGTAGATACATGATTTTTCTTGTTTGAATATATCTAGACCTTGTTTATATCAACTTTAATGCTAACTATATGACATAAGAAAACTATGTGCTTTGGTTTTTAATTTTTCTGATTTTTTTATTTTGATAGATGCACATTTGAATCTTTGTCAAATCCTAGGTTTGACCAAGATTTAAACAAGTATAAAACATGAAAATGAAAAGGGGAAGCCTGTATCCTTTCTTAGTCACTCTAAAATGAAGTTTTTGGGATGTTCTTGAAATTTTCATGTTTGAAACCCAAAACCACTTCTCTTCATGCTTGACTTCATAAGATAGAGTTTAGGGGCTAGGGGATAGATACATGATTTTCCTAGGTTTGAATATGCATGTCCAAACCTTGTTTATCAACTTGAATGCTTACTATATGACATAAGAAGACTATATGCTTTTGTTTTTCATTTTTCTGATTTTTTTTAAAATTTTATGCCCATTTGAATCTTTTGGTCAAATCCTTGGTTTAATTTGACACGGATTTAAACAAGTTTAAAATATGAAAATGAAAAGGTGGTAAGCAGGCATGGATCCTTCTTATATATATTAGTCACTCTAAAATGAAGCTTTTGGGAGGTTTTTGAAATTTCCATGTTTGAAACCCAAAACCACTTCTCTTCATGTTGTTGACTTCATAAGATAGAGTTTAGGGGTTAGGGGTATAGATACATGATTTGTCTTGTTTGAATATGTGTCTAGACCTTGTTTATCAACTTTAATGCTTACTATATGACATAAGAACACTATGCGCTTTAATTTGGTTTTTAATTTTTTTAAATTTTGATGCACATTTTGAATCTTGGTCAAATCCTAGGTTTGACCGAGATTTGAACAAGTTTAAAACAAGAAAATAAAAGGTAAGCCCGCCAGACTGGATCCTTTCTTAGTCACTCTATAATGAAGCTTTTAGGGGGGTTGTTGAAAATGTAAGCATGTATCCTTCTTAGTACGTCACACCACAATGAAGCTTTTGGGAGGGTTTTTGAAATGTCCATGTTTGAAACCCAAAACGACTTCTCTTCGTGCTTGACTTCATAATTAAGACAAAGTTTAGGGTTAGGGGTATATAGATACATGATTTTTCTGGTTTGAATATGTCTAGACTTTGTTTATCAACTAGCTTGAGTGCTTACTATATGGCATATATAAGAAGCTAGGCTATGTGCTTTGGTTTTTCATTTTTTTTTGAATTTTTATGCCCATTTGAATCTTGGTCAAATCCTAGGTACGTACGGTTTGACCAAGATTTGAACATGTTTAAAACATGAAAATAAAAGGTAAGCATGGATCCTTCTTAGTCACTCTAAAATGAAGCTTTTGGGAGGTTTTTGAAATTTCCATGTTTGAAACCCAAAACCACTTCTCTTCATGCTTGGCTTCGTAAGATAGAGTTTAGGGTTTGGGGTAGATACGTACATGATTTTTCTAAGTATTTTTACGCCCATTTGAATCTTCGTCAAATCCTAAGTTTGACCAAGATTTGAACAAGTTTAAAAACATGAAAATGAAAAGGGTAAGCCTGGATCCTTGTTTAGGGTTAGGGGGTAGATACATGATTTTTGTGGTTTGAATATGGCAGACCTTGTTTATCACCTTGATATATGACATAGGAAGACGGTGTGCTTTTGTTTTTCTTTTTTTTGAATTTTTATGCCCATTTGAATCTTGGTCAAGTCATAGGTTTGACCAAGATTTAAACATGTTTAAAACATGAAAATGAAAAAGTAAGCCTGGATCCTTCTTAGTCACTCCAAAATGTACCAATTGATAAATGAGTTAACTTGGCTTCATGGAAAAAATAATGTCATGTAAATGATTTAACTTGGCTTTCGTACCCTTGAATCCATAGGAAACTTTGTATAAATGTAGTAGTATAATAATCAACCGAGTTTTTACATCAACAGGTCTGTCACTTACGTGTGGTGCCCATGCGTGAGGTCCCACACTTCAGTGAGCACAAGTCACGTGCAATAGGTACGCAAACTCCCAGCCATTTTCTTTGTCAAGAGAAGACGCATCAGGATGCGTATTGGAAGTATGTGGGTCCTTCTGGATCCTTCGGTTGTCCCTCTCACAAAAAAAAACAAATCTCTCTCATTCTCGGCCTCGCTCGACTCGCTCGCTCGCTCGCTCGCTCCTGCTCACTGACAAACCCTGCACAAAAGTCAACATCATCACCCGAAAAAGGGGAGACACCATAATTCTCTCCCTTCTTCTCTCCTTCCGAGTGATCCCTCTTCCTCCGAGTTTCACTCGACGGGCAAACACACATGTGCTGCATAGTAATAATAAAAAAGTAGAAAAATCGACCTACGAATCTATGATTAAATAGGTTAAACTAGGGTTTTGCCCACTACTACAGATCAAGTTCAGAAATATCCAACTACTAGTTCGATTTTGGGCTACTAATATAAAATTAAAATAAGTTGAACTAGTATTCCTCTAAAAAATCATTTTGGTATGCATTGTTTGATACTTTTCATAGCTATAGTGCATCACAAATTTATGATTTCATGCTTTGCTTTGCCAATTTCGATTTTTTCTAACCACCTTCTCTTTGATTTCAAATTTAGGTCAAACTATCGATGCCTACTATGTGTTCTACTTGAATTGGATGCAGCGTGCGCACATGTTTTGCCATTGTTCTGGGCTTCCACACATCTTTGGGGCATCCAAGTATTTAAGTTACCTTGTTTTTTTGAATTGTAATTCATACCCTTCCTCCCAATTTTTATGCACATTTGAATCTTGGTCAAATCCTAAGTTTGACCAAGATTTGAACAAGTTTAAAACATGAAAATGAAAAGGTAAGCCTGAATCCTTCTTAGTCACTCAAAAATGAGAAGCTTTTGGGAGTTTTTTGAAATTTCCATGTTTGAAACCCAAAACCACTTCTCTTCATGCTTGACTTCATAAGACAGAGTTTAGGGTTAGGGGTAGATACATGATTTGTCTAGTTTGTTGTTTAGACCTTGTTTATCAACTTGAATGCTTACTATATGACATAATAATACTATGTGCTTTGGTTTTCATTTTTTTTGATTTTTTCTGAATTTTTATGCCCATTTGATCTTGGTCAAATCCTAGGCTTAACCAATATTTAAACAAGTTTAAAACATGAAAATGAAAAGGTAAGCCTGTATCCTTCTTAGTCACTCCAAAATGAAGCTTTTGGGAAGGTTTTTGAAATTTCCATGTTTGAAATCCAAAACGACTTCTCTTCGTGCTTGACTTCATAAGACAAAGTTTAGGGCTAGGGGTAGAAACATGATTTTTCTGGTTTGAATATGTCTAGACCTTGTTTACCAACTTGAGTGCTTACTATATGACATAAGAAGGCTATATGCTTTGGTTTTTCATTTTTTTTGAAATTTTATGCCCATTTGAATCTTGATCAAATCCTAGGTACAGTTTGACCAAGATTTGAACAATTTTAAAACATGAAAATAAAAGGTAAGCCCGACCTGGATCCTTTAGTCACTCTAAAATGAAGCTTTTGGGGGGTTCTTGAAATTTCCAAGTTTGAAACCCAAAACCACTTCTCTTCATGCTTGACTACATAAGACAGAGTTTAGGGTTAGGGGTAGATACATGATTTTTCTTGTTTGAATATATCTAGACCTTGTTTATATCAACTTTAATGCTAACTATATGACATAAGAAAACTATGTGCTTTGGTTTTTAATTTTTCTGATTTTTTTATTTTGATAGATGCACATTTGAATCTTTGTCAAATCCTAGGTTTGACCAAGATTTAAACAAGTATAAAACATGAAAATGAAAAGGGGAAGCCTGTATCCTTTCTTAGTCACTCTAAAATGAAGTTTTTGGGATGTTCTTGAAATTTTCATGTTTGAAACCCAAAACCACTTCTCTTCATGCTTGACTTCATAAGATAGAGTTTAGGGGCTAGGGGATAGATACATGATTTGCCTAGGTTTGAATATGCATGTCCAAACCTTGTTTATCAACTTGAATGCTTACTATATGACATAAGAAGACTATATGCTTTTGTTTTTCATTTTTCTGATTTTTTTAAAATTTTATGCCCATTTGAATCTTTTGGTCAAATCCTTGGTTTAATTTGACATGGATTTAAACAAGTTTAAAATATGAAAATGAAAAGGTGGTAAGCAGGCATGGATCCTTCTTATATATATTAGTCACTCTAAAATGAAGCTTTTGGGAGGTTTTTGAAATTTCCATGTTTGAAACCCAAAACCACTTCTCTTCATGTTGTTGACTTCATAAGATAGAGTTTAGGGGTTAGGGGTATAGATACATGATTTGTCTTGTTTGAATATGTGTCTAGACCTTGTTTATCAACTTTAATGCTTACTATATGACATAAGAACACTATGCGCTTTAATTTGGTTTTTAATTTTTTTAAATTTTGATGCACATTTTGAATCTTGGTCAAATCCTAGGTTTGACCGAGATTTGAACAAGTTTAAAACAAGAAAATAAAAGGTAAGCCCGCCAGACTGGATCCTTTCTTAGTCACTCTATAATGAAGCTTTTAGGGGGGTTGTTGAAAATGTAAGCATGTATCCTTCTTAGTACGTCACACCACAATGAAGCTTTTGGGAGGGTTTTTGAAATGTCCATGTTTGAAACCCAAAACGACTTCTCTTCGTGCTTGACTTCATAATTAAGACAAAGTTTAGGGTTAGGGGTATATAGATACATGATTTTTCTGGTTTGAATATGTCTAGACTTTGTTTATCAACTAGCTTGAGTGCTTACTATATGGCATATATAAGAAGCTAGGCTATGTGCTTTGGTTTTTCATTTTTTTTGAATTTTTATGCCCATTTGAATCTTGGTCAAATCCTAGGTACGTACGGTTTGACCAAGATTTGAACATGTTTAAAACATGAAAATAAAAGGTAAGCATGGATCCTTCTTAGTCACTCTAAAATGAAGCTTTTGGGAGGTTTTTGAAATTTCCATGTTTGAAACCCAAAACCACTTCTCTTCATGCTTGGCTTCGTAAGATAGAGTTTAGGGTTTGGGGTAGATACGTACATGATTTTTCTAAGTATTTTTACGCCCATTTGAATCTTCGTCAAATCCTAAGTTTGACCAAGATTTGAACAAGTTTAAAAACATGAAAATGAAAAGGGTAAGCCTGGATCCTTGTTTAGGGTTAGGGGGTAGATACATGATTTTTGTGGTTTGAATATGGCAGACCTTGTTTATCACCTTGATATATGACATATGAAGACGGTGTGCTTTTGTTTTTCTTTTTTTGAATTTTTATGCCCATTTGAATCTTGGTCAAGTCATAGGTTTGACCAAGATTTAAACATGTTTAAAACATGAAAATGAAAAAGTAAGCCTGGATCCTTCTTAGTCACTCCAAAATGTACCAATTGATAAATGAGTTAACTTGGCTTCATGGAAAAAATAATGTCATGTAAATGATTTAACTTGGCTTTCGTACCCTTGAATCCATAGGAAACTTTGTATAAATGTAGTAGTATAATAATCAACCGAGTTTTTACATCAACAGGTCTGTCACTTACGTGTGGTGCCCATGCGTGAGGTCCCACACTTCAGTGAGCACAAGTCACGTGCAATAGGTACGCAAACTCCCAGCCATTTTCTTTGTCAAGAGAAGACGCATCAGGATGCGTATTGGAAGTATGTGGGTCCTTCTGGATCCTTCGGTTGTCCCTCTCACAAAAAAACAAATCTCTCTCATTCTCGGCCTCGCTCGACTCGCTCGCTCGCTCCTGCTCACTGACAAACCCTGCACAAAAGTCAACATCATCACCCGAAAAAGGGGAGACACCATAATTCTCTCCCTTCTTCTCTCCTTCCGAGTGATCCCTTCTTCCTCCGAGTTTCACTCGACGGGCAAACACACATGTGCTGCATAGTAATAATAAAAAAGTAGAAAAATCGACCTACGAATCTATGATTAAATAGGTTAAACTAGGGTTTTGCCCACTACTACAGATCAAGTTCAGAAATATCCAACTACTAGTTCGATTTTGGGCTACTAATATAAAATTAAAATAAGTTGAACTAGTATTCCTCTAAAAAATCATTTTGGTATGCATTGTTTGATACTTTTCATAGCTATAGTGCATCACAAATTTATGATTTCATGCTTTGCTTTGCCAATTTCGATTTTTTCTAACCACCTTCTCTTTGATTTCAAATTTAGGTCAAACTATCGATGCCTACTATGTGTTCTACTTGAATTGGATGCAGCGTGCGCACATGTTTTGCCATTGTTCTGGGCTTCCACACATCTTTGGGGCATCCAAGTATTTAAGTTACCTTGTTTTTTTGAATTGTAATTCATACCCTTCCTCCCAATTTTTATGCCCATTTGAATCTTGGTCAAATCCTAAGTTTGACCAAGATTTGAACAAGTTTAAAACATGAAAATGAAAAGGTAAGCCTCAATCCTTCTTAGTCACTCAAAAATGAGAAGCTTTTGGGAGTTTTTTGAAATTTCCATGTTTGAAACCCAAAACCACTTCTCTTCATGCTTGACTTCATAAGACAGAGTTTAGGGTTAGGGGGTAGATACATGATTTGTCTAGTTTGTTGTTTAGACCTTGTTTATCAACTTGAATGCTTACTATATGACATAATAATACTATGTGCTTCGGTTTTCATTTTTTTTGATTTTTTCTGAATTTTTATGCCCATTTGATCTTGGTCAAATCCTAGGCTTAACCAATATTTAAACAAGTTTAAAACATGAAAATGAAAAGGTAAGCCTGTATCCTTCTTAGTCACTCCAAAATGAAGCTTTTGGGAAGGTTTTTGAAATTTCCATGTTTGAAATCCAAAACGACTTCTCTTCGTGCTTGACTTCATAAGACAAAGTTTAGGGCTAGGGGTAGAAACATGATTTTTCTGGTTTGAATATGTCTAGACCTTGTTTACCAACTTGAGTGCTTACTATATGACATAAGAAGGCTATATGCTTTGGTTTTTCATTTTTTTTGAAATTTTATGCCCATTTGAATCTTGATCAAATCCTAGGTACAGTTTGACCAAGATTTGAACAATTTTAAAACATGAAAATAAAAGGTAAGCCCGACCTGGATCCTTTAGTCACTCTAAAATGAAGCTTTTGGGGGTTCTTGAAATTTCCAAGTTTGAAACCCAAAACCACTTCTCTTCATGCTTGACTACATAAGACAGAGTTTAGGGTTAGGGGTAGATACATGATTTTTCTTGTTTGAATATATCTAGACCTTGTTTATATCAACTTTAATGCTAACTATATATGACATAAGAAAACTATGTGCTTTGGTTTTTAATTTTTCTGATTTTTTTATTTTGATAGATGCACATTTGAATCTTTGTCAAATCCTAGGTTTGACCAAGATTTAAACAAGTATAAAACATGAAAATGAAAAGGGGAAGCCTGTATCCTTTCTTAGTCACTCTAAAATGAAGTTTTTGGGATGTTCTTGAAATTTTCATGTTTGAAACCCAAAACCACTTCTCTTCATGCTTGACTTCATAAGATAGAGTTTAGGGGCTAGGGGATAGATACATGATTTGCCTAGGTTTGAATATGCATGTCCAAACCTTGTTTATCAACTTGAATGCTTACTATATGACATAAGAAGACTATATGCTTTTGTTTTTCATTTTTCTGATTTTTTTAAAATTTTATGCCCATTTGAATCTTTTGGTCAAATCCTTGGTTTAATTTGACACGGATTTAAACAAGTTTAAAATATGAAAATGAAAAGGTGGTAAGCAGGCATGTATCCTTCTTATATATATTAGTCACTCTAAAATGAAGCTTTTGGGAGGTTTTTGAAATTTCCATGTTTGAAACCCAAAACCACTTCTCTTCATGTTGTTGACTTCATAAGATAGAGTTTAGGGGTTAGGGGTATAGATACATGACTTGTCTTGTTTGAATATGTGTCTAGACCTTGTTTATCAACTTTAATGCTTACTATATGACATAAGAACACTATGCGCTTTAATTTGGTTTTTAATTTTTTTAAATTTTGATGCACATTTTGAATCTTGGTCAAATCCTAGGTTTGACCGAGATTTGAACAAGTTTAAAACAAGAAAATAAAAGGTAAGCCCGCCAGACTGGATCCTTTCTTAGTCACTCTATAATGAAGCTTTTAGGGGGGTTGTTGAAAATGTAAGCATGTATCCTTCTTAGTACGTCACACCACAATGAAGCTTTTGGGAGGGTTTTTGAAATGTCCATGTTTGAAACCCAAAACGACTTCTCTTCGTGCTTGACTTCATAATTAAGACAAAGTTTAGGGTTAGGGGTATATAGATACATGATTTTTCTGGTTTGAATATGTCTAGACTTTGTTTATCAACTAGCTTGAGTGCTTACTATATGGCATATATAAGAAGCTAGGCTATGTGCTTTGGTTTTTCATTTTTTTTGAATTTTTATGCCCATTTGAATCTTGGTCAAATCCTAGGTACGTACGGTTTGACCAAGATTTGAACATGTTTAAAACATGAAAATAAAAGGTAAGCATGGATCCTTCTTAGTCACTCTAAAATGAAGCTTTTGGGAGGTTTTTGAAATTTCCATGTTTGAAACCCAAAACCACTTCTCTTCATGCTTGGCTTCGTAAGATAGAGTTTAGGGTTTGGGGTAGATACGTACATGATTTTTCTAAGTATTTTTACGCCCATTTGAATCTTCGTCAAATCCTAAGTTTGACCAAGATTTGAACAAGTTTAAAAACATGAAAATGAAAAGGGTAAGCCTGGATCCTTGTTTAGGGTTAGGGGGTAGATACATGATTTTTGTGGTTTGAATATGGCAGACCTTGTTTATCACCTTGATATATGACATAGGAAGACGGTGTGCTTTTGTTTTTTTTTGAATTTTTATGCCCATTTGAATCTTGGTCAAGTCATAGGTTTGACCAAGATTTAAACATGTTTAAAACATGAAAATGAAAAAGTAAGCCTGGATCCTTCTTAGTCACTCCAAAATGTACCAATTGATAAATGAGTTAACTTGGCTTCATGGAAAAAATAATGTCATGTAAATGATTTAACTTGGCTTTCGTACCCTTGAATCCATAGGAAACTTTGTATAAATGTAGTAGTATAATAATCAACCGAGTTTTTACATCAACAGGTCTGTCACTTACGTGTGGTGCCCATGCGTGAGGTCCCACACTTCAGTGAGCACAAGTCACGTGCAATAGGTACGCAAACTCCCAGCCATTTTCTTTGTCAAGAGAAGACGCATCAGGATGCGTATTGGAAGTATGTGGGTCCTTCTGGATCCTTCGGTTGTCCCTCTCACAAAAAAAACAAATCTCTCTCATTCTCGGCCTCGCTCGACTCGCTCGCTCGCTCGCTCCTGCTCACTGACAAACCCTGCACAAAAGTCAACATCATCACCCGAAAAAGGGGAGACACCATAATTCTCTCCCTTCTTCTCTCCTTCCGAGTGATCCCTTCTTCCTCCGAGTTTCACTCGACGGGCAAACACACATGTGCTGCATAGTAATAATAAAAAAGTAGAAAAATCGACCTACGAATCTATGATTAAATAGGTTAAACTAGGGTTTTGCCCACTACTACAGATCAAGTTCAGAAATATCCAACTACTAGTTCGATTTTGGGCTACTAATATAAAATTAAAATAAGTTGAACTAGTATTCCTCTAAAAAATCATTTTGGTATGCATTGTTTGATACTTTTCATAGCTATAGTGCATCACAAATTTATGATTTCATGCTTTGCTTTGCCAATTTTGATTTTTTCTAACCACCTTCTCTTTGATTTCAAATTTAGGTCAAACTATCGATGCCTACTATGTGTTCTACTTGAATTGGATGCAGCGTGCGCACATGTTTTGCCATTGTTCTGGGCTTCCACACATCTTTGGGGCATCCAAGTATTTAAGTTACCTTGTTTTTTTGAATTGTAATTCATACCCTTCCTCCCAATTTTTATGCACATTTGAATCTTGGTCAAATCCTAAGTTTGACCAAGATTTGAACAAGTTTAAAACATGAAAATGAAAAGGTAAGCCTGAATCCTTCTTAGTCACTCAAAAATGAGAAGCTTTTGGGAGTTTTTTGAAATTTCCATGTTTGAAACCCAAAACCACTTCTCTTCATGCTTGACTTCATAAGACAGAGTTTAGGGTTAGGGGGTAGATACATGATTTGTCTAGTTTGTTGTTTAGACCTTGTTTATCAACTTGAATGCTTACTATATGACATAATAATACTATGTGCTTTGGTTTTCATTTTTTTGATTTTTTCTGAATTTTTATGCCCATTTGATCTTGGTCAAATCCTAGGCTTAACCAATATTTAAACAAGTTTAAAACATGAAAATGAAAAGGTAAGCCTGTATCCTTCTTAGTCACTCCAAAATGAAGCTTTTGGGAAGGTTTTTGAAATTTCCATGTTTGAAATCCAAAACGACTTCTCTTCGTGCTTGACTTCATAAGACAAAGTTTAGGGCTAGGGGTAGAAACATGATTTTTCTGGTTTGAATATGTCTAGACCTTGTTTACCAACTTGAGTGCTTACTATATGACATAAGAAGGCTATATGCTTTGGTTTTTCATTTTTTTGAAATTTTATGCCCATTTGAATCTTGATCAAATCCTAGGTACAGTTTGACCAAGATTTGAACAATTTTAAAACATGAAAATAAAAGGTAAGCCCGACCTGGATCCTTTAGTCACTCTAAAATGAAGCTTTTGGGGGTTCTTGAAATTTCCAAGTTTGAAACCCAAAACCACTTCTCTTCATGCTTGACTACATAAGATAGAGTTTAGGGTTAGGGGTAGATACATGATTTTTCTTGTTTGAATATATCTAGACCTTGTTTATATCAACTTTAATGCTAACTATATATGACATAAGAAAACTATGTGCTTTGGTTTTTAATTTTTCTGATTTTTTTATTTTGATAGATGCACATTTGAATCTTTGTCAAATCCTAGGTTTGACCAAGATTTAAACAAGTATAAAACATGAAAATGAAAAGGGAAGCCTGTATCCTTTCTTAGTCACTCTAAAATGAAGTTTTTGGGATGTTCTTGAAATTTTCATGTTTGAAACCCAAAACCACTTCTCTTCATGCTTGACTTCATAAGATAGAGTTTAGGGGCTAGGGGATAGATACATGATTTGCCTAGGTTTGAATATGCATGTCCAAACCTTGTTTATCAACTTGAATGCTTACTATATGACATTAGAAGACTATATGCTTTTGTTTTTCATTTTTCTGATTTTTTTTAAAATTTTATGCCCATTTGAATCTTTTGGTCAAATCCTTGGTTTAATTTGACACGGATTTAAACAAGTTTAAAATATGAAAATGAAAAGGTGGTAAGCAGGCATGGATCCTTCTTATATATATTAGTCACTCTAAAATGAAGCTTTTGGGAGGTTTTTGAAATTTCCATGTTTGAAACCCAAAACCACTTCTCTTCATGTTGTTGACTTCATAAGATAGAGTTTAGGGGTTAGGGGTATAGATACATGATTTGTCTTGTTTGAATATGTGTCTAGACCTTGTTTATCAACTTTAATGCTTACTATATGACATAAGAACACTATGCGCTTTAATTTGGTTTTTAATTTTTTTAAATTTTGATGCACATTTTGAATCTTGGTCAAATCCTAGGTTTGACCGAGATTTGAACAAGTTTAAACCAAGAAAATAAAAGGTAAGCCCGCCAGACTGGATCCTTTCTTAGTCACTCTATAATGAAGCTTTTAGGGGGGTTGTTGAAAATGTAAGCATGTATCCTTCTTAGTACGTCACACCACAATGAAGCTTTTGGGAGGGTTTTTGAAATGTCCATGTTTGAAACCCAAAACGACTTCTCTTCGTGCTTGACTTCATAATTAAGACAAAGTTTAGGGTTAGGGGTAGATACATGATTTTTCTGGTTTGAATATGTCTAGACCTTGTTTACCAACTTGAGTGCTTACTATATGACATAAGAAGGCTATATGCTTTGGTTTTTCATTTTTTTGAAATTTTATGCCCATTTGAATCTAGATCAAATCCTAGATACGGTTTGACCAAGATTTGAACAATTTTAAAACATGAAAATAAAAGGTAAGCCCGACCTGGATCCTTTAGTCACTCTAAAATGAAGCTTTTGGGGGTTCTTGAAATTTCCAAGTTTGAAACCCAAAACCACTTCTCTTCATGCTTGACTACATAAGACAGAGTTTAGGGTTAGGGGTAGATACATGATTTTTCTTGTTTGAATATATCCAGACCTTGTTTATATCAACTTTAATGCTAACTATATGACATAAGAAAACTATGTGCTTTGGTTTTTCATTTTTCTGATTTTTTTAAATTTTATGCCCATTTGAATCTTTTGGTCAAATCCTTGGTTTAATTTGACACGGATTTAAACAAGTTTAAAATATGAAAATGAAAAGGTGGTAAGCAGGCATGGATCCTTCTTATATATATTAGTCACTCTAAAATGAAGCTTTTGGGAGGTTTTTGAAATTTCCATGTTTGAAACCCAAAACCACTTCTCTTCATGTTGTTGACTTCATAATGTCGAGTTTGTTGTTTAGACCTTGTTTATCAACTTGAATGCTTACTATATGACATAATAATACTATGTGCTTTGATTTTCATCTTTTTGATTTTTTCTGAATTTTTATGCCCATTTGATCTTGGTCAAATCCTAGGTTTAACCAATATTTAAACAAGTTTATAACATGAAAATGAAAAGGTAAGCCTGCATCCTTCTTAGCGCATCCACAATGTTGCTATTGCCAAATCTGATACGATGGTGAATTTGGCTTTGGTGTGAAATATAGCAATAGCTCCACAATGTAGTGGTTCCAAATATTTATAACGTGGGTCCCGCCATCAAGCTAAAACAACACATAAAGCCAATATGGAACTACTCTCACAATGTAGGGAACTAGTTCCAAATGCCAAAAGTGAAATTTGGCATCGGAGCACCTACTTGCTCCGGTTGCCTGTTTTTCTGGTTTTGGAACTACCTCTACAATGTATGGAACTAGTTCCAAAAGCCAAAAATCAAATATGGAACCACTTTTGGCTACACGTTGTGGATGCTCTTAGTCACTCCAAAATGAAAGCTTACATATACTCTTGGAATACTGTTTTGGGTGATTTGTCATTCAAAAATTTGGTATCATTCGGATCGGAGGAAGTATAGTTGGAGATGAATGGCCCACCAAGTCTCTGCCTTGAAGTTTGCTCTTTGACCAGTATTACTACTCGCGAGGTGCCGAGGAGACGGGGAGGCCAAATTTAAGAACTAACCTTTGCTCTTGCCGTCTTCCTCAGTTCACCACTTTGTTTACCTCTTGGAATACTACTTCGCCACCATGACCGGGAGCAAGTCTCGCCACAGAAGGGCTCGTGCGGCTGCGGCGAAGCTGAGGGAATCCCAGCAATGGCGTCCCTGTGCTGCTGTCGAGGTGCCTTCTGCGCAAGAGTCTTCAAGGGCGTCGCAGCCCGCGACTGCTACCTTCAGGCGATCCTCCGTTCTTGCGCATCTTTCTATGTCTTTCACAACTTATCATCCCCTCCTTTTCTTACCTTCTCTCAATCGTATATTCAGGTCGGGCGGCCTTAGTTTTCCCGCAGCCCTCCTGCCTGCGGAAACATCTTCCACGGAGCCAAGTTCTCAAAGCAGCGAGGTATAGACATTCGTGCAAATTGGGATTCCCATTTTCTCTTTCTTGGTACTTCTCTGGGTACACTTCTGATTTTGTGCTCCATCCCCATCTGATAGAAGCCCCGCTACGAGATCGGTCCCATTTTAGAAATGGTTATGGGCGATTTCTGCGTCGAGACGGCGGACAGAAGCGCCCTCGCCGATGAGTGCATGAGACTTTATTCTGAGCTCGCCACTGAGAAGATCCGGATTCGCATTCTCGACGATATCGCCATGAAATCGTTCACTGCGAGTAATGAGATCCAGCGGCGGAGCCTCGGCCAGGCGGAGACCATGGACAAACTCGCCGGACTGATCCTGAACCTCACGGTTAGGACGGACAAACTAGAGGCCGAGCTGTCACAGGAGAAGGCTCTCAACTCCGAGCTGAAGCGTCAAGCAGGCTCAAGGTAGATCTTGACCAGGTCACTGTGTACCACTAGCTGCAATCCTTGATGACTGTTGTGTCACCTGGCTTCCGAGTTTCTGAAGGTTAATTTTCGAAATTTTGTTCGTAAAATTGGCCTGTGGAAATGTAAACAAACTAGTACTCTTACTTTATTATATTAGTACTTGTGTCAATGTAGTAGTTGTGTCTGAGTCGAGTCAATGTTGAGTCGTTGAGTGGGAGTGGTGTTTTGGAACATGGGAGCATATGCTACCTATATTTTAAATTGCATCTTACACATATTTTAAATCTCAAAAAATTTGAAACAAAAAATCCGCACGTACATCTTCATGTGCTACGCGCTCACAAAGTCGTTTCATAAAAAATGAACTTATCATGTGACGTGTGTAAAAAAGACAAAATTCAGTGCTTAAAACAATGCTTTTCACAGGATAAGTTTTCTCTTTTTTACATAGGTCATAAAAAATATTATTTTTTCGTGAAACTTGACGCACACACATATATTATGGAGATGTACATGTAGAATTTTTTGTCAAATTTTTTCACACTTTGAAATATATTTTGTTGGTAGAGGGAGCATACGCACCCGGGAGCCGAATTGAGGGAGCAGTCGTTGAGTCACCTAGTATCTATAATATCTAAATAGGAACAAGAAATCCAAAATTTTCAAATTCTGGCAAAAATTAGAACTTCTCAGGAAAATCTATTTTTTTATAGGAAATCAAAAACACTGAAACGAGTATACTGTTTTAATTTGAGCCATTTATGTGCAGATTTGCATAAAAAGACTGACATTTTCCCTAAACTTT
Source organism: Lolium multiflorum (assembly GCA_030979885.1). NCBI lineage: Eukaryota > Viridiplantae > Streptophyta > Magnoliopsida > Poales > Poaceae > Lolium > Lolium multiflorum. Next base: position 152,272,160 of record CM061749.1, read on the forward strand.
GTATATTGTGAAGTCAAGCATGAAGAGAAGTGGTTTTGGGTTTCAAACATCCTTTTCATTTTCTTGTCTTAAACTTGTTTAAATCTTGGTCAAACCTAAGATTTGACCAAAAGATTCAAACAGGCATAAATTCAAAAAAATCAGAAAAATGAAAAAACAAAAGCATATAGTCTTCTTATGTCATATAGTAAGCATTCAAGTTGATAAACAAGGTCTAGACATATTCAAACCAGAAAAATCATGTATATATCTACCCCTAACCCTAAACTCTGTCTTATGAAGAGAAGTGGTTTTGGGTTTCAAACATGGAAATTTGAAGAACCTCCCAAAAGCTTCATTTTAGATTGTGACTAAGAAGGATCCAGGCTTACCTTTTCACTTTCATGTTCTAAACTTGTTTAAATCCTAGTCAAACCTAGGATTTCACAAAGATTCAAATATATGGGTATAAAATACAAAAAAATAGAAAAATGAAAAACGAAAGCACATAGTCTTCTTATGTCATATAGTAAGCATTAAAGTTGATAAACAAGGTCTAGACATATTCAAACTAGACAAATCATGTATCTCCCCCTAACCCCTAAACTTTGTATTATGAAGTCAAGCATGAAGAGAAGTGGTTTTGGGTTTCAAACATGGAAATTTCAAAAACCTCTTAAAAATTCATTTTAGAGTGACTAAGAAGGATGCAAGCTTCCCTTTTCATTTGCATGTCTTAAACTTGTTTAAATCTGGGTCAAACCTAAGATTTGACCAAAAGATTCAAACGGGCATAAAATTCAAAAAAAATCAGAAAAATGAAAAACAAAAGCATATAGTCTTCTTGTGTCATATAGTAAGCATTCAAGTTGATAAACAAGGTCTAGACATATTCAAACCAGAAAATCATGTATATATCTACCCCTAACCCTAAACTCTGTATTATGAAGTCAATCATGAAGAGAAGTGGTTTTGGGTTTCAAACATGGATATTTCAAGAACCTCCCAAAAGCTTCATTTTAGAGTGTGACTAAGAAGGATCCAGGCTTACCTTTTTCATTTTCATGTACTAAACTTGTTTAAATCCTGGTCAAACCTAGGATTTCACAAAGATTCAAATATATGTGTATAAAATATAAAAAATAGAAAAATGAAAACCAAAGCACATAGTCTACTTATGTCACATAGTAAGCATTCAAGTTGATAAACAAGGTCTAGACATATTCAAACCAGAAAAATCATGTATATATCTACCCCTAACCCTAAACTCTGTCTTATGAAGTTAATCATGAAGAGAAGTGGTTTTGGGTTTCAAACATTGGAATTCCAAGAACCTCCCAAAAGCTTCATTTTAGAGTGTGACTAAGAAGGATCCAAGCTTACCTTTTCATTTTCATGTTCTAAACTTGTTTAAATCCTGGTCAAAACTAGGATTTCACAAAGATTCAAATATATGGGTATAAAATTCAAAAAAATAGAAAAATGAAAAACCAAAGCACATAGTCTTCTTATGTCATATAGTAAGCATTAAAGTTGATAAACAAGGTCTAGACATATTCAACCTAGACAAATCATGTATCTACCCCCTAACCCCTAAACTCTGTCTTATGAAGTCCAACATGAAGAGAAGTGGTTTTGGGTTTCAAACATGGAAATTTCAAAAACCTCTTACAAAATTCAGTTTAGAGTGACTAATTAAGAAGGATGCATTCTCCCCTTTTCATTTTCATGTCTTAAACTTGTTTAAATCTTGGTCAAACCTAAGATTTGACCAAAAGATTCAAACGGGCATAAAAAAATCAGAAAAATGAAAACCAAAGCACATAATTTTCTTATGTCATATAGTAAGCATTCAAGTTGATAAACAAGGTCTAGACATATTCAAACCAGAAAATCATGTATATATCTACCCCTAACCCTAAACTCTGTCTTATGAAGTCAATCATGAAGAGAAGTGGTTTTGGGTTTCAAACATGGAAATTTCAAGAACCTCCCAAAAGCTTCATTTTAGAGTGACTAAGAAGGATCCAGGCTTACCTTTTCATTTTCATGTTTTAAACTTGTTTAAATCCTGGTCAAACCTAGGATTTGACAAAGATTCGAATATATGGGCAAAAAATTCAAAAAAAATAGAAAAATGAAAAACCAAAGCACATAGTCTTCTTGTGTCATATAGTAAGCATTAAAGTTGACAAAAAAGGTCTAGATATATGCAAACTAGACAAATCATGTATCTACCCCCTAACCCCTAAACTCTGTCTTATGAAGTCAAGCATGAAGAGAAGTCGTTTTGGGTTTCAAACATGGAAATTTCAAGAACATCCCAAAAGCTTCATTTTAGAGTGACTAAGAAGGATCCATGATTACCTTTTCATTTTCATGTTTTAAACTTGTTTAATCTTGGTCAAACCTAGGATTTGACCAAGATTCAAATGGGCACAAAATTTAAAAAATCAGAAAAATGAAAAACCAAAGTACATAGTCTTCTTATGTCATGTAGTAAGCATTCAAGTTGATAAAATGGTTCATGCCGGCGTCTTAGCTGCTAAAAAAAATTATACACCAATTGATTTGACGAATTGATGATTTACTCTAGTCTGCTTCTAGACCATGCAGCTAGCGAGTATTCATATGTACTGCATGGAGCCCCCAACTTTTGACTTCCCGTGTCGGAAAAGGCCTGTCTAATAATGTGGGGCAGTGAGGTATCCCGAAGTATCTAGAGGGTTCCAGTGTTTCAGGCTTTCAGCATCGCCAGTCCAAGGGAAGGATGGGTGACGAATCCGTGCATTCACAGCCGTTTAGATCTGAAGAGTCCTTGTATGATGAGCGGTAGATAGCACCTCTAAGCTGCAAATCAACAGCTTCAATTACTTCAAATGAGCATTGGCCGGAAGGCTGACAGAGTGAAAAAATTCAATTTCAAAAACTCATGTATAGAATAGAAAAAAATAAAAAACATGTAGATAGAATAGAGGTATAGATAGATTAGCCCAAAAAAGAAGAGGACGGGGAAATTTCGAACGCTCGCCTTTAACTCAGCACAGCAGACACCTCCCTCGCGCACCTAAACTTTCGAACGCGCGCCCAATATTTCGAACGCTCGCCTTTAACTCAGCACCCAGCCCACCTTGTTCTTCTCTAGACACCTCCTTCGGCGCCCTGTTCTTCTCTAGACACACCCTCGGTGAACCAGGCCGCGCACCAAAACTTCCCCACGCTGTCTATCAGCCGCGTCAGCCGGCGACTGCTGGTGGCGCCGTTCTTCTCCAGCCGCACCGGCAGGCGCGGTCAGCTGGTAGATCCTCACGGTATGCATGCTATCTTCAGGCCTGGGCAAGTACGATTCATTATAGCTCAATCGAAGTCAGTCGCCGTCGCCCAGCCCTTATAAGTTCGTTAGTTCGTTCGAATCGATCGGTTGATATTGTTTTCCTCTCGATGTGTTTGTTTGACATTGTTTTCCGCTTTACCTATTTGCTCGAATTCGTTCGTACTGTACACTGTACTGCTCACCATTGCCCAATGTCTGTAGTCGTCGCTTGGTGCCAGTCCTCTATGGACCTGTTTGTAATCTTATTACTTCTGGGTTCTTTGCACTGCTAATACATCGGTGGATTTACGGCCAAAAAGAAGAAAGAATTTGTTGGTATTATATTGCTTTCGATTGATCTGTTCGCCCCCAAGCTTTTACAGAAGCCGCAAGAGATTCAAGGATGAAATGGCTCTCCTTGTTTGCGGTGGCGGATCTACAGGGTATGCCGTATATGCCACGGCATACCCTGCGTCCAAGCCGTGCAAGATCTTTGATAGTTTAATGAGCTGAGCAATTAATCAAGATGAGTGATGTATATGTATACATGCGGTGCTAATACATGTGGCGTGCAGCCATGCGAACACTGAGCTAGTGCATGTAACCGATTGATTAGACATCCGATTGATTTGGCCAAAATCCGGTGATAACACATGCCCCCCTGGTTTTGGTAATGATAATATCAAAACCATCTGTTTTTCCTTCGAGGGGTCATGTCGTGGCAGAGCAGAACCGTCGCAGTATTCTTCATCATGACGCCTTGCCTTCTCAACTTCTCTGCACGATTTGACAGTTTTGAATATTTTATGATTTGCCACACTTTTCTCTTTTTATTTAACCGCATCGAACAGTTCACTTCTTCATCCTCCTGCTTCAAACCAGCCATCGGCCCAAAAACCCTCCTCCTCTGTAACCATGTCTTCCTCTTCCTCCTCCCAATCCTTTTCCTCGAGTGAGCTGGAGCCAGAGGTCAGCCAGATGGAAGCGTACAATAGGCGCGCTCCCAAGCATTGGGACGAGCAAGAGTTCGACTTCGACTTCGTACCAGAGGGTCGACCCGAGGACCTCGTCTGGTCGGATGGCGACATGCCCCTGACTGACGGGGAAGATGACCTCCGATTCCTGATTGACGGAGAACTGGAGGCGGAGAGCGACGACGACGACCCTCTCTTCCGGGGTAAATTCACTTCCTCCACCAAAGAAGAAGAAGAAGAAGAAGAGGACGACGAAGACGAAGACATCTCCTCCGACACGAAGAAGGAACCAGAGGACGACACCTCCTCCGATGAACCGCCACCAAAGCGCATCCGTGGCTGGGCCTGGTCCGATGAGGAGGATGATGATGAAGAGGAAGAGGCCTCCGCTGAAGGTCACAGTAGCAGCGACGAGGAATTCGTCGACAGTAGCAATGACGGCAGCTACCCCAGCGACGACGAAGACGGCAACAGCCCTTAGAGTAGGGATTTACTAGCATAAGACTAGCCGTAGCAATCTGTTCCCCTTTTGTTGAGCAATCAGCTTCTCCTTGTAAGAAATCCCCTTTTAAATCAATGAAGATGGATAGATTCTTCCTTTTGAGGGCAATCAGCTCTTCTATGTAAGAAATCTGATCATCGATGAAGAATTTCCTCTAATTTGACTTTGTCGATTTTCTTCAAATTGATTTAGCCGATTTTCCCTCAATACTCCACTATAATAAATATAGCATATCTATGATAGTACTCTATGATACCACCCACTATGCACCCATGTTCCAAACACCACTCCCGCTGACTGTACCTTATTGTATCGAGCGATAAGCTTGATGAGCAACCCAAACAAACAAAAAAAGACTGTACCTTATTGTACTTGCTCTTACCCGTATCTTCTCTTTCTCTTTCATCGCGAGTGCAGCTAATTCAGTTAGTCTTCCAATGAATATTAATATTTTGTCTCAATGATGTCATGTTTCGACTAACAATTAGCACTTTGAATTCTTAGATTGCTTTTTCACACGATGCACTTCTTTTAATTTATTTTACCACATTTCAATGTGAACCTTGACCAAATAAATAGGACAACAATATCACGATCATATAATACATAAGCAGCATTGTTAGAATCGTGTTGGAAAATACTTTCTAATGATACCAGTTTTATATCAATTTTTTTATATACTTCATCCTGAAAAATATGTTTCAACTTCATCAAAACTTGCATGTATCTGCAAACTAAACTCATCTAAATACATGTATATCTACATAAAATTGAAACATCATTTTTAAATAGAGAGATATAGATTAATATTTTTTCGAAGATAAAATACGAAAAACAAGGGTGCATTGTTTATTGAAATGGAGTGAGTAGTATATATAAATCATTTTAGTTGCCAATGATCATGTTGAGGGCCTCTATTTCTTGTTTTGCTCAGGCCCTCCGTATTCGCAGGTACGGCCCTGGTGGTCTATGAACCTGTATGTAATCTTATTACTTTTGGCTTCTTTGCACTGCTAATAGATCGGCGGAATTACGGCAAAAAAGAAGAAAGAATGTGTTGGTATTGTATTGCTTTCGATAGATCTGTTCGCCCCTCCCCCCAAGCATTTATAGATGGCACAAGAGATTCAAGGATGAAATTGCTCTCCTTGTTCATAAGGCAAAGAGGAAATCATATCATGGGTAGAACATTTTATATATATTTTGCTGCTTGGGATCTATGATCCTTTTAGTTGCTGCTCTCCAGCAACTTTTGTACATATTTCCCTCTTTTTATTAATAAAAAAATACAAAGTGGGGAAACCCAGTGGTCAGCCTAAAAAAATCTGTTCGCTAGGTAGCCGTAGTTTTGCACTCAGTTTGTTTGCTGAAATCGGCTCAAATAATGTAGCATTTATAGTTTTATATTCGACCTGTTTGCTCAGGTATGCTTGCTTACATTCGTAGGTGACCTGTTTGTTGAAATAGCTTATCGCTTCTCTGACCATCTATCTCCTCAACAGATGGACAGAACTTGGATATTATTTCACTCATTAACCACACCAACATATTTGAGTGGTATTGAAGACTTCATGAAGCACGTTAGTGATTTTACTGACGGCGACAAGACAAAGGAAGTGATTTGTCCATGCCGTGTATGTTTGAATATTGGGTCCAAGCCTCAACATGTAGTCTCAGATCATTTATTCGTTTATGGGATGGACCAGACATATATCAGGTGGATTAACCATGGTGAACACTATGATCAGCCTGACATTATTGATCCTCTTTATTCTGATGGTTATCAGCCTGAAGATCTCGTCCAGGATGAGGCTACTGCTAATTTGTTACGGGATCTGTATCCATATGCAAGCCAACAGCCCCATGGTTATCACAAAAAGCCTCTTTTCCATGACCTGATAGAAGATGCTAAGCGCTTAGTGGCCCCTGGTTCTGTTGTGTCAAGATTCGAATTAATTGTGAAATTACTTCATGACAAGTCATACCAGGGGATTACCAATAAAGCGTTCAATGCAGTTGCGAAGACATACAGCGATGCACTCCCTGGGGCTGGACTGCCAAAATCCTTTTATGAGGTGAAGCAGTACATCAAGGTACTGGGACTTGGATATGAGAAGATTGATTTTTGCAAAAATAACTGTGCACTGTTTTGGATGGAGTATAATGACCTCGATGAATGTCCAGTATGTAAGGAATCAAGATGGAAACATGATGGAGCTGGTGGTAAGAAAAAGATTCCTTGGAAGGTTCTGAGATACTTTCCACTTGTACAAAGATTGCAGAGGTTGTTTGCTTCAGAACAAACATCTCGGGAAACAAGATGGCACAAAGAGATTCTCACGCCCGACCCTGATTTACTGAGGCATCCTGCTGATGGCGATGAATGGAAGCAATTCGACCTGGATCATCCAGATTTTGCTGCAGATCCAAGGAACCTGAGACTTGGCCTTGCTACAGATGGATTCAACCCATTTGGCAACATGAGCAACTCGTATAGCATGTGGCCAGTACTAGTTACACCTTACAACCAGGCTCCCTGGACATGCACCGATCAGTCGAACTGTATGATGGCCTTACTCATCCCAGGTCCCAAATCTCCTGGGAAGGATTTTGATGTGTTCATGCAGCCTCTTATTAGAGACTTGCAAACATTATGGGAGGGTGTCCCTACACGGGATGTGTGTCAACCTAAAGAACAAAATTTTCTATTACGTGCTGCTGTACTGTATTGCACCCATGATTATCCAGCTTTGGGCACTATGTCAGGCAGAGTAACATCAGGTTATAATGCATGTGTTCACTGTGATACTGATCAGCTGGCAGTGAGGATAATAAACAAGATATGCTATATGGGCCATCGCCGTTTCCTTCCATTAGATCACAGTTTCCGAAAAAATAGAAAAAAATTGCAATTTATTGGTGATCAGGCCTGTAAAAAGACTAAACCGCAGCACTTTAAGAGTCACGAGTTGGAGGCGCACCTAGAAGCGGTCAGAAATGTTAAACCAGGAAAACCACCAGCCGCCACAGCAGGTACAGCAGAGAAGAATACAGAAGATGCAGCAGCAGTAGTAGCAGATAGAAAAAGGAAGAAGAGAGGAGATGAACTGAGTCTAGCAGCTACCAAAAGGAAGATGGGAGGTGAAATAGCAGCATGTACCAAGAGGAAGGAAATGGAAAATGATAGACCGAGAATATTTTATAAGCGCAGGACCACTCTTTGGGACTTGCCGTATTGGGCTGGTAAGAAGCTTCGGCATAATATTGATATCATGCACATGGAGAAGAATATATGTGACAGCATTGTCGGCACATTACTCAACATTCCATCCAAGACAAAAGATAGCTCAAATGCTAGGATTGATTGTGCAACATTGAATGTTAACAGGCACTTGCAACTGGATCGTAATGACAAAGTGAACAAAGGCAAGGAAAAACATTATAAATTTCGAGGCGCGGAATTCACATTGCCGATGCCTAAAAGGAGATTATTTTGTGAGTACCTCCGAGGTGTGATGTTCCCGTTCGGATTTGCTTCCAACATTGCAAATTGTCTCAATGCTGAAGGAAACAAGCTCCAAGGGTTGAAAACTCACGATTGTCACATCCTGCTGCAAAGGCTTTTAGCTATTGGCATTAAAGATTTAGTGAAGCCAAATATGTACAACGTGATTGCAGAGTTGGGAAGGTTCTTTAGGGAAATATGTAGTAAAACTCTAAGCAGAGCTGTTGTAGAACGTCTTAAGGTGGACATAGCAGTAATCCTGTGCAAGCTGGAGCTGATATATCCTCCAGCCTTCTTTGATGTGATGGTGCATTTGGCTGTTCATCTACCTGATGAGGCACTTTTAAGAGGTCCGGTACAGTATGGATGGATGTACCCTATAGAACGTCGACTGTGCACTTTCAAGAATACAGTTAGGAACAAAGCTAGACCGGAGGCTTGCATTGCAGTGGCGTATATTGCTGCTGAAGCATATACATTTGCCTCAAGATATATTCCTGATATTGAGACCAGATTCAATCGGGGTCGCAGAATTTTGGAAGTTGGAGGATCTGTTTTTAATCATGGTGTTGAGCTAATAGGAAAGAGGACCGAAAAAACATTAGAGCAGTCTGAATTTGAACAGCTGTCTTGGTATGTGCTGAATAATGCTACAGAGGCTGATGAATATGTTAAGTGAGTACTATGCACACGAACTACTCAGTTCCTCGCATATACTATGAACTTGTATCAAAATGAAATATATTCAGCTGACTTGGCTATGTTTTGCAGGTTGTACATGGAAACGAATGGAAAGCTATCGGCACGTGGGAGTGGGTTTCAGGACTGGTTTGAGAAATATGTAAGATGTTCAATTGCACTCTGACTTGTCTATGTGTTTTCACATGAGATGACCTCTTGTCTATTTTGTAATCGTAGATCTCGAAACTCCATGCGGAGAATCCAGGCGCTGTTAGTGCTGATCTCCTTGTCCTATCACGTGGTCCAGATAAGAGGGTGTTGGTAGCTGCAGCTTGCAATGCCAATGGTGTCCATTACAGCTCCTATGAGCGTGAACAACATTTGAAGACACGAAATAGTGGCATCACAACCAGTGGAGATCACTTGACAACCAGAAAAAAGAGATCAGAGTCATTTGACCATTATGGTCACATAGAAGAGGTTATTCAGTTGTTCTATAGTGATAAGGTTACTGTCCGATCTGTGGTTCTATTTAAGTGTTATTGGTACAACCAAGATCCAAACAAGGGCAAAGGTGCCAGAAATGATGGGTATTTCATATCAGTCAATACTACTGCTCAGTGGTACAAGGATGATCCTTATATTTTGGTACCTCAAGCGGCCAAGGTACTTTTCTTGGAAGACAGATCTAGAAAAGGATGGCAGTATGTGCAAAAGTTTGTGGCAAGGAACATATATGATTTGGATGAGAATGCGGATCCAATAATTGGTGCCCAGCAAGATGATTTCGCTGGTTGTATGCAAACTAAAGTTGCTGACATTGATGAAACCTCGTTGGATACAGGTATCCCTGCACATGATGGAGAAGTAGATTTCACTGTTGAGGTTAGCATAGTCGACAAAGAGATGGATAAACTGAAGCTACCTGGTGAATCTCAGGAGGAGAATGGACAGGACGAGCAGGATGAGACCATGCACGAATATCAGAATGAAGACGGAGGTGATGATGATGATGATGATGATGATGATGATGATGATGATTAGACTCTTGTCTCTGTATCATGCTGTGAGATGAAGAACCATGATTTGTTTTGATTTTTCTATTTGGAAAATGTATGAGTCCTGAAGACAATTATCTGTTGGATTGTAATCCCATGATGACTAATTATTTATGTTTGTTGTCCTACTAAAAGTTGGTCAAACTTAATTGTGTGGAAGTAATCACATGCTGTTTGATTCATAGGGTCATATCCCATAGGAAAATAGAATGATAATAGATCAAACTAATGCAGAATATCTTATAACCACAATCAAATAGAATTTCTCTTGACATAGGATTCAAGTTGGCATGGCATCCCTATCATACAGGGTTTTTATTCATACTATGCTACAAATCGAAAATAAGATGGGTCAGCACTTTATCGCGGCAGATAGGGCAGCTGGCGTTCGTTACAAACCAGGAGAAGATGCACTTCCTATGGAACGGGTGTTTGCATCCCCGGAGACGCACCGTTGTGCGCTGCGACAGCCCCAGCATGCATATGCTGCAGTGGCCGTCCTCCGGCGCAACTAGGACCCAACTGTCCTGCAGCGCCGGCAAGTTGACGATGAGCCGGTGGTCCACCCTAAGGGTGAGGTCGAAGTGGAGGCCACCGAGCCGACGACACGCCTGCTGCCACATCAGGTGCATAACATCGTAAGGCATGATGATGTCCCACTCCTCCTCCGTGAGGTTCAGGTTCTTGAGCAGCCATACACGGGCAAGAATCTCGCGCATAGTTCGCACGACATTGCCCCCACTACGCAGCTTCCTCGGAGGCAAGCCAAGATCCAGCACCACCTCTTCGCAGGGTGTAGTGGTGATATCGTCCTCATCCAGTGGGGCAGGGAGGGGGCCGGCCATCCTCCTGAGCTCGTACGTCCTCGAGAAGAAGATGTGCACTGTCATAGTGTACGGGGACGCCTCGCCCTCGCCCACGGCCGGCGGCTCGCCGACGGAGAAGTCGGTCGTGCTTGCCGACACACGGCAGGCACGGAAGACATGTGGGCCAGACTCGATGATGCGCTCGCGTGAGGAGCGCTCTAGTAGGGGCGTCGCCGCCATTGGGGATTCTTCGGAGGGCTGTAGACAGGCGGCTAGTCGACGGTGAGGTGGTTGGTGTGAGATCTCTGGGATGAGGCCAGGGGAAGTGGGCGAAGTGCTCGGGACTAGGGACTGCCCTCAACTTTCCGCAGTAGTATGATAATAATTGGTGGACGAGGGAGACTAGTCCAGAGACTACCCAAAGTTGATAAATCATGTTCGAGGGAAAATGCCCAAGATTTATTATCAAAATTCAAGCTAATTTCGCCGATTTTGTTCTGCCGTTCATTAGACATCATCCAACGGCCTTTGGTCTCTGGGATTCGCTGCTACAGTGTCATCTACTATTTTCTACCCAATTCCAGAAACATCCATAAAGCTAGTAGATAGCTTTCCTGCTTGTTGGCCCCACCCCATTTTTTTAATCTTTTCTTCCTTATCCCCTTCGCTCATGCTAGCAGCTACTTGCAGCCATTGCTACACCAGCGAGGTGATCTGTATGATAGGCACGGTTTTAGTAAGACAGCAAGTTGTAGATAGCTAACCATGAGACACATGCCTCTCTGGTTGAGACTGAGCTCGCTCTTGTGATTGGGCTCCAATGGTCGAGGTGAGTCACAGCTGCAATGACAGAGGTTTGTGCTGAATTAATTAGCACAGAGGCGTAACTAGCACTAGATGGAGAAGGCATAGTACACATATCGGACACGAAGTCGCGTCTGGCGAGCAGCTCGCATTCACTTGCATCAGTGCGGTACAACAAAGATGATGAAGAAGGATTGGAGCTTTGAAGGTAGTCAGAAAAGTTACAAAAAATAATACGTGCAAAACTTAACCTGTATAAACGCACATGCATGGATAATTTTACATTTCTGCATGAGAAAGACATGTCAATTTTCAGTACGACATGGTTTGATTTGTCAAATTTGATGCTCCTTAATGCATTTTAAGTGAAAATTACAGGTTTATTCATTATAATTGCCGATTTTTAACGTTACGTGCAGCTGACTAGCAAACTATAAGTGTGTGATTGCTTGCTTCCAAAATAAGGATATGTAATCATTTTGTATAAGGTAGTACCAATTAGTCGTTATATTGCAGAACTTAAAGAGTTTTGAGAGATTCAACTCGTTGCTACTCCATAAGAATGGTCATGTTGACAAATTTGATCCAGTGTTGAACAGAGCCAGAAACATTTCAAAAACTTGAGCATGGAAGAGGCTAGGGGTAAATGCCCCAAGGCCAGCCGAGCCTATCGTAGGTGCCGTCCCGAGGAGGAAGTACCTTAATTTGGGGCGCGCGCGGACGCTGCTGTACCCCGAGCTCGAGACGCCGCCGTACCGGTAGCTCGACCCGCGACGAGGCATGGCGGCGGCGGCGGAAGGTAAAGCTCCTGCTGACAAACATATTAGGCACAAATGGGCAACCTTCAGTAACCCATGTTCCATTTTTTTTGTCAGGATAACCCCATGTACCACCTTCCCAATAGAAAAAGTACTGTTCAACCTTCCCCTGTTGGGCCCAATATTTCACTTTTGGGTTGCCAAGGAACATCTACATGGTAATTGTTATCGGTCTACTTGCTCCGGCCGTCGAAGCCCAATAACTTCAAATGGGCCTTTCTGCTCATGCAATTTCGGCCCTTTTCTAATGAAACACAGATCCTATGATTGGCAAAAAAAAAAATACACGGAGATTCTACATAAAAGTTGTTTTTATTTATTTTGAATTATAGGGTTCCAATTTTTGAAACTGCTCATGCCCAATATGAAAATCCTTGATCGCTCCATACCCACATGGATAACGGTATTTTTAAAAATTCATAAAGTGGATTTGAAATTTAAAACATATCCTAATAATTCCTTGATTTAATCTATCAACTTGCAAGATCTTGGAGCCAAAGAGCTTGTATTAGTCTGCGAAAATAATACTGATAAACCTGTCGTTAACAAGAAATGAAGGTTTATCGTTCAGAGAGGATGCCATGTGGGACCCATGAGACAGTACCGTCCTCAACGTTTCAAAGAAAAAGGCAAGTAGCCCGAAAATAGGGGTAAAAAATAAATCCTACAAAGGAAACATTTATAGTTCATAGAGGCTGACATGTGGGACCGATCTGCCAGCTGCATCCTCATCATTTCGAAGTCGGCAGGGATCAGAAGAAAAAGGCAAATAGCCAGAAATTAGGGGTCAAAAATAAATCCAAAAAGGAAACTTTTATTCTTCATAGAGGATGACATGTGGGACCGACCTGCCAGCAGCGTCCTCATCGTTTCAAAGGCCGCAGGGGATCAAAAGAAAAAGGCAAATAGCCAGAAATTAGGGGTAAAAAATAAATACAACAAAGGAAAGGTTTATTGTTCATAGAGGCTGACTTGTGGGACCCATGAGCCAGCGGCGACCTCAATTTCAAAGGCGGCATATGATCGAAAAGAAAAAGGCAAGTTAGCAAAAATCAGTGGGTAAAAAAATCTAAGAAATGAAACTTTATTGTACAGTCCCATGAGCCAGCACCTTACTCAACGTTTCAGTGGCGGCATGAGATAGAAAGAAAAAGGAAAGTGACCAAATATCAGGAGCAAAAAATAATCCAAGAAAAGAAACTTTTATTGTACATAGATGATGACATATGGGTCCCACTTATACAAGCTCTTTCGCTCCAAGATCTTGCAAGTTGATTGTACATAGAGGATGACATGCGGGCCCCTTGTGTCAGCAGCTTACTCAACGTTTCCAAGGCGGCAGGGGATCAAAAGAAAAAGGAAGTAGCCAGAAATTAGCGGTAAACAATAACTCCAAGGAAGGAAACTTTTATTGTTCATAGAGTATGACATGCGGGACCCATGCGCTAGCAGCTTCCTCAACGTTTCAAAGGGGGCATGAGATCGAAAGAAAAAGACAAGTGACCAAATATCAGGAGCCAAAAATAATCCAAGAAAAGAAACTTTATTGTACATAAAAGATGACATGCGGGTCCCATTTTGCAGCAGCGGTGTCAACGTTTCAAATGCGGCTTGAGATCAAAAGAAAAAGAGTAGCCAGAAATTAGGGGTAAAAAAACTCCCAGAAAAGAAAGTTGATTGTACATAGAGGATGGCATGCGGGTCCCATGACCCAGCACCTTACTCAACGTTTCAGAGGCGGCATGAGATCGAAAGAAAAAGGAAAGAGACCAAATACCAGGAGCAAAAAATAATCCAAGAAAAAGAAACTTTTATTGTACATAGAGGATGACATATGGGTCCCACTTATACAAGCTCTTCCGCCCCAAGATCTTGCAAGTTGATTGTACATAGAGGATGACATGCGGGCCCCTTGTGTCAGCAGCTTAATCAATGTTTCCAAGGCGGCAGGGGATCAAAAGAAAAAGGAAACAGCCAAAAATAAGAGGGTGAAAAAATCCAAGAAAAGAAACTTTTATAGTATCGAGGATGACATGTGGGTCCCATGAGCCAGCAGCTTCTCAACGTTTCAGAGGCTGCATGAGATCGAAAGAAAAAGGCAAGTGACCAAAAATAAGGGGGTAAAAAAAATCCAAGAAAAGAGACTTGATTGTACATAGAGGATGACATGCGGGTCCCACCAGTCAGCAGCTTACTAACGTTTCCAAGGCGGCAGGGGATGAAAAGAAAAAGGAAATAGCCAAAGATCAGAGGGTGAAAAAAATCAAAGAAAAGAAACTTTTATAGTACATAGAGGATGACATGTGGGTCCCATGGGCCAGCAGGTTCCTCAACGTTTTCAAGGGCGGCATGAGATCGAAAGAAAAAGGCAAGTGACCAAAAATCAGAGGGTGAAAAATAATCCAAAAAAAGAAACTTTGATTGTACATAGAGGATGACATGCTGTCCCAACGTTTCAAATGCGGTTTGAGATCAAAAGAAAAAGAAAGTAGCCATAAATTAGGGGGTAAAAAAACTCCAAGAAAAGAAAATTGATTGTACATAGAGGATGACATGCGGGTCCCACGAGTTTGCAGCTTACTCAACGTTTCCAAGGCGGCAGGGGATCAAAAGAAAAAGGAAATAGCCAAAAATCAGAGAGTGAAAAAAAACCCAAGAAAATAAACTTTTGTAGTACATAGAGGATGACATGCGGGTCCCATGAGCCAGCAGGTTCCTCAACGTTTCAAACGTGGCATGGGATCGAAAGAAAAAGGCAAGTGACCAAATATCAGGAGCCAAAAATAATCCAAGAAAAGAAACTTTATTGTACATAGAGGATGACATGCGGGTCCCATTTTGCAGCAGCGGTCCCAACGTTTCAAATGCGGCTTGAGATCAAAAGAAAAAGAAAGTAGCCAGAAATTAGGGGGTCAAAAAAACTCCAAGAAAGGAAAGCTTTATCGTTCATACAGGCTGACATGTGGGACCTATGAGCCAGCAGCTTACTAAACGTTTCAAAGGCGACAGGGGATCAAAAGAAAAAGGAAATAGCCAAAAATCAGAGGGTGAAAAAAATCCAAGAAATCAAACTTTTATTGTACATGAGGATGACATGCGGGTCCCATGAGCCAGCAGATTCCTCAACGTTTCAAACGTGGCATGAGATCGAAAGAAAAAGGCAAGTGACCAAATATCAGGAGCCAAAAATAATCCAAGAAAAGAAACTTTATTGTACATAGAGGATGACATGCGGGTCCCATTTTGCAGCAGCGGTCTAAACGTTTCCAAGGCGGCACAGGACCAAAAGAAAAATGAAGTAGAAAAAAATCCAAGAAAAGAAAGATTTCAATTGGGCTGCATCTGGACATCTGGGCCTTCGAACTATCCTTCTGGGCCTTTTGACTCGTACAATTTCAGCCCACTCCAGAACATGATAGTTCGGATTTTTCTCAAAAAAAAAAAAAAGTCCTATGCTTCGCCAAAACAAAAAAACAAGGAGATTCAAGATATATGTTGTAAAAATAAAGATTTAATTTATCCGTTTGCAATAGCTCAGAGCGAAATACACTGTTTATTGTCTGCAAAATAATCAAGATATCACATGTTTCTTGTACGGGGAGGCTGACATCGGGGACCCATGAGCCAGCAGCGTCGTCAACGTTTCAAAGGCGGCAGGGGATCGAAAATATAAAAAACCAAAAATCAGTTGGTAAAAAAATCCAAGAAAAGAAAACATTTATCGTTCGAGAGGATGACATGCGGGACCGATGAGGCAGGCATCCTCAACGTTTCCAAGGCAGGGGATCAAAGAAAAAAAGGAAATAGCCAGAAATTAATTAGGGGTAAAAAATAAATCCACCAAAGGAAACTTGTATTGTTCATAGAGGATGACATATGGGACCGACCTGCCAACAGCGTCCTCATCGTTTCAAAGGGGGCAGGGGATCAAAAGAAAAAAAAGGCAAATAGCCAGAAATTAGGGGTCAAAAATAACTCCAAGAAAATAAACTTTTATAGCACATAGAGGATGACATGCGGGTCCCATGAGCCAGCAGGTTCCTCAACGTTTCAAACGTGGCATGAGATCGAAAGAAAAAGGCAAGTGACCAAATATGAGGAGCCAAAAATAATTCAAGAAAAGAAAGTTTTATAGTACATAGAGGATGACATGCGGGTCCCATTTAGCAGCAGCGGTATCACCGTTTGAGAGGCGGCAGGGGATCAAAAGAAAAAAGAAATTGCCAAAAATCAGATGGTGAAAAAAAACCAAGAAAATGAACTTTTATAGTACATAGAGGATGACATGCGGGTCCCATGAGCCTGCAGGTTCCTCAACGTTTCAAACGTGGCATGAGATCGAAAGAAAAAGTCAAGTTACCAAATATGAGGTGCCAAAAAAATCCAAGAAAAGAAAGTTTTATAGTACATAGTGGATGACATACGGGTCCCATTTAGCAGCAGCGGTAACAACGTTTGAGAGGAGGCAGGGGATCGAAAGAAAAAGTCAAGTGACCAAATATGAGGTGCCAAAAAAAAATCCAAGAAAAAGATTTTATAGACATAGACCATTTACATGGTCCCATTTAGAGAGGCGTGGGTGATCGAAAGAAAAAGTCAAGTGACCAAATATGAGGTGCCAAAAAAATCCAAAAAATATAGTTTTATAGACAAGAGGATGACATGGGTCCCAGCAGCGGTATCACCGTTTGAGAGGCGCGGGGATCGAAAGAAAAAGGTAAGTGACCAAATATGAGGTGCCAAAAATAATTCAAGAAAAGAAAGTTTTATAGTACATAGAGGATGACATGCGGGTCCCATTTAGCAGCAGCGGTATCACCGTTTGAGAGGCGGCGGGGATCGAAAGAAAAAGGCAAGTGACCAAATTTGAGGTGCCAAAAAAACTCCAAGAAAAGAAAGTTGATTGCACATAGAGGATGACATGCGGGTCCCATTTAAGCGGTCTCAACGTTTCCAAGGCGGCAAGGGATCAAAAGAAAAAGGAAGTAGCCAGAAATCAGGGGGTCAAAAAAATCCAAGAATAGAAAGAATTTTGGTTCATAGAGGATGACATGCGGGACCCATGATCCTGCATCGTAAACGGCTCGATCGGAGAACGTTGAACGAGATGGCGCGATCTAGAAAAAAACAATGCCAGAGAGGCTGCCATCTGGGCCCTACATCCCTCGGCGGTGCGGATTTGCGTTGACTCGGCCGGCGAACCCGAGATTTCGAGATGCACCACGTCCCGGGCCACCATACGCGACGTTTTGGCCGCTTTCGTCGGGCTAGGTGGCCTCAAAAACGAGAAAAAAAAAGTTTTGACATGCACCACGGAGGGACCAAAATCGTCGGCCATGGTACACCAGCAACCACGGCGTGACTTCAACTTCGTCGGCCATGGCAACTTTTCTTGTAGTGTATGAAATAGTGCAGATACTTACTGACAAAGCGACGATTTTGTATTCTTATACGTTTGGTGACAGCTGCTTCGCGAGCAGATTGCGCAGATATGTGCTCGCTTAACGAAGTCTCGGCAGCATGCAGACGTTTCCGAACATCTTTGACACCAGCAGCATCAGCCTTGGCTTTGTCAGCTTCTCGCCTAGCTTGAACAGCATCTGACTCAGCCTTTTTACGAGCCTCTTCACATTGCTCTAATTTTTGAGCAAGCGTGTCAGCACGTTCATTGGCTTCTGCCAGTTTCTCTGAAAAAGGAAGACAAGATTAGCTACAAACGTCGACAATAAAGCGAAAGGAAGGAAGCAAAAAGTAGCCAGGCACTACCTTCAGTTTTACTGGCGTAATCACGGTACCCAACGAATTGGGCACCGATGCGAAGAAGCTCTTTGATCATAGGCTATCAAGGAAAGACAAAGAAAGAAAATGTCGGTATGGGAAAAATGACGACACATAGGAGCAAACGGAGAAAATATAAACAGCGACAAGCGCATTAAGAACTTACGTCATCCAAGAGAGGGTTAGAAGAGCTACTCGATTGAAGAGTAAGCTCCGGGATTGTTTCAACCCTTGCCCTTTTTGGTGAAGGGACAAGGGGGCTTGAAGGAGGAGTAGCAGCGCCGACGTTCTGTCGAGGAGGCGAAGTTTCTTCTCCTTCAACTGGCGTCTCCGAGGCGACTAATGTATGTGACGTACTCGTTCGAGCAGCCACATCAGCAGTTGGTACTTCTTCTTCATCATCACTACGAGTAAATGTCGACAACATAAAAAGCAAGATAGACAAAAATCTTCAAGTACAAATAAACAGAGAAAGGTACTTACGAACTGATGAGAGTCTCGAGGTATGGATCATAAGCTGCCTTTTGGCGAGAAGGAACAGCTTCTTCGGCTTTGGAGGTGCCGGAATCTTCGGCATCATTCCTTTTCCTTTTGTTCCTTGGAGAAACAGCAGGAGGAGGAGATTGTGCCGACGCAGTGGCTTCAGAGGCATCCTCCTTTTCGTCAGATCCCGCAGATTTTCGAGATTCTGCGGGTTCATTTGCAAAAGAGGGGGCATCTTGGTTATCATCGGAGATAACGGCCCTTTCTTCGACTTCCCCACCTTCAGGAAGAGGAGGAAGTGAAACAAGATTTGGGTGGTCCTATATAAAAATAAGGAAGGATGTCAGAAAGGAGTAACAACACAAATAGCAAGGCAATAACAAATTAAGCGACAATGTTTACCTTAGGAAGCGCATTGGCGGCGCTGTATGGTTTTACGCGATAAGTGGAAGGGATAGAATCTTTCTTCTTGAGAGATGAAATTTTTCGGATAAGCCTATCCAAATCCTTGACTTCCAGATTCGTCGACAAGCGATCTGTGTCTTCATCGCCAGCATAATTCCAGAAAGGGTTTTTGCGAGCCTGAAGAGGCTGCACTCTAGTCCTAAGGAAATACGCCGTAATTTGGATGCCTGATAATTCTTTTCCACGAGTATTTTGCAACTCATGGATGCGAGTCATCAGGGCCTCTGTCGAAGTTCTTTCTTCCTCGGTAGCTTCTGCGTCCCAAGAACGGCGGCGAAGGATTTTCTCGGCACCGTCAAAAGGAGGAATGTTGTCTTCGGCGCATCCATGGTTTTCTTCACGAATATATAACCACTTCTTGCGCCACCCTTGAACGGAGTCAGGGAGTTTGACGTCGAAGTAGTTGACAGAGGAGCGAACAGAAATAACAACGCCGCCTATATTATAGGCGACATTGGCAGAGCCATTACGGCGACAGAAGAAAATGCGCTTCCATAATGCCCAGTTAGGCTGGACACCAAGGAAGGCTTCGCAGAGGGTGATGAAGATGGAAATGTGAAGGATAGAGTTGGGCGTGAGGTGGTGAAGTTGGAGACCATAAACATAAAGTAACCCCCGAAGAAAAGGGTGAATGGGGGCGGAAAGACCGCGGATGAGGTGATCAACAAAACTTACCCGATACCCCATTGGAGGGGTTGGGTAGCTTTCTTCACTGGGGAAGCAAACCGCTTTGGGTTTCTTGCTAATCCCCAGCTTCTTCAAGAGATTCAGGTCCTGGTTCGTGATCTTGGACCTCTCCCACTCCGCGGCTCCTAGATCCGCGGCAGCCATCGATGAATCAGGTGTGCTGTGCCTGGTCAAGCGACGCGGTGGCATCAACAATGGCGGAGGAGTGTAGCTGCGAAGAGAAGAGCTCTGGGAGCTGTGGAGCGCAGGAGGAAGTTTTGCAGAGGAAAGCAGGGGAACGGCGCGAGCGGAAGTGTTCGAGGAAGAAGAAGGGGATCTTATATAGAGGTGCGGCGAAGCGGCGGACCGTTGGATGGAAAAAGAATGCGGGAGATGATCACCACGTGGAAACAAGGGTAAAAAGGTATTTTAACATTGACGAGGTTACAGAACGTGTGCCAGAAAAAGGGGAGAACATGTGTCCCCCACTTGCACGACGTGTCCGTTAGATCAGGAATTGGGACCCACAAGGCAGCGAAAGAAGCGGTAATGGTCAGTTTCCAAAATAGAAATCGTGGCTATCATCAGCAATGACGTCGTCAAGATAAAAGAAAAGCTCGACTATGAGGTTTCAAAAGTTTATCGACAACATAAGATTATCTCGGGAGCTTTTGATCAAATACAAGTTTTTGCCCAAACGCTCGGGGGCTACTTTGGAAAAAAGAAAATTCGAGTCTGACAAGATAGAAATGGCGAGAGCCTATGATCAAATACAAGTATTTGTTCATAGCCTCGGGGGCTACTCCCATCGGGAGCGCTGGTCGCGCACCCGATAAATATAAAAATATCGAGAAGGATTATAAATATAGCGGCAAAGGATACTAATCTGTGGAGCCTACACCCAAGCACAAGTCCTTGGCTGTAGCCTCGGGGGCTACTCCCATCGGGAACGCTGTTCGCGTGCCCGATGAATTTTTATTAAAAGAAAGAAGTACGAGTGAGTATATTTCGAGTTATACAGATAACTCTACATATACTCCCATCGGGAAGACAAAAAAAAGTCATCAAATATGACTCGATAAAATGTGCTATTCCAGCAGTCGAAAAGCACTCGACAAAATATTCTCAGAGCGCTAAAAGTCGCGAATAAATCTCTGAATGCCGCAAAACTTTGCGAAGGTAAGACCCCAGATCCGTTCTGAGCGGCGTGGCACCGTCTCTGACGGCGGATTGCTACTTTTTTCCGTATCAACAGATACGAAGAAAAATCCTAACGGACGCGTTAGGTACCCGATAAAATATGACTGGGACTCGACAGAATGGTAAGACCTTAAGCGGCACCTGTCGAAGTTTACACCAGTATCCCGAGATCATGTCCGGGGACGTGATCTTGAAGTAGGTTTTTGCGGATTGCCACTAGAGCAGTTAACTAGTACCTGATCCGTCAGATGAACTAGCCCCAACTACCGTATCCCTGTACAACATAATATTTACATATCGAAAGATTATGTAATGAGTAAAATTGGAGATTTTCCTTGATTCTTCGATTCAAGAAAAATCTCGGGGGCTACTGACATAGGCATCCCCAATGGGCCTGCCAAAGATGGTACCCGGGGTTTATTCAAGGCCCAAGACCCGAAGAATAAGAAGACTTGGAAGCCCATTTAGTGTTAAGGAAAGATAGTTTGTATTAGGAAAGATAGAGACTTGTAATCTTACGAGCTGGGTACGAAACCCTCTCGAACTCTGTAACTTGTGTATTACGAAATCCTCGGCTCCGCCTCCTATATAAGGGGGAGTCGAGGGACAAAGAAAGGGATCGAATCTACTGTCAACATAACCCTAGTTTTCATAATCGTCGAGTACTTTTCGCCTGAACCTTCGAGATCTACTTGCCCTCTACTTCTAGCAAAACCCTAGTCTACAATCTGTAGGCATTGACAAAACAATCCTTTGTCATCGACTCCCCCTTATATAGAGGGTGGAGCCGAGGATTTCGTAATACACAAGTTACAGAGTTCGGGAGGGTTTCGTACCCAACCCGTAAGATTACAAATCTCTATCTTTCCTAATACAACCTATCTTTCCTTAATGCTAAATGGGCTTCCGAGTCTTCTTATTCTTCGAGTCCTGGGCCTTTAGTAAACCCCGGGTACCATCTTTGGCAGGCCCATTGGTGATGCCTATGTCAGCGAGAGCAAACGGAGAGGCCATCAAAGATGATGCCTTCGCAGGGGAACGACGCCAATAGCCGCCGCCATCATCCGCCAAGAACGGTCAAGGCGCGGTGTTCACCGGTGGCCTTCGCCGCTAGCTCGTCGTCGACTATATCTTCATCGCCGGGGTAGAGGGATCTCGTGATCCTCCACCACAGCAACCAGCCGACCTCCTCCGGCGAAGAAGAAGGCCGCCTCCACCGTTGAACCCAAGGCTGCTGCCCCGGGCGACCTCGTACCGCGGGAGAAGCCCAAGATCATCGCCCCGCACCGGTGAGAGGCGGAGGGGATGGCGTTGTCCGCCACCACCGGCATCACTACAAGAAAAGTTCTGATAGACAACGTCCCAAAATCGTCAACTAAGGGGCATTTTTCGTCGCCTATGGGCCTAACCCGACGATATGGGTTCCGTTGTCGAAACTGCGTCAGGCAAAGTCCAACGACGATTTTTTCGGTCCGTCGCGCTTGGGCGCCCTTCCGCCACGGAAAATCGGACCGTTGCGGAAGTGTTTTCGGGAGCCCGTTGACTGCTGACGTCATGCAAACTGACACGTGGCAGACGCCGTTAACTGCCAGTTAACGGCGTTAACCGGCTGAAACCCCGTGGTAGATGGTAGGCCCACACGAGGCCTGCCACGTCTTAAGCGGGCCGGGCCAGATGACATAGTTTGACCGGTCAACTATATAGCTGGGCTGGTCCATTAGTTACGTGGGCCGGGCCTAACCTCTAATGTTGACTGGTCAAAACTTAAATGGGCCGGCCCATTTAACATGTGGGGTCCACCTTACAGTGCCGGCCCAAGAAGCAAGTGGGCGGGCCAAAAACACAGTGGGTCCCACTTTCTGTTAAAAGGCCGGCCCATTTAGTGTGTAGGGTCCACCGTATAGCAAGTGGGCCGGCCCAACAAGCTAGTGGGCCGGGCCAAAAACACAGGTGGGTCCCACTTTCCGGTTTAAGGGTCGGCCCATTTAGTATGTGGGGTCCACCATATAGCAAGTGGGCGGCCCAACAAGATAGTGGGCCGGGCCAAAAACAGGTGGGTCCCCTTAAAGGGCCGGCCCATTTAGTATGTGGGGTCCACCATATAGCAAGTGGGTGGCCCACCAAGCTAGTGGTAGGGCCAAAAACACAGGTGGGTCCCACATTTCTGTTAATGGGCCGGCCCATTTGGTATGTGGGGTCCACCATATAGAAAGTGGGCGACAACAAGATGTGGGCTGGGCCAAAAACACCAGTGGGTCCCACCTTCCTATTAAAGGGCCGGCCCGTTTACCATGTGGGACCACCATATAGCAAATGGGCTGGCCCAACAACATAGTGGGCCGGCCCAAAAACACAGGTGGGCCCCACTTTCCTGTTGAAGGGCCGGCCCAATTAGTATGTGGGGTCCACCATGTAGCAGGTGGGCCGGCCCAACAAGATAGTGGGCCGGGCCAAAAATACAGGTGGGTCCCACTTTCCTCTTAAAGGGCCGGCCCATTTAGTATGTGGGGTCCACCACAAAAGCAAATGGGCTGGCCCAACTATTTAGTGGGCCGGCCCAGTAGTATGTGGGGTCCACCTTAATGCAAGTGGGCCAGCCCAATTAGAGTGTGGGGTCCACGGTAAATCAAATGGGCTGGCCCAAGAAGTAAGTGGGCCAGCCCGTTTAGTTGCTGTTTATATGCCGGCATAATATGCGCTTTAGGATTTTGCGGGCAGGCACATATGTGATTTTGCTTAATTGGGCCGTTTAAGGGATGGGAATTCGTGATTTAGATACTGAGAATATTTACGCAGCATTGATTTCTGTCGAATAGCCTCACTTACCACAAGCACCAAAGAAAAAATGCGCGAAAGAACTATAAAAACTAACTAAATATTACATCAGCTGCAAGGCATTGAAAAAAATATTACAGAACCCAGAGAAATTGAATGGTAATTAAACCTAGCAATACAATGAAGCGATCCGGCAATCTTTTAAGTTGTCCATGCAGCACCTATATCTGAAACAAAGACATTACAAGTTAAGACAGCAACAATGGAAAGGCAAAGACACTACAATATTGTTTGCCAAAGAATTTGGAACTCATCATTTCGTCGTTATAACAAGATCATTGTAATGCGCACAATAAGCAAACAAAGAGTGCATGCCGCATACCAACAGCCAATATAACAGAGCATGTTAGAATGAAACAGCAGACTTACTACTGTCGAGTCCCATGCAAACCAACATGTTCAGGGAGTACAAAATTGGCATGAACAACATAGTAGCAGGCTATAAATTTTGTAACGACGACTGAGCAAGATACAGAATATAGTGGGATCACCTGTGAACTTGTATAAGAGGGAATGCAAACCAATATGTTCAGCATTCCATATGTGAGCGTCATGCCAAGTCAGAGAAACAAGTCGATAATGCAGCTTTTGAAGAACAAGATGGCACACAAAATTATTATCTAGTAATATGACAAGTTTATTTGTACTACAGGCTTAGATAGCAGAGTGATAGCATGCCAAACTAAGTCCTTACTTTGTTAGCTTACAATGAACTAGATACAAAACAATGGCATCACCTGTAGTACAGGGAATGCAAGCCAACATGTTCATGGAGTAAAAAATTGGCACAAACAACATAGTAGCAGGCCATAATTTTTGAAACAACATCTGAGCAAGATAAAGTTATGATGGCTAGATCTACAGAGCAGGGAATGTAAACCAAATATAGAAGTTACGATGCCAAAAGCTATAGAGCAGGGAATGCGAACCAACATGTGCAATTACTTAAAATTGGCCATGAACTAAATAATAGCAGGATGTTACTATAATAGCTAGGAATAAAACAGATAGGAGTTATAATGGCATCACTGATAAACTTGTAGATAAGGGAAAAAAATCAATTTGTTTCGGGATATAAAGTTGTAATGAGCAACACATAGAGGATAGTTAATGCTACGGCTTAGGATGGACCAGAAACGGAATATAGTGGGATCTGAACTTGTAGAAAAGGGAATGCACACCAATATGTTCACAATTCTATATGTGAGCGCCATGCCAATTAAGAGAAACAAGTTAATATTGCAGCTTTTGAAGAATCAGATGGCAGACAAAATTATGATGGAAGTTGCTGCTGTGACGAGTTCAAATAAATTTGTACTGCAGGATGGCAGAGCGATAGCATGCAGGAACTAATAGCAGGCAGTTAATTTGTACTGCAGGATGGCAGAGCGATAGCATGCAGGAACTAATAGCAGGCAGTTAGCTTACGACGAAGTAGATAGAAATAACAATGGCATCACCGTAGTACAGGGAATGCAAACCAACATGTTCAGGGAGAACAAGATTGGCATGAACAACGAATGAGCAAGATAGAAGTTATGATGGCTACATCTACAGAGCAGGGAATGCAAACCAAAATGTTCAATCGCTTGAAGTTAGCAATGAACTAGAAAATGGCAAGGTGTTACGGTCATAACTAGGAATGAACTAAAAGAGCTTCAGACAAACAGGCATCTGAACCCAGAACATGGCGCTAAAACAAGGGACTTACATTAGGAGAAGCACTCTGTGGGAATCACAGCAGATCTTCCTGGGGTTGATAGATCCGGTGATGAAGTACACTACATGTGCTCCTTGGGGTTGGAGAGACGGCCATTAAACTTCATGGTTACTCATCTAATCTGCAAAGACGTAACGGCGCGTCGTTAGCACAAACAGGTTCCCCCAAGATTAAACAAGAACTTGCAGGCAAGCAATAGAAAAGCGACAGTAGAAGAGTTTAGATCATGGACGGCGCCGGTGAAGCAGATTCGGTTCATGCACATCGGTGTCGGTGAGCAAGATCCGATGCGGTGGACGATGCCGCAGCTGAAGCGACTGCGGTAGGCTGCTGGATGAGCATATGGTTTCGAGGTTCGGCGGGGATGATCCGGTCCGGTTGATGACGGCGTCGATGAAGCGGCTCCGGCAGGCAGCCGGATGACGAGGATCGCGAGGGCTCGGGTAGGCCAGGGAAGTCCGGCGGGGATGTTCCGGTGCGGTGGTCGTGGAGGTGGTAGAGAGAGGGACTTGGGAAGTTCCGGTGGGTGGTCTGAGGGAAATGAATTTTTTTGGGAGGGTTTCCGGGGCTAGGGAGGTGGTGATCCAAAAAATGACGGGCAGACCCCCCCACCAACCGACTTTCTGTCATCTCCACAAGGGTAGAATGGGAATTTGAAAGCGTGTGAATTTTTTGTATTTTGTGGGCGGGAAGTTTTGCCGCTATGAGATTTTGAATTTGGCTAAGGTCCAAGTATAATGATAAAAAATTGTGAGACCGTACTAGTACCTCTGTTCAAGGCCGAGTGCAAAATCAAATCATCATCACCTTGAATATCGGTTACTATCATCGTGTTCTATCTTCTTATCCCATTCAAAAACACGCCTGAAATATTTCTAGATTGGCGGGAGATTTTGCCGCCCGACTGAGATTTGATTTTGAATATGGCTATGGTCAAGTAATATAATATAATACTAATATAAAGACGGTACACCTGGTTAAGTACTAATTGCTCTGCTTCGGCAGTTAAGGCCAGCAGCCACATCAAGCCATCATCATTACAAACAAAATCAGTCAAATCTAGAAGCTAGTATAGGATAAATTCACAGCAGCATAATAAATCCAGAAAACTAAGTATAATACTACATAAACTGCATACAAGAGCCAAAAGCAGCCAATAACAATGTTAATGTTCACGACAAACTAATCTGAAAATAATACAAGACACAATGTATGGCCAACATGAAGATTAGGATACCCCAGGATGAACGAATATGTTCTTCATTCAGCATATATTTCTTCGTCACTCCATTGAAGGAAATTTTCATTGAACTCCTTCCGTCTGCAGTGTGCAGCCAATACATCCTCCAAACGGTATGGCCTTTGTTCATTTCTCATACCGTAGTTTCCTAATCTATTCACATGTATTGGCCACTCATCCCAGGCCTTTATATCATCAAAGTACTCTCTGATATAACCAAAATCTGTGTAGTAGATGCAGCCAGGTCGAAGTGTCGGGTGCACTCTGGTGTCGACGGAGATACACCGGATATAATGGACGAAGAAGGCACGACTGCCAATGTTATTGACGGCATGGAGAGAGCGGCTCTCAGTGTCCACACGGTACACCAATGGTTGACCTTCCTCCAAATGCTTGTTGTCCAACAACACAAGCAGCAGAGCACCATCCGACTCCACAAGGTAGAACTTGTTATTTCCAAGTTCTGGAAATGAAAATAGTGTATCCATTTTGACAGTGCTCGCACGCTGCTCCAACTGGACATTGTTGGTGCACACTAATTTTCCGAACTCAAAATTGTTCACAGCTATTGCATACAATTCACCATTGAACGGGGTAATGCAACGCAGACAATGGTGCTCGATCGAAAATCTTCCTTCTCCCCAATCTTCATCTATACCCTTAGTTGGAGTGCTCTCATCGACCCAAGCAATTTCCGCCGGGTAATCTTTGGAAACGAAGACCATAGTCGGGGACTTCATCACAGCGACTGACTTCAGAATAACGTTTGGCATATGCGCCTCAAACATAGTATTCAATGTCTTTGTGAGTGGGTTCAGAAGCCGTATCTTGTGCGGCTGGTTCTTCTGGGCAAGCACGATGACGCCACGGCAAAAGCCGACAAAGTAGTATCTAAAATATATTGATGAAGATAACATTCAGCACTAAGATGTTTACGATTGAAAATAAAAATAGATTAACTCTATAGATATGGAGGAATTTGAGCCTTACACTGGAAAAATATCTGCACTCAGTTTTCCCCTCGAGTACTAATACTGGCTAGTGCATTACCTCATAAAAAAAAATACTGGCTAGTGCAATATACTCAGTTTTACCCTCAAGTGGCTGATCAACAGAGAGTCAACAAATGGGATTAAGCTATCTAATTGAGTAATTTCATGCGCAAAAAAAAATCATAGTGCCTCCTACTCATGGAGTCTTGTTAAGAAGAGGAGGTCTAATACGTGGAAAACAGAATAGCACACCACAGGTCCGAAATGATGGAAAGGGCTAGGCAATCCACTTATTATAGAACTCAACAAAAACCACATGGAACTATATTAAACTTATGCAGTAGCCAACGCAACCAAAAGTCAGAAGTGCAGGCTGAATCCCAAAGGCACAACACAAAAAGGAAACTTGCAACCTTATATAAAAGGGGCTATGCAACCCACTTATATACACATTAACAGCCATCCTCGTGTGTGACAAGAGAAATTCAACACTGGATTCGGAGGTAGGCACATGAAGCTTTACAAGGGCCAATGGGGCACCAACAATTTAAGGATGAATTGAACCACACCGTCAACAATTCAAACTCGAGACCTTGGCTCTAATACCATTTAAGTTCGAACGGATTGAAAAGGCTAGGCAACCAATTTCTAAAACATCCACAGGAACAACTACCAAGTTGATCCCAGCCGTAGATAAATGCATCCACCAACAAAATAGGAACAGTGCCTCAGTCTCAGTAAACATTTCACAATACCAAGGTACTCACATGTCAATGTCAGTGTTTTCATCTCCAATTATCTATGGCATTTTATTAGTCTTTTGAGAGATTATAACAAACTTGATTGGCCTCCTGCAGTAGGGCATCACATGCTTCTGATCTCGATCTCAACATGTCAACTTGGTTTCTTAACACATCTGCTGCAGCTCGTTCTATTTGGATTTGTTCCTCCAGAACTTGTGCAGAGAAAGACTTGGACTTGGACTTGGACTTGGACTGCAAAAACCCAGCATTTCGCAGGAAAGTGTTTTTGGTGATATCTTTATTTTTAAGTACCATGGTAAATGTCTCCATACATTCTTCTAGAGTTTTTTCCATACCATCTTTCCCGGGTTTTGCCATCTCCAATTTCATATTTGCCTGAAAAGTTTTGAGTCGTGTAAAAATAAAAGTTATTACAGAGAAACATGCAGACGGTAGATTTAATGTGTATGAACTACTTCTAATCCTACAAGTTGGTATGCCTGATTACACATCAAATGCATTTTCACAAAAACGCCTACAAGATCATATTGACATATTGCTCCTACAAATTGGCAAGTGTGTAGTTAAAAAATTTAAATCATAAAGAAGACTTACAATAACACTTTCTGCAAGTTCTCCTATCACATTATGTTTGTTCTTCTGGCATGCCTCGAACTGCTCTGCCAGAGTCATCTCTTTGTCTGGTTGCATGTTGTTTGCATGATCTACTTTCTGCATTTTTGTACAATCATATGGAGATCAAATAACGTGGTTGAAATGGAGGATGGAAATATAACATGCACACGGAGTTCTACACAATTTACGAGTAACATATGTAGCAGTACAGACCAGCGGGGCATTACTTTTTGCCAGAGATGCCCAACCAAGTGACGAGATCCTGTACGGCTTGGTAAACGTTGTTTCAAGCGGTTAGCCTGGTTCCTTTTAGACAACGTCTGCAAAAGGAGACTAGTGAGACACTGGCGCAAAATAAGTATTCGGAATTTAATCTGGTTTCACGGTCCTCATAAGCCATACCACATTCTTTGGATCAGACCAATGCTTGACAAGATCTCCCCACTGCTCGTCAGTCATACAGGGTGCAGGAGACTTTGTTCGAACATTGGCAGTAATCTGGCCAGTGAAGTATGTCGCCTTAAGCTTATAGCGGTGCTGGCGCAACAATTCTTTGAATATGGAAGCGATGACAAACTTTACATCCTCATTATCCTCATCGAATTCAAACCTTAACTGCTCACAACGGTGGAATGATTGGTGAGTTATATAGCATAGAAACAACAGTAAGCTACAAGAAATGGGACAGATCAATGTGGAATAATTTATCATTACCAGGAGAAGCATGACTTACGTGTAAATTATGCACTAAACTCTCGAACTGTGAAGGGGTGTCAACGTGCTGCTTCCACAATGGGAAGGTAGGAAGTTCATTCCTGATAAAATGGCCAACCTGTGATACAAGATATGAAGATTCATGCGGATGAAGTGGCCTTCTGCCACCTACAATAGATGTGATGCGAAATCTTGAACCCATTCCGGAAATCTTAGCTGCAAGTTTTTTTCCTACCGTTGGCCCCCTCGTTTTTATTGATCGTGGCGAACCTACCAAGTTAAGCATTACATCAAGCTATCATGGTATATAGATACATAAGGGAGCATTAAACTACAAGTCTTGAAAAAAGTATTACCTTTTTTGGCGTGGGTCTCATCATCGGGAGAGGAGTTGTCTTTCGCAGGACTAAGGGTCGGAGGGAGATCATCACCAGTTTGCTGGTGTTGTGGCAGCACTGTTTGGACATTTGAGGCTGTATCATCTGGGACTAGCATCATGTGTCCTTGGCCATTATTACCTACCACCACTCCTGATGGTGCCAATTCTTGGCTAGAATTTGCTGTGGAAACTGGTTCTGTTGGCAATTGTTGCTGAGAAACAGTATTGGCAACTGGTGGTTGTGGAATGTGTGGGCTGGTACATGCTGGGGCTACTTCTGTCTGATTCGATGGTTTGTGGTTTTTACGAGACCTTTTACTGTTATCATTCTTGGCCTGTTCGCCACCTCGTGTCAGTCTCTTGTTAGACCTTGTAATAGGAGGAGCAGCACGAGCATCAGGCTTAACTCTTTTTTTATTACGCACTGTCACCCATCCTCCGGTATCAGCCTGAGGTTCCTGTTGAGTGTTCTTCCTCCTATTCGTTCTTGAAAAGTTCTTTCCCGAATCTGCAGATGCCTGTCACACATAAATGATATTTCAATGTACAATATTATATGATGATGATATGCAGATGGAATGGAAAAACAGTCAGGCAACATATGCCAAAACATATATGAGGCGTTAACTAAGCAGGAAAAATTGTAGTAATGAGATTGAACATGGCATGGGTAACATATTTGGTAGGACTGGGATACAACAAATGGAAGTTGGGACAAATAATTCGATGACAGGACAGAGAAAACTCACCTTGTTGTGTTGCAGACGATAGTCGACCAGGGCATCTTCCTGAGTCAGCTCGCCATCACAATCAGCAGGATCAAATTCTGAATCAGAGGAATGTTCCGTATCCTTTGTGAGGGAGGTGGGTGGCGTTTTTGCACTAGACCTTGTAGAAGGATGTAGTGTTAGGCCCAACGAGGCTGCAACTCGGCTATTATGCAGAATAGTTTGCCTCCGTTGCTCTTCGTACTCATTCTCGAGTGGAAGACCTAACATGCATTGGCGAGAAATGCAGATGAGATTTATCATGGAACTGTGCATATAAGAACAAATTAATAGTAGCAGTGAGACTGCTCAAAAGGTGTAATGACAAACAAACTATGGCTCAAAAATAATTGATGTTCATATTGTCAAGCTTCATGCACTAGCCAACGCAACCGGAAGTCCGGACTGATGGAAAGGGCAAACAAATTATGGCTCAAAAATAATTTATGTTGGGCAACAAAGGGCAGCAGCAACAATTTTTAGGATAAGTATGATGTCAAGCTTCATGCAGTAGCCAACGCAACCAAAAGTCCGAACTGATGGAAAGGGCTAAGCAATCCACATATAGACTCAAACACATATAAGTGTCATTTTCATGCCAATGGTTAACCATATGGAATGGCGTGTGCTTAATATAATTGCCTAGGGTCTTCCAAATTCCAACAGATCGATCTATTGGATGAACTTGCTAGAGCATGCAATTCGAAATGGTATCAGACCTACAAGGTCCTGAGTTCAAATCCTAGCAAGTAGCAACGCAGTATTCAAAATAAATATTTGCAGCCTTCCTAAAAAAATATCTAATGATACATGCCTAAGGCTCGGTCTATTGAATGAGTGGTTTTATCACTTAGCACCACAAGTTGGGGATTTTTAATCACAAAACACCAACATTTGGGGAAATTATTTCACATAACACATTATTTGTCATTAGTCGGCTTGACAAGAGCATGACCCTACAGCGTGACACCAATTTACAGTACGTGAGCATGTTTGCTACAAACAAATGAATTTTGGTGTGAAATTTTGTAGACACTCTGTGGAAATGAGAATATGAGTCACACTTGTTACATATGCTACACACAAATGAATTACCATATGACAAATATCCACAAGAAATTATAACCACACAAGAACATGAGATTTGGGTAATATATTCTGTACCAGCATAAGGTTTTGATAATGTTTACCAATACAACTACCCTGGACATAAGATTTTATTTTGAACTGTCTGGACTTAAGATTTAACAACTAGTGTTGACAAACAGCTTTGTATTTGCGTTTAACAGCAAATACCACAAAATAAAGTCTAATTGTCTTTCTCCTGCGGTCACTCTTAAACTGACGGTGGCCGGAGGTCACTAATGGGCTATCAAACAGAGATCATGTATTCTGCGAAACAATTACCCCAAATGTTAGTGTTTTGTGATACAAATTTCTAGGGTTGTGGTTCTGTGATAAAAAAATCCTGAACTTCTGGTGTTAAGTGATAAAACCTCATTGGATGAACTGGCTAGAGCATGCAATTCCACATGGCGCACACAGAGTTGCAAATAGAAAAAAATACAGGCAGTTTAATACTATCAATAAATTGCTCTCCTAGCTTGACTGCTATCATAACCTTTGTAATACGTACTACCACCATCCCGAAGTTTTTATCAAAAATCATTAACATGCAAAATACAAATTTAATATCATTAAATAGATAACGAATATATTTTCGTACGGTATCTACAAAATATTATATTTCTTGATAGATTGTTCTGAAAGTTTGGTCAAACTTTACTTGGTTTGACTTTTATAAATAAGCCTTCAGGTTTGGGGTGGAGGTAGTAATGTAGTATACTTCAAACCCCAAAAAAGTACCGCACAGAAGTGATATTTGGAAAAGAAATGCGTAACGAAAGCGGACATAAGCTCTGCCTCTCCATCAGCAGATGTAAGGTTACGATCAGCAGAGTTCCGAGATAAAAAAAATACAGGCAGTTTAATACTATCAACAAATTGCTCTGCTAGCTTGACTGCTATCATAACCTTTGTAAAATGCATACTTCAAACCCCCAAAACATATCACACAGAAGTGATTCTCGGAAA
Source organism: Lolium multiflorum (assembly GCA_030979885.1). Lineage (NCBI taxonomy): Eukaryota > Viridiplantae > Streptophyta > Magnoliopsida > Poales > Poaceae > Lolium > Lolium multiflorum. The sequence goes on from CM061749.1 coordinate 152,305,312, forward strand.
AGAAATGCATAACGAAAGCGGACATAACCTCGATCTTCCTCTCGATCAGCAGATGTAAGGTTAAGATCTCATATAGCTACGCGGCAAACAACTATCTACACTGATCTAATATCAGCAAGAATGCATTGCAAGAAAGCAACGAAAACTAGTGTAAGAAATCAAATGCATATAACAAAAGCGGACATGTAAAGTATTCATCAACCTTCGTCTGAGGCCCGGGCGGATTTACTCTTTGGTTGGGGGTGGTCGACTTTGGGGCCGCGTTTTTTGCCCATCTCGATCTCCGGTGAGGTGGACTACAGAGTCGGGGAAGCAGATCCGGAGGAGATATGGCGCGGTGAACGTCGGCGTCGAGGAAGCTAATCCGGCTTGCTAGGCAGCAAGGGAGCCGGTAAAACGTGGTCGGTCACTACGGTGGCCGGTGAGAAGGCAGTGATGGTGAGGAGGGGCGGTGGGGCACGGCCGTCGTCGTGGGAGTGTGCCTGGTAGAAGCATGAGAAAGATGTGGTGTTCGAATTGTGCTCTACAGGGAAATATCCTCTGTGGACCGATGCATTGAAAAAAAATTTCTACCGCAAACAAACAAAACCAAGATCCAATCTAGGAAAAACGCCAGATCTAATCTACTAGATTGAAGCAACGAGACGGATTGGATCTACATACCCTTGTAGATCGCTAAGCGAAACGAGATTGAATCTCGTGGTGGATGTAGTCGATCACTTGCCGCTTGCAAAAGCGCGTAGAAGATCTTGACGGTGCCACAGTCGGGCAGCACCTCCGTACGGTCACACGTACAGCTCGATGAAGACACCTCCTCCTTGTTCCAGCAAGCGGGGAGATGTGGTAGATGGGATCTAGTCCAGCAGACGACGGCGTGGTGGTGGAGAGTTTGCGCGGACAGGGCTTCGCCTATTCGTGTTGGGTGGAAGAAACTAGGTAAAAAGTGGAGCAAATACAAATGGAGCAGCCAAAAACTGATCGTTTGCGTCCCGTGCTTCTTTTATAGGTGTAAGGCGGTTGATGGTTTGCTTGAAACCCAAAAACCGATCGATCGGATCGATCGCTGCAAGCCTGCAAGGCAAGTTTTGCCTTTCCTTCCACGCACACGCACAAAGCCATCTTGCTGGCCAAGGCTTGCTCGCGTGAGCAACTCCTGCGTTGGCCCTTGGCCTCGTGTGCATGCGGCAGCGGCCCATGGCCGAGCTTTGCCTCTTTTTTTTCTTTTCTTTGCCTCTTTTCTTTGATAGTTTGTCTATGAGCTACTTAATTGGCCCATTAGCAAAACTTCTCATAGACTACTTTTAGCCCCACATTTATTTCTAATAAATAAATTAATATTAATATTTACTAATTCAATTAATTAATAATCATTAATCATCTTCCGGAACAATTCCGTAACTCTCCAAAACTATTTCTTTAATCCCGAAACTACCCCTAGCAACATCGCAACCTTAAGTGTGTCACCCTACGGTTCGAGAATGTGCAGACATGACCGAGACGCCTCTCCGATCAATAATCATCAGCGGGACCTGGAGATCCGTAATGACTCCTACATATTCAACGATGAACAATGTGATCGAATGAACCATATACATACGATACCGATTCCCTTTGTCACACGATATTTTACTTGTCCGAGGTTTGATCATCGGTATCTCTATACCTTGTTCAACCTCGTCTCCAACAAGTACTCTTTACTCGTACCGTGGTATGTCATCTCTTATGAACCATTCATATGCTTGCAAGCTAATTAGACGACATTCCACCGAGAGGGCCCAGAGTATATCTATCCGTCATCGGGATGGACAAATCCCACTGTTGATCCATATGCCTCAACTCATACTTTCCGAATACCTAATCCCACCTTTATAACCACCCATTTACGCAGTGGCGTTTGATGTAATCAAAGTACCCTTCCGGCATAAGTGATTTACATGATCTCATGGTCGAAAGGACTTGGTAACTATGTATTGAAAGCTTATAGCAAATGAACTTAATGACGTGATCTTATGCTACGCTTAATTGGGTGTGTCCATTACATCATTCACATAATGATATAACCTTGTCATTAATAACATCCAATGTTCATGATCACGAAACGATGATCATCTATTAATCAACAAGCTAGTTATACAAGAGGCTTTACTAGGGACTTCTTGTTGTTTACATAACACACATGTATCAATGTTTCGGTTAATACAATTATAGCATGGTATATAAACATTTATCATAAACACAAAGATATATAATAACCAATTTATTATTGCCTCTTGGGCATATCTCCAACAATATCCTCTGTGGACCGATGTTTATAGGCCGACGAGCAAACCGCAGGTTTTGGGGTAGCTTGAAAATGGGACGCGCCAACAATTTCGGCGCGTGTTTTGCGGCAGAGATGAAAGTCACCCATAAGAAACTTTCCTCATGGATGCTTGTTGCTTGGTCGTGTGGACAACATATATAGTGGGAGATGCCCATAGCTAGCTAGGCCATTCATATCAAACTCGAGTGATTATCACTAAGTTTACAATGAATATATTTCATGACACTTGATATTGGCCGGATAGTAGAAAATATATTTCATGACTATCGATCCCATATTAGTTAATTTATATTATTTCAATTGCTAAAATATTTTCATATTCTTTTAGAGTTCTAAAAACACACTACACAATGACAATGGATATCACTACCTTCTAGGTCCCGGTCATCAGATTTAGAGTAAAGTAGCTTAGCGACAGATTTAGACCTTTGTGCAACAAATACATGAGTTGGTGATATGTGCAAAAGAACAGGTTAAGTGAGTGTTTTGTGCAACAATGACAACAATAAGTGGAGTTTCGATCGTGCAAAGGATAAAAGGTGGAAGAGGGATCACACGGAAGGAGAAAGAGAAAGGGAGAGCAGTGCCTCACGGGGCCGCTGTTATTTATGGTGAAAAGAAATGCTTCACTTTTTTCGGTGAGTGATGTTGACTGGCACACAGGGTTTCAGTTATGTAGACCTGCAGTGCAGGCTACGCGCCCGTCTAATATTCATTTTTTTCAGCGACAAAAGGGAGAGAGAGAGAGAGAGAGAGAGAGTCTTGACGACGCGTCTTTACTTAACAAAGAAGATTGCTGGGAGTTTGCCTACCTACCGCACGTGACTTGTGCTCACTGATGTGTGGGACCTACACGCATGGGACCACACGTAAGTGACCGACCTACTTTATTCTAGGGGTGCCCCTCAAGCTAATACATAGTCTGCAACATGAAACTATATTCGCTTATAAAATCTGAACTTTGAAATCCAATTTAATTTAAGTCTATTATTGGTCATATCAACTATCAAGTCTAAAATTACATTCTGAAACTTGTTCAACGCTTTCTCATGAATTATTATGGTAGTTTTTTAAAATCAAATGCTAATTGATTTGAGATAATAAAAAACATATATTATTGCACAACAATGGGATATTAAAATATCTATTTGTAAATAAAAATAAGAAGTCAATGTTGTGGTAAGTTAGGAGGTTCAAAGGGTAAACCAAATATAACGTTTTGTTCAATCTCATAGTTCATATTACCAAGTTTGATTATCCCTGGACAACATTGTTTGTTATAGTGTTCCCTAATTGGGCATGGTGGTGCATCTTGCCATTTCTAACAATGTTGATGACTAGACTTTTCAAGTTTTCGGTATAAAAAATCGTTTTTCATTTTCTAGATGATAAAATATGTTTTTTTGTGCATGGGGTAGAAAAGATATGGGTCAAAATGGCGCATCTACATTTTTTAAATAAATTACGCCATATTTTAATGACAAATCCCAAATTTACGGTTTTTAGTGCTTTCTAGCTAGTTTCGCACATTTAAATGACTTTATGCTGATTTATTGAAAGTAATTCAAATTTGAATTGTAGATATGTTATAACTTGGTCCTACAAGTCCCCATAAATAATTTTTATATACATATTACTTACTATATATAGAAACCAGCGATAGTACTGAAATATTCAACCCCTTTGCAGGATAATCATGTAAAACATTTTGACCTGGTTTTGAAATAAATAAATGAAACTGAAGAAAACCTGAAAAATGAAACCCTTCTACATGGAGTGTGCTTGTATGTGTTAGTTGACAGGGAAAATAAGAAACATGTGATAGGGTAGTGAAAAACAAAATGTCTTCACAAAGCGGACTATCGTGTATGAAGATTCATGGTTTGCAAGCCAAATGATATAGTTATGGCCATATTTGTGGCACAGTTTGTTACAATGTGCCCAAATTGGGCATGGTGGTGCATCTTGCCATTCCCAACAATGTTAATGACTAGACTTTTCAACTTTTCGGTATAAAAAATATTTTTTTCATTTTCTAGATGACAAAATATGTTTATTTTGTGAATGGTGTACATATAAGATACGGGTCAAACTGGCAACTCTACATTTTTTAGATAAATTACGCCATATTTTAGTGCCAATTCCCAACTTTTACGGTTTTAGTACTTTCAAGATAGTTTCGCACATTTAAACGACTTTATGCTGATTTACTGAAAGTAATTCCAATGTGAAATGTGGGGGTGTTATAACTTCGTCAAAGAAATCCCCCAAAAACATAGTTTAGGGTTGGGGGTAGATACGGAGTACATGATTTGTATGTTTTGAATATGTCTAGACCTTGTTTATCAACTTGAATGCTTAATTACTATATATATGACGTAAGAAGGCTATGTGCTTTGGGTTTTCATTTTTTTGATTTTTTCTGAATTTTTATGCTCATTTGAATCTTGGTCAAATCCTAGGTTTGACTAGGATTTAAACAAACTTAAAACATGAAAATGAAAAGGTAAGCCTGGATCCTTCCTAGTCACTCTAAAATTAAGCTTTTGGGAAGTTTTAGAAATTTCCATGTTTGAAACCCGAAACCACTTCTCTTCATGCTTGACTTCATAAGACAAAGTTAAGGGTTAGGGGTAGATACATGCCTTTTCTGTTTTGAATATGTCTAGACCTTGTTCATCAACTTGAATGCTTACTATATATATATATGACATAAGAAGGCTATATATATATGTGCTTTGGTTTTTGGTTTTTGTTTTTTCTGAATGTTTATATATGCCCATTTGAATCTTGGTCAAATCCTAGGTTTGACCAAGATTTAAACAAGTTTAAAACATGAAAGTGAAAAGGTAAGCATGGATCCTTCTTAGTCATTCTAAAATGAAGCTTTTGGGGGGTTCTTGAAATCTCAATGTTTGAAACCCAAAACCACTTCTCTTCATGGTTGACTTCATAAGACAGATGAGTTTAGGGTTATGGGGTAGATACATGATTTGTCGGGTTTGAATATGTCTAGACATGCTTGTTTATCAACTTGAATGCTTACTATATGACCTAAGAAGACTATGCATGTGCATTGGTTTTTCATTTTTTGTTCTTTCTGAATGTTTATGCCCATTTGAATCTTGGCCAAATCCTAGGGTTTGACCAAGATTTAAACAAGTTTAAAACATTAAAATGAAAAGGTAATCATGGATCCTTCTTAGTCACTCTAAGATGAAGTTTTTGGGAGGTTTTCGAAATTTCCATGCATGTTTGAAACCCAAAACCACTTCTCTTCATGTTTGACTTCATAAGACAGAGTTTAGGGTTAGGGCTAGGGGTAGATACATGATTTTCTAGTTTGAATATGTCTAGACCATGTTTATCAACTTGAATCTTGGCCAAATCCTAGGTTTGACCAAGATTTAAACAAGTTTAAAACATGAAAATGAAAAGGTAAGCCTGGATCCTTCTTAGTCACTCTAAAATGAAGCTTTTGGGAGGTTTTTGAAATCTCAATGTTTGAAACCCAAAACCATTTCTCATCATGCTTGACTTCATTAGATATAGTTTAGGGTTAGGTGTAGATACACGATTTGTCTGGTTTGAATATGTCTAGACCTTGTTTATCAACTTCAATTCTTACTATATGACATAAGAAGACTATATGTGCTTTGGTTTTTGATTTTTTAATTTTTTCTGAATGTTTATGCCCATTTGAATCTTGGTCAAATCCTAGGTTTGACCAAGATTTAAACAAGTCTATAACATGAAAATGAAAAGGTAAGCCTGGATCCTTCTTAGTCATTCTAAAATGAAGCTTTTGGGGGGTTCTTGAAATCTCAATGTTTGAAACCCAAAACCATTTCTCATCATGCTTGACTTCATTAGATATAGTTTAGGGTTAGGTGTAGATACACGATTTGTCTGGTTTGAATATGTCTAGACCTTGTTTATCAACTTCAATTCTTACTATATGACATAAGAAGACTATATGTGCTTTGGTTTTTGATTTTTTGTTTTTTTCTGAATGTTTATGCCCATTTGAATCAAGATCAAATCCTAGTTTTGACCAGGATTTAAATAATTTTAAAACATGAAAATGAAAAGGTAAGCCTGGATCCTTCTTAGTCACTCTAAAATGAAGCTTTTGGGAGGTTTTTGAAATTTCCATGTTTGAAACCCAAAACCATTTCTCATCATGCTTGACTTCATTAGATATAGTTTAGGGTTAGGTGTAGATACACGATTTGTCTGGTTTGAATATGTCTAGACCTTGTTTATCAACTTCAATTCTTACTATATGACATAAGAAGACTATATGTGCTTTGGTTTTTGATTTTTTGATTTTTTCTGAATGTTTATGCCCATTTGAATCTTGGTCAAATCCTAGGTTTGACCAATATTTAAACAAGCTTAAAACATGAAAATGAAAAGGTAAGCTTGGATCCTACCGTTGAATCCATAGGAAACTTTGTTCTAATGCACTATAATAATCAACCGAGTTTTTACACCAACAGGTCTGTCACTTACGTGTGGTGCCCATGCGTGAGGTCCCACACTTCAGTGAGCACAAGTCAGTGCAGTAGGTACGCAAACTCCAAGCCATCTTCTTTGTCAAGAGAAGACGCATCAGGATGCGTTTTGGAAGTCTGTGGGTCCTTCTGGATCCTTCGGTTGTCCCTCTCACAAAAAAAAACAAATCTCTCTCATTCTCGGCCTCGCTCGACTCGCTCGCTCGCTCGCTCGCACCTCCTGCTCACTGACAAACCCTGCACAAAAGTCAACATCATCACCCGAAAAAGGGGAGACACCATAATGCTCTCCCTTCTTCTCTCCTTCCGAGTGATCCCTCTTCCTCCGAGTTTCACTCGACGGGCAAACACACATGTGCTGCATAGTAATAATAATAAAAAGGTAGAAAAATCAACCTACGAATCTATAATTAAATACGTTAAACTAGGGTTTTGCCCAGTACTACAGATCAAGTTCATAAAAAATCCAACTACGGGGTTCGAACAACCCCATTTCTAATCCAAGATTTTTTCGACCTCATCCAAATGGCCTCAAACTATAGGGTTAATTAGCATCTAGTGCAGTATGTGTGAACATGTATGCACTATGTGTGCTATAACTTGTATGTCTTTCAAATTTGAACCAAATTTGAAATATATGAAATGGGGCTTTTGGCTTAAACGTTTGAAACCCAAAACGACTTCTCTTCATGCTAGGCATCATAAGACCGAGTTTAGGGTTAGGGGGTAGATACAGGATTTGTCTGTTTTGAATATGTCTATACCTTGTTTATCTACTTGAATATGCTTACTATAGATATATATGACGTAAGAAGACTATGTGCTTTGGTTTTTATTTTTTTATTTTTCCAGAATTTTTATGCCCATTTGAATCTTGGTCAAATCCTAGGCTTGACCAATATTTAAACAAGCTTAAAACATGAAAATGAAAAGGTAAGCTTGGATCCTTCTTTGTCACTCTAAGATGAAGTTTTTGGGAGGTTTTCAAAATTTCCATGTCTGAAACCCAAAAACACTTCTCTTCATGCTTGACTTCATAAGACAGAGTTTAGGGTTAGCCAGGGACAGGGTAGATACACGATTTTCTAGTTTGAATATGTCTAGACCATGTTTATCAACTTGAATGATCATTATATGACAGAAAAAAGGCTAGGTGCGTTTTTTATTTTATTTTATACCCATTTGAATCTTGATCAAATCCTAGTTTTGACCAGGATTTAAATAATTTTAAAACATGAAAATGAAAAGGTAAGCCTGGATCCTTCTTAGTCACTCTAAAATGAAGCTTTTGGGAGGTTTTTGAAATTTCCATGTTTGAAACCCAAAACCATTTCTCATCATGCTTGACTTCATTAGATATAGTTTAGGGTTAGGTGTAGATACACGATTTGTCTGGTTTGAATATGTCTAGACCTTGTTTATCAGCTTCAATTCTTACTATATGACATAAGAAGACTACATGTGCTTTGGTTTTTGATTTTTTTGATTTTTCTGAATGTTTATGCCCATTTGAATCTTGGTCAAATCCTAGGTTTGACCAAGATTTAAACAAGTCTATAACATGAAAATGAAAAGGTAAGCCTGGATCCTTCTTAGTCATTCTAAAATGAAGCTTTTGGGGGTTCTTGAAATCTCAATGTTTGAAACCCAAAACCATTTCTCATCATGCTTGACTTCATTAGATATAGTTTAGGGTTAGGTGTAGATACACGATTTGTCTGGTTTGAATATGTCTAGACCTTGTTTATCAACTTCAATTCTTACTATGTGACATAAGAAGACTATATGTGCTTTGGTTTTTGATTTTTTGATTTTTTCTGAATGTTTATGCCCATTTGAATCTTGGTCAAATCCTAGGTTTGACCAAGATTTAAACAAGTCTATAACATGAAAATGAAAAGGTAAGCCTGGATCCTTCTTAGTCATTCCAAAATGAAGCTTTTGGGGGTTCTTGAAATCTCAATGTTTGAAACCCAAAACCACTTCTCTTCATGGTTGACTTCATAAGACATGCAGAGTTTAGGGTTAGGGGTAGATACATGATTTGTCTGGGTTGAATATGTCTAGACATGCTTGTTTATCAACTTGAATGCTTACTATATGACATAAGAAGGCTATGTGCTTTGGTTTTTCATTTTTCCGGTTTTTTGAATTTTATGCCCATTTGAAGATTTTGGGAGGTTCTTGAAATTTTCATGTTTGAAACCAATACGACTTCTCTTCATGCTAGACTTCATAAGATCGACCGAGTTTATGGTTAGGGGGTAGATACATGATTTGTCTGGTTTGAACATGTCTAAACCTTGTTTATCAACTTGAAAGCTTACTATATGACATATATAAGAAGACTATGTGCTTTTGTTTTTCATTCTTCTATTTTTTTTATTTTATGCCCATTTGAATCTTGGTCAAATCCTATGTTTGACCTGGATTTAAACAAGTATAAAATATGAAAACGAAAAGGTAAGCCTGGATCCTTCTTAGTCACTCTAAAATGAAGCGGCTTTTGGGATGTTCTTGAAATTTTCATGTTTGAAACCCAAAACCACTTCTCTTCATGATTGACTTCATAAGACAGAGTTTAAGGTTAGGGGCAGATATATACATGATTTTCTAGTTTGAATATGTCTAGACCTTATTTATCAACTTGAATGCTTACTATATGACATAAGAATGCTATGTGCTTTGGTTTATCAATCTTTTGGTTTTTTCCTGAATTTTTATGCCCATTTGAATCTTGGTCAAATCCTAGGTTTCACAAAGATTTAAACAAGTTTAAAATCTGAAAATTAAAAGGTAAGCATGGATCCTTCTTAGTCACTCTAAAATGAAGCTTTTGGGAGGTTTTTGACATTTCCATGTTTGAAACCCAAAACCACTTCTCTTCATGCCTTACTTCATAAGACGGAGTTTAGGGTCGTTAGGGAGTAGATACATGATTTGCCTGGTTTGAATATGTCTAGACCTTGTTTATCATCTTGAATGCTTACTATATATGACAGAAGAAGACTATGTGCATTGGTATTTCATTTTTTTTTGAATTTTCATGCCCATTTCAATCTTGGTGAAATCCTAGGTTTGAGCAAGATTTAAACAAATTTAACACGTGAAAACGAATAAGCATGGATCCTTCTTAGTCACTCCAAAATGTACCAATTGATAGATGTGTTAACTTTGCTTCATGGAAAATTAATGTCATGTAAATGAGTTAACTTGGATTTCCTACCGTTGAATCCATAGGAAACTTTGTTCTAATGCACTATAATAATCAACCGAGTTTTTACACCAGGTCTGTCACTTACGTGTGGTGCCCATGCGTGAGGTCCCACACTCAGTGAGCACAAGTCAAGTGCAGTAGGTACGCAAACTCCAAGCCATCTTCTTTGTCAAGAGAAGACGCATCAGGATGTTTTGGAAGTCTGGGTCCTTCTGGATCCTTCGGTTGTCCCTCCTCAAAAAAAACAAATCTCTCTCATTCTCGGCCTCGCTCGACTCGCTCGCGCTCGCTCGCACCTCCTGCTCACTGACAAACCCTGCACAAAAGTCAACATCATCACCCGAAAAAGGGGAGACAATTCCTCTTCTCTCCTTCCGAGTGATCCCTCTTCCTCCGAGTTTCACTCGACGGGCAAACACACATGTGCTGCATAGTAATAATAATAAAAAGGTAGAAAAATCAACCTACGAATCTATAATTAAATACGTTAAACTAGGGTTTTGCCCAGTACTACAGATCAAGTTCATAAAAAATCCAACTACGGGGTTCGAACAACCCCATTTCTAATCCAAGATTTTTTCGACCTCATCCAAATGGCCTCAAACTATAGGGTTAATTAGCATCTAGTGCAGTATGTGTGAACATGTATGCACTATGTGTGCTATAACTTGTATGTCTTTCAAATTTGAACCAAATTTGAAATATATGAAATGGGGCTTTTGGCTTAAACGTTTGAAACCCAAAACGACTTCTCTTCATGCTAGGCATCATAAGACCGAGTTTAGGGTTAGGGGGTAGATACATGATTTGTCTGTTTTGAATATGTCTATACCTTGTTTATCTACTTGAATATGCTTACTATAGATATATATGACGTAAGAAGACTATGTGCTTTGGTTTTTATTTTTTTATTTTTCCAGAATTTTTATGCCCATTTGAATCTTGGTCAAATCCTAGGCTTGACCAATATTTAAACAAGCTTAAAACATGAAAATGAAAAGGTAAGCTTGGATCCTTCTTTGTCACTCTAAGATGAAGTTTTTGGGAGGTTTTCAAAATTTCCATGTCTGAAACCCAAAAACACTTCTCTTCATGCTTGACTTCATAAGACAAAGCTAGTTTAGGGCTTTAGGGGGTAGATACATGATTTGTCTAGTTTGAATATGTCTAGACCTTGTTTATCAACTTCAATTCTTACTATATGACATAAGAAGACTATATGTGCTTTGGTTTTTGATTTTTTGATTTTTTTGAATGTTTATGCCCATTTGAATCTTGGTCAAATCCTAGGTTTGACCAAGATTTAAACAAGTCTATAACATGAAAATGAAAAGGTAAGCCTGGATCCTTCCTAGCTAGTCATTCTAAAATGAAGCTTTTGGGGGGTTCTTGAAATCTCAATGTTTGAAACCCAAAAACCACTTCTCTTCATGGTTGACTTCATAAGACATGCAGAGTTTAGGGTTAGGGGGTAGATACATGATTTGTCGGGTTTGAATATGTCTAGACATGCTTGTTTATCAACTTGAATGCTTACTATATGACATAAGAAGGCTATATATGTGCTTTGGTTTTTCATTTTTCTAGTTTTTTGAATGTTATATGCCCATTTGAAGATTTTGGGTGGTTCTTGAAATTTTCATGTTTGAAACCAATACGACTTCTCTTCATGCTAGATCGACTTCATAAGATCGACCGAGTTTATGGTTAGGGGCTAGATACATGATTTGTCTGGTTTGAACATGTCTAAACCTTGTTTATCAACTTGCAAGGCTTACTATATGACATAAGAAGACTATGTGCTTTTGTTTTTCATTCTTCTATTTTTTTATTTTATGCCCATTTGAATCTTGGTCAAATCCTATGTTTGACCTGGATTTAAACAAGTATAAAATATGAAAACGAAAAGGTAAGCCTGGATCCTTCTTAGTCACTCTAAAATGAAGCGACTTTTGGGATGTTCTTGAAATTTTCATGTTTGAAACCCAAAACCACTTCTCTTCATGATTGCTTCATAAGACAGAGTTTAAGGTTAGGAATAGATATATACATGATTTTCTAGTTTGAATATGTCTAGACCTTGTTAATCAACCTGAATGCTTACTCTATGACATAAGAATGCTATGTGCTTTGGTTTATCATTCTTTTGGTTTTTTCCTGAATTTTTATGCCCATTTGAATCTTTGGTCAAATCCTAGGTTTCACAAAGATTTAAACAAGTTTAAAATCTGAAAATTAAAAGGTAAGCATGGATCCTTCTTAGTCACTCTAAAATGAAGCTTTTGGGAGGTTTTTGAAATTTCCATGTTTGAAACCCAAAAACCACTTCTCTTCATGCTTGACTTCATAAGACAGAGTTTAGAGTGTTAGGGGTAGATACATGATTTGTCTAGTTTGAATATGTCTAGACCTTGTTTATCAACTTGAATTCTTACTATATGACATAAGAAGGCTATGTGCTTTGGTTTTCCATTTTTCTGGTTTTTTTGAATTTTATGCCCATTTGAAGATTTTGGGTGGTTCTTGAAATTTTCATGTTTGAAACCAATACGACTTCTCTTCATGCTAGACTTCATAAGATCGACCGAGTTTATGGTTAGGGGGTAGATACATGATTTGTCTGGTTTGAACATGTCTAAACCTTGTTTATCAACTTGAAAGCTTACTATATGACATACGAAGACTATGTGCTTTTGTTTTTCATTCTTCTATTTTTTTATTTTATGCCCATTTGAATCTTGGTCAAATCCTATGTTTGACCTAGATTTAAACAAGTATAAAATATGAAAACGAAAAGGTAAGCATGGATCCTTCTTAGTCACTCTAAAATGAAGCGGCTTTTGGGATGTTCTTGAAATTTTCATGTTTGAAACCCAAAACCACTTCTCTTCATGATTGACTTCATAAGACAGAGTTTAGGGTTAGGGGCAGATATATACATGATTTTCTAGTTTGAATATGTCTAGACCTTATTTATCAACTTGAATGCTTACTATATGACATAAGAATGCTATGTGCTTTGGTTTATCAATCTTTTGGTTTTTTCCTGAATTTTTATGCCCATTTGAATCTTGGTCAAATCCTAGGTTTCACAAAGATTTAAACAAGTTTAAAATCTGAAAATTAGGTAAGCATGGATCCTTCTTAGTCACTCTAAAATGAAGCTTTTGGGAGGTTTTTGAAATTTCCATGTTTGAAACCCAAAACCACTTCTCTTCATGCTTAACTAGCATGTTGGCCCGCGAATTCGCGGGGCTAGATATTTTATGAGTTGTTTGCACAATTAAATATTGAATTCCTTTTTTTTCATTTTTGTTTTTTCTTATTTCATTTATTATTTTCTATACTTATTTAAATGGTTGTATATCACATATTGATTCTGAGCACTAATACACATTAAATCATTGATTGATATCTTATTAGAAAGTTAAATAATGTGTGTACTCCTTTATCCACGTACCATAGTTTCTTTAAAATATAGTTAAATAATCTTATAGTTGAGCTATATTTAATTGCCATTATATATGCTTAAATAGCAATTCATTATGAGGTTTGGCTTTTCCATCAAACCTGCATATAGCAACCACACACAAATACTTGAAGGCCAGTACATGAATGAACATATATATAATATCATTACTCACAGTTTTTAATAAAGTATCTTATTGCTTCTGATAGTCACATTTTATAGGAAACTTTTGTTCTTCATCTGCTCTAGTGTGATACCAACGACTAAAGTTCGACACTTCATCACATATGAGGCAATTCCATCTAATTATATGTCGATTCCATATATCCTAGCTCAAAAACAAAATAAATGTACCTGCAATGAAAAAAAAACTTAATTATTACTTTCGTTTATAAAATTATGTCTAAGGAGATCCCTATATCGAGGAACTCATTCAATTGCATTGAAGCTGAGTGAAAGGTATACAATTTGCAGGACAAATAGAAAACGAAATAGCGTCCAGCTGCAGCCTCCTAGACCTAAACAACTCCTTTCATGTTTATGATCCTACAGAATGTCGATGCGGCCGCTCCTCACACTTCATGAATTCATGAATTAACTTATATCAATACGTCATGCTTGTAGCTTAATTATTCTATTGCATCAGACTAACTCTAATCTAAATCTAAAGTAGAACAATAAACACAATAGATCTGTCTTAGGCAACTTCGGTAGCAACAGCATGTTATATATATATGCTCATACCGTAGAAAATATGATAGACACTCCTAGCTGCCACGTGAATATACCTAGACGCCCTACATTATATTAACATCTGTAACATGAATATCAGAAGGCATCCATCCAACAGCAACTTCCTTAATTCCGTGAAAAATGCTGGTTGCGCCGTATGTTGCTGATCACCTCCATAGCTTTTCTCACCTACAAAACTAATTTAAAATACAAAGTTCAGTTAAGAGCTGATCATTAGCCAGGTAAATATTTATATCGGTGCACCGAGTAAAACCACTTGGTAAGCTCATTTTAACTAACTCCTAATCTTATGTTATACTTGCAACCAATGTTACTTTGTACATATTTGGAACAAAAATAATAGTCTAATACACGGGTTGGAACAATAGTAATTACATGACTGGCACTTTTTATATTTCATGTTTCAGTTCAAAGGGAAAATATGAAGATAAAGATACACACCGTGATAATTTTCTTTGTCCAACTCTCATTTCGGGGTCGCCCTACAAATTCCTAGAGTAATGGAGTAGAGAGCTTCGAACTGATACTCAATACCTGTCATACACAGTGCTCTTGATGAGATATGTGTATATATACAATTTTCAAATTCATCTGAGACAATGCAAATCAAGTTACAATATTTTATTCACTAAAGCTACAACGTGAAAGAAAAAATATGTAGAAGTTTCAATCCATCACCAAAAAACGAATACAAACTTTTTGGGGAGCACCACACCATCTATCTCTGAATACCAAGAAGGCAAGAACGGATGCATTTGTGCCTGCCTGGCGCCCATATGCAGCTATCCTGTGATTTCTTTGTGGCCCTTACGGCTTACACATCGCCTGGTCATTGTTCCATGCCGACAGACTCTACTCCGATGCCTGCCGCGAGCCTAGCACTGGTGAATCGTGCGCCCGCTCTGTGGGATGGACTCCCTTGGCACAACAGAGATTCTCTTCTTCATATACTGGTCTCGTGGCCTCAGTGGTAGCCAAGTAAAAGAGATCGCTGCAGACCATGGGCTGCGAGAGAATTAGATCGTGCATTACTGCATGCATATGAGTGGAGAAAACTCTGTAGTACTGATCTAGATACAGTTGGTAATAGGACTCCCAAATCCAATTGAATCTTCGGTGTTCATCAATTTTCTAAATTTTGGGCCGGATATCTTACCTGTTTACCTCGAATCCATCCTTCCATCCACACTATCATGCACCAGTCTGGAGCGTAGTCCAATACAGGCGGCACGGTAAAAGCTCGCTGACTTGATTCAGGTGGCATGTGCTTGCGGCCACACAAATCCTTGACAGAGGCGGCCTGAACGGAGGCGCCATCAAGGCCTAAGAGCGGAAACTTTAGCAGGTGCCGGTTGTGGCTGTGCAAGGCCGTCAGCTTTGCCTTGATGCTAGCAAGGCTGCCCATGAGATCCATGTGCGACAATATCACCTCCGCCTGCCATCCGCCGCGGCTCACATGCTCTGATTTACTACCGCTCAGTGCCCGCGATTTGGCGGCGGCGTGGGGATTAATGCAGATGCATATTATCTCGCGTAAAAGAAGGGTTTGGCTTCAATACGTTATCTCTTTCCTTTTATCGGGGAGGTGCTCTATTTTTCGGTTTCATCGTGATGGGCTGTAGCTTGACGTGAGAGATAAGGATACGCGTATCTAAATCAAGACGTGATATTGCTTAGGAACTTAAATCTTGACCATTGGTCTTGATTTCATTATTCCTAGCTAATCTACACCGTTGGTTGTTTGCTATTTTAATAATATAATAGATAAATATTAGCATCTACAATGTCAACTCGATGTTATTCAACCCATCATGAAATATGTTTTCATATTATATGCATTAGGTATTGTGGATGTTGCTATATTTTTATATACAGACTTTTCCCAAAACTAATAGGCCTCCTAATATGGGGAGGAGGGATTATTTGCCAGTGTTGTATACTTGTATGAAGTACTTAAAAATTGATTTTTTGGTAAAAAAAGGTACGTGCTTTCAGTGTTTAGCATCAATAGCAGGTATGCACAACATTGTAAAACACAATCCACTAAATCTGAAAGTAAATTAAGTGTACAAACCTGAGTGTCTACGTAGTAGTTTGAACTATTGAATGATAAAGCACCCCTTCCCGAGATACATTGACAATGGTGGACTGGGAATGACCCAATTGGGTTCTCCTGATCATATAACTTCATATTTATGAACGTGTTCAATCATGTGGAAAACTTGCCCTCCCTTTTCTCGGATATATGACCTAATCAGAGTAGTCACATACCTGAAACAAATGGAAAAATTGTATTATTAGCTTAAGTAATTAAACCTGCAAGGTGCTTCTATTGCTATAGAAGCTGCAAGTGCTCCAGCTAAAAATTGACCTTCCCATCGTCTCAAACACTAAACAGCCAGGAGCCCAGAACAGCCAGGCAAAGAATTAGCCCAAATAGATTTTCTTAACCCGAACCAACGACAATCTAGATCCAAGTTTATCGTTGGTGGTTAAAACAG
The DNA here is from genome assembly GCA_030979885.1 of Lolium multiflorum. NCBI lineage: Eukaryota > Viridiplantae > Streptophyta > Magnoliopsida > Poales > Poaceae > Lolium > Lolium multiflorum. The sequence continues at coordinate 152,322,092 of CM061749.1, forward strand.
CAACCGTCTCCCTGGTTTTAGATCAATCCAACATAGGGAAACAATAGACAGCATGGTAAACAATCTGTAGAATAACGTGCTTTGCTTGGGATATACGTGGAATAACAATCCTTGAGGCTTTGCTTGGCAAATCTGCAGAATAACAATCCTTGGTGCTTTGCTTGGTAAACAATTTGCATAATAATAATCCTTGGTGCTATCTTGCTTGGGAATCGAGACTGCCACACAGAGTTGGGAACGGGATTTTTGTATGGGATGGCGTCTGCAAGCACCCAATCCACGGAAAACACACTGGAGGAAGAGCAGAGGTGTGGACAGAGAGGAGAAAGATAGGAGAGATCGGGAAGATCCCAGCAGAGCTCGTGTGAGCGGCGATGGCGGGCTGGCGCGGCAGGATATGCGGCCATGTGGATCCGACTTGGAACCCTATCGCTTGATGGTCTGGAACATGAGAACTGTTTTGGTGTCCGGTTCTAGATGGGGGTAGACGTGGATAGAAAAACTGGCATATGCATATCCCCATTGCGTTAGTAATAATCTTTGCCGTTGTTTTATTTGCATCCGCCCAGCTAATCCAAGCCGTTAATTGTTTGTTGTTTTAATAATATAATAGATTGACTTCATAAGACAGAGTTTAGAGTGTTAGGGGTAGATACATGATTTGTCTAGTTTGAATACGTCTAGACCTTGTTTATCAACTTGAATTCTTACTATATGACATAAGAAGGCTATGTGCTTTGGTTTTTCATTTTTCTGATTTTTTTGAATTTTATGCCCATTTGAATCTTGGTCAAATACTAGCTAGGTTTGACCAAGATTTAAACAAGTTTAAAACATGAAAATGAAAAGGTAAGCCTCGATCCTTCTTAGTCACTCTAAAATGAAGCTTTTGGGAGGTTTTTGAAATTTGCATGTTTGAAACCCAAAACCACTTCTCTTCATGCCTTACTTCATAAGACGGAGTTTAGGGTCGTTAGGGAGTAGATACATGATTTGCCTGGTTTGAATATGTCTAGACCTTGTTTATCATCTTGAATGCTTACTATATGACAGAAGAAGACTATGTGCATTGGTATTTCATTTTTTTTGAATTTTCATGCCCATTTCAATCTTGGTGAAATCCTAGGTTTGAGCAAGATTTAAACAAATTTAACACGTGAAAACGAATAAGCATGGATCCTTCTTAGTCACTCCAAAATGTACCAATTGATAGATGTGTTAACTTTGCTTCATGGAAAAATTAATGTCATGTAAATGAGTTAACTTGGATTTCCTACCGTTGAATCCATAGGAAACTTTGTTCTAATGCACTATAATAATCAACCGAGTTTTTACACCAACAGGTCTGTCACTTACGTGTGGTGCCCATGCGTGAGGTCCCACACTTCAGTGAGCACAAGTCAAGTGCAGTAGGTACGCAAACTCCAAGCCATCTTCTTTGTCAAGAGAAGACGCATCAGGATGCGTTTTGGAAGTCTGTGGGTCCTTCTGGATCCTTCGGTTGTCCCCCTCACAAAAAAAAACAAATCTCTCTCATTCTCGGCCCTCGCTCGCTCGCTCGCACCTCCTGCTCACTGACAAACCCTGCACAAAAGTCAACATCATCACCCGAAAAGACACCCCCTTCTTCTCTCCTTCCGAGTGATCCTCTTCCTCCGAGTTTCACTCGACGGGCAAACACACATGTGCTGCATAGTAATAATAATAAAAAGGTAGAAAAATCAACCTACGAATCTATAATTAAATACGTTAAACTAGGGTTTTGCCCAGTACTACAGATCAAGTTCATAAAAAATCCAACTACGGGGTTCGAACAACCCCATTTCTAATCCAAGATTTTTTTCGACCTCATCCAAATGGCCTCAAACTATAGGGTTAATTAGCATCTAGTGCAGTATGTGTGAACATGTATGCACTATGTGTGCTATAACTTGTATGTCTTTCAAATTTGAACCAAATTTGAAATATATGAAATGGGGCTTTTGGCTTAAACGTTTGAAACCCAAAACGACTTCTCTTCATGCTAGGCATCATAAGACCGAGTTTAGGGTTAGGGGTAGATACAGATTTGTCTGTTTTGAATATGTCTATACCTTGTTTATCTACTTGAATATGCTTACTATAGATATATATGACGTAAGAAGACTATGTGCTTTGGTTTTTATTTTTTATTTTTCCAGAATTTTTATGCCCATTTGAATCTTGGTCAAATCCTAGGCTTGACCAATATTTAAACAAGCTTAAAACATGAAAATGAAAAGGTAAGCTTGGATCCTTCTTTGTCACTCTAAGATGAAGTTTTTGGGAGGTTTTCAAAATTTCCATGTCTGAAACCCAAAACCACTCTTCATGCTTGACTTCATAAGACAAAGCTAGTTTAGGGCTTTAGGGGGTAGATACATGATTTGTCTAGTTTGAATATGTCTAGACCTTGTTTATCAACTTCAATTCTTACTATATGACATAAGAAGACTATATGTGCTTTGGTTTTTGATTTTTTGATTTTTTGAATGTTTATGCCCATTTGAATCTTGGTCAAATCCTAGGTTTGACCAAGATTTAAACAAGTCTATAACATGAAAATGAAAAGGTAAGCCTGGATCCTTCCTAGCTAGTCATTCTAAAATGAAGCTTTTGGGGGGTTCTTGAAATCTCAATGTTTGAAACCCAAAAACCACTTCTCTTCATGGTTGACTTCATAAGACATGCAGAGTTTAGGGTTAGTAGATACATGATTTGTCGGGTTTGAATATGTCTAGACATGCTTGTTTATCAACTTGAATGCTTACTATATGACATAAGAAGGCTATATATGTGCTTTGGTTTTTCATTTTTCTAGTTTTTTGAATGTTATATGCCCATTTGAAGATTTTGGGTGGTTCTTGAAATTTTCATGTTTGAAACCAATACGACTTCTCTTCATGCTAGATCGACTTCATAAGATCGACCGAGTTTATGGTTAGGGGCTAGATACATGATTTGTCTGGTTTGAACATGTCTAAACCTTGTTTATCAACTTGCAGGCTTACTATATGACATAAGAAGACTATGTGCTTTTGTTTTTCATTCTTCTATTTTTTTATTTTATGCCCATTTGAATCTTGGTCAAATCCTATGTTTGACCTGGATTTAAACAAGTATAAAATATGAAAACGAAAAGGTAAGCCTGGATCCTTCTTAGTCACTCTAAAATGAAGCGACTTTTGGGATGTTCTTGAAATTTTCATGTTTGAAACCCAAAACCACTTCTCTTCATGATTGCTTCATAAGACAGAGTTTAAGGTTAGGAATAGATATATACATGATTTTCTAGTTTGAATATGTCTAGACCTTGTTAATCAACTTGAATGCTTACTCTATGACATAAGAATGCTATGTGCTTTAGTTTATCATTCTTTTGGTTTTTTCCTGAATTTTTATGCCCATTTGAATCTTGGTCAAATCCTAGGTTTCACAAAGATTTAAACAAGTTTAAAATCTGAAAATTAAAAGGTAAGCATGGATCCTTCTTAGTCACTCTAAAATGAAGCTTTTGGGAGGTTTTTGAAATTTCCATGTTTGAAACCCAAAACCACTTCTCTTCATGCTTGACTTCATAAGACAGAGTTTAGAGTGTTAGGGGTAGATACATGATTTGTCTAGTTTGAATATGTCTAGACCTTGTTTATCAACTTGAATTCTTACTATATGACATAAGAAGGCTATGTGCTTTGGTTTTCCATTTTTCTGGGTTTTTTGAATTTTATGCCCATTTGAAGATTTTGGGAGGTTCTTGAAATTTTCATGTTTGAAACCAATACGACTTCTCTTCATGCTAGACTTCATAAGATCGACCGAGTTTATGGTTAGGGGCTAGATACATGATTTGTCTGGTTTGAACATGTCTAAACCTTGTTTATCAACTTGAAAGCTTACTATATGACATACGAAGACTATGTGCTTTTATTTTTCATTCTTCTATTTTTTTTTATTTTATGCCCATTTGAATCTTGGTCAAATCCTATGTTTGACCTGGATTTAAACAAGTATAAAATATGAAAACGAAAAGGTAAGCATGGATCCTTCTTAGTCACTCTAAAATGAAGCGGCTTTGGGATGTTCTTGAAATTTTCATGTTTGAAACCCAAAACCACTTCTCTTCATGATTGACTTCATAAGACAGAGTTTAGGGTTAGGGGCAGATATATACATGATTTTCTAGTTTGAATATGTCTAGACCTTATTTATCAACTTGAATGCTTACTATATGACATAAGAATGCTATGTGCTTTGGTTTATCAATCTTTTGGTTTTTTCCTGAATTTTTATGCCCATTTGAATCTTGGTCAAATCCTAGGTTTCACAAAGATTTAAACAAGTTTAAAATCTGAAAATTAAAAGGTAAGCATGGATCCTTCTTAGTCACTCTAAAATGAAGCTTTTGGGAGGTTTTTGAAATTTCCATGTTTGAAACCCAAAACCACTTCTCTTCATGCTTAATTGACTTCATAAGACAGAGTTTAGAGTGTTAGGGGTAGATACATGATTTGTCTAGTTTGAATACGTCTAGACCTTGTTTGTCAACTTGAATTCTTACTATATGACATAAGAAGGCTATGTGCTTTGGTTTTTCATTTTTCTGATTTTTTTGAATTTTATGCCCATTTGAATCTTGGTCAAATACTAGCTAGGTTTGACCAAGATTTAAACAAGTTTAAAACATGAAAATGAAAAGTAAGCCTTCGATCCTTCTTAGTCACTCTAAAATGAAGCTTTTGGGAGGTTTTTGAAATTTGCATGTTTGAAACCCAAAACCACTTCTCTTCATGCCTTACTTCATAAGACGGAGTTTAGGGTCGTTAGGGAGTAGATACATGATTTGCCTGGTTTGAATATGTCTAGACCTTGTTTATCATCTTGAATGCTTACTATATGACAGAAGAAGACTATGTGCATTGGTATTTCATTTTTTTTGAATTTTCATGCCCATTTCAATCTTGGTGAAATCCTAGGTTTGAGCAAGATTTAAACAAATTTAACACGTGAAAACGAATAAGCATGGATCCTTCTTAGTCACTCCAAAATGTACCAATTGATAGATGTGTTAACTTTGCTTCATGGAAAAAATAATGTCATGTAAATGAGTTAACTTGGATTTCCTACCCTTGAATCCATAGGAAACTTTGTTCTAATGCACTATAATAATCAACCGAGTTTTTACACCAACAGGTCTGTCACTTACGTGTGGTGCCCATGCGTGAGGTCCCACACTTCAGTGAGCACAAGTCAAGTGCAGTAGGTACGCAAACTCCAAGCCATCTTCTTTGTCAAGAGAAGACGCATCAGGATGCGTTTGGAAGTCTGTGGGTCCTTCTGGATCCTTCGGTTGTCCCTCTCACAAAAAAACAAATCTCTCTCATTCTCGGCCTCGCTCGACTCGCTCGCTCGCTCGCACCTCCTGCTCACTGACAAACCCTGCACAAAAGTCAACATCATCACCCGAAAAAGGGGAGACACCATAATGCTCTCCCTTCTTCTCTCCTTCCGAGTGATCCTCTTCCTCCGAGTTTCACTCGACGGGCAAACACACATGTGCTGCATAGTAATAATAATAAAAAGGTAGAAAAATCAACCTACGAATCTATAATTAAATACGTTAAACTAGGGTTTTGCCCAGTACTACAGATCAAGTTCATAAAAAATCCAACTACGGGGTTCGAACAACCCCATTTCTAATCCAAGATTTTTTTCGACCTCATCCAAATGGCCTCAAACTATAGGGTTAATTAGCATCTAGTGCAGTATGTGTGAACATGTATGCACTATGTGTGCTATAACTTGTATGTCTTTCAAATTTGAACCAAATTTGAAATATATGAAATGGGGCTTTTGGCTTAAACGTTTGAAACCCAAAATGACTTCTCTTCATGCTAGGCATCATAAGACCGAGTTTAGGGTTAGGGGGTAGATACAGGATTTGTCTGTTTTGAATATGTCTATACCTTGTTTATCTACTTGAATATGCTTACTATAGATATATATGACGTAAGAAGACTATGTGCTTTGGTTTTTATTTTTTTTATTTTTCCAGAATTTTTATGCCCATTTGAATCTTGGTCAAATCCTAGGCTTGACCAATATTTAAACAAGCTTAAAACATGAAAATGAAAAGGTAAGCTTGGATCCTTCTTTGTCACTCTAAGATGAAGTTTTTGGGAGGTTTTCAAAATTTCCATGTCTGAAACCCAAAAACACTTCTCTTCATGCTTGACTTCATAAGACAAAGCTAGTTTAGGGCTTTAGGGGGTAGATACATGATTTGTCTAGTTTGAATATGTCTAGACCTTGTTTATCAACTTCAATTCTTACTATATGACATAAGAAGACTATATGTGCTTTGGTTTTTGATTTTTTGATTTTTTTGAATGTTTATGCCCATTTGAATCTTGGTCAAATCCTAGGTTTGACCAAGATTTAAACAAGTCTATAACATGAAAATGAAAAGGTAAGCCTGGATCCTTCCTAGCTAGTCATTCTAAAATGAAGCTTTGGGGGTTCTTGAAATCTCAATGTTTGAAACCCAAAAACCACTTCTCTTCATGGTTGACTTCATAAGACATGCAGAGTTTAGGGTTAGGGGTAGATACATGATTTGTCGGGTTTGAATATGTCTAGACATGCTTGTTTATCAACTTGAATGCTTACTATATGACATAAGAAGGCTATATATGTGCTTTGGTTTTTCATTTTTCTAGTTTTTTGAATGTTATATGCCCATTTGAAGATTTTGGGTGGTTCTTGAAATTTTCATGTTTGAAACCAATACGACTTCTCTTCATGCTAGACTTCATAAGATCGACCGAGTTTATGGTTAGGGGCTAGATACATGATTTGTCTGGTTTGAACATGTCTAAACCTTGTTTATCAACTTGCAAGGCTTACTATATGACATAAGAAGACTATGTGCTTTTGTTTTTCATTCTTTCTTTTTTTATTTTATGCCCATTTGAATCTTGGTCAAATCCTATGTTTGACCTGGATTTAAACAAGTATAAAATATGAAAACGAAAAGGTAAGCCTGGATCCTTCTTAGTCACTCTAAAATGAAGCGACTTTTGGGATGTTCTTGAAATTTTCATGTTTGAAACCCAAAACCACTTCTCTTCATGATTGCTTCATAAGATAGAGTTTAAGGTTAGGAATAGATATATACATGATTTTCTAGTTTGAATATGTCTAGACCTTGTTAATCAACTTGAATGCTTACTCTATGACATAAGAATGCTATGTGCTTTGGTTTATCATTCTTTTGGTTTTTTCCTGAATTTTTATGCCCATTTGAATCTTTGGTCAAATCCTAGGTTTCACAAAGATTTAAACAAGTTTAAAATCTGAAAATTAAAAGGTAAGCATGGATCCTTCTTAGTCACTCTAAAATGAAGCTTTTGGGAGGTTTTTGAAATTTCCATGTTTGAAACCCAAAAACCACTTCTCTTCATGCTTGACTTCATAAGACAGAGTTTAGAGTGTTAGGGGTAGATACATGATTTGTCTACTTTGAATATGTCTAGACCTTGTTTATCAACTTGAATTCTTACTATATGACATAAGAAGGCTATGTGCTTTGGTTTTTCATTTTTCTGGTTTTTTTGAATATTATGCCCATTTGAAGATTTTGGGAGGTTCTTGAAATTTTCATGTTTGAAACCAATACGACTTCTCTTCAGGCTAGACTTCATAAGATCGATCGAGTTTATGGTTAGGGGGTAGATACATGATTTGTCTGGTTTGAACATGTCTAAACCTTGTTTATCAACTTGAAAGCTAACTATATGACATACGAAGACTATGTGCTTTTGTTTTTCATTCTTCTATTTTTTTTATTTTATGCCCATTTGAATCTTGGTCAAATCCTATGTTTGACCTGGATTTAAACAAGTATATAATATGAAAACGAAAAGGTAATCATGGATCCTTCTTAGTCACTCTAAAATGAAGCGGCTTTTGGGATGTTCTTGAAATTTTCATGTTTGAAACCCAAAACCACTTCTCTTCATGATTGACTTCATAAGACAGAGTTTAAGGGTTAGGGGCAGATATATACATGATTTTCTAGTTTGAATATGTCTAGACCTTGTTTATCAACTTGAATGCTTACTGTATGACATAAGAATGCTATGTGCTTTGGTTTATCAATCTTTTGGTTTTTTCCTGAATTTTTATGCCCATTTGAATCTTGGTCAAATCCTAGGTTTCACAAAGATTTAAACAAGTTTAAAATCTGAAAATTAAAAGGTAAGCATGGATCCTTCTTAGTCACTCTAAAATGAAGCTTTTGGGAGGTTTTTGAAATTTCCATGTTTGAAACCCAAAACCACTTCTCTTCATTCTTAATTGACTTCATAAGACAGAGTTTAGAGTGTAAGGGGTAGATACATGATTTTTCTAGTTTGAATATGTCTAGACCTTGTTTATCAACTTGAATTCTTACTATATGACATAAGAAGGCTATGTGCTTTGGTTTTTCATTTTTCTGATTTTTTTGAATTTTATGCCCATTTGAATATTGGTCAAATACTAGCTAGGTTTGACCAAGATTTAAACAAGTTTAAAACATGAAAATGAAAAGGTAAGCCTCGATCCTTCTTAGTCACTCTAAAATGAAGCTTTTGGGAGGTTTTTGAAATTTGCATGTTTGAAACCCAAAACCACTTCTCTTCATGCCTTACTTCATAAGACGGAGTTTAGGGTCGTTAGGGAGTAGATACATGATTTGCCTGGTTTGAATATGTCTAGACCTTGTTTATCATCTTGAATGCTTACTATATATGACAGAAGAAGACTATGTGCATTGGTATTTCATTTTTTTTTTGAATTTTCATGCCCATTTCAATCTTGGTGAAATCCTAGGTTTGAGCAAGATTTAAACAAATTTAACACGTGAAAACGAATAAGCATGGATCCTTCTTAGTCACTCCAAAATGTACCAATTGATAGATGTGTTAACTTTGCTTCATGGAAAAATTAATGTCATGTAAATGAGTTAAGGCTCATTTGATTCAAAGGATTTGCATAGGAAGTGTGAAGGATTTGGTTCCTATGGGAAAATTTCCTATACATGTTGTTTGATTCATAGGAACATATCCTATAGGAAAAATTCCTATAGGAATCTTGTAGTGTAATTCCTATAGGAAATAAGCATTAGCTCATAGCTCATGAAAAAATTCCTTTGCTACAATCAAACACACTTCATCTTCCTATAGGATTCAAGTAGACATGCCATTCCAATCCTATACATTTCCTATTCCTATGCTTTTCCTATCCTTTAAATCAAAGGAGCCCTTAATTGGATCTCATGTTGAATCCATAGGAAACTTTGTTCTAATGCACTATAATAATCAACCGAGTTTTTACACCAACAGGTCTGTCACTTACGTGTGGTGCCCATGCGTGAGGTCCCACACTTCAGTGAGCACAAGTCAAGTGCAGTAGGTACGCAAACTCCAAGCCATCTTCTTGTCAAGAGAAGACGATCAGATGCGTATTGAGTCCTGTGGGTCCTCTCCTGGATCCTTCCGCTGTCCCTCTCACAAAAAAAACAAACCTCTCTCATTCTCGGCCTTGCTGACTTCGCGCGTCGTCGCACCTCTGCTCACCGACAAACCCCATTGCAAAGTCAACATCATCACCCGAAAAAGGAGACACCACACATGCTCTCCTCTTCTCCTTCCCTGTGATCCTCTTCCTCCGAGTTTCACTGACGGCAAACACACATGTGCTGCATAGTAATAATAATAAAAAAGGTAGAAAAATCAACCGACTAATCTATAATTAAATACGTTAAACTAGGTTTTGCCCAGCACTACAGATCAAGTTCATAAAAAAATCCAACTACGGGGTTCGAACAACCCCATTTCTAATCCAAGATTTTTTTCGACCTCATCCAAAAGGCCTCAAACTATAGGGTTAATTAGCATCTACTCCCTCCGTCCACAAATAAGTGTACATTTGAGTTTTTAGATAAGTCAAACTTTATTAATTTTGACTAACTTTTAGGGAAACGTAACAATGCGCGGAAATGTACACGTCCGTTGGGGAACCCCAAGAGGAAGGTAAGATGCGTACAGCAGCGCAAAGTTTTCCCCTCGAAGAAATCAAGGTTGATCGAACCAGAGGAGCCAAGAAGCACGTTGAAGGTTGATGGTCGCTAAATGTGATGCGAAGAACACTGTGATTCGTCAACGTGGAATCCGCACAACAAAATCAAAGTACTTTGCTCCCAACGAAACAAAGGAGGTTGTCAATCTCACTGCTTGCCTAAAACAAAGGATAAATCGTGATTTTAGGAAGATGTTTGGAAGAAAACAGAAACACAATTGCAGATTGTATGCTATGTAAAGAATAGGACCTGTGTCCAGCTCACCAGAGGTGTCTCTCCCACAAGATAAAAGCATGTTGCAAAACAAATATAGCTGGGCAATTGACAAATAGAGAAAGGCATAACAAAGCATATACATCATATGATAAATATAGTGAGATTTTAATTGGGTATTACGACAAAGCACATAGACCGCCATCCAACCGCATCTATGCCTAAAAAGTCCACCTTCAAAGTTATCATCCTAACCCTCCGTGATTGTTGCAAAGCAATGATGTAATTGTATCATATGGAAAGTGAATGTAATCACAAATCATATCCCCAGACATAGAATCAATGTTTTATCCCTAGTGGCAACAGACATCACAACCTTAGAACTTTCTCACACCATTCTGTGTCAATGAAGGCATGAACCCACTATCGAGCATAAATACCCCTCTGGAGTTAAGAGTAAAAACTGGGCCAGAGCCTCTACTAATAACGGAGAGCATGCAAAAGATCATAAACAACACATAAAACAATAATAGATTGATAATCACCATAATCATAGTACTTCTATCCATCGGATCCCACAAACACAACATATAGAATTACATAGATGATCTTGGATCATGTTAGCAGCCTTGCCAAGATCCAACAATGAAGCACAACAAGGAGAAGACGACTATCTAGCTACTGATATGGACCCATGGTCCGTGGTGAACTACTCACCTACCATCTGAGGCGCACCGCGATGTGTAGAGTCCTCCCACAGAATCCCCTCTCCAGCGGCTGAGATGATCTCTAATCCCCGAGATGGGACTACAAGTGCGCCCTGCAATAAGGTACTGGGGTTTAAGACAGGCTTTAAGTAGGCGGAAGGTCAACGCGGGGCCACACGAGGGCCTAGGGTAGGTCGGCGGCCAGTGGCTTGGGCTGCTGCGCCTAGCCTCTCGGCTGCCCCGTGGCCCTACTGCTATCTCTTCGGTCTCCAGCTTGCAAAATAGACCCCGGCGAAAGTTCTCACCAATTCCGAATATTTTTACTAGGATTTCTGAAACCAAAAACAGCAGAAACAAAGAATCGGCTCTTCAAAGATCTTGTTAATAAGTTAGTTCCGGAAAATGTATAAATATGACATATAATGCATAAAACATGTAGGTATCACTCAACAAAAAAGTAGCATGGAAAACATAAGAAATTATAGATGCCTACGCTGAGACGTATCAGCATCCCTGTAACATCCCAGGCCCCGAGTAGGGAACGCGATAACAAAGATAATTTCTCAAGGACATGCCATCATAATCTTGACTAAGTACTATTTGTAAAAACATGTATGTATGAATGCAAATATCAAAACAAAGGTGGTAATTATGACATGAGTAAAACAAGTGAATCATATGACAAAGACTTTTCATGAATAGTACTTCAAGACAAGCATCAATAAGTCTTGCATAAGAGTTAACTCATAAAGCAATAAATCAAAGTAAAGGTGTTGTAGCAACACAAAGGAAGATGAAGTTTCACCGGTTGCTTTCAACTTATAACATGTATATCTCATGGATATTGTCAACATAGAGTAATATAACAAGTGCAATATGCAAGTATGTAGGAATCAATGCACAAATACAGCAATCGATGCTTTAGTAAGGAGATAGGTAACCGACTCAACAAATAAAATAAAAGAATGGTCCTTCAAAGAGGCAAGCATCGACTTTTATTTTTGTGCAGAGCTTTTATTTTGAAAACATGAAACAATTCTGTCAACGGTAGTAATATATGCATCATGTAAATCATATCTTACAAGTTGCAAGCCTCATGCATAGTATACACAGTGTCCGCACTCCGTCCTCTCTACTTAGCTTGACTACCCATCTTTGCAGCATGCCATGTTTCAACCAAGTGTCACAAAGGGGTACCTCCATGCTACCTGTAAAAGGTCCATGGAGAATGCTCGCATTTTTGGATTTCTCGCTTTTGATTATTCCTCAACTTAGACATCCATACCGGACAACATGGACAACAGATAAGGACTCCTCTTAAATGCATACATGTAGCAATGATTATTATTCTCATATGATTGGAGGATATATGTCCAAATCAAACTTCCACCATGATACATGGCTTTGCTTAGCGGCCCAATGTTCTTCTAACAAATTTTGTATGCTCCAACCACTCCTAAAATGATAGATCCTTCAGATAAGACGGACATGCATAGCAACTCATGATATTCAACAATAGTTGATGGCGTCCGAAGCATGGTTATCGTACAACAAGCAACTTAATAAAATATAAAGTGCATAAGTACATATTCAATACTACGATAGTTTTTAAGGCTATTTTGTCCCATGAGCTAAATATTGCATGCGAATGATGGAATTTTAAAGGTAGCACTACAGCAATTTACTCGGAATGGCTGGAAAATACCATGTAGTAGGTAGGCTAGACACAAATGGCATAGTAAAGGCTCAAGGATTTGGATGCATGAGAAGCATTCTCTCTCTCGATAAAGGTTTAGGCTAGCAAGGCTTCTCTAACTCAAGGATGAACAGGTGGCAAAACTCACATAAAAAGACATATTGTAAAACATTATAAGACTCTACACTGCCTTCCTTGTTGTTCAAAACTCAATACTAGATATTGTATCCAGACCTTAGAGAAACCAAAATATGCAAAAAAATATCCACCACTTTAGCATGCTCTATGTATTTTCATTAATGGGTGCAAAGCATATGATGCAAGAGCTAAACATGAGCACAACAATTGCCAAGTATCACATTATCCAAGACATTTTAGAATTGCTACATGTTGCATTTTCCAATTCCAACCATATAACAATTTAACGAAGAAATCTCGCCATGAACATTATGAGTAAAGCCTAAGGACACATGTGTCCATATGCAACAGCCGAAGTGCGTGTCTCTCTCCCACAAAGTAGAATGCTAGGATCCATTTTATTCAAACAAAAACAAAAACAAAACAAACCGAGGCTCCAAGTAAAGTACATAAGATGACCGAATAAAAATATAGTTTCAGGAGGAACCGAAGTGATGTTGTCATGAAGAAGGGATGCCTTCTTTGGGCATCCCTGGGCTTAGACGCTGAGTCTTCAATATGCAGGGTGAACCACGGGGCAAGCATCCCCAAGCTTAGAGCTTTCACTCCTCTTGGTCATAGTATATACATCCTCTTCTCTTGACCCTGAAAACTTCCTTCACACCAAACTTCAAGCAACCTTACTAGAGGGTTAGTGCACAATTAATAATTCACATGTTCAGAGGTGGCACAATCACTCTTTACTTCTTGACATTGCATAATGCTACTGACATTAATGGATCAAAAGAAACAAATCCAACATAGCAAAAGAGGCAATGCTGAACAGTGCAGAATCTGTCAAATGCATCAATCCTGTGTACGAATTTAAAATGGCAACTTGGGACTGCTCAATGGAGTACCATATCCAATGAAAGGCGTGACATATCTGAGGATCACGTCACAATTGGCAGATTTTTTTTTCTTGAATTTTCACAGAGAACTGTGCCCAGATTCGTGATAGACAGCAATACTGTTTCTTCTGCGCAGCTATCCTAAATATAACATCAACTTTGACATAGAAACTTTACTTGGCATAAAAACATGATAAGGAGAGGTTGCTACAGTAGTAAACAACTTCCAAGACTCAACAAAACAAAATTGTTGTAGTAAAAACATGGGGTTGTCTCCCATAAGCGCTATTCTTTAAGCTAGGCAGAAAGTGCAAATCAAGTACATCAAGATGAAGCATCAATATCATAGTTTGTTCTAATAATAGAATCAAAAGGCAATTTCTCTAGGAAAGTGTTCCATACCTTCTTGAGAGGAAATTGATATTTAATATTACCTTCCTCATATCAATAACAATTCCAAGAAAAGGTCTTCCCAACACAATAGGACAAGATGTATTGCATTCATATCCAAGACAACAAAATCAACGTGACAAGGTTATTGTTAACCGTATATGCACATTATCAATCCTCCCCAAAGGTTTCTTTTAAACATTATCGGAAGATTAATATCCAAATAACAATTCTTCAATGGTGCCCAAGTCAAGTATATCATAAATCTTTTAGGCATAAAATAAATACTTGCACCAAGATCACATAAAGCATTACATTCAAAGTCATTGAACTTCATTTTAATGATGGGCTCCCAACCATCTTCTAGCTTTCTAGGAATAGAAGTTTCAGTTTTAGTTTCTCTTCTAGCTTTTATGAGAGCATTTGTAAATGTTTTGTAAAATTTATAGGACTAGCATTAGGACTTTTAGCAAGTTTTTGTAAAAGAACTTATAACTTCAGAGATGTGGCAATCATCTAAATCTAATCATTAAGAGCTACAGCAATGGGATCATTGTTCCAAGGTTGGAAAAAATTTCAGTTTTATCAGTTTCAGCAGTTTTTGCAATTTCAGGCAGTTTTGCACGCTGTGTGAATTAGGAGTAGAAACATTGCCAACACCAATTATTTTACCATTGATAGTAGGAGGTGCAGTAACATGTGAAGAATTAGCATCATTACTGGTGGTGGTAATAGTCCAAACTTTAGCTACATTATTCCTTTAGCTAGTTTTTCATTTTCTCCTCTATCCCACCTAGCACACAGTTCAGCCATTAATCTTATATTCTCACACTTCTAACTTGGATGGTATTTGCTGTAGTAGTAATCTTATTATCAATATCATTATTAGGCATAACTTTCAATTTTAAAAGATTAACATCAGAGGCAAGTCTATCAACTCTAGAAGCACATTATCAATTTTATCAAGCTTTCTCTCACAGATTTGTTAAAAGCAGCTTGTGTACTAATACACAAGCATGGCTTCAAGACCAGAGGGCATATTCCTATTATTTTTGTTGTAAGAACTATCATAAGAATTACTATAACCATTACTATTAGCAGAAGGATATGGTCTATAGTTATTACTAGAATTGCATTGTTCCGTTAAGCATTGTTGTTGAAATATTATTTTTAATAAATTCACATCAACATTTTCTTCTTGAGCAACCAATGAAGCCAAGGAACATTATTTGGATCAACATTGATCTACCATTCACAAGCATAGACATAATCACATCAATCTTATCACCAAGGAAGAGGTTTCTTCACAGAATTTACCTTCTATTTTGTGGGAGCTCTTCTGTGTGCCATTCATAGTAATTTATCATCATATCATCAAGAAGTTTTGTAGCCGCCTCCCCAATGTGATGGACATAAAGGTACCTCCAGCAGCTTAATCCAATAAATTCTGCGAGAAAAATTTAGTCCTGCACAGAAGGTTTGGATGATCATCCAAGTAGTCAATTCATGAGTGGGGCAATTTTTTACCAAAGTTTTCATTCTCTCCCATGCTTGAGCAACATGTTCCTTATCAAATCTAATTGCTTAAAATTCATTATGCCACTTCTCAAAAGATATAATTTTAAGCTGGAGGATAATATCTACCAATAAAAGCATCCTTGCATTTAGTCCATGAATCAACACTATAGATAGCAAAGATAGCAACCAATCTTAGCTCTTCCTCTTAATGAGAGCAGCATCATCAATTTAATAATATCACCATCTACATCCCTTATACTTTTGCATTTCACAAGTTCAACAAAATTATTGAGATGGGCAAAAGAAAGCATCATCAATCCAATAATTTAAAAATTGATCTCTCATAAATCAAGCCCAGTAGCTATGTTTAATTTCAAAGAATTCTGGTGTAGGTATGTGTGGAGCAATAGGTGTGCATAGGAAATCATTATTATTTGTATTAGGGAAGTCACACAACTTAGTATTTTCAGGGGTATTCATTTTAGCAACGGTAAATAAAACAAACTAGGTAAAGTAAATGCAAGTAACTAATTTTTTTGTTTTTGATATAGAGAGCAAGACAGTAAATAAAGTAAAACTAGCAACTAATTTTTGTGTTTTGTTTAGGTGCAGCAAACAAAGTAGTAAATAAAGCAAGACAAAAATGGTGGAGCAGTAAAGAGATTGAGAAGTGTGGAGACTCCCTGCAGCGTGTCTTGATCTCCCTGCAACGGCGTCTTAATGCTATTGATGCGCGTAAAAAATGTGCTCCGTCTGCTGGGAACCCCAAGAGGAAGGTATGATGCGCACAGTGGCAAGTTTTCCCCTCAGAAAGAAACTAAGGTTGATCAACCAGAGGAGCCAAGAAGCACGTTGAAGGTTGATGGTCGCGAATGTGATGCAAAAGGCACCAGGATCTCGCCAACGTGGAATCTCGCACAACAAAATCAAAGTATTTTGTTCTAAACGAAATGGAAGGAGGTTGTACAACTTCACCTAGCTTGCTGTAACAAAGGATTAAACGCATTGATGTGGAAGATGTTTGCAAAGAAACAAGAAACACAATTGCAAAGAGATTGTATGTTATAAAGAATAGGACCTGGTCCATACTACTAGAGGTGTTCCCATAAAGATAAAAGCATGTTGGGTAAACAAATCACAGCTGGTCAATTGAACAGAAAGGTATACAATGCATATATACATGATATGATAAATATAGTGAGATTTAATCGTGCAGACAAAGCTACATAGACCGCCATCCAACCGCATCTATGCCTAAAAGTCCACCTAAGTTATCATCCGAACCCCTCCAAAAGATTGTTGCAAACAACACATAATTGCATTAAGTATGATACGAATGCAATCGACAACTACATCCTTAGACATAGAATCAATGTTTTATCCCTAGTGGCAACAAGACATCACAACCTTAGAACTTTCCGTCACCGTCCTGTGTCAATGAAGGCATGAAACCCACTATCGAGCATAAATACTCCTCTGAGCAGAGTAAAACTTGGTTTAGCTCTACTAGTAACGAGGAGTGGACAAGATCATAAACAACACATAAACAATAGATTAATGGATAATCACCATAATCATAGTAATCTCTCTATCCATCGGATCCCACAAACACAACAGGTCACAGATAGATGATCTCGATCATGTTAGGCAGCTCACAAGATCCAACAATGAAGGACAACAAGGAGAAGACGACCATCTAGCTACCGCTATGGACCCATGGTCCAGTGGGGTGAACTACTCACTCATCACTCGGAGGCGACCATGGCTATGGTAGAGTCCCTCCTGAGATGAATGCATCTTTTCCAGATTGGTCTCATCACATCTCTCCTTCAATCCCCTTTCTCCACTCAACTAGCTTACACCGCTGCAGCCTCTCGGTGCTGCTCCAGTGACGGTTTCGGTGACTGTGGTCATGGACTGAGGCTTTGGGGCGAGGCGGAAGGTCAACGCGGGGGCCACACGAGGGGCCTAGGGGGTAGGTCACGCGGCGTGCCTGGGCCGCGCCTCGCCCTAGCCCCGGCTGCCTCAGCCCCAGCTTCATATCTCTTCTGCCTTCTCGAAGCTCTGCAAAAATAGACCCCATGGAAGTTTCGTCCAATTCCCAGAATATTTCTTTACTAGACTTGAAACTAAAACAGCAGAAAACAAGAATGGCACTTCGGCATCTCATAGGTTAGTTCCGGAAACTGCATAAATATGACATATAATGTGCATAAAATATGGTGGTATCATCAATAAAGTAGCATGGAACATAAGAAATTATCGATACGTTGGAGACGACGGGCCACGTAACAAAATTTATGACACTAAACTATCATCACTAGATTCATCTCAAAATACAGTTTCATAATATAGTAATTTGATGTCACACATGTTGCTACTTTTTGGTCAAAAAATGATCAAAATTGTTAAAGTTTGACTTATCCAAAAACCCAAATGTACACTTATTTGTGGATGGAGGGAGTGCGGTATGTGTGAACATGTATGCACTATGTGTGCTATAACTTGTATGTCTTTCAAATTTGAACCAAATTTGAAATATATGAAATGGGGCTTTTGGTTTAACGTTTGAAACCCAAAACGATCATGCTAGGCATCATAAGATCTAGTTTAGGGTTAGGGTAGACATATACATGTCTCTAGTTTGAATATGTTCATACCTTGTTTATCTACTTGAATATGCTTACTATAGATATATATGGCGTATATAAAAGAAGACTATGTGCTTTGGTTTTTATTTTTTATTTTTCCAGAATTTTTATGCTCCATTTGAATCTTGGTCAAATCCAGGCTTGACCAATATTTAAACAAGCTTAAAACATGGAAAATGAAAAGCAAGCTGATCCTTCTTTGTCACCCTAAGATGAAGTTTTTGGGAGGTTTTCAAAATTTCCATGTCTGAAACCCAAAAACTTCATGCTTGACTTCTTTTATAATTAAGACAAAGTTAATTAATCGTTAGGGGGTAGATACACGTGCTTTTTTCTATTATGAATATGTCTAGACCAGACATGTTCATCAAGTTGAATGCTTACTATATATGACATAAGAAGGCTATGTTTGGTTTTTCATTTTTTTATTTTTTTTTAATTTTATGCCCATTTGAGTCGTGTGAAATCATAGGTTTGACCAAGATCTACAGTTTAAAACATGAAAATGAAAAGGTAAACCCCGATCCTTCTTAGTCACTCCAAAATGAAGCTTGGGGGGGTGGGGTTCTTTAAAATTTCCATCTTAATTTGAAACCCAAAACCATTTCTTCATGCTTGACTTCATAAGACAAAGCTAGTTTAGGGGCTTTAGGGGTAGATACATGATTTGTCTGGTCTTTTTGAATATGTCTATACCTTGTTTATCAACTTCAATTTTTACGATATGACATATGAAGACTATATGCTTTATTTTTGATTTTTGATTTTTTGAATGTTTATGCTCATTTGAATCTTGGTCAAATCCTAGGCTCACCCAAGATTTAAACAAGTCTATAGCATGAAAATGAAAAGGTAAGCCTGGATCCTTCCTAGCTAGTCATTCTAAAATGAAGCTTTGGGGGGGTTCTTGAAATCTCAATGTTTGAAACCCAAAACCACTTCTCTCATGGTTGACTTCATAAGACATGCAGAGTTTAGGGTTAGGGGTAGATACATGATTTGTTTGGTTTGAATATGTCTAGACATGCTTGTTTATCAACTTGAATGCTTACTATATGACATAAGAAGGCCATATATGTGCTTTGGTTTTTTCATTTTTCTAGTTTTTTGAATGCTATATGCCCATTTGAAGATTTTGGGTGGTTCTTGAAATTTTCATGTTTGAAACCAATACGACTCTCTTCATGCTAGACTTCATAAGATCGACCGTGTTTATGGTTAGGGGCTAACATGATTTGTCCGGTTTGAACATGTCTAAACCTTGTTTATCAACTTGTGTTTACTATATGACATAAGAAGACTATGTGCTTGTTTTTCTATTCTATTTTTTTATTTTATGCCCATTTGAATCTTGGTTAAATCCTATGTTTGACCGGGATTTAAACAAGTATAAAATATGAAAACGAAAAGGTAAGCCTGGATCCTTCTTAGTCACTCTAAAATGAAGCGACTTTGGGATGTTCTTGAAATTTTCATGTTTGAAACCCAAAACCACTTTCTTCATGATTGCTTCATAAGATAGGAGTTTAAGGTTAGGAATAGATATATACATGATTTTCTAGTTTGAATATGTTCAGATCTTTGTTAATCAACTTGAATGCTTACTCTATGACATAAGAATGATATGTGCTTTGGTTTATCATCTTTTTGGTTTTTTCTCGAATTTTTATGCCCATTTGAATCTTTATCAACTTAGGTTTCATAAAGATTTAAACAAGTTTAAAATTCGAAAATTAAAAGGTAAGCATGTGATCCTTCTTTAGTCACTCTAAAATGGTGCTGGGGAGGTTTTTGAAATTTCCATGTTTGAAACCCAAAACGTCTTCAGTGCTTGACTTCATAAGATGAGGTTTTAGGTTAGGGTAGATACATGATTTGTCTTGTTTGAATATGTCTAGACCTTTGTTTATCAACTTGAATTCTTACTATATGACATAAGAAGGCTATGTGCTTTGGTTTTTCATTTTTCTGGTTTTTTGAATTTTGATGCCTATTTGAAGATTTTGGGTGGTTCTGAAATTTTCATGTTTTAAACCAACACGACTTCTCTTCATGCTAGACTCATAAGATCGACAGGGGGTTATGGTTAGCTGATACATGACTATTCTGGTTTGAACATGTCTAAACCTTTGTTTAACAACTTGAAAGTTTACTATATGACACACACGAAGACTATGTGCTTTTGTTTCTCATTCTTCTATTTTATTTATTTTATGCCCATTTGAATCTTGGTCAAATCCTGGTTTGACCAAGATTTTAAACAGGTATATAATATGAAAACGAAAAGGTAAGCTCGGATCCTTCTTAGTCACTCTAAAATGAAGCTTACTTTTGGGATGTTCTTGAAATTTCCTTTCATGTTTGAAACCTAAACCACTTTCATGATTGACTTCATATATAAGACAGAGTTTAAGCTTAGGGACAGATATACATGATTTTCAGGCTTGAATATGTCTAGACCTTGTTAATCAACTTGAATATGCTATACGTATGACATAAGAATGCTATGTGTTTGGTTATCATTCTTTTGGCTTTTTCCTGATTTTTTGCGCTCCATTTGAATCTTAACAAATCCTTAGGTTTCACAAAGATTTTAAACAAGTTTAAAATCTAAAAATTAAAAGGGTAAGCATGATCCTTCAGTCACTCTAAATGGAAGCTGGGAGGTTTTAGAAATTTTATGTTTGAAACCCAAAACCACTTCTTCATGACTTCATACATTGTAGTTTAGAGTGTTAGATAGATATAAAGGATTTTTCTAGTTTGAATATGTCTAGACCTTGTTTATCAACTTGAATTCTTTACTATATGACATAAGAAGGCTATGTGCTTTGGTTTTTCATTTTCTTCTGTTTTTTTGAATTTTATGCCTATTTGAATCTGGTCAATCAAGCTAGCTAGTTTAAAACATGAAATTAACCCCAAAAATTAAAAATAATTGTACATATATGGATTCACCTTGAGATAATTCATGAAACTTTGGAAATGGCCATCTCGTGTCATGTTTCCTCACAAATGAGAATTGGATTAATTGGTGGCAGATGTGCGACAACCCAAAATGCACATATTTTGCAAAGTTTTCATGCATGCATGAAAAGTTGCAAATATATACATAAAATGGGCCATGATTCAAAAGTTTGACATGGTTCTTGGGTAGTAGTAGTACCAAAGCTCACACGTGGGAAGAAATTAAGATGGTCGAATTCCAACATGTTGCCACACTTTTTTGAAGCCTTTTCTCAAACATTGGTATGGCATGTCTGCTATTTTCCTTAGCTATATAGAAAAACATGAACAATCCATGATTTCCGATTGCCGTTTTTGAACCACTTTTGGCTTGCCTTCTAAATTTAGTCAAAATCAAAATTTGCATAAGGGGACAAGAGCGTGTTTCTTTGGCTTGATTTGCAAGTTTTTGGGGTCCCACAAATTTAGGTAGCATCACAAGGTTTTTTCTAAATTTTTCACACTTAGAATTCAACATATGAAGTGTAACATGGTATCATGTATATTTCTTGTATCACTAGATATTTCTCCCCTCATCCGGGAAGATGTTGACTCCAGTACTAGCGTTTTTCGCTAATGTAAACCGCATAAGTACATTTTGATGTAAATAATCTCTTTTGGCAAAAAGAAAATTGCTATAGATCAATTTTCCAGCAATCTATTTCACCTGACTAACTCCTTTATGTAATGTTTTTTCACAAAAGGATTACTTTTGTCAAATTCGCCCCCCTGCAGCAGGCTACGCGCCCGTCTAATATTCTTTTTTTTTTTTTTTCAATGACAAAAAGGGGGAGAGAGAGAGAGAGAGTCTTGACGACGTGTCTTCACTTGAAAAAGAAGATTGTTGGAAGTTTGCTCACTCACCGCATATGATTTGTGCTTCACTGGAAGTGTGGACCTCGCACGCATATGGGGCCCTGGCACCCTCTCGAGGGCACCAGGAGACGCAAAATAGGTTTTTAGTTTAGTAAGGCAAAAAAATCAAGCCTTGAGGGCCGAGGCGGGCGGCTGTGGCCCGCCATTTTATACCTTTACGCCCCCACACCTCGTTTCATTGTCATGTCTACTAAGGAAGAGCTCGGAGGAGAAGATACCCCTAGCTTCGACTGGCGCCCCCACGTATAAATACTACTACTGGTGGCACACTGCCTCCCCAATAATCCCTCGTCAAGGGAGGATCTCTGGAGGAGACGATGCGGGCTCATCGTCCCCGCCGTTGATTAGCCAGGACACAAGTGGTTACCACGCTCTTTAATTACCGTTTTATTGCACATTTTGATTTATATCTCGTTATCTTCCGTAGAGAGGGTCGTAAGTATCGCGGGAGAAGATGATGTGAGGCAGATGATCAAGCTCACAGGAGAAGATGATGTAAAGGAGATGGTCAAGCTCGGAGCAGAAGATGATGTAAAGGAGATAGTCAATGTCTCTGAGAAGATGATGTAAAGGAGTTAGTCAATCTCGGAGAAGATGTGGTGGCATTGGACCAACCGCGGCCGTTGGGCGAGATCCCGGAGATTCACTTACCTCGTTTGCACCGGTAATGATATGCCTGATCTGTAACATTTTGAACATTTTTCGTCGGCTTACACAGGAGCTATCTCGGCTTAGGGTCAACAAGGCCCCGGGAGCGGAACTTCCGCCGCGGAGAACTCCGAGTTACGCCAGAAGCGCCCTGGGAATCGCACGCGCAGGCGCAGCACATCCGTTCGCAGGATCTCTCATCCTTCGACGTCAGGTTCCAACGAGAGGTCGTAGAAGAAGATAAGTTGCCAGCTTCCTCGTTGTTCGAGATGAAGGAGCCGAAGACTCGTGAGGTTAATATTACTAGCTGACTTTGAGTTGCTGGTTTTGTACTTCGAGTCACTGGCATGTAGACACCACTTAAGTCTGCCCTACATGTGTGACCACATTCGTTAATCAGCCAATTTGTGCCCTGCTTGCTTGCATCGCTCACATGCTCGTTGTTACCTTGCGTGATCACCCTCAGTTATCTGGTGATCAAGTGCTGCAGTCTGGAGGAGGAGAAATGTGCAGAGTTAGGGATCAAGATACTTCGGTACAGGGCAGGCTGTGTCTTTCCTAGAAGTGGATGATATCACGGCCTGCGTAGGAGTTGTTACGAGGCCATTCATCTGGGAGAACTGATCAAAGCTCAGCTTGATGGAAGTCTCAGAACGCGTGATTTTCAATGCTAGAGAGGCGCGGAAACGCTGGTGGCTGAAGATCTCGCACAGCACTAATCATGTGCGCTTATTAGCTGCCTACTACTAATTATTCACACTTATATATGTATCAATGGCTTGCCTTTGTGTGATGGAAGAAATTGCACATACCACCATCACTTCTTGGTGCAGTTTTTGCACATAACACAATTTGAGATTCTTTACACAAATAACCAGATTTTGATTTAAATCCTTTTGCACAAACAACCTTATCTATGTTTTCTTATTCTCTAAAGACAGCAGGTGCTTCAAAATACCTCCGTCTAATGCTTAAGCTTAGATATTTTCTTGAAAAGTCAACCAAGTAAAGTTCGACCAAACTCTTAGAAGAATCTATCAGCACATATAATATTTTGTACACCATATGAAAATATAATTTATTTTCTATCTAATAATATTGATTTTGTATCTGCATATTAGTTTTTTGGTAAAAAACTTAGTCAAACTTAACATAGTTTGACTTTCTAAAAATCAATATAATCCTTTAAGTTTTGAAGTGTGTTCCTGTACGTATTTCAAGGCATTCTAAATGTTCTCTCTCTCGCATTTGCTGTTATAAACGCATGGAGTTTCTTACGAAGTAAAGTCTATTTTTCGAAATATTTTCACTTTGTATTATTTTTTATTCATTTTCCCCCTCGTTGTCATGTTTTCTGTCCGGCTTCCCCAGCCCATTCATCCGTAACCCACATGCGCGTGTGACACGAGTAGTTGGAGACATGGTGCCCAAAGGAATAGCTTTTATTAATGGTGGCGACGGTTCCCTAGGGCCAATGTCACATATTCTCACTGTCATACGTGCCTTCCCATGCGTCGTATTACTTTATGCACACCACCGTCTCTTTGCGCCTCCCGCGGCTGATCATGTAAAGTTTGATCATAAAAAGATGACCACAAGCTCGACGATTACCTATAACCTAAAATTATCTTAATTTGTAAACGAAGACATAAAATAACTAGTTGTTGGATTAGGAAAGACAAAGGAAATTTCTATTGAGATTGAGTTCATTTCAGAGTTGTTATAGACACATAGCAATATTAGCAATCCATAGGTATTTTGGAGGGTTCTCAATCCTTTGAATCAAGCAAGCTCTATAGGAAAAATCCCTATGTGGAAAAATCCTACTCCGTACAAGATACCTTTAGCTTTAGAAATCCTTTGAACCAAACAAACTCGCATTCATATTAGTTGACTATAATATAGATATATCTAGACACATTTTAGTTCTAGATTCATCCATATCATTTGACAAGCATGAATCGGAGTGATTATATTATTAAATGGAGTACTAGTATATATTGTTCGAAAATTGAGGGAAACCTCATGTTCTTCTAGTTTTGGGTCCAAACTATTGAGTAGCTAGGATGAAATTTATAGTCTTTTTCGGCTACATTCTGGTGGTGGGTGTGATACCGTCAAGAATAAAAGTACCATTCTTCTCCTACTCTTCATGTCCATCGTTTCCATCCTTGGCTCTCCACTTCCATCATCGTTCTCCACTCGCCAACCGCCGCTAGAAGTTTTTTCATCCTCTAGATCTCCCATTTGCATAGCTTCCTCTCCTCACCCCTCCGCAGAAACCGCAGCACTCCTCCTTCCCGCCCGACTCTCCTACAAAACTCCAATCACACATACTTGCATCCGCCCTTTTAACTCCATCTCGTCTCCATGGCGGCATCGAACGACGACCAGCTGGATGGCGACTGGGGGAAGCTTCCCCGAGCTGTTCAATCTCATTGCCCAGAGTCTGGACGTTACAGTCGACGTCCGGCTGGCCGCATGCCCCAAAACGCTGTGCCGCCATGTCGCCGACAACATGAATCTACACCATTGGGATGGACCCTGCTTGCTGATGCCCGATTCTGCCCATTGGCACTATGATGATAGTAAGCACACTGTTTACCTACAGAAATTACGTTGTGCCCCTTTCGACCATCCTCTACAAGCATGTACCATCCTCGCTGCTCATGGACAATAGATTTGGTTATATGAATGGGATGACTGATCGGGCCAAAGTGGACAGGGAACTGTCTCGCGAACATCTACACGCACCAAGAAATCTCCCTACCATCGTCGAAACTTGCAACATTTTTTGGGAGGAATGGATTGGCTTCTGATTTGCCTCCTGAAAGGTACATGACGGATGGGCGTGACATGTTTTTGTTGAAGATTGTACCTGCGATGCCCACAAAAAGTCAGACATTACTCGGGACATAAGCCTATCGCCTATTCACCTCGATTCGCTACTCGGCTAATGGTAACAGGAGTGGAGGTTATTCTCTTGCTATTGGGGTGTAGGGATTACAATGATGCCATCGAGCACAACGGCTTTATTGTTGCGGTGGATGTATGGACCGCACCACATATTGCTGGGATCAATCACAGTCTGGTAATTCTTCAATCCATATGATATACTTTGCAATAAATTTTAATATCAAGCCCATTCATGCGATATATTGTAACCTAAATAACTAATTGCTCATCACTAAGACTTTTTTCACCTTTCAAATGACAGTGCACCATTATTATCCTAACCTGACTGAACCATTGCTACAAACTAATTACAGTAGTATATGCGCACTAATCTGTCAACCTAAACCAGATTATTGCAGTAAGGCGGAATGCATTCTCTGAATTAGTTAATGCATGCCTTTGTCAATATGAATAAGGAGCTTAGCCTGGCCTCTTCATCAATTGATGCATGCAAACTTCTTCAATTTATTTCAATATTCGATGTGTACTCAAAGCATTACAATCATGGATCGATAAGGTTGAGACATGTATCTACTATCAATGAATATGAGTGTAATTAACATACATCTCAAATGGGAACAATTTTATTTCTTCGAGATTTTATACAACAATGACTGCATCCTCCATTTGATCCTACAAATGTGAAGTTGCAGCCTACCGGCCATTGTCTTCCCGTGCCATTCAAACACTATTTTTTGTTGTCCCCCCGCTTACAATGCAGATGCACACCTTGCCCCGCCATTCGTGATCCCATCATCGATGAAGGAACCATCTGGCAGATGGCTTAGCTCGATCAACCGATGGCAAGCGCTTGATGATCATCCATGAAGATCGGTATATACGTAGTAATGATCACCTTGAGCCTGCAGAAGTTCTGCATCATGGTAATGGCCTTATCCTGCGGGAGTTTTTTGAGAAAGATCTATCCCTGATTGGACCCAATTGGAGTCGAGTTGACAGCCTTGGCACACACTCTCTGCTCATTGGACTGAATTATCCATTGAACCTGAAGATAAATGATGACAATGCTCCTGATGGAACATTGACTCCATTCATGAGTTCAGAGGTCAAATTGTATTACATCGCGTACTATGCATTTCGCGAACCAGCATTTAGTTGTATTTGTCAAAGGTAACTCATGTTAGTGGAAAATGAGTCAGCGGAGTTATCACTCCTTCCGTAAGATGGTTGGGGATTTCCGACAGCATAATGGTTTAAGCCTAGTCTGGAAAATATCCGATGTTGATGCAACCCTTAAATCGAGCTGGCGAATCTTTCTCCGAGCAACAATCTTGTATCGAGTATGTTTGGAACAATTTAGTAACCTGCTCAGATTCAAGATGCTCTTCCTTTTTTCTGAATCTTATATACCTCGACCTATCGCACAGTGTCTCACATCGGCTTAGTGCGATGTAAACCCAATAATAGTTAACCCGTTAATTCATAATTTAAAAACGATGGTGATGAACTCTCAGATTTCCATCCCCCGTAAACTGCGGGTGCATGTCCGTTTATTTTTAGTTTCATTTCAACAACTGTTATTAGTAGTATATGCACACCTTTTTTTAATGTTGAGAGGAGTATAAGGGCATTACAATGCTATATACTATATGGCGCTAACAGAGAACAAATGAATGTCAAAAGACTGTAAAACTCCACGTACTCTCCTTGCAGCGCTAATTGCTGATGACAGACCGACTCCCGTTGGTTCCGATAAGCTTTAGCTAGACAGTGAAAAGAGTTTCACGCTCGCTTTCTTTAAGGCCGACTTAGTTATTAATGCTATTCTTACCTCTAGATGATTGAACCCAAAAGTAAACTGAACTTTTCTTTATTTCAAATGACAGATCGAAGTATATAAATGCGGCTTGTTCTATTTATTGCAATTCTCTTGTCGTTATTTATTGTTGAAGACATGGTGCTAACCAAGGTTTAAAATAGCGTGCTAAATGAAATAGCGTCGGTCTCCTTCAAACGCTATGGACGCTATATCGTGCTAATTGCGTGCTATATTTTAAATAGCATTTTCAAAATAATACTAAATATAGCCTAAAAATAAATAAGTTTACTAGAACGAATAGATATATATAGTCCAAAAGTGACTGAATCATACATACATAACTACATATAGAAATAGATCTCAAGTATATTAGAAGGCTAACATCAACATTTCACAAGGCAACAACATAGTATAAATTTTTATTTATTACAAAATATTAGCATTAGCGATATTATTGATTTAGAAGGAACCAACAGATGTTCATCACCACGTAAAAGTGAAAGCAATTGTCTGAAGAAGGCTACTTAACGCTTATAGAAGTTTGAAGGCAGCAGTATGTTGTTTCGCAACAGCCACAACAGTTAAAATTACTGTTATGGACCTTCTAGATATGCTATAGCGCATATTAGCTTCATTGAGGCCCTGGTTTGACAAAGCAGCCTCAGTACGCATCTAAAAAAAAATATCAGCCCGAGGACGCATGCTTGTAAAAAAGAGAGAGTAGACTACAATTACTTCACTCACCCTCTCTCTCCCACCCATACTCCCACCCACTTCCCCTCTTTTACACTCATGACTGCCATGAACGGCTCGCTCCTCCTTCCACTCCAGTTGCTTCACGACACAGATGAACATCACCGACATTTCCTGAACTCAGCTGATTTGATCCACCGCATCCTCCAACAGCTTGATGGACGTCCAGGCTCTTCTATCCAGATCGTGACTATAGAATGATCTACGAGTACATCCGTTTCTTACCCTTTGGCAACATGGTTCCATCTCTCACAGATTGCCTGGAAGCACCATCCTGCCTGCACTGATTTCTACAAGGCATCAGCTTTCTATCACAACAGACTCCCAACCCCCGCACGGGTCTTCCCTATATGCACCACCAAAAGATGTCAAGTTGTCCCGAACTCACTAGGATGCAAAGTAGTCAATGATAGTTGGGATCTTAAACAAGTTATTTTTTCTTTAAAATTTAATGACGGGA
The DNA here is from genome assembly GCA_030979885.1 of Lolium multiflorum. Taxonomy (NCBI): domain Eukaryota; kingdom Viridiplantae; phylum Streptophyta; class Magnoliopsida; order Poales; family Poaceae; genus Lolium; species Lolium multiflorum. Next base: position 152,350,911 of record CM061749.1, read on the forward strand.
AACCGTAGTATTCTTCTGCAAATGTTTTTTTAATGACGGGAAACAGTAGATGTTAAGTACTAGTTCTGGCAAAAAAGATGTTTAGTAATAGTATCCATCACAGAGCAGGGTTTCGCAGTCTGAACATACAAATATATGCTCCATGTTACCTGTTTCAGAAAGTCTGAAAGCTTGCTCAGTACCTGTAAAATCAAATTGTCTTGCTGCTGCTAGATATTGTGCAAACTAATTAAAGAGATAGCTAGATGCATTTTCTCCATGCATGCTACGCTCTGATTTATATGCTGTTGATTGATATATACCGCGTTTAACTAGATGCGTATAAACTCGCCCAACGCTAATGAGCAACTACTGTTTCAGATCACGATTGTATATGTCTCCCAGATCGCTTCGAGTTCAGAATTCAAAGAAATTAACTAGCCAAAAACAAAGGTGACGCGCAGGCGTGATGCAGCAATTCAACGTTGTATATTAAAGGGCTTAGGGAAAGGTCGCCTAAACGTTGGTCACTGGCGATCTCTCCTCAGCTCGCGCTTTATGTAACTCGACTAATCATGATACGTATATGTTGGTCATCTTTAGAATTCACAATGTCCGAAGGATTCTTCCTGTGCCTATCAAGCTCAAGACTAAACAGAATGCGCTTGTATGTGCACATCGAAGGAGTACCAGGGTGAACTGGTCTTGAAGGATGGGTGGGTTCCGGTTTGCAGAGGCGCATGAACTCAGCTTGATGACCTTCTCGCTTTCGAGGTGAGTCCTTGATGAATGTGTTGATCTACGACAATAACACCTCCACCCATCACACAGGTTCATGATCAATTAGTTGCATGCATGATCTGCAGCGTTTTTAGGAAGAGGGGATCAGAATAACCTCAATATTTTATTGAATTAACTAGATGCTGCTTTTGAACCTGGGTTACTCCCCTGCTGATGATGGAACCGTCTCCTGCGGATCGATACACCATGGATGAGACTTTGCTAATTAGCTAATATGTGTATATGTTAGACTTGTTTTATTTTATTTTAATTTACTGTGATATGCTGCTGTAGTTTCAATGTGCGGTCTGATGATTTGTATTATATGTAGGTACACGGAGCTCAATATTTTGAAATATTCATAGATTTGTAAGTGTAAATGTGATATATCCCAGATGTAGTCAATGCTATCTTGTACGAACTTGTAAAATCTCAGAAAAAATACATTTTATTTTAGAAAGTGTAAAAGTGACCAATTTTTTGATCTGATTGTAGCAAACACAAGTGCAGATGGTCAAACCCAAAAACTTCTCATATTCATGCATAGGAACCCAGGATATAAAAAAAAAGGTATTTACATAAAACGCTCTCATGTATGTCATAGTTTTTTTTGGAGCTTTCTGTCTCTCTTAATGCTCCTCCGATCCATTTTTTTTAGATACACAGTACAAACACAGTCGCTCTCATATAGATGCCATTCCTAGACACATATTAGTTGTAGAGACATCCATTTTATCATCATGTAATGAGGATCATATGGAGTATCGTTTTCATTTTACCAAAAGAAATGGATATATTACTGTATAGTACAACGTAGCCTGAAGCCCTGAGCTCTGAATGCAATTTCTGTGTGCACACTGAACGGATCATAACCCACACGACATGTCTCACCGGTCTGTAGGTCCGGACCCCACCAGATACTCAAAGCCCAGTGACCCGCCGGGTGAAGTTTTGTGTGTGTGGATTCCCATGCACTCGGCTTGCTCCTCCTAGACACGCGATTTTTTCGACCGGGGACACGCGTGATTTATTCCTTGCTGATCGCCATGTATCATTCCCCTGCCTTCACAGCCCTGTTGTTCGTAACTTCGTATCTCTGCATCCTCGCCGTCCATCTCCCCCCGAGTCCTCTCTACACTCATCGGCCCACCACCGCCGGACTACGCGGTTTACCCGTCCCCACGGATACATGTACGTCGCATCTAAAAACTCCACTAAGGCGGGGCGGCATGGACCATATTCTCCTTGGCCCATGGCTGCAATGGCGGTATGTTTCCCCCAAATCACACCACAGCCGGTCACATCTTTATTATATCTAAAGCCAGACATGGGCTGTTTAGCTACTGTTTGATATACAAGATTTCTCTCACTGTATAGTTAACTTTCCCAAAGATCAAGTTATGTACCCATGCTAGCTAGTTGGGACTGATCTAATGTGCACATTAATCGCTCTTTAAATATGCTATTGGTCAATCTTACCGCCGATGATCGGGCATATGAGGACACACCGAAAGCATGCACACAACCGCTTGTGACTTGTATTTCTGACGCTGGGATTTTTTTTTTTGTTTGCTTGGTCAATCAGTACTGGCGGATGATGAACTGTAGATGCATTATTCTGGATGTTAGATATAGCCTGCATGGGGCTGCATGGCTCAGTGCTAGCTTGATTTCTATTCTCATAGCTACTATTTATATCGACTTGGCTTCTGCGATACAATGATGCCGAATAATTTGATGATGCTGTTAAGTTATCAGCCTAGCTAGATTCAAAAGCTTATTCAGACTGTGTTTGATAAGAACAATGATCACTTAGCTATAAGAACCTTTGATTATGCATTTGTTTGGAATTACTACTAAGCTAGAGGCATTTTATCTACTGAGGCTTCTTTTTGCAGTTGTTCAAACAAGTGCTCAAGTTTGGAGGAGAGCTTATCATGGAAGGAGACATCAGTAGAGCCAGCCCCAGTGCAAGGTGTTTGGGCGCATCGATGAGGAGAATACTCCTGACAGCTTTCTGTAAGGTACTATGTACATCGGAGTTAGAGGACTTCATCCCCAATGAAATACCCTGGTTTTACTGTGGGTGTCCAGAGTCCATCGACCTGAAGATGTCCACTGCATGCACCTGGACCTGAAACAACAAGATGGCAATGTTTTAATGGACAAAGGATGGCCATAGTTTGTCAAGGCACATGACTTGAAGGTAGGATACTCCTCCGACCTTCAAGAAGCTTGACACAAATCATTGCAGGTGCTCACATTTAATATACCATGTGTGAGTAGCTGCTATATGGTACCAGTTATCACCCATCATTGCAACAATATCAATCATGCTCGTATTAAGTTGTCTTACAATGTTCTGTAGAGAGAGCTGATCTATACAATAGTATACTGCTCTCTTTAATGATGCATTGTGGTGAACATGATGGTACCATTAATGATTGTGGTCACATGTGCCAACTTGCACGGCCTATAATTGGATTGCTCTCAGCCCTTTCCATTAGTTCCGACTTTTGGTTGCGTGGGCTAGTGCATGAAGCTTGACAAACCTTATTTATGTGTACAGCTCTCTAGTTGTACTATTAATTATTATGTGCTTATGTTGGCTGGATTGTGATGAACATGAGATGTTTTGTTGTTTACGTAAAGAAAAAAACGTGGTGTTTTTTTGAATCCTGCGCTGGATATGGTTTGCACAAACTAGTGAAGTGCCCGCCGACAAAACATATTATGCGCAAATAGGCAACCCTCAAAGAAATTCTATCATGGGTTCAAGTGTCTCAGATCCAAAGGTTTTGACATAAGCAAGGCACATGAACAAGATGTGATTTGTGGATTTGGCTGCTGGATTGAAAATAGATAATAAGATCAAAGTATCAGCGTAGCATGTAGCATATGTACTGCTCATGGTTCTAGTTATTGATGATGCACTGTGGACGACGTACCGTAGCACATGTCCTGTACATTGGTTGGTACTGAAGCAGTTACTAGTTATAGTCATCTGTTTAATTATTTTTTATCCAACGGTTGAAAGGGAAGGGCAAGGCATGGTGCGGAGTACTATTTATGTGTGCCCCGCTTTATCAAGGCACTCGATCTCATTCCGGTTTCAGACACCCCATGTAGCACCACTTTTTTTTTGGGTTAGTGCCAGACAATCTTCCCAATAAAAAAAAGTACTACCTTCCCCGCATGGGCCAATTGTTTGTACTTTTAGGCTGCCCCCGCCATGTACATGGTGATTGCTGTCAGCCTGCTTACTTCGCTGATAACACATTCCAAAAACACTTAATGGGCCTCCCACTCATGCCATTGGGGCCCTTCCTAATTTAAACACGGATATCCTATGATTGGCCCTCTAGAAATCGAGATTCTACATATAAAGTTATTTTTATTTCGTATCAATTATGATTATGATTCTTATTAAATACGCATAGCCAGTATGCGCATCTACATGGGCTCTATATTTTGATATATTCATATAGTCGATTTCCAAAAATTGTCAGTAATTATATAAAGTTCCAAGATTTATTCTATTAGTGTGCAAGATCTTAGAGTGTATTTGTAGTTTAAAAAATGACAAACCTCTTCATCAGATTGTTGTTAATAAGTGCAGTGTTGTGAACCCAAAATATATTACATACTCCCTCGTAGATCAAATTTGATCTAAATAAGTTGAACTAAAACCCGGATCAGCAATTAGTATGGATTAGATGCATGGAGTACGAAAAACAAATGAATAGGCAATATTTCAGTTTTTCCTTCAATTGAGAATGCTAGAGCAGGACCATTTGCCAGTAGCGCCCCTCAACATTTGAAGGTAAAAACAAACAGAAGGAATCAAAAAAAAGTATCCTACATATCTCGCTTAAAATATATCGAGAATTCACATATTTCTATAGACACAGAGGCCGACATCGGGGACCATTGGCCAAAATAGTTGAAAAAAATCAAAGTGAGAGGAAAACAATTATCGTACAGAGACTGACATGTGGGACTATTTTGCAGCAGCGGCCTCAACTTTAACAAAGGCGGCAGGGATCGAAAGAAAAGCAAAGTTGCCAGAAATCAGCGAAGTCAAAAATAAATCCAAGAAACGAAATGTTTATTGTTCCTAGAGGTCGACATACGGGACCCACGCAGCGAGCAAACATTCCTCAACGTTCAAAGGGCAGATCGAAAGGTGCGACCAGCATATCAAAGCAAAATAATCCAAGGAAAGAAATTTATTGTACATAGAGGATGACATATGGGCCCCATTTTGCAGTAGCGTCCTCACCGTTTCTAAGGCGGCACGGGATCGAAAAAGAAAATAAGTAGCGTATCGTTCAGAGAGGCCGAGATGTGGGACCCATGTGGGATGCTAAGGCTCCTCTTAGTTTCTGAAGTGCAGGGGACAAAAAAAGGCAAATAGCCGTAATTAGGTAAAAAAAATCAAACAAAGGAAACTTTGACTGCTCATAGAGGCTGATATGTGACCCATGAGCCAATGGCCTCAACGTTTCGTAGGCGTACGAGATCGAAAGAAAAAGGCAACAATGTAATTGTGGGTCAATAATAAATCAAACAAAGGAAAGGTTTATTGTTCATAGAGGCCGATATGTGGGACCTCTTCAGCCACAGCTGGCTCCCCATGTTTTGCTAATGGCGTGACGAGATCGAAAGATAAAAATAAGCCAAAAATCATTTGCAAACAACCAAGAAAAGCAAGAAACATTTACCGTTCGAGAGGATGACACAAGTGACCCAGAGGCAAGCAGATCTCAACGATTCCACATGCGGATCAAAAGAAAAAAGGAAATATCCAGAAATTAATTAGGTTCAAACAAATCCAACAAAAGAAACTTTTATTGTTCATAGAGGATGACATGTGGGACCGACGGGCCAACAGCATCCCCACTGCTCACGTGGAGATCAAAAGAAAAGGCAAATAGCCAATTAGAGGTCAAAAATAACTCCAAAAAAGGAAACTTTTATTGTTCGTAGAGTATGACATGCGGACTCATGAGCCAGCAGCTTACTTCAACGTTTCAAAGGCGGTGCATGAGATCGAAAGAAAAGTTCAGTGACCAATATCAAGAGCTAAAGATAATCCAAGAAAAGAAACTTTATTGTACATAGAGGATGATGTGCGGGTCCCATTTAGCAAAGAATGTCTCAATGCTTTCAAATGTGGCTTGAGATCAAAAGAAAAAGAAAATAGCTTAAATTAGGGGGTAAAAAAACTCCAAGAAAGGAAAGCTTTTTATCGCTCATACAAAGTTGACATGTCGGACCCCATGAGCCCCTCGGCAATTATCATTAAGTTTCAAAAGTGGGCAGTCATAGGATCAAAAGAAAAAGGAAATAGCCAAAAATCAGATGGTGAAAAAATCCAAGAAAAGAAACTTTTATTGTACATAGAGGATGGAATGCGGGTCCCGAGCCAGCAAGTTCCCCAACGTTTCAAACGTGGCATGAGATCGAAAGAAAAGGCAAGTGACCAAATATCAAGACAAAATAATCCAAGAAAAAGAAACTTATAGTACATGAGGATGACATGCGGGTCCCACGAGCGATGAAGTTCCTCAACGTTTCAAACTTGGCATGAGATCGAAAAGTGAAAAGGAAAAAAAAAAAGTGACCAAATATCAAGAGCCAAAATAATCCAAGAAAAGAAACTTTATCAGACATAGAGGATGACATGCGGGTCCCATGAGCGTAGGTTCCTCAACGTTTCAAACGTGGAATGAGATCGAAAGAAAAAGGAAAGCATCAAATATCAAGAGCCAAAAATAATCCAAGAAAAGAAACTTTATTGTACATAGGATGACATGCGGGTCCCATGAGCCAAGAAAGTTCCCTCAAAGTTTCAAACATGGCATGGGACGAAAGAAAAGGGAAAGTGACCAAATATCAAGAGCCAAAAATAATCCAAGAAAAGAAACTTATTGTACATAGAGGATGACATGTCCCATGAGCCAAGAAAGTTCCTCAACGTCAAACATGGCATGAGACTTAAAGAAAAGGAAAGTGACCAAATATCAAGAGCTACAATAATCCAAGAAAAGAAACTTATCACACAGAGGATGAGCATGGGTCCCATTTTGCACAGCTGGTCTCAACGTTTCCCAAGGCGGCACAAGACCAAAAGAAAATGAAGTAGCCAGAAACAAAGAAAAACCAAGAAAAGAAAGATTTCAATTGGGCTGTATCTCGACATCCTGCCTTCTAACTATCCTCAATGCGGGCCTTTTGTCTCGTACAGCACCAGCCCACTCCAAAACAGAAAGTTCGGATTTTTCTAAAAACAACAGATTTCGCAAAAACAAAAACAAGGACACTCAACATAAGTAAGTTTGTTTATGTAAAAATAAAGATTTAATTTATCCGTTTCCAATAGCTCAGAGCGAAATAATCAAGATATCACATGTTTTTGTACGGAGGTTGACATCGGGGACCCATGAGCCAGCCAGCATCCTAACGTTTCAAAGGCGGCAGGGGATCGAAAAAATAAAATAAAAAAACCAAAAGTCAGTAACAAAACTAAGAAAAGAAAACATTTATCGTTCCGGGAGAGGATGAGACAAGTGATCTATGAGGCAGCAAGATTCTCAAACGCTTCCACAAGGCAGATCAAAAGAAAATAAAGGAAATAGCCAGAAAATAATTAGGGGTCAAAATAAATCCACCAAAGGAAACTTTTATTGTCTATAGAGTGATGACATAGTGGGACCGACCGCCAACATTCCCTAATGCTTCAATTGTAAGTAGGGATCAAAAGAAAAAAGGCAAATAGCCGAAATTAGGGTCAAAAATAACTCCACAAAGGAAACTTTTTATTGTTCGTAGAGGATGACATGCGGGACTCATGAGCCCAGCAGCGTCATCAACGCTTCAAAGGCGGCATGAGATCGAAAGAAAAGGCAAGGGACCAAATATCAAGAGCCAAAAAATAATCCAAGATTTATTGTACATAGAGGATGACATGGGTCCCATTTTGCCACCGGTCTCAATGTTTGTAATGCTTGAGATCAAAAGAAAAGAAAGTAGCTAGGTAATTAGGGGGTGAAAAAATCCAAGAAAAGAAACTTGATGGACACAGAGGATGACATGCGTCCCTTTTGGGCCAACAGCTTACTCAACGCTTCAAAGGGGCCAGGGGTCATCGAAAGAAAAAGGCAAGCCAAAATCAGAGGGTGAAAATCCAACAAAGGAAACTTTTATAGCACAGAGGATGACATGGTCCCATGAGCCACAGCAGGTTCCTTAATGTTTCAAACGTGGCATGAGATCGGAAGAAAAGGCAAGTGACCAAATATGAGTGGAGCCAAAAAAAACTCAAGAAAGAAAGTTGATTGCTCATAGAGGATGACATGGTCCCATTTAGCCGCAGCGGTCTCACCGCTGAGAGGCGGCAGGATCGTAAAGAAAAAAGTCAAGTGCATCAACATGAGGTACAAAAAATAATCCAAAAAATAGAAATTTTTATAGTACATAGAGGATGACATGCGGGTCCTAGCCTAGCAGCAAATGTATCACTGCTTGAGAGGCGTAGGATCGTAAAGAAAAAGTCAAGTTACCAAATATGAGGGTGCCAAAAAAAATCCAAGAAAAGAAAGTTTTATAGTACATAGTGGATGACATGCGGGTTCCATTTAGCAGCAGCGGTATCACCGTTTGAGAGGCGGCAGCAGATCGAAAGAAAAAGTCAAGTGACCAAATATGAGGTGCCAAAAAAAATCCAAGAAAGAAAGTTTTATAGTACATAGAGGATGACATGCGGGTCCCATTTAGCAAAAGCGGTATCACGTTTGAGAGGAGGCAGGTGATCGAAAGAAAGTCAAGTGACCAAATATGAGGTGCCAAAACCAAGAAAAGAAAGTTTTATAGTACATAGAGGATGACATGCGGGTCCCTAGAGCCAACAGCTTATCACCGTGCTTTGAGGCGGGCGGTGGGGATCGAAAGAAAAAGGTAAGTGACCAATATGAGGTGCCAAAATAATTCAAGAAAAGAAAGTTTTATAGTACATAGAGATGACATGCGGGTCCCAGCAGCGGTATCACTGCTTGAGAGGCGGCAGGGATCGAAGAAAAAGGCAAAGTGACCAAATTTGAGGTGCCAAAAAAAACTCCAAGAAAAGAAAGTTGATTGCAACATAGAGGATGACATGCGGGTCCCATTTTAGGCAGCAGCGGTCTCAACGTTTCTGATAGGCGGTAAGGGATCAAAAGAAAAAGGAAGCAGCTTTCGTACAGGGGGTCAAAAATCCAAGAATAGAAGAATTTTGTTCATAGAGGATGACATGGACCGACCTGCCAACCGTAAACGGCTTGATCGGAGAACGTTGAACGAGATGGCGCGATCTAGAAAAACAATGCCAGAGAGGCTGCCATCCGGGCCCTAGCATCCCTGGCCAAGGCGGATTTGCGTTGACTCGGCCGGCTAACCCGAGATTTCGAGATGCACCACGTCCCGGCCACTACACGACGTTTGGGAAGCCGCTTTCTTTCGTCGCGGCCAGGTGGCCTCAAAACGAAAAAGTTTTGACATGCACCACTGAGACCAAAATCGTTTACTATGGTACACCAAAGAACTACTACACTTCAACTGCCGGCCATAACTTTTCGTAGTGCATGCCGCCGATGGGAGGCGGGGAGGCCGCAGCAGGACTCTGGCCACCACCCCCGTCCATCCATGCGGGCGGGAGGGAGTCAGCTGCCGCCTCTCCATCCTCACGGACCGCCGCCGCCCAGCCATCCAGGAGGCGGGAGGGCCGCCGCTGCAGCGTCGTGAGAAGCTCCCTGGCCACCGTCCCCACCGCGTCACGAGGGAAAGCCGCCGCCACGCCCCGCGGTCTTTGATCGGCGGCACCGCCGGCGGCGGCAGATGGCGTCTAGGGTTTGGGGGTCGGGATGGGGTGCGGGAGTAGCGTCTAGGGTTTGGGGGTGCGAAATTAACTTGTGAAGAAAGCTCGCAGAAGTTTGAACGGGTTTCTACGACCATTGAGAGATGTCCTAAATGCAGCGCTGAGTAGATGCACTTGGTTGCACATTAAGAGCACGTTGTGACACAACAATAGTTTGAGCTTCAGAGGGATAAGCATCAACACGTCGTTGTCATAATCATCATCTTCTGGAGCATCTGGATCAGCATCATCTCTAGTCTCATACTCATTGTCCTCATTAACAATCATCACTTTACGGTTAGGACAATCTTTCTTGAAGTGACCCTTGACACCACATGTATGAAAAGCCATATCGCGGTTGCGCGTCGTAGACATGCTAGAACCACTTCCACTTGCTGCAGGTGCGGGCTTCTTTGTGCTGGACACATTAGAGACCGGCTTGCTTGATGAAGTAGAAAAATCTGCGGGGCGTGTCGATGGCGCCGTAGAGGGTGGCGTCCTAGGTGTATAGCGCCCAGCTCATGTAGCACGGCCTTTGATTTGCGCCTCTTCCGCCAATTGTGACCCAGCTTCTCTTGCATGATGTAGTAGCTCATTCATACCGGTGTAACGATGATGACGAACAATATCCTTGATGGTAAATTTCAGACCATGAAGAAAACGCTGCATTATCATCTCAATAGATTCACGTACACGGGCACGCTGCATAAGCATCTCCATCTCCATGTAATAAGCATCAACCGTCATAACACCTTGTCTCAATTAGGTTAACTTATCATAAACGGAACGCAAATAATTAGTGGGAACAAAACGAGCTATCATCACCTCCTTCATGGTGCGCCATGTGATAATGGGTAGTGATGCGCGTAGATGTACACGTCCGTTGGGAACCCCAAGGAGGGATGACAACAATAAAGTTTTCCTTCTAAAGAAACTAATATTATTTCCAAACCAAAAGAGGAGCCAAGAAGCACGTGAAGGTTGTTGGTGGAGGTGTGTAGTGCGACAACACCAGTGAAACCGGCGCTAACGTGAACCCAAGACAACACAATTCAAAGTACTTCTTGCCCTAACGAATAGTCAAACAGGTTGTCAATCTCACCTACTTGCTGAAAACAAAGGATTAAACGTATCGAGTGAAGATGGTGTTTGTTTGCAAAGAATAACAGAATACAGTAGAATGTATTCAGATGCAAAAGAATGGACCGGGTCCACGGTTCACTAGTGGTGTCTCTCCACAAGATAACTAACATGTCATGAACAAATTACAGGAGGAAAATTGACAAATAAAGATTCAATACATACCAATGATGATTACTATGATTTAATTGTGTTAATACGACAAAGTACATGTAATCGCTATCCATGATGCATTCATGCCTAATAATCCACCCTTCAAAGTTATCATCCCAACTTTCCAAAACATTAAGTTGTAAATAACGTATAATTGCATTAAGTATGGTGCGTATTTCATCAACACAAATATCCTTAGACAAAGTGATATCATTCCAAAAACGATTCTTATCTACTTTCCCGAACACTTTGCTATTGTTTTGCTCTAATTTGTGTGTATTTTGATACAAATTCAACATATTTTTCAGGTCGCCGCAAAGCAGAACTGTTCTGGTGTCTCGCTTTTTGTGCAGAAATCCAAATCCTCTCGAAAATCCCCTAATTTATGTATGTCTTACTTTTTACTGTAAAAATAATGACTTTCTTGTTTCTAAGGAAGTGAGGTGAGGCTGAGTCTCACACCAGGCGCCAGCGCGGCCTGTGGGGGCCCGCGCGGTCATGTGGTGTGGCCCCTCCGACGCCGCCCTTCGGACTACTTATTGGTTTCACCGAAAACGACGGCAGAAGCTCAAACGCCGAACCTCCGCAGAGCCACATCGCGAAATTCGTCTCGCGTGGGAGCCGGGTCTCCGTCTGCACTCCACGGACGGGAATTGGGGAGGAGATCTCACCGCCATCACCGCTAACGCCTCTCTCGATCAGCCATGTTTCCCCATCCATGTGTGTAAATCTCCGCTGTAGGCTGAAGGGGATGTAGGGATTGGATGAGATTGGCTGCATAGCTTGGTACATCGTTAGGGTATAGTGCTCTAGTATCCGAGATGCTACTTCTTTTTACATATTGTTGCAACCTAAGTTGGTGTCAATGTTTGGTCAGCCCGAAAGTGATCTCGTATCCTGAACATGTTATTGATTCATGAAGATATTCGTTGTTTACATCTGGCCTCTGTTAAAAGGCATGTTACTGGGTTCTAACTAATGGCCTCAAGGACAAATCGGACAACTGAGGGGATGGTAGGATGGAGGATCGCATGTGTTCATTGAGTGTTAATGCTTTGCTCTAGCTCTATTAATAGGAGTACCTTAATATCCAGATTTCCTAGAGTTCGCCGCCACCGGTCAGGATGTAGAAGATGTCAGGTAAGTTTCTCATTATGGTAGCACGCACAATTAAATATGGGCAGAACACATGTCATTGATTGATTAGTACTTGATACCGCTTTATTATTATCTGCAAATGCCTATGCTTTGATTGTTAGCATGAGTTTCTCTCATCCATGCAACGCTCAAGTAACCACATTCATGCCTGGGCGATTTTTAATCCCGTCGCTTACTATAATCACTTCATCATTGTCTTTATTTCATCGCTTCAGCTATATTTCATTATTTCTAATCACGTATAAATCATACATCGATAACTTTATAGCAAGTTCTGCTTCAGGTACCTCTGAATTGATAACTCATCATATAGCTTACAAGTAATTTTCGTCTCTTGTGTTTAATCAATAACTAAAGTGCACATTTCCTCAAGACTGCTATATCCCCCTTGCATCAACAAATAAGACTATTCGCGCCATGTTTAAGCATAGCTTTATTTGGAAGTTCTACTCGGATGATATTAGTTCATGCAAATCTCTCCATTATGGTAACCCTATATCTGGTGATCGCCATTACTATCCACTACAAGAAAGGTGCGAACTCTTAGTAATTCTCTCAGCCATTTTGATTCACCATCTCGTGATAAGCAACTTGAGCTCTACCGCCACATGCTTCAAGCATGTCGGTATCGAATCTGAAAAATTCCTTGCTATTGATAATGTTTCGTCGTGCTTGATGATAGTGGTTCATTGGGATCTTCAGATGCTACAATTGCTAAGTCTAGACAAATTGAAAATATCGAAACTCCTAATGCCATTACACCTGTAATTCACCTCAACTTGATTATTCTAGTGATGATTGATGAAGATTATGTAGAGTTTGATGATGATTTTATTGAAAAAATGCAATGCTACTACCGATGTAAGAAAAAATTAAAAGTTGCTGCGTAATATGTCGTTAGATACAAACCATCTCCATCCTAAATTCTGCTACATCTCCTATAAACATTAGGGGACAAAGATTATGATTTTTCTTGATCTATCTCATATAGTTATTGTTGAGAATCTTTTGTGGTATTGAAAGAAAGTAAACAAGTAAACACCACTGAAGCATTCACTCTTAGTGGCGTGATATTTCGATGATGTCAAAGATGCGTACGTTTATTTTGTCGCTAAAATTCTTTCCGTTCTCATTAAAGGATGATGCTAAAACTTGGTATAATAATTTGCCTCCTCGGGTTCTATTAAAAGTCCAACTCATTTGCGTGATGTTTTCTTTCAAAATACTGCCATGTTCAACATTTTGCAGAGAATTTATAATTTTGACCAGAAGATGGAGAGAAATTGCCTCAGGCTTGGGCGAGATTTTGCTTTCTTATTAGACTCGGCCTGCTCATGATTTGGAAAAGCATGTGATTTACTTGATATATTTTATAGTGGACTAACCATTGAGTCTAGGTACACTGATAGATAGTTGGGTCAAGCAGGTTTTCAGAAAAGAACCTGCATTTACGCCAAGAATTATTGGCTAAAATAGGACTTTCGAACTGGTGATGCATTGGTTCACACCGAATCCAAACCTCATACACCGATAGGTGAAGAAGAGGGAAAAGTATGATTAAATTGAATGATGAAGATATGAGGGAAGCCAAGAAGTCTCTGTAAAGAGAAGGGTATTAAACCTCAAGATGTGAAGATAATTTACCTCCCATAGAAGATATATGAGAGATAATTCCCCCTCCATGATTGATGTACACTCGCTTCAACACTTTAATAGGGAAGATATTCCGTATTCAAAATCCCCTATGTTCAGATGAATTTGATAATTATATTGTTAAGCAAGAAAACTTTACGAGAGTAGAGAATCATTTAATGAAAATTCTCCGAGCTATTAGTGAATTGTATGGTATTGTGGAGAGAACCAATGATGTTCAGATACTTGTTAAACATTTTCAATGGTTCAAACTCAAATTGATCAACTTAATGCTAAAGTGCAAAATGACTTGTTGGGAAATAATTCTAAAGAAAAATATGCTTGTGAAGTAACAACTAGAGGTGGTGTTTCTACCCAGGATCCTCTATATCCTGAAGGGCATCCTAAAAGAGTTGAACAAGATTCTCAACTAATTAAAACTAGTGCTCCATCTAAGAAAAGAAAAAGAAACATACATCATCACTGCCACAAATGTGTCTTTTCAGAATCTGCTAAGATAATAGAGCAGAATTATGGTACATCTAAAAATGACAAATAATATGAAGTTCAGCGGAAAGTACTGAAAATGGTATTTTAAAAACTAAAATTCATTCTAAAAATAAAAAGTACATTAAAGAAGATTTTATTTACTGAGAAACATGGAAATGAAAGAGAACCTTGGGTTCAAAAAGCAAATGCCTTTTCCCGCCTAGGAAACTAAAATCAAAGGAGGAGGAACATTATAATAAATTTTGTGATTGGATGAACCTTTATTTTTGCTTCCTTTAATCGATGCTATTAAATTGCCTCCTTTCAAAGATACAGATATTGTTACTACAAAAGGACAATTTATGAGGAGATTTCACTATGCTTGCTAATTACTCTTCAATGGTAAGATTCCAAAGGAGCTTGGAGACCCATACCAACTATTCCTTGCTCCATCAAGAATAATTATGTTAGAACCGCTCTATGTGATTTGGGACAGTGTGAGGTGATGCCTTTTTCTCTTATAAGAGACTTGATTTAGATAACTTGATACCAACATATCTTTGCAAATGGCCGATAAATCTACCGCTATTCCGTTGGTTTATGTGAAAATGTTCCCGTTCAAGTCAAGATTGCTTGATATTAACTGATTTCATTGTGTTGGAAAGCCTGAAGATAATAATATGTCCATTATTCTTGGAAGACCTCTTTCTTAACACCGCAGGGGCTGTTATTGATTGCAATAAAGGCATGGTTACTTCTAATGTTGATGATAAGGAACACACTCTCTATTTTCCTAAGAGGATTGATAAAGTATGGAGTCAATACAATTTTTAATGTGAAAACTATCAAAGTGATCCATTGATTGTCCTATATATGAGCCCAAAGAAGAATATCAAAATCTTTATTTGATCCATATCAATTCAATATAAGGTAACATGATTGATTTGAGGTTTATTTTCTTCTTTATGTCATATAAAATTTATTTGGTAGCAAGACTTGATCAACCTTTGTTAACAAGTATTTTATTGCATAAAAGAGCTAAACAACACTTCTTCTTTTCTTTCTCCCTCCACCTATTTTACTTGTTGTAGCACTTTGTTTTGTAATATGCTTTAGTCATTTAAGATTTTAGAAATCATTTTCCTCAAGCAGTGAATCATTAATTTAATACCTGTAAAATGCATTTTTTCTAAGCCTTTAAAATTACAAAATTACAATCGTTGGTCCTATTTTCTAATGAGGCACTCGGGAGCACCAGAGATGACCTGTAAGAATTCTGTGTGTGCCACACCATAGGCCGCGTGGCAAAGAAGGGGCCGCGCCACCTTTCTGTGGTGTGGGCCAGCCTCTGCCCCACTTCATCATCTCTTCCTCCCAGCACCTCCTCTCTCCCGCTCGTACTAAGTTCCTCTCACTCGTGTTTCTGCTCAAGAACTCGCGATTTATCTCCTTGCTCAGCCTGGAAGATTGCCTTTGAATTTGGAAGACGCATTCTTGGTATGACTCTTTTGATTGTCCAATTAGAATTTGTATTTGGTTGAGTATATCTTGAATATTTTGCTGTTAGATAATATGTTTAGTGAGCTTGCATGCTTGTTCTAAGGGGAAGAAACTAGTTTTGATGCATGTTTAGTACTCTAGCAAGTTCCTATAGTAGTTCCCTTCAATTATATACCTTGAAATCAAATTTTATAAAGATTGTTGAAAAATTTCAGGAAATGGAAGGGAGTGTGCACCAACTTAACCAAGAAGAGTTGGAGGTACAGCAAGTTATGAGATTCATCGTGAAGAGGAGTATACCCCTATTACCCATGCACGGACTTTATGAGAGGAATCCTGCAAGATGTTAAAACACTGATTTCCAAGGGTTGGAAGGTTTTAATGTTGGTGAACCTCACCAATATGCTAAACTAACTGCACTCACAGCAGGATTTAATTTCAATGTCCCGAACTGACCCCATGGTCCTAGGAGTAAGATTTACAATAAAACTATTGACTTCTGTTTTTCAAAGATTTTTGCACAAGAATAGAGGCCGTTGTGCTGGGGATCCCGCGAGAAGATCAGGGGAACACTGGAGCTCTCAAATCTTTATACAAGGATTTGTAAATGGGAGGAGCTTCTCCAATGATGGTGGTAAGATTAGTAGCATTCAATATCCAGCCATCCGCTACTTTGCCTATTCCATTACACCTTGCCAGAAACCGGAGGTAAATTATCTCATCAAGATTTGGCTCTTAGCTGCTGTGCTTTGCAACAGGATAGACATAATTTGGGTGCTTTAATAGCTTGTAGACTTGCTACTAACCGTGAGAAAGGAGAATTTGTGGAGGTCTTATCGCCTCTCATAGCTATGCATGGTGTAGGTCCTCACCATTTAGATATTCCGCTTTCTATAGAGAAACTTGATGTTTTCTCCATGATCAGGATGAGTTTATTTCAGATGCATCTAATTTGAACAACCTGCATTATAGGATAACTTTGTATAAGAAAAGTTGGAGTATAACTAAGAAAATTGAAAATTAGTACGCTGGGTTCCCGACCTCTCGTTTAACCTGATGCCGTGGACGGGTGGTCGATCATAGAATAGAGCCAAATGCATACATAGAAAAGGGAAAGCCGTCTGCAAGGGAAGATGGAGGAGGCCGAGGAGCACCCGCGCTCTTCATCCGATGCAGCGAGCTCCTCATATCAACATCATGGGCATGTGAACCTCCACGATATTCTTCTCACAGAGGGGCCCTATTACCACTCCATGTATGATCCACCGGCGGGAACTCCGACCCTCGTTGGGAATGAACTCCACTTAGGCCAAAAGCCTAAGCTTGGGGGGAGGTATACCGGCATCACTCATTCTTTGCATATTATGGTTGCTGGATACTTGTACATACTCGTTTAGTCTCTTAGAGTGGTTTTCTAATGAGAGAGAGATGATATTTGGGGAAGTGCTGTCCAAAAACAGATTCTGGGCTGTTACCAAAAATTGTACGCACAGCCAGAACGTTATTTTGAGTTGCCAATTTTTGAGCATGTGCCCCAGGTTGTTATCTAACTTTCATTAGTTGAACACTTTGGTATGAGCAATGGAAGATTTTTGTTATTTTCGATTTCTGTACTGTCAGGATTTGCAGATTTCTGTCATCCTGCTTTTTGTGTTTCTGTTAGTTTGCATTCTTTTGTTTTCATTTTGTTTCTTTCCCAAAACACAAAAAGACCAAAAATATTTCTGTTGTTTCTTCACCATTTGGTTATTTGGTTCCTCGCTTAGTTTACTTTATTTGCTATCGTTGGTTTGCTATGAGAAAACCCAAAAAGATTTTACTTTGTTTGCTTGTTTCTTTCGTTCTTGTTTCTAATTCGAAAACACCAAAATATTTGCTGTTCTTCTTTGGTTTGTAAAGTTCATCATGGTTCAATGGTCTTCGTGGCTGGAGCGTGGTTTTCATTTCATATTATCCAAGCTACACAAGTGAAAAGGCAATAATGACGATCTACGACAATCCGATTGTGGTGAGAGGCTGGCATGAACTCTATTTGCTTTCATTTTTGTACATATACTCATCTATATGAGCATGCTTAGTTGGTTCATGTGAGGTATATGTTATTTGAGAAAGTCTAGTAGTTCATGATCTCTCATGTTTAGTTCCAACTTATTAATATGAGTAGCATGTCGTGATGTTTGCTTGCATTGTTTTATTCATAAGTAAGTATGACATTGTGGTATCCTCCTCTGAATAATTCATTTATATCACTTGGCACATGCTCACGCATGCATATGACTGAACAAAAGTCAATTAAGCCTCGATGATTTATATTGCTTGAGTTCTTGTATCACTTTTATGCCTCCGTTAATTTATTTTGCTAAGCATGATTATGAAACATGCTCTTTGATTTGTCGCTCCCAAATCTTTGCTAGCCTTCACTTGTACCGAGAACGCTGCTCGTGCTTCCAAACACCTGAAAACCAAGTTGTTCCAAAAGTGTCCACCATAAATACCTATGCATGGCATTTCAAACCATTCCAGTAAATTCTCATGCGCTACCTTTAAAACTTTCAACTTTTCTTGTAGTGTGTTTCATAGCTCATGAGGAAGTATGTGGTGTTTAGCTTTCAACCTTGTCATTTACTTTTGACGGACTCTCACATGGACTAGTGGCACATCCGCTATCCAATAATTTTGTAAAAAGAGCTGGCAATGGGATTCTCAGTCCCAAATTAATTAACTAAAATAGACACTCCTCCATGGTTTGTGATTGTTGACTCACCAGAAGGATTCGGTTATGGCTTGTGTGAGCAAAGGTTGGGGGGAGTCATCATCATAATAAAACTTAAATAAAAAGGCACTCTTCATGGTATGTGATTGTTGGCAGGCACCCGAGATCCGGAGCCATGGTTTGTGAAAGAAAGGTTGGAAGGAGTGCCAACTAAAAATAAATAAAATGGGAGCCGCTGTGAGTCCGGTTGATGAGGTAGTTAGTGTACCTGCTACCATTCGTTGACAACAACAAACACCCTCAAAATAATTTACCTCTGCTTTACAAATGAAAAGCTCTAGCGCATGTTAATCCCTCCTTCCCTCTGCGAAAGGTCAATCTTTTACTTTTATGTTGTGTCTTCATTCTTTCTTTGAGCACTATCTTGAGAGCACAACTGTCATTCTTTGTATAATATGCTTGTCTCAAAATATGATTGATTGTGGTATAACTTTGATGCTTTATCTTTGACAATCACTACTTCTAGTCTTTCTATGAACTCAAGAGGTGCCTCGGCATTTATGTTTTGCCGATCAAATACAGGCAAGCGGGATACCACTTTATCATATTCTCTTATGAACATTGCAATCCTGCTTATATACATGATTCATGGTGCTTATTATTAATTGTTGGTACCTTTCCATGATTGACATAGCTGTTGGATGATCTTATTTGCATGTATCTCATTTTGAACTGCTTAAGTATTAGCCGTAGCATGAGAATATATACATCATATGAGCAAATGTGTTCGTGAAAGTTCTTTTATCGCTCAGTTGTTAACTGAATTGCTTGAGGACAAGCAATAAGCTAAGCTTGGGGGAGTTGATACGTCCAAAACGTATCTACTTTCCGAACACTTGCTATTGTTTTGCCTCTAATTTGTGTATTTTGATACAACTACACGACTAACGTTGTTTTCAGAATTGCTCGGTGTCTCGTTTTTGTAGAAATCCAACTTTCGGGAAAATCCTCGGAATTTATGCGAAGGCCCTATTTTACCAAAATATTGACGAGCTAAGGGGAGAGAGGTGGAGGCTCCGAGGGGCCCCACACCACATGGCGGCGCGGCTGGGGTGGCCCGCGCGGCCATGTGGTGTGGCCCCCTACCGGCCTCCGACGCCCTTCTGACACGGGCTGTCTCGACTTGGAAACGACTGCAGAAGTCGAAATCACTTAAACCCTCCGGTAGAGCCGCCACATCGCGAACTCCGTCTCGGAGCCGAAGTCTCCGTTCTGCACCCGCTGGACTGGAATTGAGGAGATTTTTCACCGCCATCACGCTAACGCCTCTCCATCGACCAGCCATGTTTCCCCATCCATGTGTGAGTAATTCCCCCGCTGTAGGCTGAAGGGGATGGTAGGGATGGATGAGATTGGTCATGTAATAGTCATAAGATTGTTAGGGCATAGTGCCTAGTATCCGTAGATGTCACTTTTATGATATTGTTGCAACTTGTTATGCTTAATGTTTGTCACTAGGCCCGAGTGCCATGATCTCTCGTATCTGAACATGTTATTGATTCATGAAGATATTCGTTGTTTATGATCTACTGCCAAGTTGTATACACATGTCGCTGTCCGAACCAATGGCCCCGAAGGGACAGAAATCGGGACAACCGGAGGGGATGGTAGTGATGTGAGGATCACATGTGTTCACGGAGTGTTAATGCTTTGCTCCGGTACTCTATTAAAAGGAGTACCTTAATATCCAGTAGTTTCCCTAGAGGCCCGGCTGCCACCGTGGTAGGACAGAAGATGTTGTGCAAGTTTCTCATTGACGTCAGACTAAATATGGAACACATGCCTATTGATTGATTAGTACTTGGATACCGTTTATTATTATCTGCAAATGCCCATGCTTTGATTGTTACATGAGTTTCTCTCATCCATGCAACGCCCGTTAAATCCGTCCCTGTGCCTACAGTATTTTAATCCTGCCGTTTACTATAATCACTACGCTGTCTTTATTTCACCCGTTATTTCGCTATTTCCACCGCCATAAAAGTTACTACGATAAACTCTGCGAGCAAACTGTTTCCCAGTGCACTGAATTGACAACTCATTTGTTAAGGCTTACAAGTATTCTTTGTCTCCCTTGTGTCGAATCAATAAATTGGGTAATACTTCCCTCGAAGACTGTTGCGATCCCCTATACTTGTGGGTCATCACAAAGCATCAATGTTTTATCCCTAGTAGCAACAGCACATCCACAACCTTAGAACCTACTGTCACGATCCTGGATTCAATGGAGGCATGAACCCACTATCGAGCATAATTACTCCCTCTTGGAGTTACAAGTATCAACTTGGCCAGAGCCTCTACTAGCAACGGAGAGCATGCAAGAACATAAACAACACATATATGATAGATTGATAATCAACTTGACATAATATTCTATATTCATCGGATCCCGCCAAACACAACATGTAGCATTACAAATAGATGATCTTGATCATGTTAGGCAGCTCACAAGATCTAAACAATGATAGCACATGCGGAGAAGACAACCATCTAGCTACGCTATGGACCCATAGTCCAAGGATGAACTACTCACGCATCAATCCGGAGGCGGGCATGATGATGTAGAGCCCTCCGGTGATGATTCCCCTCTCCGACAGGGTGCGGAGGCGATCTCCGAATCCCCCGAGATGGGATTCGCGACGGCGGCGTCTCTGGAAGGTTTTCCGTATCGTGGCTCTCGTGGGGTATTCGCGAAGAAGGCTATATGTAGGCGGAAGGGTAGGTCAGGGGGCGAGGGGCCCAGACCATAGGGCCGCGCGGCCGGGGGGCCGCGCCGCCTCGTGGTCCGCCACCTTGGCCCCACTCGTTATCCCTCCGGTCTTTGGAAGCTTCGTGGAAAAATAGGACCCGGCGTTGATTTCGTCCAATTCCGAGAATATTTCCTTACTAGGATTTGAAACCAAAACAGCAAAAAAAGAACCGCGCTTCGGCATCTTGTTAATAGGTTAGTGCCGAAAAATGTATGATAATGCTGTAAAGTATGTATAAAACATTCAAGTATTGTCATAAAAGTAGCATGGAACATAAGAAATTATAGATATGTTTGAGACGTATCAGGCAGCTCTCCATCTTCTTCTCGAGCACGAGTGATACCATCCCACCAACGCAATGCATAACAATCAAATTTCGAGGAAGCAAGCTTGATCTTCTTATCTTCAGTATACTCATGTAAGCGCCATAACTTCTCAATTTTGAGCTTCCATGTGAGATACTCTTCAACATCAGGACCTCCTTCAAATTTGGGTATGGAGAATTTGGGATTTACCAAACCATCGTCTTGCGGTTGTTGAGGAACACGTTGGGCTCCCACGGGGACAAAACCACGACCACGGAGACCATGTCCAACGCCACGCCCATGGGCAGCAGGTGCAGCCCAAAATCGACATTAACACTGCCCTCTTCTTCATGTTGCGACTGTTGTTGTTGTTGTTGTTGCACCAAATTAGAAATTGATTGGTTCAATGCTTGAAGAGCTTGTTGGATGCCAGTCACTTGTGTTTGGATAGTGTTGACTGTCGCCGTAGTAGCCTCAAGTTTGGTGGTGACGGTCTAAATATCCTCATTAAAGCATCTCCAATCTGATTAAACTCAAGGCGCAAAGTATCACGAAGAGCTTCATACTCTCTCCAAGAAACAAGATCAGCATCGTCCTTCTTTTTCTAGTCAACATTAACACCACTAGAAGACATGATTAGTAGGTTAGTGCACTAAAACAAAAATTTGTGGTGATACTCTCACAACTCACTCAAAACTGATAAGAAAGGTAAATCTTAGCGCTCCAAAGTGAATTAGTATTGCTTACCACTTTGATTGACAAACTAGTGCATGGATGTAGTGAAGCGAATATCAAGGGTATAAGAACAGTCACATGACAAAGCAGGATATATAGTGGAGCTGTAGGTGGGCTACCTAATGCACCAAAATCAAGTACTAGCGCTGACCGTATAAATACCCGAAGAAACTCACACAAGGCTATAAATGTGGCAATGCAACTATATGGATGAATAATATTGCAATGCACTCGAGGGACACTAGCAAAGCTCAATGGAACAGGAACAAGATTGCTCAACTACAGGTGCAGAAAAGTAAACTAGGCCTTCTCTTGATCTTACTAGCAATTCACTTTTACTCCTCACTCTTTTTTTATCACACGCATCAATGTAGCTCTTTTTGTTTCTTTTCTATTTTCTCTTTATTTATTTATTTATTTTATGACTCTACTCCTTGTAACACGGGCCAACAGAAATTGCAAAGCACCAAAAACCTAATGAGCAGGCTGTCGAGTGATGTCTACGCACGCTTCTATTCTTGTAGACAGTGTTGGGCCTCCAAGTGCAGAGGTTTGTGTAACAGCAGCAAGTTTCCCTTAAGTGAATCACCCAAGGTTTATCAAACTTAGGGAGGTAGAGGTCAAAGATATCCCTCTCAAGCAACCCTAAAATTAAGATACAAGAAGTCTCTTGTGTCCCCAACACACCCAATGCACCTGTCAGGTGTATAGGTTCACTAGTTCAACGAAGAGATAGTGAAATACAAGTAATATGGATGATTATAAGTGGTAATTGCAATCTGAAATAAAAATGGCAGCAAGCAAACATGTAGTACAATTGGTTGTAAACGGTGTTTCAATGCTTAGAAACAAGGCCTAGCAATCTTACTTTCACTAGTGGGCACTCTCAACAATGATATCATAATTGAATACACAAATATCATCTCTTCACTATGCTACTCTGAACCACTCTCCGGTTGGATAACGAACACCAATTCACCGCGTAGGACTGCAAAAACATTCCTTAAAGTTCGTGTTCCAAATCTAAGGACACCCCACGCTGTCACTTTTAGCATCCAAAGATAGTACTAACAAACACCACAATTTCATAGAGACATCTAACTCAAATTATAACTCATGATGTAAACTTTAGCCTAAGAGACACACACGGTGCACACACTGTCACCTTCACACCGTGAGACAAGGTGTCTCTGGAGATCACATAATAAAACCACTTGAGTAGCATAATAGATGAAGAGTAACATCTACTTATTCAACTAGATAGAAAGCTTCTGATCACATAAAGATTATACCATGGGAGAGAGAGATAAACCACATAGCTAGCGGTAAAGCCCTCAGCCTCGGGGGAGAACTACTCCCTCCTCTCATCATGGGAGTCAGCAACAATGATGAAGATGGCGGTGGAGTCGATGGAGATGGCTCCGGGGGCAATTCCCCGTCCCGGCAGGGTATCGAAACATAGACTTCTGCCCCCCAAAACTTGTCTTCGATGGCGGCGGAGCTACAGAACTTTTCGTGTATGGAGGCTGATTCTTCTAGGGTTTTCATGAGGAAGGCAATATATAGGCGGAAGGGTCAGGTCGGTGAGTGCCCGATGGGGCTCACACCATAGCCAGGTGCGGCCAGAGGTGGGCCCGCGCCATGGCATGGTGTGGCCACCTTGGTTCCCTCCTCCGTCTCTGCTTTGGACTCCGTCTTCGTGTCGGAAAAAATAGGAGGTTTGGCTTTTGTTTCGTCCAATTCCGAGAATATTTCCTCTACAACTTTTCTGAAATACAAAAACAGCAGAAAATAGGAAGTAGCACTGTGGCATCTTGTTAATAGGTTAGTTCCGGAAAATGCATAAAAATACCATGAAGTGTAAACAAAACATATAACAATTGGTGTAAAACAAGCATGTAGCATCAAAATTATAGATACGTTTGCAACGTATCATCGAGCGGTAAAACTAGTCTCTTGTGGGAAAGTTCTAGTCACGTATATCGAAAGGATGTGTCTACGGTTTAGAGATAAAGCAAATTGTACGCTATGTGGACTCGGAGTAACAAATAATATGAAAAACGACCTACAACAGAAAACTGTGTCGCAACAGAGAAACTAGCAGAATTCGTGCCACGACAGAGCTCACGACAGAACTTTGTACAGAAATCCCTGTCACGGCAGAGAAACGAACAAAAACTGTGTCACGGCAGAACCACGACAGACGCTAGATTGGATCAAAAATTAAACACGAACAACAACTATAAAACTTAAAATTGATGCAATCTAAGGCTATGGCGAACCCTAACCCTAATATTTTTGGTTTTTTTTGTATAGGACACAACTCACAACTCAACTATGGGGTGGATTTATGGATGCTTACCGAGGAAACGCTGAAATCCGATACCAAAATGATATGGGGTTGCCCGATCTTCTCAGTAAGCGAGGTGGATGGTGATGAACACAACAGAGATACACGATGATAAGTGGATGATAACTTGTATGATGCTAACAAGTCTCTCGATCGATCCTATCGCCAATGCAACAGCTCTCAACCCTGCAAGATATTCGCAACTCTACACACTTGCGCACGTAGCCGCCGACCACAAAGCAGTAATTTGCAATCTTCTAATCCCCAATGGAACAACAGATCACACAAACTTTCAGTAGCACAACACACCAGATCGAAACGAATTGGTGCGAATAAAACTCCAGATCGAAGCGAATTGGAGAGTATGATTCAACAGTTTTGCGTAGCAAACAACTATAAACTAGGGTTTATCTTAAACATGGTATATACCTAATTTGGGGGCACCCTGGGGCTTATATAGGCGTCCAGGACGACCAAGGGTTGAAATAGTTTGATACAAACCAACCTGAAACAGGTTCGGCCAAAACTGGTTCGGAACCAGGTGGGCCGGCAGTGCCGGGGTGGCGTGGCCAGCAGTGTCGAGGTGCATCTGGCGGCAGTGCCGTGGTACTCCCGGTGGCAGTGCCGTGGTGCACAGGCCGGCGGTGCTGGTGAATCCTTGTTCCTCGTTCGCGCATGCCTCCCTCTCCTCCTCGCACGTCCATGTAATGTCTTCACGTCTAGCACCATGTCCAACTGCTTCTTCTCCTCATGCGACGCTTGCTCCATCTTCATACCTGATCATACATAAGTAAAAGGACTTAGTCAGTATAAAGCTCTCATCGATCAAAGTATCATTCAGGAGTGAATTCACCTGTTGCTTAAGTAGCTTCGCACGAGCCCTTGTAATGGGTCCAATCCTAACTTTATTGTACTTGAGCTTCACAGCAACATCTTGTTCATCTTGCAATGACGATGGTAGTAGTTCGGTAGGGATGTCCTCACCAGTGATGGTGATGGATATGCAGCAGTTGATGATGTCTTGTCCTCCGATGATCCGCGTAGCATCCCGGATGATGTCTTGTCCAAAGTTCCTTCTCTAGATCTGACCAGGGGCGGTGTTTCTGTGTTTTGTGGTGTTGTGTGTCTCAGATATTTGTGCCGTATGCGCGAGATGTAAGTATTTGACGAGGCGGTGCTCCTGACACATCGTACGGGGGGACGTTGTACGGGCGGGCTCCCCCGTACTGATGCGCGCTAAACCTTCTGAAACTTGTCCTCGCATCCTCCTTTCACCCATGTGCATAATTAAGTGCTTAAATAATTTGTATCACGTCAAAATACCATAAAATGATAGTTTTTATTGATATTTCATCATTGTCTTAATATTTTAAGATCATGTGTAGATAAGCATAAAAGGGTGCGGTGGCACGGTGAAATACAAAAATCCTATTACTACTCAATGATATCTTAATGAGATAACGGTGTAAAAACATGCTAAAAATGCACTCAACAACGATCATGCTCCAATGCTTGTCCCTCTCACCCATGCTAGGTCCATCATTCCTAAGAGTAATAAACACATCTGATTTAGGAAGCATCATATTATCATGTATGTGAGAAATAGTTTCAAGAAATGAAAGTACCTGATGGTTAAGTTATTTGGCACAAGCTCGAGTGATAGGTCCTTGTATTTATGTAGTTGTAGGTACAATGGGTGTATCAATAGATGGGATGTCCACATCATGGATGATTGAGAATGGTTTAGCAGTGGGCACTTAAGTAAGTCATAGGAAGAACATTGTGTGTCAAGCGTGCGGCAGAACGGAAAATTTAGTGTGCCGCTTCTGGACCTGTTCCCATTTAGCTACGGCTTGGTCCTACTTGGTCGATCAAAAATCGTGGTTGCTTTGAGGCCCCTCTGAAGAGATTAGAATGTTAGACAGAGCTTCAAGGGTGGCTCCTGGATTGGATTGGTATTTGGGAAGAGTTATGTGGATTAGATTTAGTGGATGTTCATGATGATATATTATCTTTGGCAAGCAAGGAACGATGCTAGAGAAACTCAGAAGTTGCAAGACCCGAAATCAGTGGCGATGAAGACTGTTGGTGCAGTTGAGGAGTGGCGCAGTATTCATGCAAATCCTCCAAATTTGGGCAACAAGAAAGTGGAGCATTGGCTCCCACCTGATCAACTTTGGTTTAAAGTTAACACAAACGGAGACTTTCGTCAAACAGAGGGAAACAAAAGGGGCCGTGGTCATTAGAGATCACCATGTAGGCTTCCAAGCGGGAGCGTTCGACTTTTTAATCCGTGCTATTGATGCCGAGGGCGATGAACTCATGGCGTGTCGACAAGGTCTGCTGCTTGCTAAAGATTGTTAGCTACGATGAGTGGTGTTGGAGACGGATAGTTCTGGGGTTGCGACAAAGCTGGTAAAGGAGGAACGAGATAGGTCTTTCTATGGTTCCCTCGTGGAGGAAATAAAGCTTATCCTAAAAGGTTATGAAGATGCATCGATTTGTGCAGTAAGAAGAACTGCAAATGTTGTTGTGCATGTGTTGGCAAAAGAAGGCTGCGAGAATAAAGTTAGTAGGTTTTGGCTGGACATCCCACTAGCTAGCATTGTAATAACCTTGTATTGGATGTTTTGATGATTTAATATAATCGCAGCCCTTTTCTTAATAAAAAGTTTCATGCATCAACAATAGAACCAAAAGTCCAAACTAATAAAAATAAGGTGAACAATTCACTAGGCATGCACGTTCATTAAAAGCATGTACAATGGGGTGACATCAACCTTCTCTTAGAGTTGTCACATTGGATTTTTACTGAGTTGAAAGAGAGTGAATGAAAAATTCTTCTCTTAGCTAAGATATGATCTCTTAAAAAATATAAGAGAAGACTATTCTTCTCTTCTCAATGATGTGAAGGTAAAAAAGTCATGATTTCTCGGTCATTGTATACGCCTAAAGAAGATTTTTTAATAATACATATTTTTTCTTTAATTCCACAATAGTACTTAGATTTAAAAATTTACACAAATAATAATGGTTCGGCGTGGGCTATCCCCAGAGGGACATATCGGTCAAAGGTTTCCCGAAATGGATTCCCTGAAACCCTGGTCAACCAGCAGAGCTGGTCAGGCACGACTTTCCCGAAAATCCCCTATTGGCCTCTCCTTTTCCGAAAGGTTCAGTCGCCCTGCCAGGCGACATGCCTATCAGACTGGCGAATCTCGAGGCGGACAGTCGGTGTACCTTTCCCCGATTAGTGCCTCCCCATTTGCCCACTTCATTACAGATGTGGAGGAGACGTCACTTCCATAGTTACAGATGTGGAGGACATATCGCTTTCACAACCTTTTATTTTTTCTAAAGCGGTGTTTACATGCATGTTGTAAATGCTCCACTTTTCCTATTCACGAGCAAACCACATGCACCCACTTGCCCACCATAATTTTAATTTTGTTGTGTTTATAAAGCTCGAGGAGTAGTACAATCCTACCAAGTAGTAATAAATATTAAGAGATTCACTAAAAGACATGCATGTTGGTATAAAGCCGACCATATGCGTGCACCTGCGGGAGCATTGCCATGCTAGTTTACACGTCTAAGGGCATCCACTATATGAAAAAACCACACCTTAAGATTTATGTGGCAATGCTTGTGGTCTACCTTATACATAGTGAAAGAATCAAGAGTTGTATATAAGCTTATAGATGACCTTAAGCTTTTGAGTTATCCATAAGCAATATAAAATAATTTTTCTATCGTTCATCTCTCATGCACGAGGGTACATAATAGGGCACCTGGGTCTCATCTTATTGTTAATGTGCACTACATAGATAGTGGAGGATTCGACAAGATAAATGAGACCAAATTTATAGTCAAAGTTCACCTTATACATAGCTGATGCCCTAACGCTTGATTAGCACTTGCATGAGCAAGCATCTGATCGCTTCTGCGTGCGGACCAACCAGGTTGGCCCTGCCCGACTGTTTGTCAGGTTAGGCTTGCCCGACCGGTCTCGATCGGGTCGGCCTATCCCGATTGGTTCTGCACCTGCTCTGCCGCGGAGTCCGGCCTATAAAATGAGGGCAGCTGGAGAGGACTATCCTGAAAAAAAAATGATTCGAGTATTATTTAGAGAATTAAGAAAAAAAATGTATTATCAAAAAAATTGCCGCCCTACACCACGGCCCAAGGAGAACGAGAACGGAGAATTTAGGAGATGGACGGCTAGGATCCTCCCTATCTCCGAACGGGTGTTGTTGGAAGTACTCCGCAGATGCAAATACTTTCCTCGCCGGCGGCGGCTCCTCTCCATTTGTCGGCCGTCGACCTCGCTTACCGGCTTCCCGCCACGGTGTATTGGCTCGCCTGAGTGCTTCGGTGCCCCACGCATGGCTGAGGACCGGACGCTTTATTTCAGCGCGGTACGATCTGCCCATCGCTGCACGGCGGCGGTCCGCCAACCAGTGCCTCCTACCGGTGATGTACGCGACGGCCGCGCGCTCCTCGCCAGCGGGAAGAAATTCAGTGTAGTGGCCGCCCTCGGATCACGGAATTAAGGCTTCAACCGCGGCAACCTCCTCGGTCCAATTGGTATACTCCCATGGCCATAAAGTTCCTATCTCCCGATTCCGTTCGAACTATGATTTCAATGTTAGGTTTAGTTTACGTGTTGGGTACCAGAAATAGGCCCTGGATGCAATGCAGAATCCTGAATTTAGTCCACTCAGGTCGTATTGAAGATCAATTAGCATACATGCAATTCAGGGTCTACATTGTCTATGTTAAACTAGCACAAAAAGATTGTTGATCAAAATTTAACTGTAATGCTGTTAGGTTCTAGTTGTACCATTTACGGATTAGCATGCGGCTTCTAATTTTTGGTTCTTCAACTGATTATTGGATTCATATCCAACTAATTACACATGTACACTCTCACTATATATCCTCCATGCTGCATTAAAATTAAAATATCCAATTGGATGTTCACCACATATAAAATACACAATAAACACCAGTAGCAATGCTAAGAAGTATAAGAACTATGGATTATTTTTATCTTCCTCCTGAGAGGCTTGACATCGTGCCCATGCTGGTTATAAGCTGTGGATATGACACGCAAGAAGGGTCAAATCCCCTGTTTTCCATCAAAGCTAACATGCTGAAGCTTATATCGGTTGGTGTGAACTCTGGTAGTGGCATCTCCCTGTTAAGGTATTGCATGACTTGATGCATACTAGGTCTTGCACTAGCAAATGGTTGTGAGCACAAAAGGCCAAGCTTTAGCACCAGGCATGCTTCATCTAAATCACATTCTCCTTGGAGCCTCTGGTCTATTGTCTCCACTAATAATCCTTTTTGCCAATTCTCAAGTACCCAATCAACCAACATAAATCGGTCTCCATTTGCATTCTGCTTGACAGGCTTTTGACCACAGGTGACCTCAAGAAGGAATATGCCAAAGGCAAAGACATCAGTAAGTGGAGACACCTTGCCCATGTGTACCAATTCTGGGGCTAGGTAACCCATGGTACCAACCACACGTGTGGTATGCGGGTCTGTACCATGATCATATGACTTTGCAAGGTCAAAGTCTCCTAGCCGTCCATTCATTTCGCTATCAAGAAGCACATTGCTTGCTTTGATATCTCTGTGGAGGACAACTTTATCCCACCTCTCATGGAGATAGAGCAAGCCACATGCAGCTCCTTTGATGACATGAAACCGCTTTGCCCAATTCAGTGAGGGTTCATCCTGCCCGCAATATAAGTACTTATCAAGACTACCATTTTCCATGTAGCTGTAGACCAATAGAAGTTCACCTTCTACCCTGCAATAGCCAAGTAATTGCACAAGATTGCGGTGTCGGAGGTGACCAATGCTAACAATCTCAGTAATGAATTCCTTTGTTCCTTGCTTTGACTCATGTGACAACCTCTTTACCGCAACCTCCAGTTTAGATTTTGGAAGCATGCCTTTATATACCTTGCCAAATCCTCCTGCTCCGAGTAGGTTCTTATTCTTGAATCCATCTGTACTGAGGACCAAATCCTTGTATGAAAATCTCTGTGGGCCAAACTCAATTTCCCAATCTTCCCGTAGCTCGCTATATGCGAATTTTCTTCGTGCAAATATAGTTACAATTGTCCCAGCAACAAATATGAATGCTGCAATGACTATTGGCAGAGCAATCTTCAAGACCTTTGAGCGATGCCTTGGTCCAACACGAGGTAACTTTGGCAACTTGCTTATGTCAATTGCTGGAGCACTTTTGCCCATGCTGAAGCTCCATCCGAGCATGAAATATCTTGAGTTGATTACGCCAGTTGCAGATGAGAAACCAACATATGCCGTATGTGTGAGCACTGTTGATAGGTTGTAGATGATTGAAACTAGTGGTCTTAGAGGTTGGCCATTTTGATGGGAGCTAAGGTTACATCGATCTGTGTGCCCCCTTCATCATACTGCACCCACACTTGCATCACCTCACGGCTAATGAGTGTCAAGTTCTTAAACATACCATTTTTGTCTTCGTAGAAGCCAGCATCCCGAGATTGCACAGAATGGAGACTATTGATGTTGATGCCAACATGGTTGTCGCTGATGTCCTGAAACTCACTGTTTTGTATGGTGTCAAGCTCAACTGCAAAGATGTGATTGTTGGTGTTGCCGTTGTTTTGGTCATCGAGTAGCCCTAAGTACTGGGCTGGCAACGCACTGGAGAAACTCTTGTTTTTGGCCACAAAGAAGGCCATGCCATCAGCACCCTTCTCAGGGTAGGCAGAGATGATGCTGAAGACGAAAGTCACGGAAAAAGACTGCACGTTGCCGCTAGGCGACCTGCGGAATTGCAGAGGAGTTGGGTATAGTGCATGGACTTTGATGTTAAAGGTGCCATTGGTTAGTTCAAGAAGTCCATCTGATCTGATTGTTGCGGCTCCATCGAGGCTAAGGTTAGCTTGGGCGAATCCAGAGTAGACAAACTGGTCATCAGCAATGGTGAAGGATGCAAAGTTAAGGCCAAGGAAAAGAAGTTGGCATAGAATCGAACACTTACATTTCTTGTTAGGCATGGCTGTAACTTGTGACATCTCCAGAAAGATGAAACAATAAGGAGTTCTGTAAGTTATCTGTGCACGATGGTTTGCAGCTAGCCAGATATTATGTACCTCTAGTAGTCTTTGTTGTTGATATGTGTGCACAAAATGGGAGATTGACTTGGCAGCTATTCATCTAGTCATGACTTGCAAGTTGGTATTTCTCATCCGCATGACATTTGGTCAGAGTCACTATCAATAGTTGATGAAACCGGTGGGATTAATTACTTGTTCAACTTGGTCAGATGATTTTCCGAAAAGGTCTAATATTATGAGAAATATCTATATTATTTTTTGTATTCTAGTAATCAAATACGACTGCTCCGATTGGTCCTTGCTACTAGACCGTGTAGAATTTACTTAATTAAGGGGCATTTGTGATTCACCTTCTTGGAAATATTAGTGTTCTTTTGGTCACAACTAATGTGAACTACGCAAAAAGAAATCAATATTTACTTCTGTAGTTAGATTTTGTCAGCTGAAGTTTCCAGTCAAGTGCTCACTAGGATTCAACGTGTCAAGGTCGAGTGTGGAATTCAGAAAACTCATGTGGTCTATTGTGTCACTAAAGACTAGTTCTGGCCAATGGAAGTTAACTTTGTGATTTCCAATAACCACATGTGTCCCAATCGTTTGGAAGTTTCAAGAAATGCATTTACTGCAGTCACGTTCAATTGTCATATGTAGTCACTTTCACTGAAGTCGCACTGACCGTAATTGCATTTCGTGTTGAATTGGGTATCATCGTCTCGAATTATGTGGTCTGATATTAATTTCTGAAAGATAACGAGATTTCATGTGATGGGACCACCACATAGGGGAACCTAATGAGCACATGAGCAGTGAGAAAGGTAAACTAAACTAGATAAGCAGTCCAAAAGCAGCCCAAGTGGCTAAATACCACCTCCGTTCCAATGAATAAGGCTTTTAAAAAGAAAAGTCAAGCTACGCAAAATTTGACCAAACTTTAAAAAAATCTATCAACAAGTATGATACTCTATAGAAACCATATGAAAATATATTTCAAGATGTATCTAATGATATTGGTTTTGTTTTTTTCATTTTTTTGTAAAAACTTGGTCAAACTTTGGATGGTATGAATTTTTAAAAATAATACTGTATAAGCCTTATTCATTGGAATGGTGGTTAGTGGTGTTAACTGTATCCTGTCAATTTAAATTCTAGCACTAATACCAATGATGTTTGTTTTGTAAGTAATCATGTGCACACAAGTGGAGAATCATCATTGACTCTTTCTTATTCCAAAATATATTCATTAGAACTCATTTGATTTGTGCAGTAATTTTTCTATCCAGAGAACTCAAATATGTTAATACCATGAAGAACTCTACCATGTCAAGGGCAAGTAGGTCGGCAGGGAAACTTTCTAATTCTTATTGCTGCAGAACACAATATCTCTTTCTTTTATTAAGATATATATCTTTTTGGAACGGTAGGTCTTAAGCTTATTTTACATCTGATACCTTGGACTCTTAACTCTTTGTTCTGTATTTGTTACTTGAGTAGAAGTCACAACTATGTCTTCAACCATACAAAGGGATGGGAATGGAGCAAGATATATTTAGAACAACAAAATTATGATCTAATTTCTAGTTTTAAACGTTTTATTGAAGGAATTAGCACCCTAGCTCTAGATTTGTTCTAACCTGAGGATCGCCCTGGGCTTGACAAAATCCTACCTAAAGTCCCCAAGAAAACCAAATTCTAACAGTTTTAGAGACAAAGCAACCTCCTAATAGAGAGATGTTTTCGTGGGGACAAATTTGGACTTTCTTGGTTGCCAAGGAGGAAGGAGCGCCTTGGGGCGCAGCTGTTCCTATGGTTATGGACGTGGCTGCAGGCTTGGCCTGCGGCTGTAGTGCTGACCCCTCTATAAGCCTCTATAACAAAACAAAAAAGAGAAGTCATATAGAACATTTTCAGTGGATCGCCATTTCCATTTATTTTTGTGCTCCTTTTTGATTCGGTTGTTTTTGTACATCATTTGTATACATGACCTGTATAATTTCAAAATAAAAACAACTATTGTCTGCCCTCCAGTCACAATATATGAGCAAGGACATATATAAATACAAATATTGAAGGAAATGTGTCACATCTACTCATCTCCCACTTGAGAGGCTAGATATCGTTCCAAAGCTTGCTGCTGATGAATGGTGTGATGAGATGCAAGGGTTGAACCTTTCGTTCTGCATCAAGGCCAACATACATAAGCTTAAATGTGTTGGCATTAACTCCGGTAATGGCATGTCCTTGTTGAGGTACTGCATGACTTGCCTCATAGTTGGCCTTACATTTGTAAATGGGTGAGAGCATAATAATCCCAGATTTAGTGCTAAGCGTGCTTCATCAATATCATATTCGCCTTGAAGCTTGATATCCACTGTATCAGTGAGAGACCCTTTATGCCAATGTTCAATCACCCAGTCCACTAACATGAGGTGCATATCTGTGTCTTTGTTGATAGGCTTTGTCCCACAGGTGACCTCAAGAATGAACATGCCAAAGGCGTATACATCGGTAAGAGGGGTTGCTTTGCCGGTGCGTGCAAGCTCTGGAGCTAGATACCCTATGGTGCCAACAACCTGTGTGGCCTCTGGATCACTTCCATGGTCGTACAACCTTGCGAGACCAAAGTCACCTATTCGCCCATTGATCTCATTGTCGAGAAGCACATTGCTTGCCTTAATGTCTCGATGTATGATAACTTTCTCGCATTCCTCATGAAGATAGAGTAAACCGTGTGCTACTCCTTTGATAATTTTAAACCTCTGACCCCAATCCAATGTAGCCTTTCCCTCTTTACCATATAGGTATTTATCTAGGCTTCCATTTGGCATATAATCATATACTAATAGAAGTTCACCTTTTCAGCGGCAATATCCTAGTAAATGCACGAGATTGCGGTGTTGAAGGTGACCTATGCTAATAATCTCTGCGATGAATTCCTTAATTCCTTGATTTGAGTTGTGTGCCACCTTCTTGACAGCAATATCAAATCTGGATACTGGGAGCACCCCTTTGAAAACACTTCCAAACCCTCCACTGCCAAGTAGGTTTTTATCTTTAAAACCTTCTGTGGCATCAAACAGATCCTTGTATGAGAATTGGTGTGGCCCATACTCAGCCTCCCAATCTTCATGGAGTTCAGCATACCTTAGATTCTTCCGCACAAGTAGAAAAATGGTAGTTCCGGCTGCAAAGAGGAGGACCACAATTGCTACTGGTAAAATTATCTGCAATGCCTTGGACTGAGCCTTTTGACCAAGACGAGGCAGCTGAGGCAGTTTGGTAGTGTCAATGGGTGGAGCAAGAGTATTCATGCCAAAACTCCAGCCAAGCACATAGTGTTGTGCAGTGACTGTGCCTGTAGAGGATGAGAAGCCAACATATGCAGGGCTGGTAAGCACCATCGACAGATTGTAAGTGGTAGAGATCAGTGGCCTCACAGACTTTGCCACTCTGAAGGGAGCCATGGTTACATTGATTTGTGTGGCCTCTGCATCATAGTCCACCCACACTTGCATCACCTTGTGGCTAATGAGTACCAATCTCTGAAAGATAGCACTTTTGTCATCATAATAGCCAGCATCATGGGATTCTAAGGAGTGGAGATTGTTGATGTTGATGCCAATATGATTGTCATTGATGTCTTGTAAATCATAGTTTTTGACAGTGTCGAGCTCAATTGCAAAGATGTGGTTGCTTGTGGCGCCATTATTCTGGTCGTTGAAGAGTCCCAAGTACTGGGTTGGGTATGCACCTGAGAAATTATTGTTTGGTGCAATGAAAAATGCAAGGCCGTGGCCACTCAAGTCAGGGTAGGCGGAAAGGATGGCAAACACAAACGATAAAGAGAAAGACTGCACCGTGCCATTGGGCGTTCTGTGGAAGCGAAGGGGAGTGGGATGGAATGCGTGGCCTTTCTGCCGGACTGTACCATTTGTCAGCTCAAGAAGGCCCCTTGGTGTGATGTTAGCAGCACCATCAAGAGTAAGGTTGCTGCCATTGAAGCCAGAGTAGACGAATTGGTCACCCCACTATCAGTAATGCACACAGCAAGGCTAAGGCCCATGAGCAGGCTGAAGAACACAATCCTTTTGCTAGGCATGTTTACAACTGTGTTTTGTGGATCCTGCGGTGTGGATTTTTTTTGGCGCAGTTGAATGCATTTATTTGTCTGTTTACAATCTGCAGTGGAGCTGGGCTACTTGTAGTTGCTTAGGCACGTCCTTGTCCAAGTCTTCTCATACTTGTCCGTATACCATTTCTTGTTGCTTTGCTTTCTACTCTGGAAATATGCAGCAAGTAATGTTGAAAATGAGTTTTACCTCAAAATGGAATAGGTGAAAAGAAACGAACTTTACTCAAAAGGAGATTTTTGGCCCAGGTCCCCAATAAATTAACTAAGCTGACCAATATCAGTAACTGTATGTGTATGAGTGATTGTAGTGTTAGTTTGGCTTCATGCATAAATTTGGTTTTGTTTACGTATGGCAATAAATTTGAGGCTGACTATGTTGAAATTGCAGATAATTTTAGCATCTGTCGCATCATTTAGTTGGTAACTGTTTCTTTCAGTTAAGAAAAGTTTTCCATTAGTGGCTACAGATAGTCAAACCGCCTATTTTGGTTCCAGTCTTGCAGGCAACAGGTGGTAGGATCAAAATATTGGCCAGTGGGCAAAGGGCTGAAGCTCTGGGTCCAAGAGAATAATCACAACGGAGGCGTGAACATACAGATGACAAGCTATAATCTTCTGAATTTGGAACGTTTCAGACAGTCTATGACGCTGACATCCCTGACCAGGTAGTAGAATTTATTGATGATATAAACGTGACAGTACAGGTACCTTGTCTGACAAGTTCTTAGCACCTTGATGGCTTTCTATTGTTCTGCTGCTGCTTACTTGTCGCATGTGATCCTGGACAAACATAAATTGATATGGTAGTTATCTTTGAACACGAAGTGACTGGGTATCGATTGAAAGCAACTATTTAAGGCTTTTCGGTGAATAGGATGGTGTCATTGTGGTAGAAATGGTAGCTCACTAGTTGCAAGAAGTATCTATCTAAAATTTGGTTTCAGTTAATTTAGTCAGGTTTCAGTTCATCGTAAGCTAGGGTCGGATTTCTTTTCCATTATGTGGGCCAGGCCTAAAACCCCCGCGCAAGAACCAAGAGACAGGCCATGATGCCACGGCTGGCCCAAGAGAGGCTGCCAACTAGGACTAGGGATAAGTCATTAGTTGTTTTTATATCAGGATTTGGTTTGTTTCAAAAAAATTATTTACGTTTGCTATTTTATCTTAGCGGCAGAGCCCCGAGTTGTAGTGTTCGATATATAATGGACAGCACATGGGATAAATGAAGCAAGCAGGGAAAACCAAAATCCAGTCACCCTTCTCCTGCACGGGCATTGAGGCTGCATCAGCCTCGCTTCTCTATTGAGGTCAGCCTACTACTCTGCTAATCTTCTGAGCTATTGGTCTGCCGAGATAAACATGCACAAAGAGGACGGTATGAGAGGCACAATATAAGTTGAGGAGGTTAAGGGATATATACTTCAATCGGGATATATGCTACGCAGCACCGATACGGATACGGAAATACGACATTTTGAAAAAGTGCGGATACAAGGATACGTTTTACTAGCTTTCTAAATTAGAAAGAAATTTACACCAATACATTGATACAGCGGCATTTGGTATTGCCCCACAACTCCTGATTTCTCTAAAATAGTAACATGACTACAGTAGAAACTTAGGATTTGTAGCTTGCTCCTGGCTTGCTGGTTGCTGCCTGTCATCGGCTGCTTGCTGCAGTCGCCAGCTGGTGGGGCGGCGAGCTGCTGCTTCCTACTTCCCACCGGCGAGGTGGCGAGCTGCTACTTCTTGGCTCCCGTGTTGAGGTGGAAAAGTTGTCGGGTCTCCGATGGCTAGGTCGCGACCTGCTGATGGGGTGCAGATCTAGTGGTGTCGGCAGCTGTGTCCGGGTCTCAGGGGAGGGTGGGAACTAGTGAGGGGAGGGTTACAGAAGAGGTTAGGAATTTTTATCTGGGCTGGGCCATATCGAACATGTGTCCAAACCGTATCGGAATAGGTATCCGATTTATCACCAATTATTTTTAATTCATTAATTTACCGATACGTCAAAAACCGTAGGGATACGGTATCCGAGCCGTATCCGTATCGGATACGGTATCTGACACGGACACGGCCTCTCTGTCCCGTATCCGTGCAGCTGAGGATATATGCCCGTGGATCTGATCTGTGTGAGACTGACCATGCCTTTTTCCCAAGAAAATGGTAAGCCTTTGTGTCTTGAGGTATTGAAAAGGTAGAGTTTAGTTTAAGTGATGCCGGGTACACCATAACGCGAGACCACCATCAAAAGCTGCTGGACAGGGTTAGAACATGCACCTGAAACCTGCTCACGTCGCAGGACTCTATGCACCTGTCGAAGCCTGTACCACCAAGAAGCCGATGGCCTTATTTGCAGTGAGTCTCCATTCACCTCGCCCCCAGTGAGTTGGCTAGATCTGGTATGACCCAAACAACAGAGGTGAGGTCGCCCTAGCCTATGTCGTAGCAAACAATCCAAACAGCCGGATTAGGCCTGCCAATTGCTCCAAGATGCAAACAGCCCACCAAGGACCAACAACGCATTGGTGGCAGACTCTAACATCGCCCCTGACATGGAAGGCATGCCGTCAAATCTAAGTTATTTAGTTTTAAAGTTTTGCTCAAAATTTGTCTTGTGGATGTTGAAGATGACTTAGAAGTGCTATCCACCGAGGAGTTCCCTGCCAGACGAAAGCTCCCTGTCCAGCCAGTGAGCTCCCAAGGAACATGTTTGCTGGAGTCAGGCTCATGCTCTCGGGATCCAGTGAGCCACGAGTCAGGAAGCAGTCTGCGGGCTAGTGGGTCCAGATTAGCGATGGCAACTCCTAGATAATTGACATGCCACCAGCGCACTGACGACAACCTAAACAGCAGCCCAACATCACTGACGATCAGGCAACAAGGCAGCCAACTGTAGCCAGCCGCGAAGCAGATCTGGAGCATGGCAAGGCCACCATGGCTCCGCCATCGATGTCAGAGCCAGAGGCCAGCTCTCCACACACAGGAGGGAGCAAGGTCGCCAAGAAATGCTACACCACCGCCCAACTGCAGACACGTTAACCCAAGAGAGATCACGCCAGCGACCAGGAGAGTGCAGCACCTCCAAGGCGGGAGTGCAGTCCACCACCTTTGGCGTTGGAGCTTCTCAGCACCGCCGCTTGACAAGCCGGTATCCCTACACAGGCGGAAAGGGCGGAGAGAGGGTTAATCCAGCAAGGAACGGAAGCACGAGAGGCCGGTAGAGTTGTTGGATCTCCTCCGGAGTAAAAACATAGTTGAAAGCACTTTCGATTAAATTGAACAATCTACAATTGATGAAGTAACACATATGTACAGGTAGACCTAGCAAGGCTGCCTCCATGGACAGCTATGCGGCAACTAAGAAGTTCAATCATATTTCATTCTCCATCTGAGATGCTAGGTGTTCTTGAGCCCATGTTTCTTGCTGACAGGTACTCCACGGGGTGTCGAACTCTTCTTTCTGCATAAATGCTACCGAGCTGTAGCTGAAGTTGTTTGGTGTCAACTCTGGCAGTGGAATATTACCATCAAGGTATTGCATGACCTGCCGCATGATAGGCCTTGTGTTGGGGATCGGTTGTGAGCACATCAGCCCAAGCATCAGAACTAGGCATGCCTCATCGGCATTATAGTCACTCTTCATCCTTAGATCCACCGTTTCCTTGAGTGATCCTCTATGCCAGTGCTCGAGAACCACATCGACTAACAACCTTGGTCTATGTTGTGAGCTGTTGCTGATTGGCCTTCGCCCACAGGTGACCTCAAGAAGGAACACGCCAAAGGCATATACATCTGTGAGAGGGGATACTCTTCCTGTGAATGCTAGCTCCGGAGCTAGATACCCCAAGGTCCCAACAAGTTTTGTGGTGATTAGTGGGTCGGTACCATGGTCATGTAATCTTGCAAGGCCAAAGTCACCTAGGCGTCCGTTCATTTCATTATCAAGGAGGACATTGCTTGCTTTGATGTCTCGGTGGATGACAACCCGCTCGCACTTCTCATGGAGGTGTAATAGGCCAGAAGCCACATCTTTGATAATGTGAAACCTCTGAGACCAATGTAAAATGGGTTTCCCTTCCTCGCTGTATAGATACTTATCAAGACTACCATTTGACATGTAGTCATAGACCAGGAGGAGCTCTCCCTTACGTCGGCAATAACCGAGTAACTGAGCGAGGTTGCGGTGCCGTAAATGGCCAATACTAACAACTTCAGAGATGAACTCTTTTATACCTTGGCTTGAATCGTGGGACACCCTTTTCACGGCGACCTCCCATTTGGATGTTGGCAGCACTCCTTTGTACACCTTCCCAAACCCTCCTATGCCGAGTATATGCTTATTCTTGAATCCTTCTGTAGCTTTGAATAGATCCTTGTAGGAGAACCGGTGAGGCCCGAACTCAACCTCCCAATCTTCTCTCAACTCAGCAAAAGAGAGCTTCCTCCGGATGAGAAGAATTACTGCCGTGCATGTAGCAATAAATAGTGCTGCGCTGGCTATTGGCCATACAATATTTAACACCTTTGGCGAAGTCTTACGGCTAGAACAAGGTAGCTCAGGCAACTTGTCAATGTCAATGGATGGAGCAGAAGTGTTCAGGGCGAAGCTCCAACCAAGAACATAGAACCATGAACTGAGTGGGCCAGTTGCGGCTGAGAAACCAATATATGCTTGATCAGTTAGCACAGCTGAAAGGTTGTGAGTGACTGAGAGTAGTGGCCTTGCAGGTTTAGCCATTACGGTGGGAGCTAAAGTGACATTGATCTGTGTAGTCTCTCCGTCATACTCCACCCAAACCTGCATAGGCTTGCAGCAGCACAGAGTCAGGTTTTTGAAGCCGCCACCGTCTTCATCGTCGTAGAAGCCAGCATGATGGGACTGAATGGAGTGGAGGCTGTTGATGTCAATGCCGATGTGGTTGCCATTGATATCTTCTAGTTCCAAGTTTTGAGCAGTGTCGAGCTCCACTGCAAACATGTGATTTCTGGTGTCGTTGTCACTCTTGCTGTTGAGGAGGCCCATGTACTGAGCTGACATGGCATCTGAGAAATTCTGATATGGGCTGATGAAGAAGGCCATGCCATCGGTGCTTGCTTCTGAGTAGGCAGAGGCGATGCTGAACACAAAGGCAACTGAAAAGGACTGTACTGTGCCATTGAGTGACTTCTTGAACTGAAACGGAGTTGGGTAAAGCGCATGGCCTTTGGTATTTGCCACGTTGTTCGTCAGCTCGAGGAGTCCTTCGGGGGTAACTCTGGCAGTTCCATCAAGGGTGAGGTTGGTGTTTCCGGCACCAGTGAAGCTGGAGTAGGCAAAATGGTCTTCACCGGCACAGAAAGGTACAAGTTTGAGGGTAAGACAGATCTGGGAGAAAACTAGAAGGAAGAGCACAGGTAGATGCACCATCTGAACGATGATCCAGAGGCAAAGTATTTCAAAGGGGAAGAACAAGTGAGCAAGGAAGCAAAAGACAGACTTTTCTCTTGCCCTACACACATGGTAAATGACTTGCCGTGGGCAGTTTATAGTTAGTTCATTGGGCTTGTTATTAGCTATGTCAAGGTGGCCAATGACTTGCCATAGTCAATGCCGGAGTATTGTACTTTGTTCTTTTCCTGATGGATCACTATCTGATTTTTTTATTTTTTTTGCGAAGATCACTGTCTGCAGTTCGATGGTGTTACATGCCAAGAATATCATTTTGTTTTCATGTGTGTTCGTAGAAAAGAAAACCTCTTCTGGAATACGACTTCATCTTTTCTTAAGAAAACTTCGTATTCATCCATTTGTCCTTGCTTAATCCACTTTTTTTTGCAAAACCTTAATATTATGAGATTCGTTGTGTTTTTGGTTGAAGGGTTGGTGAAACTGACACAATATAAGGGGGTCTACCAGTTCGCTACATGGACAATTACGTCAGCCATCGTCAATCCGTCTTCGGGGAACTATCTCATTGGACACTTCAGAGACTTAAATTTTGCTTTCTACAAATCATAATTAGAACAAAAG
This sequence comes from Lolium multiflorum, assembly GCA_030979885.1. Lineage (NCBI taxonomy): Eukaryota > Viridiplantae > Streptophyta > Magnoliopsida > Poales > Poaceae > Lolium > Lolium multiflorum. Next base: position 152,392,814 of record CM061749.1, read on the forward strand.
ATCAATGGCAATTCGTCCAAATCAACTGACCATAAGAAAATGTAGCTGGACTGACTTTGTGCTACATTTCTCTTTGAAAAAAGCACACACCAAGAGGGCAAGAAGGCAGAGGTGATAGTGATGTGAGGAGGAAGAGGTCCTCTTCAGTTTACTCAGTCCGCTTGTATGGAATACATTCTTATCTGGTTTCACAGTCCACGGCACATGCGCTTGTTGACCTGAGATTGCTAGTTGCTCTTTAAGTCTCCTTTTGTTCAGTTCCATTGACAGTGACCTTGATGGACTAATGTTTGGATGTCAGGTATATTTTAATAGATAGAACCTTGCTTGTCTGTATTCTGTGGCGCAGGTTGTAGGAATATCGCTCAGTTTTGGCTTTGGTTCATGTCTTGGCCATTTTGTTTTCATTTCTTTCATTCTCTGAATGAACATTGGCAGGAGCTCCGCCCTTCAACTTGGGAGAGAGGAAAAATGTCACAACAGTCTTGTTAACAGGTACTGAAAGCATGGGTTTCCACTTCGATGAAAGATATTTCCGTGGCTCGCAACTAGAAGATGTTGACTGCTGACTGTTTTGTCAGAAATGGACTTCCTCGTAATGTGCAATGCGTGTTCTGTTATTCGGTCAAGCAAGGAACGAAGATGCTGACCACCTCCTGGTGGAATGAAGCCTTAATCTGGAGCAGACTCTGCATAAATAGCCATGAGGAAAGCAATTTGCTCAGACTTCATCGATCGGTAGTGAAAAATCATTGTATTTCTTTGCAATTTTGAAGGTGTTTCAGAAGGAGACATTCAGAAAGCATGCGGTTATGTTGTTTTGGGGTACATAAATGTTGTTGAAATAACAACGGATGATTAGGGAGTGTCTCGAGTGACGTGATTGATTAGTGAGTATTTAGTCATGGTGTGACGCCGGCCTTGCGACGAAAGGTAACCGCACACTGCACGAGAGCTGACACCACGATCTTTTTTGATTAAATTGGGTTGCCTCGTGGGAGCGCGTTTTGGAGCATCTCCAGCCGGCGTCCCCAAATGGATTTGATGCGCGCATCGGATAAAATTTCGTTTCGCGCGTTCTAAAGGCTTTTCCGTCCGGCGTGGCCCAATACAGTATCCGGCGTCTCGAGCTCGTCCCCGCTTCACAGGGGACGCTCCGGACACAACGAGAAGCGAGGCTAGGAGAAGCGGGCCTGACGCGTCAGCGACTCACGAACGGACGCTCAATCGCGCATACCTAGCGACGGTGCAGTTATCAGGAAGGGGAACCGTCGCAGTGGCAACCGCGTCGATCATGTGCGAACCGTCAGAATGGAGCGCGAATTCCACGGAAGAGCAACCGCAGCTCTCTTCGATATTTGTGCCGTCATTCATTCGCGCTCAATAAGACCCCTATGTGTGCGCTTTCCGATCTACAACCGGCCGGCGTCATCCATCTCTCCTCTCATATCTCACAATGAGCAACCTCTCTCTACCATCAGACACCGACAGCGAGGGGAAGCCGCCGGGATGGCGCCATTGGTGGGACAGAGTTGCAACGCCTAGCAACTCATTTTCCCCGCCGATGGACAACGAGGAGGACGAAGAGGCTGAGGAGGCGGCGGCGGCAAAGAAGGAGGCAAGGGCCCGGGCGAAGGCGAAGGCGCAACCGACGAGCACCGTCGATGACGAGGGGGACACAAGTTCCTCCGACGCGTCGACACCGGCTCTTCGGAAGAGGTGACGAGCAGGAAGCGCCACCGTGAGGACGACGAGGCGGGGCCATCAAAGAAGTAGTTTAAAAAATTAGTTCATTTTTTCAAAGTTTTTTATGTAATTTGTTTATGTTTTTTTCGAAATTTTTATATGTAATTTGTTTATGTTGCACCGCTTTGAAAATTATTTCATATTTTTCGAAGTCTTGACCGTACCTACAAATTTCTTCTATCTATTCAAATAAAAATACATCGTTATTTTAAAGTTTTGGGGCACGTTTAGGGGACGCGGCTGGGGAGCGACGTCCCCCAAACGCAGCACGAAAAAAACACGTCCCCCAAACACTCGATCTGGCGCCGTTTGGAGACCGCTTTGGGGGACGCAGCTGAAGATGCTCTTAATCCTATGTTATAGGAGCGAGCATGGTCCCAATCGACTAGAGACTTCCCGAGGCAAAGTCAAACTATCACACACCGTTGGCCCAAGTCATTCTTGGGACCGAAACTAGAGTCCAAATTGGGGGTCTAACCCTCTCCCCTTCTTCCAAGTTGGGAGTTTATATGATGTAGCCTGACATTACCATATGTGTCAACGTCAACACGTCACGTAAAGCTGAATCTTCTGTGTCATGTAAAGGTGAATCGTCTTCTTTATGCGTGCTTACAAATGCTCTATGGAATGGTATGCTACTTCGTACTCTATCATATGTCTATGATAGGGATGCATCGACAAATGCAAATGGAATTGAGGACCCCATGGGGGGTTGAGGACTCAAGGCTGAAGTCACGAAATCATGGAAGAGAAGAAGGAAGAATGTGTTGAAGAAGACAGTCCGGAATCTTCGGCCCTCCACACCGGAGTCTCTGGACCTCTACATCGGAATGCCCGGCCCTCAAGCTTGGAATCTCTAGCCCTCTGATGTTTGCCTCGAGTGCGCACTACCTAGATGCCACGCTGGAAACTCGTCCGGAACCTCCGGCCCTCGACCCGGAAATCTCTAGCCCTCGACCCCGGAATTTTCGGCCTAAGTGAACATGCCAATTCATAGTTCAGTTGGGCCTCACCCTATGTACCCTATTTTATGTAATATTTATATCCACACTACCCTTGACACGTGGCTACCTATATATAGGTCCCCTCCCCACCTAGAACCCTGGAGATGATGTTGAGATGAACTATTCCTTGAAACACATAGTGGTCACGTGCATCAAATTACTTCCCTTCAGATATGAGCCAGTCTAGCCAGTCTAGTAATTTTTTAATTAAATCTTAGGCTCTGCTACTATATCAAGTATCATGTGCCAAGCAATTTATTTGAAGCTTAAAGTATGTACCTTGAACATCAAGAACTCCATTTTATTTGGTGGTGCCTCCTGGTTCACAAACCAACATAATTGTGCTTGATGATCATTCACATGATTGTTTCGGCACATGCACAGTCTATATTTAGTATGTAACTAGTCCTATGCCTCTATTATCCCTATGTGGATTAGGGAAAGGGCAGCGCTAGGAATCGGAAGCCGATGGATAGCTTCTCATCGGACTAGGCCGTGGCCACATGATCAAATAGATGATAGCCGTATGATGTTGAAGCCAGTCCCGCGCGTGACTACCTCCGTAATTCGTGGGCCAAATTGCATGCTTCTATGTAACAGATCTGGGGATCTCAGGTAATTGTGAATTATATTTTGTTTCCTATTAAATGCTTTATAAAATGATTCCAGATTTTTAGGTGACTGATTAATTTGATAAACCGTGTTTCCACGCAGATCAAAATATGTTTCCTTATTTGATTCTTTAGGGACCAGATTTTGTTTTCAATATAATTTGATGCTTCAAAGTAAATATGAATTTGCTTCAAAAATAATGGGACCGTGCTTCTCATAATTCGTATCCAAGAAAATAAATGTTGAAAAATAATTATGATTTGTATTTTCAATATGCTGACAGAAGCATTCGTCTTGATCGATGGAACCACCATTTTTTCAGTCTCCATTTATTTGCAATGGCGTCATGGTGACATGTTTTTGAACCAAGAAAGCACTTATATTGACAAATGGAAGCATCATTTTTGTGGCGCTAGAGACATATTGTTCGCATCATGGAACATTCAACATTCTATCTACGACGAATAAATATATTTATTTATACATGCTAGTATTTGTGATATGTCAATACAAGTTTTGATGCAACCAAAACAAAATTCAGTCTGATGAAAATATTTGCTTCGTAAAAGAAATATGTGGAAGAACAACATGAAGCACGAAGCAATGAACAAATTAATATTTTTAAACAAAAAATTACAACTCCTGTAGTGAAAAAATTAACACTACTACAAAAACACTTTTCTCACTTCTCCCTAACCAGCGGTATTGACCGATCTATGGGCTGATCATGGCCGATCTCCCATGCGCTGCAAGCTCCTCATGAACAAGGCATTTGTATCCCAGCGGCGGCGTACTCGACAGTATATCAACATCACTGAATACACAACTACAATCAGGTTAGGAAAAATTATGTTTATATAATAGAAGCATCAAATAGTAACACGAACCACGTCCTAGTAGTAAGAAAGGTTGAAGCATCAGTTGGAAACTTTGCGTGAAGCAAACACGCATGGTTGAAGCACTGGCTCATAGCGGTTGAAGCCAAATTATTGCACGATCAGAGCATCACACAATGACACTAGTTGAAGAAAAATCTAGTAGGAAAACTTGGCCGGCGTAAAGCAAGGATATTATTCCATCAGAGCATATATAACTTGCACTAGCGCTATAGAAATTTCATTTTTGAAAATTGGCATGCTTCCGGAATCCAGACAAATTTTGGGTACTGAAATTTGCGACTTGATTGATGTCGCGGACCATATGTATCTTGGAAGCATAAGTTGAAACTCGAGGAAGCATGGTTGATAAGAATTGAACGCATACTTATGTGAATTGGCAAATATATTTCCATGAGGCAGAGCATGTGTACATTAGAAGCATTCTTTCTTTAGCTATGTGCTTCGCTTTTGAATTTCTTCTACTCAAGCATCTGCAATATTTCATGAAATCCAATGAAATTGACAACTTCTACCTTCGCTCCACACACAAGCATGATCAGTTTAACTGGATGTGTATCCAACTTCACCATCATCGATCATCACTGTACAATTTTGGGAGACATTATAAAACACGATGCATGAAAATATATCTGGCACGGCATAAAACAAAAACTGTTCATGGAAGCCTGTCACACATCATAACGAGCAGGATAAGGAAGCATCGTGGCAATCATCATAAGAAACATCATAATAAGCAGGATATGAAAGCATGGAAACATGGAAGCGTCAATTTAATTTGCACGCAGCAGATTGCAATCTACATGGAAGCAAACAAATTTGAAATGTATGATATAACAATGGTTCCCGCTAAACATGTACCAACTTCATCATCATCCGTACATAATTCTTGATGCAAAAAACATGGGCAAACAGTACGTTAAAGCATAAAAATAGAAATTAGATATATGATTCAGCTGGATAAATTGATTTCACAATTTCAACTGGTAGAGAACTACAAGAACTTGCAGTTCATAAATTTCATAAAATAGACACACATGTAGATCTAGGTCTAGCTACTACCTTATGATCACTAGTTGATGTTGAAAGGAGATAGCCAGAACAGGGTGCAGTGGAAGCAGGAACTGCAAGTGTGCTCTGGAACATATTAGCAGGATATGTGGAGTCTACCATGAAGCTCACTTAGATACCGCAGTTTGTCCATGACGCTGTTAACATGGTGATTTAAGCGGTACGGCCAGAGATAACCTGCAGACATCCATGTCCACCTGCACCCTGAGTCCTAGGTTAGTTATAGTTACCTGCTCCTGGTTCATGTAGTCGTAGAAGGAAGTTGCCTCTGACTCTCTGCTTCGTGCGGATCCTGGTTGGCCTGGCTAAGCCGCCTCCGACTCTAGACCACCGTCGGTCAAGGAGGTCCCGACGACAACTTCCCATGGCGGAGCCGCATGCGTGCCAAAGCAGGGCATGAACCAGGTGGAGGCGCAAGTACCGACCAGGGTGGGAGGTGGCGGCGTGGTGGGGAAAGGAACAACAGTGATGTTGCGACAAGAACGATGACAATGTGGGGAGAGAAAATGCGGCAACTTCAGATCGATATGGGGTGGAACAATCTGGCCGTGATTTTTGGGATTGATTGAGGATGAGCTATTCAACCCAAATTTTAGGGAGGAGGTGGGCAACGTGCGGTGTTATCGGGCCAGATTTCTTTTCGCTCTAAAGCCTTAATGGCTGCGGGCCGTACGATGAAATCCGAATGGGCGGCATCTAATCAGTCTAATGTTTTGCTTTCCATCGGACTGCGATGAATAGTGTTTACCTTAGGGAAACCCCCTCACATTTATCAATCTATTGTATGAAGGCTCCCCCTTACCTAGATCTTTTCCATTCTAGCAACTCTACCAATTGAAGATCTCTTGCTTGTAACTCTATTTACAACCTTCCCTTTGGTCAACTTGTGAGATTGAACCACAACTACGAGGTTCAACCCTCATCATATGGTATCTTAGCTCTAGGTTTCCACCAATTTGACCCCCACCCACTCTAATTTTACCCCAAATTTTTTCTAACAAGTACCCTAAAAAATAGCTCGAATTTGGATCTCTGGATGTTTTTAGTTTTTTATGATTCTGGTCCACTAGATTCGTGTCTTTGGTGATGATATACTGACCCCCCAACTTTTTCTAGCCTAGTTCAATCATTTACCCCTCTAATTTGGTGATTTTAGTCAAGTTTTTCCGCCCAAAAATGCGTCCCGGTCGAATTTTTTTGTGTCCAAGAATCTCAAGACGGAATCTTCGGCCTCAAGGTCCGTACTCTCCGGCCTAAGTGGCCCGGGCTAGAATCTCCAACGTACTTTCGGCCTGCGTTGCGCGCGTGTACACAAAACTGTTTTGTGCATAACTTTTGCACATAGATTCAGATTTTGGTGTTCTTTAGCTCATTTTGAAGACGAGAAGAAGCTCCGTAACACCAAACCTTGATCCACATATTCCTTTGACATCACTACTTTCACAAATTTGCGAATTCATCACTGCCTAATTCCGACCATGCAATTTAGACCTTTCGTGCCTTTGTTCGTGACATACACTTTCACGCCTACATCAACATCGTGATGAAGAAATCGGCACCCCGGACTTTCGAGCAGTTATTTGACACCATCATTGGCATCGCAAGTTGTGTGTTCAACATTGCCTAACTCCAATAGGTATAACTTGTCTTATCCTTATAGCCCAACTTTCTTTCTTTGCATATCTATCCCATTGAGAGTAGCTTTCCGAGAATTGTGAAGCATTGAACAAGTGTTTTCTGTGTGTTGTGAGCAAAACTCTAAAGAAAACTCGGTGAGAAAGATATTCAAAATAAGAAAGAGTGACATATATAGGAATAAAGTTTCTAAGCATAAAAAAGTGGAAAGAAAGAAAAACTAATACAAAAGGAGTGTGTGTGCCACTGGTACAAAGGAATCCAATACTTGTAAGCAAAAAAATAGAGAAAAAGGAAGAGTGTCATCTTGTGTAAATCTTGTTGCTTCTCCTTATGCAACCGAGCTATGGTCTCTCTTGCATTAGAGTGACACTGAGCTAATAGTCTTTGTTATGAATATAGTTTTATTACTTGCTCACTTCCTTGATCACGCTAACCCATTGTATCTTGTTGTGTGTTTCCGGCATTTTCATAACATAGATCATCACTTTTCTAGCCTAGTTCCATCATTTACCCCTCTGATTTGGTGATTGTAGTCAAAATTTCCCGCCCGAAATTGCGTCCTGGTTGAATTTTTTGTGTCCAGGAATCTTGAGAGGGAATCTCCGGCCTCACGGTCCGTAATCTCTGTCCTAAGTGGCCCGGGCTAGAATCGCCGGCGTACTTCCAGCCCGACATCTGCGCGCTTGCGCACGAAACTATTTTATGCATAACTTTTGCATACAAACTCGGATTTTGGTGTTCTTTAGCTTATTTTGAAGAGGAAAAGAAGCTCCACAACACCAAACCTTGATAAAAATATTCCTTTGACATCACTACTTTCATAAATTTGTGAATTCATCACTGCCTAACTCCGACCATGTAATTTAGACCTTTTGTGCCTTTGTTCGCGACATACACTTTCACGCCTACATCAACATCATGATGAAGAAATCGGCACCCCGGATTTTCGAGCAGTTATTTGACATCATCATTGGCACCGTAAGTTGTGTGTTCAACATCGCCTAACTCCAATAGGTATAACTTGTCTTATTCTTATAGCCCAACTTTCTTTCTTTGCGTATCTATCCCATTGAGAGTAGCTTTCCGAGAATCGTGAAGCATTGAACAAGTGTTTTTGTGTGTGTGTTGTGAGCAAAACTCAAAAGCAAGCTCGGTGAGAAAGATATTCAAAATAAGAAAGAGTGACATATATAGGAATAAAGTTTCTAAGCATAAAAAGGCGGAAAGAAAGAAAAACAAATACAAAATGAGTGTGTGTGCCACTGGTGCTAAGGACTCCAATACTTGTAAGCAAAAAATAGAGAAAAAAGAAGAGCGACATCTTGTGTAAATCTTGTTGCTTCTCCTTATGCAACCGAGCTACGGTCTCTCTTGCATTAGAGTGACACTGAGCTAATAGTCTTTGTTATGAATATAGTTTTGTTACTTGATCACTTCCTTAATCACGCTAACTCATTGTATCTTGTTGTGTGTTTCCCGCATTTTCATAACATAGATCATCACTTTTTCCAGCCTAGTTCCATCATTTACCCCTCTGATTTGGTGATTTTAGTCAAATTTTCCCGCCCAAAATCGCGCCCCGGTCGAATTTTTTGTGCGCAGGAATCTCGAGACGAAATCTCTGGCCTCACAGTCAGTAATCTCTGTCCTAAGTGGCCCGGGCTAGAATCTCCGGCGTACTTCCGGCCCGACATCTGCGTGCTTGCTCACAAAACTGTTTTATGCATAACTTTTGCATATATACTTGGATTTTGATGTTCTTTAGCTCATTTTGAAGAGGAGAAGAAGCTCCACAACACCAAACCTTGATACACATATTCCTTTGACATCACACAACAAGAAAAGTTGTCATGGACGATGAAGTTGAAGTCGTGTCGTGGTGCTGATACACCATGGCCGGCGATTTTTCTCTCTTCGTGGTGCATGTCAAAACTTTTTTTTTCTCGTTTTTGAGGCCACCTAGCCCGACGAAAGCGTCCAAAACGTCGTGGATGGTGGCCCGAGACGTGGTGCATCATGAATTCTCGGGTGCGCCGGCCGAGTCAACGCAATTTGTACCGCCCAAGGATGTAGGGCCCAGATGGCAGCTTCTCTAGTATTGTTTTTTCTCGATCGCGCCATCTCGTTCAACGCTCTCCGATCGACCATTTACGATATGCAGATCATGGGGTCTCGCATGTCATCCTCTATGAACCAAAATTCTTTCTTTATTGAATTTTTTGACCCCATGATTTCTGGCTACTTCCTTTTTCTTTTGATCCCGTGTCGCCTTTGAAACATTGAGGCTGCTGCACAAAAATGGGACCCGCATGTCATCCTTTATGCGCAATCAAGTTTCTTTTCTTGGAGTTATTTTGTGCACTTATATTTGGTCACTTGCTTTTTCTTTCGATCCCATGCCGCCTCTCAAACGTTGATACCGCTGCTGCAAAATGGGACCCGCATGTCATCCTCTATGTGCAATCAAGTTTCTTTCTTGGAGTTATTTTTGACACCTGATATTTGTTCACTTGCCTTTTTCTTTCGATCTCATGCCGCCTCTCAAACGTTGATACCGCTGCTGCAAAATGGGATCCGCATGTCATCCTCTATGTACAATCAAGTTTCTTTTCTTGGAGTTATTTTTTGGCTCCCGATATTTGGTCACTTGCCTTTTTCTTTCGATCCCGTGCCGCCTCCGAATGGTGATACCGCTGCGCTAAATGGGACCCGCATGTCATTCTCTATGTACAATCAAGTTTCTTTTCTTGGAGTTATTTTGGCACTGATATTTGTCACTTTGCTTTTTCTTTTGATCCCATGCCGCTTCTCAAACGTTGAGACCGCTGCCGCTAAATGGGACCCGCATGTCATCCTCTATGTGCAAGCAAGTTTTTTTCTTGGAGTTATTTTTGGCACCCGATATTTGGTCTCTGCTTTTTTCTTTCGATCACGTGTGCCGCCTTGAAAACGTTGATACCGTTGTTGCTAAATGGGACCACATATCATCCTTATGTACAATCAAGTTTCTTTTCTTGGATTATTTTTGGCTCTGATATTTGGTCCGCTTGCCTTTATCTTTCGATCTCATGCCGCCTTTGAAACGTCGAGACCACTGATGACCCACAAGTATAGAGGATCGCAACAGTCTTCGAGGGAAGTAAAACTCAATTTATTGATTCGACACAAGGGGAGCCAAAGAATATCTGTAAGCCTTAACAGCGGAGTTGTCAATTCAGCTGCACCTGGAAACACTTGCTCGCAATAGTTTATCAAGAGCAACATTTATAGTAAAGAGAAGTAGTGAAATATAAGCAAGAATGTAATAAAGACAGCATGAGTGATTTTAGTAAACAACTGATTAAAATAATGTAGGTATTAGGGATGGATGAACGGGACTCATGGATAAGATAACTCATGTAATAATCAAGACTAGGCATTTGCAGATAATAATAAAACGATTCAAGTACTAAACAACCATAGGCATGTTCCGTATATAGTCGTACGTGCTCGCAATGAGAAACTTGCACAACATCTTTTGTCCTACCACCGGTGGCAGCCGGGTCTAGGTAAACTACCGGTAATTAAGGTACTTTTAATAGAGTACCGGAGCAAACCATTAACACTCCGTGAACACATGTGATCCTCATATCACAGCCTTCCCCTCCGGTTGTCCCAATTCTCTCACTTTGGGGCCTCGGGTTCCGACAACAATATGTGTATACAACTTGTAAGATCATAAAATAATGAATATCATCATGAATCAATAACATGTTCAGATCTGAAATCATGGCACTCGGCCCTAGTGACAAGCATTAAGCATAACAAGTTGCAACAATATCATAAAAGTACCAACAACGGATACTAGGCACTATGCCCTAGCAATCTTATGGCTATTACATGAACAATCTCATCCAATCCCTACCATCCCCTTCAGCCTACAACGGGGGATTTACTCACACATGGGTGGGGGGAAACATGGATGGTCGATGGAGAGGTCGGTGGTGATGGTGGCGATGATCTCCTTCCAATTCCTCTGCCCCGCAGGTGCCGCAACGGAGTTTCGATCCCGAGATTGGGTTTCGTGATGGCGTGGTTCTGATGTCTTCTGAAAAGTGGTCGAACCCCATGCGTTTTCAGTCTCAGGGCTTTAAGTAGTCCGTAGGGGAGCGTTTGGTTGGTTTGTGCTCACCATATGGCGGCGCGGCCATGGTGACAAGGGATTAACTTGTCAATGCTACGTGATTGTAGACTAGGGTTTTGTTAGAAGTAGAGGGCAAGTAGATCTCGAAGGTTTTCAGCCGAAAAGTACTCGCCGATGTAAAAACTAGGTTCTGTTGACAATAGATTCGATCCTTTCTTCGTCCCTCGACTCCCCCTTATATAGGAGGTGGAGCCGAGGGTTTCGTAGTATACAAGTTACAGAGTCCGGGAGGGTTTCATACCCGTCCCGTAAGATTACAAGTCTCTATAGTTCCTAATACAATCTATCTCTTTCCTTAACACTAAATGGGCTTCCTAATCTTCTTATTCTTCGAGTCCCGGGCCTTCAACCGGGTACTATCTTTCGGCAGGCCCATTGGGGATGCCTATGTCAGAGTATCGAGATTTCTCTTGAATCGAAGAATCAGGAAAAATCTCCAATTTTAATCATTCAATAATCTTGTCGAATTTAATGCATAACTTTTCGATGTGAGAATACTATATTGTACAGGGATAATGGTAGTTGGGGCTAGTTCATCTGACGGATCAGGTACTAGTTAACTGCTCTAGTGGCAATCCGCAAAAACCTTCTTCAAGATCACGTCCCTGGACATGATCCGGATACTGTAAATCCGATGTGCCGCTTAAGGTCTTACCATCTGTCGAGTCCCAGTCATATTTTACCGGGTACCTAACGCGTCCGTTGGGATTTTTCTTCGTATCCGTTGATACGGAAAAAAGTAGCAAACCGCCGTCAGAGACGGTGCACACGCTTTAACGGATCTGGGTCTTACCTTCGCAAAGTTTTGCGGCATTCAGAAATTCGCGACTTTTAGCGCTCTCGAGAATATATTGTCGAGTGCTTTTCGGCTGTTGGAATAGCACATTTTATTGAGTCATATTTGATGACTTATTTTGTCTTCCCGATGGAGTATATGTAGAGTTATCCTGTATAACTCGAAATATACTCACTTCTTTTTCTTTCTTTATATTTTTGTCTAAATTCATCGGGCACGCGAACAGCATTCCGGATGGGAGTAGCCCCCGAGGCTACAAAGCCAAGGACTTGTACTTGGTTGTAGGCTCCACAGATTATCTTCTGCCGCTATATTGGTAATCCTTCTCGAGCATTTCATATCTATCGGGTGCGCACACAGCGCTCCCGATGGGGAGTAGCCCCCGAGGCTATGATCAAATGCTTGCATTTGGTCATAGGCTCCCGCCATTTCTATTTTGTCACACGTTTTCTTTCTTTTCCAAAGTAGCCCCCTAGCATTTGGGCAAAAACTTGTATTTGATCAAAGGCTCTCGAAATAATCGATAATCTTCTGTTGTCGATTATTTTTATCAAGTTTCATAGTCGAGTTTTTTACTTCACTATGGTGACATCATTGCCGACGATAGCCACGATTATCATATCGGGAACGTGCGAGAACTTATTCTCTCTGCCTTGTGGGTCCTTTTTTCTTATCCAGTTGACACGTGCAAGTGGGGGATACACGTCCTCCACTTTTTCCGCGCACGCATCGTGTCGCCTCGTCTCTTCTTTTCTCGAAAATCCGTTTTTACCCTTTGTCCACGTGTGCTCCATCTGCGCCATAACATTTCCATCCAACGGTTGCATCGATTCACCGCACCTCTATTTAAGTCCATCGTCTTCTTCCTCTGGCACTTTCGCTTGTGCCGCCCATCTGCTTTTCCTCTGCAAAAACTCCCCACTGCGCCCAGAGTTCCTTGTGCTCCATTGCTCGTGCGCTCTTCTCCTCCATTCCCGTTCATGCCACCGCGCAAACTCACCAGGCAAGACTCCTGAATCAAAGATGGCAGTCAAGATCTGGGAACTTGGAGTGGGAGATCCAAGATCTCCCAACAAGATGTCAACATGCCGAAAAGCTTGGCATCGCGAAGAAGCAAGACGCGCTGCGCTTCCCAAGGAAGAAAGCTACCCAGCCCCGCCGATGCAATATCGGGTTAGTTTCATCGACCACCTCATCCGTGGTCTTTCCACTCCCATCCATGATTTCCTTCGTGGATTGCTTTTCATGTATGGACTGCAACTTCACCATCTCACTCCCAATTCCATCCTCCACATCTCTATTTTTATCACATTGTGCGAGTCTTTCCTTGGGGTCCAGCCTAACTGGTCCCTATGGAGACGTATCTTTCTTTGTCGCCGTAATGGCTCTTCCAGCGTCGCCTATAACATAGGCGGCGTTGTGATTCGCGTCCGCCGACATCGAATACTTCACGTCAAATTCCCTCGATTCCGTTCAAGGGTGGCGAAAAATGGTTATACATCCGCGAGGAGAACCATGGCTCTGGCGGAAGACAACATCCCTCCTTTGACGGCCGAGAAAATCTGTCGCCGCGCGATCTTGGGATGCGAGGCTACCACGCAGAAAAAGCGGCCAGAGGCCCCGATGACACGCATCCACGAGCTCCAGAATACTCGTGGACAAGAATTGTCGGGTATCCAAATCACGGCGCATTTCTTAGGATTAGGTGCAAAGCTCGCACAAACCCCTTTGGATGTACGCGATAAAGATGTGGATCGCTTGTCGGCTGACTTGTCCGTCAATGACTTGGCGAAACTTGTCCGGAAGATCTCGTCGCCTGAACAAGAAGGACAACGTCCCGACATCTAGCGGTGTGACGCCGTATAGCGCCACCAACGCACTCCCGCAGGTAATATGTTTTTTAACATTAGCTTTGTTCACATCTTTTTTTTTCCTTCTGTCTTCTTATCTTTTTTCCTTCAATCGTTTCATGCCGATGTTTTTTCTGTCTTTGAATAGAACCACACAACTGCGTCACCTCTTCCTCCCCTTCCTGAAGGTGGGGAAGTCGAAGAAAGGGTTGTTGTCAGCGACGACAACCAGGGTGTGTCTCGCCCTGAGAGTGAAGCCGCATGTTCTCGAAAATCTGCGGCATCCTCTGAAAAGGACGCTGAGGCCGAGGCAACATCATCGACACGCTCTCCTCCTTCAGCTGCTTCTCCTAGGAGCAAAAGGAAGAGGGACGAGGCTGTTGACACCGGCACCTCCAAAGCCGGTGCCTGTGCCGAAGAAACCGTGCCCGATGCTAGGAAAAAGGCTTTGATCTTTACGAAGCTCCTACTTCACTCGTAAGTTTAATGCACTATATTTGTCTCTTGTCGATATTTTTGAAGTTGCATTTTTATCCTGTCGCTTTATTTGTTGTAGTGGCGATGAAGAGGAGGATACACCTATTGACGAGACTGCTCGAACGAGCACGTCTCGTACTTTAGTTGTCTCGAAGCTCGTCCGATGGCGACGAAACTTCACCCTCAACAAAACCCGAACATCCAACGCCACTGTGAGCCCCCTGTGCTCCTTCCCGAAGAGAGCTGTAGAATCAACCAAGGAACCAACCATATTAGCTGGTTGTTCCTCGACTCCTTTAATGGAAGAAGTAAGTTATCTTCTTCGCCTTATATTGACTTCACTTTTCTAGACTTCCTTTGTTTCTTCGTGATGTCGAACTTTTTCATTCCTGTATTGATTCCCTTTTTTATGATCTTTCTTTAGCCTTTCATGAAGGAGCTTATCTGTTTCGGTACCCAATTTATCGGGTACCGCGAGTATGCCACCAAACTTGAAGGTATCCTCTCTTTTTTCTTGTCTGTCTCTTTCCTTGTCGAGTATATTTTGTCACTATTTTATGTGCAGTATTTACTTGTCTGTCTTATGATGGCGAAAATCAAGCCAACAAACGTGACGCTTGTCTGAGTTAGAGCAAAGCGAAACAGCTCGCATGAAAGTGAAGGATGCCATCGAAGATCTTCAGAAAGACTCGACGATGCAAAAAAATGCTCTGAGCGAAAATGTAGCTCAGCATTCTGCTCGGGAAGAAGAAATCCTTAGTCGACTGGAATCACAAAGTCGACGTTTTGTTAGTAAGTGCCTAGACTCTCATTGCTTTTTTGAGTCGTCTTTGTTCCCCTTTTTGCTTGACCAATTCTCTCTTATTTTATTCAGGGAGGACAAATCAAGAGTATGAGCTGGAAAGCCCCGAGGGTGACCAGCTCCTTGATGCCCTTTCCTTCTTGAAATCCATGGTACCGAATCTCGTGACGGCCTTGCTGAAGCTAGGATTGGCTTGTCGCGGCTTTTTCCGTATTTTTCAAGAAGAAGGAAGAGCCCGCATTTTTTATTGATCTTGCCAAGTGCTTTTCTTCCCAAGAAGACCTTAGGCTCCAGCTTCGCCAAGAAGGGTTGAAAGTTGGTGTCGAAGGTACAATCGCCTTGGTCACTGACATAGGCATCCCAAATGGGCCTGCCAAAGAGAGTACCCGGAGTTTACTGAAGGCCCACTACCCGAAGAATAAGAAGATTCGGGAGTCCAAGATATGTTAAGGAAAGTTAGAATTGTAATAGGAAGTATTGTTTGTAATCTGGCGGGTCGAGTTACAAACCGTCCCGAACTCTGTAACTTGTACAATATGAAACCCTCGGCTCCTCCTATATAAAGGGAGTCGAGGGACAAAGAAAGGATCGAATCTCATCGCAACATAACCCTAGTTTTCATAATCGCCGAGTACTTTTCTAAACCTTCGAGATCTACTTGCCCTCTACTTTAGCAAAACCCTAGTCTACAACTGTAGGCATTGACAAGTTAATCCTTTGTCAATTGGCGCTGTCTGTGGGGATTAGAGGTTGCAAGGATCCGATCTCGATGGCACGTTCAAGATCTTCACATCACACAAAGCAAGCAACGCGATGGATCGAGGTAACAAGGGAAAAACTGATCTATTCAATTTTATTCCTCACCCGCCCTCCCGTATGGATGCATGTGCCTATCCTGAGGAGCCCATCGTCATGACGTTCGGAGAATTCCGATTTGGCGTCAACAAGGAAGGATCCTACCGTTTCGAAGTTCCGATCTCGTCGGAATTTTCAGCGGTCGACTCCAACTTTTCGTCGACTGACGAGGAGTTTTCGCCGACATACTTCGTCGACAACAAGGCAAGCGGAAAGCTCGCCAAGATCTTCAAGAACACATCCTTCGAGTCGCTGCCGGCTCCTATATAAGGCGACTTCTCCAAAAGTTTCACTTCAACTTCATCGACAAGTTCGCCGCTATCTAAAGGTCTTCACCACTCTATACGATGGTGTCACCTATCCCGACAAAAATCAATGCGCAAATATCATCGATCTATGTGGTAGAAGGGGCAGGCACATCGACTCCGCAAACATCGTGAGGCTTTCGACCGAATTGGGAAATCCATACGTCGATCCCGCTGATCTCGGACATGGTTTAGGCACCAAATATCCGGATCCACAACTCGCAAGAGTACAGCTCCCGCAAAGCGCGTGGGATAGGGCCGCCAAAGCCATGGATGGTTCGAACCTATGACCACCACCGCTACCGCACAAGAACTTCAAGCATATCAATATAGACTTGCTGAGTGGAGAGTTGGAAAACAGAAGATCCGAATAGGAGAAAAGAAGGTCACACAAGGACTGGAGCGGATTTAAGTCGACAATCTAGAACTTCGGGAGATAGTCACAGAGAAGCTCTGAGGAGAGCAATGTCTCGGCTGCAAACATACCCAAGCAGAGAGAGGAAACATAATCCAAAATCTCTACATGTCCTTTATGTCGATCGATGAAAGAGGAAATATCATCCCAAAACGCCAGGCAGGTTACATGGCAACACAAGCTTATATCTTGGCATCCAGACCACCTCCTGGGGACCCGAGAGAACCATTGTTCAATATGGCGATGGCTGGAGTAGGAGTTATAGCTGCTTTGGTCAACGCTCTCGAAGAAAATCCCAGACAAAATAGTCCACGACCCACCGCAGTTCAAGACCCACCAAGCGGGGCAAGAGATACAGAGTCCAAGGGTGGTGGACAGAGCTGACAAGAAAGAAGGATTGCCAAAGACCGCTTAGCTTGCTTTGAAGATATGTGTGGGTCCCATGCTTACGAGAAGAGTGCAAACTCGAGTCCCAAAAGGGTTCAAGTTACCCGAGAATTTCAAGAAGTTCGATGCCTGTAAGATCCTGAGGATTGGCTCGTGGATTATCTCGAGATGGTAAAGCTGCAGGAGGAACCAGAGCAACAGCTATGCAAAGTATCCAAGTTCTCCTGATGCCGCAACATCTTGGATAAAGAAACTCCCTTGAACTCCATCGACAATTTTGGAAACCTTTGAGGACATCTTCGTAAAAAACTTTAGATCCACCTGAAGAAACCTGCGCGTTGGAAGAATTACGGCGTGTCGACAAAAACATGACGAGTCGATGAGAAAATATATACAGCGGTGGAACATTATTAAGAACTCGGCAGAAGACATATCCGACGAGAGGGCAATAGATGCGTTTGTGGCGGAATCCGACGAGCAACTTCGCGAGGACTTGGGGAGAACTAATCCCAAGACAATCTCAGCGTTGATGGAAATGCTAATAAATGGGCAGATGGAGAAGACGCAATATACAACAAGCGACACAGGTCGCCAGAAAAGATCGTGCCCAAATTATCAAAATAGAAGGCGATTTTCTCGCCACTACAACAACGATGTCTCCTATATCTACTGGTTTTGGGAAACCCCTGGAGGAAATAGTCGAGATGATTATCAAAGGAGCAACGAGCAACAGGCGACAATAGAGGTGATTTTCGCGGCAACAGACAAATAAAGGACCAAGGATTCAAAGACTTATGTGTCTCCGAGGAGATGATGAACGGTCCTTGTCAAAACTTTTAACTCGACAACAATGGAAAGAGGGCGCTCAGACATCTACAAGACTGCCAATTTCAGCAATGTGCCATGAGCGCAGGAATCGCAAAAAAAAAAAAAAAAAAGCAATGCTCGCTGGAGCCAAGGAGCCGAGATCTCACCTCCCACCTCCTCCCGCAATTACCGAAGAAAATCACACCAGCTTAAAATTGCGCAGCACCACATCCACCTCCATATGTTCCCAACTCTAACGGTGTGGTCTCGATGATTCGGAAAGCTAGGTCCAACAGGCGCAGAAGGTAATATCTCGACAAGTGTTCATGGCGAGAAGATGCCTCCACCAACACCGAGTACCTAAATTGTCAAGATATTCGTCTTCACACTGCGATCATCAGCAAGTTCCTCGACCAGGACAATCGGCGCTCATCTTACCCGCTAATCGCTGGTTTCGACGTGTCGAGAGTATTCATAGATG
Source organism: Lolium multiflorum (assembly GCA_030979885.1). Classification (NCBI taxonomy): domain Eukaryota; kingdom Viridiplantae; phylum Streptophyta; class Magnoliopsida; order Poales; family Poaceae; genus Lolium; species Lolium multiflorum. The sequence goes on from CM061749.1 coordinate 152,411,139, forward strand.
GCACGATAGTTTAAACCCATGTAATCCATTCAGAAAGATGAACATATCCTCAAATCAAACCAACGACACACGTCCACGGATTACACCGAAGCCAAGTTACCCATTGGGCAAGGTCAACCTCGACGTTCTGGCACCGAGAAAATTACAGATAGAGAACTGAGTTCGGCGGTGGATTCAACGCAATATCACGCTTTGAGCGACCAGCGACGCCAGTTCATGCAGTGCACATTATACATATGTCGCGTGGAGGTTGCCCGGGCCTAAGGGACCTATCACAATCAAAGGAAGCTTCGCTGACCATCCGATAAATGCGAAGATTTTCATCATGTCGAATCCCTGGATGCAATGAATATGCGGCACTAGTTCACCGATTATGATGTACCCCGAGGTAGGAAGACCTTCTAAGGAGCCAACTTTCAATATAAATAAGGATTCAAAAGAGGTACAGATCCACCCGACAGATTCAAAGAAAACGACGTCCATTGCCGCAAACATGGATGTCGCATAGGAAAGCGCGTCGTCGAGTTCCTCCGAGCACCGAAAATCTTCGCATGGTGTCCAACTGACATGCCAGAGTACCCAGGGAACTTGCCGGCACCACCTCAATTTGGATCCTCGCAAGACCAAAAGCAACCTTTGCGGCGTTTTCGGAACCTAGCCGCAAAGCCATGTTATCGGAAATAGATCGACTCAAAGATGCGGTTTATCAGAGAAATATCTACGAAGCCACATGGGTAGCTAACCCAGTGATGGGGCCGAAGAAACACACAATAGTCCTTCGCATGTGCGTCGACTTCACGTGTCTCAATAAACATTGTCCCAAGGATCACTCCCAAGGATCGATCAAATCATCGACTCCACGGCAGGATGCGAACGTCTTTCCTCTTGGACGCATATTCGGTTATAATGATCGTATCAAAGAAGAAGATGAGTTAAGAGACCGTTCATCACACCTTATGGCGTGTTTTGTTACAAAACAATGCCCTTTGTCTGAAAACGCGGGAGCAAATATATCAGCGGATGATGCAAAAATGCCTAGCAACACAGATCGGGAAAAATGTACAAGTTTACATCGATGATGTCGTAATAACATCCAAGAAAGGTCAACGTTGATCGAAGATTTGAAGGAAACCTTCGACAACCTCGACAAGTTCGTCTCAAGTCAACCCACAAAGTGCTCTTTTGGAGTTCTACTGGAGAACTTCTTCTCCATCACGAAGGGGATTGAAGCTAATCCCAAAAATACAGGCTATATTTATGAGAAGCCAACAAAGTTGAAAGAAATACAACACTTAACGGGCGAGTTGCAATAAGCATCTGGTCTTCGTGCTAGGGAAAAAGGCTTGCCGTTTTATGTTGATCAAGCAAGGGGAAAATTCCAATGGAACGATGAATACAGAGCTTTCGAGAATCTCATGAGCACTCTCGCCAATATTGGTGGCGGCAAAAGAGAAAGAACCTCTCCTCTTGTACATCGCAGCTCAAGTAGTCAGACGGCCCGTAGTCGAAAGGGAAGAAGAAGGCAAGCTTCATGGAGTTCAAAGGCCGTATATTTCCTCATCAAGTATTGTCGTCAAAAACAGCGGTACCGCAATATCAAAGCTAGCGAGTATTCACGCAAAAGAAAAATTGCGACATTACTTTACGGCACCCGATAATAGTGGTCAATGAGGCCCTTATCAAATATACCGAACAACCCAGAAGCTACGGGTCGAGTCTCCCTTTGGGGAATAGAACTTTCCCTCTGGATATCACGTATGAAAAAGAAAAGCAATAAAGTTGGTCTTACTCGATTTCATCGTAGAGTGGATGGAGCTACAAAACACGGGACCCCAGATTTATCGAGGACTTGATGAACTTCGACGGATCCAAGAGATTGGAAGGTGCCGGAGCAAGCGTGATATTAGTCTCACCCGAAGGCGACAAGTTAAAGTATGTTCTCGGATGACGTTTCCAAACGCATCTAACAATGAAGGTAATATGAAGCTCTCATACACTGGATGAAGATGGCGAAAGCTAGTGCAACCCGACGAAAATTTTCGGCGACTACGCTTGGTAGCACAGCAAGTCATGAACCAATGCGATGCCGTCAACGAAAGTATGATAGCATACAAAAAGATGTACAATGAGCGGGAGAAGTTATTCGATGGTTGTGAGGTAAACCACTGCCAGATGAGCAAATCTATTAGCCGACGCTCCGCAAAACATCGGGTCACAATGACTCGCGATTCCTCCAGGTGTGTTCTGGGAAGAGATTAGCGAGAGATCAACAAAGCCAGCAAAAACAAAAAAGGAGAAAAAAGAGAAATCCTCGAGTATCGCCAAAGACACAGCAGAAGAAGAAAAAGAGCAAGAGCTAGTCATGATGGTGCAAATTCCATGGATGCAGGCTTACATATCATATATCTTAGAAAACTATACCCATTTCCATCCAGTCGAAGCAAGGCTAACAATTAGGCGATCAAAAGCTTACCTGTGGGTAAAAGGGGAGTCGCAAAACGAAGCATATGGGGTGTACTGCAGACGTGTGTTACACCCGAAGAAGGAAGGATCATCCTAAAGGACGGGCATGAAGGAATACGCGGGCACCACGCGAGCAGCAGAGCTATCGCGGCTAAAGGTTTTCTGAGCAGGATTTTATTGGCTAATGGCAGGAATCGAGGATGCGAAGGAAATAGTGCTAACTTCTGTATGTCCAAGATTTGCGGCAAGACCTCACTCACCAGCAGCGTGAACTTATGCCAATCCCACTGTCTTGGCCCTTGGCTCAATGGGGTCTCGACATGGTAGGTAACGTGGCTAAAGCTTCGCCAGAGGATATGAGTACTTGTTGGTGGCCGTCGACAAATTTACCAAGTGGATAGAAGCGAAGCCAATAAATTCACCAGATGCAGCATCCGCAATAAAGTTTGTGAAGAGCATTGTCTTTCGCTTTGAGTACCTCACAAAGATCGCCAGAGCACCCGCAGCAGAATTTCTTACTTCTAAGGAGTTCAGTTAGTTAACAGTGTATGGGCATTAAATTGAGTTTTTGCGTCTGTCGCATCCTCAGACCAATGGACAAGCCGAGAAGGCCAATGGCATCATCTCGTAATGGCATCAAGAAGCGCCCGCCAGGGACCTTGAAAGCTAGCATACATTTGGCGAGAGCTACCAAGTGTTCAGGAGATCCGACTAACGCCAACACAATACGAGAAACACCTGTTTCTTTTGGTCCACTGAGTCGGGCTGTCTTGCCGATAGAAATAGAACACGATTCTCCCCGAGTCGTAGAATATGACAAGAAACCTCGAGGAAAGCTTTGGAGGATGATGTCGACGACTCGACGAAGTTCGAGACGAAGTTCTGTCACGAGTCCACACATTTTTAGACTGTGTACTACCACACCATTTATTGCGGCCAAGATCTTTCCAAGTAAGAATTGTTTAATACTCAATCAAAGCCATGAAAAACTCGAAATACCCCGGCTAGGACCATATCGTTGCTGCATAATAGAAGGAGGAGCACATGTAATTAAAGACAAGAAGGACAGGATCGACGAGCCAACCGCGGAACGTGGCACACCAGTGCTTTCACGAGAAGTCAAAATATAGTCTCCCTTTGTAAAGCTACACTGTACTGAAACGCCCATGAAGTTTTCGTACGCACTCTTTTCCTTTTTTCGGGGCATACACGGAGAAGGTTTTTAATGAGGCTGACTCGCGGGTGCTGCAATATACTAAAGATAGTGAATTATATCTTTTCTTCGACAAGATCAGGGGTTCCTCCCTACATGATACAATATACATATAAACACAGTGTCGACAAACGCAAAAGAAGCATCTTGCCTTGGTAAACATACCGCGCCAAAATAAAAAGAGATATCGCATAAAATAGTGATCAACAAAAAAGCTCGGGGCTTACACCCACAAAAATAGTATACAATATATATTATCTTTCCCTGGGACAACCTCGCATTATAATAAACAAAGGACACTGCAATCAGAATGGCTTTAAGATAAAATAAAATACAATGACTTCATAATATAGCTCGTCTATACAGGATACAAAGTTCTAATAAATCTCAAGGATCTCTAACATGTTATTCATGGTTAAGTCGCTCATATTTACAAACATGGTACTATGCTCAAGATAGCTACCCTTCACTAAGAATTCGGAATCCATCCGAAGACGTTCATCATATCTTCAGCAACAGGAGTAACAAATGTCATCATATTTGTCAAGTTGATCCCTCTTCGATATCTTCTCCAAGCACTTTGGGACAATTTGTCCTCACGTCTAATTTTGGGTAGCAAATTTTTATCATGATCATCAAACCCACCAAGAGCCGCTGAGTCAGATAAAGCCGTGGGATGCGAGAGAGCATCTCAAATTTGTCCATCAAGACAGAAGGGTTTCTGCATCTTATTGCGAGAAACATGGTACCATAAACCAGAGATAAAGTCCTTGCACAGAAGTCAAGATATTCGCGAACCTGAAGTGCACGATTTGAAATCTCGCGATTTGGCGGGTCCGCTCAGGTGTACCCCAAAGTCGACCCATGTTCATGTGCAAGCGAAGAAGAACATCGAACGAGCCTCACACGTTCATCTTCGCCAGTATTCAAAAGCACCTATTGAGCTTGACACACCATGGCAATATGGAAAGAAAGCAGCAAAGGAAAAGAAGAAGCAAAGATAGATAATGAAACTTACCCGCTATATCCAAGCTAGCATCTGCTAGCACCGAGCATAGTAATTCTCTTGAGATGCAACACATTACCAAGAATAAGAAGATCCTCTCCATATGGCATCTCCCGAGCTGTTGGCAAGGCAACTTTCTCCTTTTCGTAAGATCTTCGAGATCGTCCATAAGCATAAGCGACCGTCACATGCATCGGTTGCATCAAGTTCTTTCACCTTCTATCGCATCCATACTCATGAATCATCAAGGTTATGTGACAAGACTTCTTTGAAAGGGACGAAGGAAAAACTTCGGGAGGCAGAATTGCCACAATTGTCAAAATCAACCGAAAAATAGAAAAACGTCGCATCAATCATTGAGACAAAAGTTCGACTTCATTCATTCTTGTAGTATATATATCTATTACAAAAGAAGGACTCTACAAGACCTAATCATCGCTAGGAGCACTATGAACAGTACCAGAAGGAGGAGATAAACTAAAACAAAGCAAAAGAATATGAAACTAGATCGGCCTTGATGAACTGAGTCGAGGGTGGCTTGATCCTGAGATATGCCAAGATTTTCTTCGTGTTGGGTTTTGTTGCCTTGATCAACGATCGCCATCTTCGACTGCTCTATCTGATCGATGTCGCTAACCTTCATCCAATCAATAGATTGTTGGCTGTCAAAGAACCAGGGCAATGTTACCTCAACTAACTTTCCGGTTTTCATGGCGATTCTTCAGCCCAAGATCTTCGGGAGGATTAAAGCACTTGGCTAGCTTAAGGAAAGTCGGGCTCTTCTTTCTTTGGGAAGAAATATGGGAAAAGCCACAGTCCCGCTTTAGCTTCGTCGATACCTTCACGTGCTTCCGTCCGTGAAACTCGAGGAATGAAACGGCGCTGCTGCAGGATCATTATCGGGATTCCCAAGCTCATATTCTTGAGCCGTTTTAGCTGAAACAATGAACATCCATTTAGCAAGAAACGAGTAAAAGAAAGAAGATCCAAAAGATTTGAATTGGGACAGATACTTACCGACAGATAAAGCGACGATTTTGGGTCCTTATGCGTTTAAGGATGGCTTCTTCACGAGCAGATTGAGCAGTTATATGTTACTCAAGGAAGTTTCTGCATCATGAAGTCTCTCTTCCGAGATCTTCGACACTGCAAGAAGATCGTACTTGGCCTTATCACCGCTTCGAGCATCAATAGTATCCGACTCAGCCTTTATGAAGTTTCTGCTCACTTTCTGCTCTAATTGTTGAGCAAGTGTGTTAGCACGCTCATAGTTTCTCTACCAAGGAAGGTAAATATAGTTAAAAATCTCTGATACAAAGGAGCAAAAGAAAAAGAGGCAAATGAGTAAAGAATACTCACCTTTACTAGTATTATTCAACAGACCCGACAAATTGGGTACCGATGCGAAGAAGATCCTTATCAAAGGCTGTTAAAAAAGGGGGAATAGAAGGATGGCGGTATGAGAAAAACATAATGGTACATAGAAATCAACAAAGAAGACAAACAATGACAAGGAAGCTAAGCACTTACATCTTCCAAGAGAGGGTTAGAGGAGCCACCCAATTGGAGAGTAGGCTCCGGATTGTTTGTCCTCGCCCTTTTCGACAAAGGGGCTCGGGGCTCGAAGGAGGAGTAGTGCTGTCGACATTCGTCGAGAGGCGAAGTTTCTTCCTCAATCGGTGTCTCCGAGGCGACTAATGTATGGGACGTACTCGCTCGAGCAGCCACATCGCTGCCAGTACCTCTTCTTCCCCATCACTACATAAAATGTCTATGATAAAACAAGAAGATAGACACGAATGTTCAAATACAAAATAAAGATAGAAAAAGAACTTACTTAACCGCCGAGGGTCCCGAGGTATCGGGATTACAAGCCGCCGCGACGGTATGACTCACTCTTCATCTAGTTTGAAGTCCCTAATCTTTTCGATTGCCATCCTCTTCCTTGTTCTTTGAGAAATAAAGAAGAGGAGAGGAAAGATTGGCCGATGCAAAGGCTTCGTGAGGCAGTTGTTCTTTTTCAGATCCCGCAGATTTTCTGGATTCTGCGGGTCGTTCACAAAAGAAAGGGCCTCTTGGTTATCATCAGAGATAACCGCCCTTTTTCGACTTCCCCACCTTCCAGAAGAGGAGGAAGTGAAACAAGATTTGGGTGGTCCTATATAAAAAGAAGGAAATCGTGTAGAAGGAGCACAATGCAAAAAGCAAGGCAATAAGAAGTTATGTGACAATGTTTACCTTAGGAAGTGCATGGCGCTGCTATAAGGTTTCACACAAGAAAGAGATAGAATCTTATTTAGGAGGTGACTTTCTGACAAGTTTTCCAAGTCCTTTACTTCAAATCTGTCGATACCGATCCACGCTCGGCCGCAAGCAAGATATTTCCAAAGAGGAAATTTACGAGCTTGAAGAGGTCAACTCTCTACTCTTAAGGAAATACACCATAACTGGATACCCATACCTCTTTGTCGCTTTAGTATTTTGCAACTCATGACAAGTAGTCATCAAGGTCTTACTTGCTTTTCTTCTAGGCTCCTAAGATCCTAAGAACGGCGCATTTAAGAATTTTTTCGCTTACCATCGGACCTGTGGATGTTATCTTCGCGATCCATGGTTTTCCCTACTTAATGTACAACTACCTTCATTTCACCCTTGAACGGAGTTTAGAGTTTGACGCTTTAAGTAATTGGCAAGGAGCTTGATAGAGACAATAACCGCCTATATTATAGGCGACATTGTGAGAGCCATTGGTGCTTATTGTATGAAATGCGCTCATAGCGCCTAATTGGGCGAGACGTCGCGAAGGCTTCGCAGAGTAATGAAAATGGAAATATGGGAGGACCGAGTTTGGCGTGTGGAGGTGGTGAAGTTGAAGACCGTAGACATAAAGCAATCCACGGAGAAAAGGATGAATGGGGCGATAAACCGCGGATGAGATGGTTGACAAAACTTACCCCGGTACCCCATTGGAGGGGCCGGGTAGCTTTTCTTCACCAGGGCAAACCGCTTGCTTTTGAGATCCCGCTGTGGAGATCTGTGTCCGGTTCGTGACCTTGACCTTCCCACCCACGGGCCCAGATCCGCGGCGTCATTGCCGGAATCAAAGCGTGGCCGGGAGTAGAGAGACGCGTGCGCTGTAGCATCAATCAGCTGGGACAAAGCAATGCTTGGGGCGTGCGGAAGATCAAACAGAGCTAGGCGCAAGGGAAGTTGCAGCAGGGGAACAGATGTGCGCGAGCGACAGATTGACCGAGGTTGAAGAAAGGTTTTATATAGGGTTCTAAGGCTAAAGGTAACTGCTGGATGAAAAATCGGGTGGGTGAAAAAGGGATATCGTAGATACAAGTAAAAGGTATTTTACTGAGAAGGAATGGAACAGGCGTGAAAAGCGCGTGCCAGAAAAAGCGAGGACGTGTGTCCCCCACTTGGACGACGTGTCAACGTGGTGGAACAAAGTGGACCCAAATGCTGCGTAAAAAATCCCAATTATTGACAGAGATGAAGAGAATTTGACAAGGGAAAAGTTCGACAAGAAAAATAAAAAAGAGAATGGCGATGGTAAAATATTCATTTCTGAGTCTTTGATCAGCCTACAAGTTTTTACAACGTCGGGGTTACCTCAGTCGGGAAGGCCGAGCCGCGCACTCCGATAAAATATGAAAATATCGAGTAAAGGATTATAAAAATAGCGTGCAAAAAAAGGATAGTTATTCGTGAGTTTCACACCTGGGTGCGAACAAGTTCTGGTCGAGTCTCGGGTTGGCTCCCATCGGGAACGCGGCTCCGCGTGCCCGATGAATTTTATCAAAATAAACAAAAAGTGAGTATATTTCCCGAGTTACAAAGATAACTCTACATATACTCCTATCGAGAAGACAAAATAAGTCATCAAATATGACTCGATAAAATGTGCTATTCAAAGGCGAAAAGCACTCGACAATATATTCTCGGAACGCCAAAGTTGCGATCAATTTCTAAATGCCGCAAATTTGCGAAGGTAAGACCCCGTATCCGTTTGCCGGGCGTGGCATCGCCAAAGACCGCGCTCACATTTTTATCCGTATCAGACATTTACAAGAAAATCTCACCCGACGCTGCTAGGATTCGGTAAATTTGACTGGACTCGATGAATGGTAAGACCTTGCCGGCACTGTTTAAGTTTATACTGGGTGATTCCAGATTTCATGTCCAGTGGACGGATCTTGAAGTAGGTTTTTATGATTGCCACTCTTTCAGAGCAGCTTAACTATAATTCGATCTCACACTTAACTAGGCCCCAACTACCATTATCCTCAGACAATATAGTAAACAACGGGATTAAAATAATGTAGGCATAGGATGGATGAACGGCCGCATGGATAAGATAACTCATGTAATAATCAAGACTAGGCATTTGCAGATAATAATTAAAAGCAGTATTCAAGTACTAAACAACCATAGGCATGTGTTCCGTATAGTCGTACGTGCGTAATGAGAAACTTGCACAACATCTTTTGTCCACCAGCCGGTGGCCTCTAGGGAAACTACTGGTAATTAAGGTACTCCTTTTAATAGAGTACCGAGCAAACCATTAACACTCCGTGAACACATGTGATCCTCATATCACGCCTTCCCCTCCGGTTGTCCCAATTCTGTCACTTTGGGGCCTCGGGTTCCGGACAACAATATGTGTATACAACTTGCAGTAAGATCATAAAATAATGAATATCATCATGAATCAATAACATGTTCAGATCTGAAATCATGGCACTCGGCCCTAGTGACAAGCATTAAGCATAACAAGTTGCAACAATATCATAAAAGTACCAACAACGGATACTAGGCACTATGCCCTAACAATCTTATGGCTATTACATGAACAATCTCATCCAATCCCTACCATCCCCTTCAGCCTACACGGGGGATTTACTCACACATGGATTGGGAAACATGGATGGTCGATGGAGAGAGGCGTCGGTGGTGATGGTGGCGATGATCTCTCCAATTCCCTCCCTGTGGTGCGTGAACGGAGTTTCGATCCCAGACTGGGTTCGATGGCGGCGGTTCGGATGTCTTAGGAAAAGTGGTCGAACCCCGCATTTTTGGTCAAGGGCTTTAAGTAGTCAGAGGAGCGCGGGGGCCGAGGCGGCCTCTCATATGGCGGCGCGGCCATGGTGACAAGGGATTAACTTGTCAATGCCTACAGATTGTAGACTAGGGTTTTGTTAGAAGTAGAGGGCAAGTAGATCTCTAAGGTTTTCAGCCGAAAGTACTACTCGATTATAAAACTAGGGTTCTGTGACAATAGATTCGATCCTTTCTTCGTCCACTCCCCCTTTATATAGGAGGTGGAGCGAGGGTTTCATAATATACAAGTTGCAGTCCGGGAGGGTTTCCATACCCGTGATTACAAGTCTCTCATAGTTCCTAATACAATCTATCTTTCCTTAACACTAAATGGGCTTGCTAATCTTCTTATTCTTCGAGTCCCGGGCCTTCGAAACCCGGGTACTATCTTCGCAGCCCATTGGGGATGCCTATGTCAAGAACCCTCGATACTTGAATCAAGAATCGGAAAATCTCCAATTTTAATCATTCAATAATCTTGTCGAATTTAATGCATAACTTTCGATGTGAGAATACTATATTGTACAGGATAATGGTAGTTGGGGCTAGTTCATCCGACGGATCAGTACTAGTTAACCGCTCTAGTGGCAATCCGCAAAACCTTCTTCAAGATCACGTCCGGACATGATCTCGGATACTGTGTAAACTTCGACAAAAGCCGCTTAAGGTCTTACCATTCGTCGCAGTCCGTCATATTTTACGAGTACCTAATCGTCCGTTAGGATTTTTCTTCGCGTTGATACGGAGTAGCAAACCGCCGCGCAGAGGCACGCCCGCCAGAACGGATCCGGGTCTTACCTTCGCAGTTTTGCGGCATTCAGAGATATTCGCGATTTAGCGCTCCGAGAATATATTGTCGAGTGCTTTTCGCTGTTGGAATAGCACATTTTATTGAGTCATATTTGATGACTTATTTTGCCTTCCCGATGGAGTATATGTAGAGTTATCCGTATAACTCGAAATATACTCACTTCTTTTTTATTTTTTTTTGTCTAAATTAATGCTGTTCCCAATGGGAGCAGCTCCCGAGGCTACAACCAAGGACTTGTACTTGGTTGTGGCTCCACGATTAATATCTTCTGCCGCTATATTGGTAATCCTTCTCGAGCATTTCATATCTATCGGGTGCGCGATCAGCGTCCCATGGGAGTAGCCCCGAGGCTATGATCAAATGCTTGCATTTGGTCATAGGCTCCCGCCATTTCTATTTTGTCATACACGAAGGTTTTCTTTCTTTTTCCAAAGTAGCCCCCAAGCATTTGGGCAAAACTTGTATTTGATCAAAGGCTCTCAAAATAATCAATCTTCTGATGTCGATTATTTTTATCAAGTTTCATAGTCGAGTTTTTTACTTCACTATGGTGACATCATTGCTGACGATAGCCACGATTATGTATCGGGAACGTGCGAGAACTTATTCTCTCTCTGCCTTGTGGGTCCTTTTTTCTTATCCGTTGACACGTCAAGTGGGGGATACACGTCCTCCACTTTTCCGCGCACGCACTGTGTCGCTCTTCTTTTTCAAGAAAACCTTATTATGTTTTGTCCACGTGTGCTCCATCTGCGCCATAACATTTCCATCCAACGGTTGCGTCGATTCACCGCACCTCTATTTAAGTCCATCGTCTTCTTCCTCTGGCACTTTCGCTGCCGCCCATCTTTTCCTCTGCAAAAACTCCCCACTGCGCCCAGAGTTCCTTGTGCTCCATTGCTCGTGCGCTCTTCTCCTCCATTCCCGTTCATGCCACCGCGCAAACTCACCAGGCACAGCACTCCTGAATCAAAGATGGCAGCTGAAGATCTGGGGAACTTGGAGTGGGAGAGATCCAAGATCTCCCAACAAGATGTCAACATGCTGAAAAAGCTTGGCATCAGCGGGAAGCAAGACGCGCTGCGCTTCCCCAAGGAAGAAAGCTACCCAGCCCCGCCGATGCAATATCGGGTTAGTTTCATCGACCACCTCATCCGTGGTCTTTCCACTCCCATCCATGATTTCCTTCGTGGATTGCTTTTCATGTATGGACTGCAACTTCACCATCTCACTCCCAATTCCATCCTCCACATCTCTATTTTTATCACATTGTGCGAGTCTTTCCTTGGGGTCCAGCCTAACTGGTCCCTATGGAGACGTATCTTTCTTTGTCGCCGTAATGGCTTTCCAGTCGCCTATAACATATGTATGTTCGACATCGAATACGACGTCAAATTCCCTGATTCAGTTCAAGGGTGGCGCAAAAATGGTTATACATCCGCGAGGAGAACCATGGCTCTGTTGAAGACAACATCCCTCCTTTTGATTTGCCGAGAAAATCCGCCGCCGATCTTGGGATGCGTAGGCTACCACGCAGTGCGCGATGCAGGCCCGATGACACGCATCCACGAGCTCCGAATACTCGTGGACAAGAATTGTCTGTATCCAAATCACACGGATTTCCTTAGGATTAGGCAGCTTCAAGCTCGCACAAACCCCCTTTGATGTACGCGAAAGATGTATCGCTTGTCTGACTTGTCCGTCAATGACTGGCGAAACTTGTCCGGAAGATCTCGTCAGCTGAACAAGAAGGACAACGTCCCGATCCTGTGTGACGCCGTATAGCGCCACCAACGCACTCCCGCAGGTAATATGTTTTTTAACATTAGCTTTGTTCACATCTTTTTTTTTCCTTCTGTCTTCTTCATACTGCTTTTTCCTTCAATCGTTTCATGCTGATGTTTTTTCTGTCTTTGAATAGAACCACACAACCACACCTCTTCCTCCTTCCCGAAGGAAGTCGAAGAAAGGGTGTTGTCGACGACGACAACCAGGGTGTGTCTCGCTTGAGAGTGAAGCCGCATGTTCTCGCAACGGCATCCTCTGAAAAGGACGCGAGGCCGAGGCAACATCATCGACACGCTCCTCCTTCATTGCTTCCTAGGAGCAAAAGGAAGAGGGACGAGGTGTTGACACCGGCACCTCCAAAGCCGGTCGCCCATGCCGAAGAAACGTGTGATGCTAGGAAAAAGGTTTGGATCTTTACGCGAAGCTGCTCTTATCAGCTCGTAAGTTTTTAATGCACTATATTTGTCTCTTGTCGATATTTTTGAAGTTGTTTTTATCTTTCGCTTATTTGTTGTAGTGGCGATAAAGAGATACACCTATTGACGAGATCTCGAATGAGCACGTCTCGTACTTTAGTTGTCTCGGAAGCTCGTCCTGATGGCGACGAAACTTCACCTCTCAACAAAACCCGAACATCCAACACTGTGAGCCCCCATGCTCCTTCCCCGAAGAGAGCCAGGGTGGAATCAACCAAGGAACCAACCATATTAGCTGGTTGTTCCTCGACTCCTTTAATGGAAGAAGTAAGTTATCTTCTTCGCCTTATATTGACTTCACTTTTCTAGACTTCCCTTTGTTTCTTCGTGATGTCGAACTTTTTCATTTCCTGTATTGATTCCCTTTTTATGATCTTTCTTTAGCCTTTCATGAAGGAGTTTATCCGTTTTGGTACCCAATTTATCGGGTACCGCGATATGCCACCAAACTTGAAGGTATCCTCTTTTTTCTTGTCTGTCTTTCCTTGTCGAGTATATTTTGTCACTATTTTATGCTGCAGTACTTTACTTGTCTGTCTTATGATGGAAAAACTTGCGGAGGCCAACAAACGTGCCGACGCTCTTGCTCTGAGTTAGAGCAAAGCGAAACAGCTCGCATGAAAGCTGAAGCAGATGCTTGCTGCCATCGAAGATCTTCGAAAAGACTCGACGATGCAAAAAAATGCTCGAGCGAAAATGTAGCTCAGCATTCTGCTCGGGAAGAAGAAATCCTTAGTCGATCGGAATCACAAAGTCGACGTTTGTTAGTAAGTGCCTAGACTCTCATTGATTTTTTGAGTCGTCTTTGTTCCCCTTTTTGCTTGACCAATTCTCTCTTATTTTATTCAGGGAGGACAAATCAAGAGTATGAGCTGGAAAGCCCTGAGGGTGACCAGCTCCTTGATGCCCTTTCCCTTCTTGAAATCCATGGTACTGAATCTCGTGACGGCCTCTGCTGAAGCTAGGATTGGCTTGTCGCGGCTTTTCCGTATTTTTTCAAGAAGAAGGAAGAGCCCGCATTTTTATTGATCTTGCCAAGTGCTTTTCTTCCCAAGAAGACCTTAGGCTCCAGCTTCGCCAAGAAGGGTTGAAAGTTGGTGTCGAAGGTACAATATGTCACTCTAGTGACATAGGCATCCCAAATGGGCCTGCCAAAGAGAGTACCCGAGTTTACTGAAGGCCCACTACCTCGAAGAATAAGAAGATTCTGAGTCCAAGATAGTTAAGGAAAAGAATTAGAATAGAAGCATTGTTTCAAATCGAGGCGGTCGCGTTCGTCCGAACAGAATTTGTAAAATACAAGCCCTCCGCTCCACCTCCTATATATGGGAGTCAGGACAAAGAAAGGATCGAATCATCGTCAACATAACCCTAGTTTTCATAATCGCCGAGTATTCGCCTAAACCTTCGAGATCTACTTGCCCTCTACTTCTAGCAAAACCCTAGTCTACAATCTGTAGGCATTGACAAGTTAATCCTTTGTCAGTCACTGAAAGCCAACAAAACATCGACTGGGCAAGGGTAGGCAACACAGAGGAGATCGAGACGAAGAAGTGGCAGTTGCTCATTAAAGCGGCGGCTAATTCGAAGAATTCCTTGCCACTCCTTGGATACAAGCGCCTCCTCGCTTCCCGCCTTCGAAGGTCAAGTAGACCACCTTGATTTTTCTTTAGTTTTTTCTTTTTTGCATTGCGAGTGTCCTTCTTGGCGGTGGTTGCTTCAGTAGTTGCCTAGAGGTCCTTCTTTTGTAATAGCTATGTACATACTTTGAGAATGAATGGAAATCTATCTTTGCTTAATGATTGATGTCGAAATTTTTGTTTCTCATGATTTTTGACAACCATATCGCCAACTCCTGGTCCTTCCAAGTTTTTCATCCCGTTTGAAGAAAACACTGTCACTGGCTTAATTTATCGAGGATTCTAGTAAAAACTCAGCACAAGATTTGGGAGAACTTCGCCAGCAGCTTCAATCCACGAAGAGGCAATCACTTGGTGCTCATGGAATAACTGAAAATCCTGTGAGAGTGAGGTTGCCCTCCAACAGCTCACATTATGAAGCTGAAAGGAGGCCGCTGTTGCCGAAAAGTTACTTCTTAGAGAGAATTTCATGCTTTCAAGGATGATGCTAGCTTGGATGTATGGTATGTCTATTAACTTTGTCGTCCTTTCTTTTTCTTTGTTGCTTGTCTCCTCTTTTTCTGCTGATCCTTTCAAAAATAGGTTCCTTCTTGGACACCTACCGAAGATGAGCTTGTTGAGGCTCGATCCAATGCGCTTCTCAGAGCGCGGGATCATGGTTCCAATTTTTGGGGCACACCGACCGTCCGCCGTATCGTCAAGTTTCAAGATCGCGCGCTTCGTGTTCGCGAATTCTCGACTTTGTACAAGGACTTTGTCTCTGTCTATGGCACCATATTTCCACGTAATAAAATGCATAGACTCTTCCTGCTTTGAAAAATTTCGGATGCTCCTCGAATCCACGGCTTTGTGCGGGCCCAGTGCCGGCGCGAGGTTTGCTATGATCATGATAAAAATCGTCACAAGTTAGATGTGGGTCAAGTTGTTCCAAAGTGCCCGGCAAGATGGCCAAGAGGAAAAGAAGTTCGGCAAATATGACGACATTGTGACCACTATCAGAAGACATGATGGATGAGCTCTTCGGATGGACGCGAATTCTTCGTGAAAGGCACAAGTGCCGAACATAGTACTCGCACTATAAATAATGAACGGTTGACGATAGTTAATATATTGGGCAACCCTTGAAGATTTATTGCCCCAAGACTTGTATCCTGTGTACTGTAGACATAATCTATATTGTAAAGTCACGAGATTTTTGTTTTTCAATGCCAAGCCCCCGGTGTTTTGATGGCGATGTTTTTTCTTTTATAATGCGAGGTTGTCCCAAGGCAAGATAAATTATATTGTGTACTATTTTTTATGCGAGCCCCAGCTTTATAGATCACTGTTTGGCGACAACTTTTTTTTTGACCGTGGACAACTTTTATTTGGCGAGGTACTTTATACCAGGCATTGTGTATATATATTGTATCTTCTGTGCCCCCGAGACCGTCGAAAAGATATGTAATTCCACTATCTTTATTATATTGCGGCACCGCTGAGTCGCCTATTAAAAACCTTTCCCTACCCTGCTCCCGAAAGAAAAGAGGTCGAAACTCATGCAAGCCAAGATATATGTTTACAAAGAAGACTATTTTTCGGCTTCTAAGTGTAAAACCGCCGTTGCGTACGTTCCAAGGATTTGGCTCACAGTCCCGTCTTCTTGTCCTTGATTCGTATGCTCCTCCTTCAATTACCTCGTAATGATGGGTCCAAGCCACGGTGACTCGAGTTTTTCATGGCTTTTTTGATTGAGTCGTAAAACCAAGTCTCCAACTTGAAAAGATCTTGGTCGCAATCGTCGACTGTGGTATTTTTTTGCCCCACCGTATTGGCGACTCGTGATAGTACTTCATCTCGAGCCTCATCGGCGTCGACATCATCCTCCAAAGCTCTTCCGGAAGTTTCTTCATCATATTCCTGTAACTCTTGGGGAATCATGCTCTATTTCTATCGGCAGTACTGCCTCAGACCAGAAAGAACGGCGTTTCTGCGCGCCGTATTTGGTGTTGTTCTGATGTCCACAACACACTTGGCAGCTCCTCCGGCCAAGTATGTCGAGCTTTCCAATGGACCTAAGGCGTTTCTGATACCGTTGCAGATGATACCATTGGCTTTCGACTTGACCGTTGGTCTGTGCGACAGACGCAAAACTCAATTTAATGCCCACTTGCCGCAGACGCTGAACTCCTTGATGTGAAATAACGCCATCGTTCAGACGATGCGAGGGGACCCCAAATCGAAAACAATGCTCTTCACGAACTTGATTGCCGACGCCGTCCGTGAATTTATCGGCTTTGCTTCTATCCACTTGAAAATTTGTTTACAGCTAACCATATACTCATATCCTCCGCGAAGCTTTGTGTAATTTTCCCCTATCGAGACCCCATTGAGCAAAGGGCCAAGACAATGGGATTGGCATCAATTCGTCACGAGAGAGAGGTATGCTTAATCTTCGGCACGCACGCAAGTTCGCACCATTTCCTTTTGCGTCCTCAATTGTCATAACTAATAAAATCCTGCTCAAAACCTTGGCCGCAATAGCTCGACCGCTTGCATGATGCCCACATATTCCTTCATGTACATCTTCAGGATTATCCTTCCTTCTTCGTGACGCACCCTCGGAGCACACCTGAATATCACTCTTGTACAACTCCCTTTGACCACGGTGAAAGGCTTTGAACGTCTAATTATTCGCCTTGCTTCAACTGGATCGTCCGGTATTGTTTTCCTTAGGATGTAAGATATATATGCCTGCATCCATGGAGTTTGCACCATCATGACTAGCTCATGTTCCTCGTCTTCTTCATGATTATTTGTAACACCCGAGGTTTTTCATCCTTCTCCTTCTTCTTGGGTTTCACCGGCTTTGTTGATCTCTCGCTATTTCTTCCCAAAACACGTGGAGGAATCGCCAGACATTGCGACCCGATATTTGCAAGAACATCGGCTTCATCATTGCTCAGTCTGCTGATGTGATTTACCTCGCATCCATCAAACAGCTTTTCTAGCTCATTATACATCTCCTTGTATGCCATCATACTCTCGTTGATTGCATCACATTGATTCATAACTGTGCCACCAATTGTGAGTCACCGAAGATTTTCAATCGGGTTGCACCGCTAGCTTTCGCCATCTTCATCCCGTGTATGAGAGCTCTTATTCTCGCATTGTTAGACGCGTTTGGGTACGCTCATCCGTAGGACATACTTCAGCTTATTGCCTTGTGTGATATTAGTATCACGCCTGCTCTAGCGCCTTCTAACCTTTTGGACCCATCAAAGTTCATAGTCCAGGCCTCGATAACCGAGGCCCCGTATTTTGTAGCTCATCCACTCACGATGAAATCTGGTTAAATTTGCACTTTATTGCCTTTCTTTTCATACGTGATGTCCCGAGGGAAAGCTCTATTCCCCAAAGGGAGACACCACCCGTAGCTTCGGGTTGTTTAACATATATTGACAGAGGAGCCTCATTGACCACTATTATCGGGTGCGCCAAAAAATAGTGTCGCAACTTTCTTGCCGTTGTAAACACTCCATACGCTAGTTTCCTGAATCGCGGCACGGGTGTTTTGAAGCTGCGCATTTGCCGATAAAATATATTGCCTATGTACTCCATGAAGCTTTCCTTCTTCTCTTTCGACTACAATGCTGACCACCCGAGGTGTGGTCGCGATGTATAGTAGGAGGGTTCCTTCTCTTTAGGCGCCACCAAGATCGGTGGTGTTGAAATTGTGTGCTTGAGACTTTCAAAAGCTTTATCTGCTTCTCTCGTTCCACTGAAATTTCTCTCCTCGTTTGATCAATGCATAAAACGGCGTGTTTTCTCTCCACTGCGACGAATTCATAGAGCCGCGACTCGCCCCCACAAATGTTGTATTTCTTTCAACTTTGTCGGTTTCCTCATTGTTACGATGGTCTATTTTCTGGATTGGCTTCATCCCTCTTGTGATACTAGGAACCCGAGAAGTTCTCCGCAGGAACACCAAAGAGCACTTGTCGGTTCAACTGGTAACTTGTCGAGATTTTCAAGGTTTCTTTCAAATCCTCGATCAGTGTTGTCCCCTTTTTTGATGTTATCACGACATCGTTAATGTAGACTTGTACATTTTCCCAATTTGTGTTGCAAGGCACTTCTGCATCATCCGCTGATATGTTGCTCCCGCGTTTTTAACCAAAGGGCATTGTTCTATAGCGATCATTTGCAGGTGTTATGAACGCTGTCTTGGCTTCATCATCTTCTTTTAATCTGATTTGGTTATAACCATAGTATGCGTCCAAGAAGGAAAGATGTTCACATCCTGCCGTGGAGTCGATGATTTGATCGATCCTTGGGAGGGGAAGTGATCCTTGGGACAATGTTTATTGAGACAGTAAAGTGACACACATACTTTCTGTTTTTCTTCGCACCATCACCTAAGTTAGCTTCCCATGTGGCTCTTTGATATTTCTTTGATAAAACCATCATCTTTGAGTCGATCTATTTCTCATAGCATAGCTTTGTGGTTCCGAAAAACGCCAAAGGTTGTTTGATTGGTCTAATGGATCCGTTTAGGTGGTGCTCGCAAGTTCCCCTGGTACTCTGGCATGTCACCGACACCATGCGAAGATTTTCCCGGTTTCTGGAGGAACTCGGCCGCTTTCCTATGTAGGTCCATGTTTGTTGCGATAGACGCGTTTCTTCGGTTCATTGTGGATTTGCACCTCTTTGAATCCGTACAGATGCCAAGTTGGTTCCCTTAGTGGCCTCCCTGTCTGGCCACGTCATAATCCGTGAGCCTTGGCGCCATATATTCCGCTTGCATCCCGAAAGTTTCGGAGTCGATGATGAAAATCTTGTCGCACTTATCAGCCAAAGCGAAACTTCCTTGATTGTGATTGGTCCCTTAGGTCCGAGCCTCCACAATAAGTACGTGTAATGAGGTACCGCCATAAATCTGGCATATGCTGGTCGTCCCAACAAAGCATGATATTACGTGAAATCCACGACTTCAAACTCTAGGTTCTCTATCCTGTAGTTTTGTCCCAAACCGAACGTCGAGATTGATCTTGCCCAACGGATAACTTGCTTCTCTGGCGTGATCCGTGGAAACGTGTATCAGTTGGTTTAAATTTGCCAGGATATGTTCATCTTCCTTAATGTATATCATAAGGTTTAAGCTCTGCTGCCGCCATCTATAAAGACTCTCGACACATCGAAACCAGCGATGACTGCAGGTAGGATAAGTGCCGATTGCCCTGGTCGAGGGACTTGCTGCGGATGATCCGCAATTGTGAAACCAATGTCCTGCCCCGACCAATTTAAGTACTCGACTGTTGGTGGAGGCATCTTTTCTGCCATGAACACTTGCCGCGAGATTACTTTCTGCGCCCTGTGTCGGGGGGATGACCCCCGGTATGGCAAAGTCCTCAAGTTTACGAGCGTGCAGCACTTCGCGGATCTGGAAAATATGCCACGGATCAAAAGATACGGAAGAAACAGTAAGGAAAAGAAGAAAAGACAGCGCCTGGCCAGCTCCTCTGCAGCTGGGCCGACTTCCGGCTTGGCCGGCCTGCTCCCGCCTCCACCAGGGCCGCACCCGGCCGCCAGGCGCCAGGCCGGCTGCTGGGCTGAAGCCGGCTCGCCCCGGCTCCGTTCCAGGCCAGGTGCGCCCCGGTTGGGCCGCCTTGTTTCTCTCTGGGCCGCCTGGCGCATACGCGGCCGCCCCTGGCGCTGGCCGGCTCGCGCCCTCGCTCGATCGAGGAGATCGCCAGCTGCTCCCCGCCCAGCGTGCATGCACGTCCAGCAGGGCCGGCCGCTCCTCCACGTGCTCCCGTCCGGCTCCACTTCATGCACCATGCATGCAACCGCCACCACGTGAAGACCAAGAACGTGGCCAGCTTCCAAGGTGATAGCTCACATGTGTATACATGGCCGGCTCCATTCCATCCTCACGCCCGAGCCAGCTTCCAGCGCCAAGACACAGGACAAGCATCGAGATGCTCTGCTACGTACAGCGACAAGACGATAAGACAAGCGATCGTGCTACCTATCAGCTATCGATAGACTCACGCTAGACTCACTGTGGTGCAATAGTAGCACTGTAGGTACAGTTGATGAGACCCCATCCGTCATATCATGTACAGTGCATGCGGCTACCACTTGTCCCCCTGGGTGCTCATATAAGACACACCAGGGGAGCCCTTCGTGCTCATTCGCTTCCAGTGCTGATACGCCTTCTCTCTCAAATACGAGCAGCACTGCCGTGCTCCCTCTTAGCTCACAGAGCTTCTTCCTTCTCAGACAAACAGCTCAAGGAGCAACTCATCACTTATATGTGCTCATACATCAGACATGCATGAGTAGGGTTTTACCTCCACCGGAGGGCCCTGAACCTGGTACATCACCGTGTGCTGTGTACCAATCCCGCATCCGGATACCGTCGACGCCCATACAGAACCACCTCTCTTTAGCTACCCTCGTAGCATATGCCGTGACGATACCACGACATTTGGCGCCACCGTGGGCTGCAGCGACGCGACCGGAGTTCGTCCGACGGACTCCTTCCTCATCATCGTCACCGCGCGGCCTTCATCGCCGCGGCTTGCCGCCTCTTTGGGCTCGAAGCCACAGCCCATCATCACCGCCGCGGCTCGCCGCCGCGAGCATCGCTGCCCTTCTTCGGGCGCGGCTCCATCTTCTTCACTGCCGCCGCGCTCCTCAGACTCGGCTGCGTCGTTGCCGCTGCGAGCTTCATCACCAACGCTAGCGTCTACAACGCAATCCGGGGGCCATGCCCCGGGGAACCGCTGTATGCCCGGCTGGGTGCCGCGGCATCCTCTTCACCAACACGGCAATACCGACGCCTTCAACAAATCCCGGGCCTTGCCGCTGCCGCGGCCCACGCAGTAGCAACGCCCGGCCGCGCCTGGCGGTCGCCGCGAACTAGACTCCCTACCACGCACGCATCGGCGCCCGCGAGATCTGCTCCGGTCAAGCAACGGCCGTTGCACGAGCGCAGCGGCCAAGCAGCAGCAGCACCTCGTGCCCCTGCGCGCGAGCAGCAGCGGCCAACTCGCCCGCACCGCCGTTCTCCCTCGAGCAGGCTCCGTCACAAGCGCGCATCTCCTCTGCCGCGCCATCCGGCCAGCTCCGGCGGCGCCGGCGCAGCTCGTCCGAGCAGCAGCAGCGGCTCCATCCTCCCACGCGTGAAGGCAAAGCCACCAGCAGTAGCGGCCCCGCTCACCGGCGCCCGCGAACAGTAGCGCGGCAGCGCGCAAGGCAGCAACCAGCGCGTACGCGCGCATACAAAGCATCAACCAGAGCAGCACGCGAGAGCAGCAATCTCGCCAGCGCCCAGGCTCCATTCGCTGGCGCAGCTAGCCCTCACGCTGCAACTCCCACGCGCCGCTGGCGTCCATGCGATTAGCCGCCTGGCCACGCTCCGTCACGGTCGCGTCCGCCACACACGGCCGCCATCGCTGACCGCGCCCTTGACGTCCACGCCCGCGCCGGCATGCGCCCCGCGCGCCCCATGCACGTCGCCGCCGGCTGCCGCCCCTGCCGGCTCCGCAACGCGCCCTCACCTGCTTCGTCCCGTGCACGTAGCCCGCCGGCTGCTGCTCCTGCGGTCTCGTGCTGCACATGCACGCGGGACGCCACCCCCATATCTTCCGGCCTCGACGGACTCCGGCTGCGACGCGCCTGCCTGGAGTCCGGCTCCGCTCCTGCCATCTCCATCACCATCTACGCCGTGGCCGACTCACACGCTCGCCGCCGGGTCGGATTCCGGCCGGCTCCGGCGCCGCACCACCCGTCGGGCTACAACGCGCCGCTGTCCCGGCTTCGCGCCTTGGCGCCCGCGCTGCTCCCGCAGCTCTGGTCCGCGCCCTCCGGCTCGCTGTGCGCGCGATCTCCGGCTGCGCCGCGCGGCAGTATTGCTGCCGGCCGCTCCTCTCCTACTCGTCTCACAAGAGAAAAAAGAAAAGGGGCGGTGGGTCCGGCTGGGGATGTGTGCGGCTGAAAAGTCAAGAAAAACAAATAAGTGGCCGGGTGGAAAAAGTGGACCCGGCTGGAGAAGTGGCCGGGTGAAAAAAAAAGAGAGAGATAGAAAAAGAAGAAAAGCCCAAGTCGGCTGATTTACCTGCCAGCTGAGGAAAAAAAAAAAGGCTACCGGCTGAAAAAAAAAAGTTTGGGCCGGCTGAAAAATACCTCTCCGGCTGAAAAAAGAATTGTCCGGCTGAGAACATGTCGCCGGCTGAATCCGCCCGATGTTCAGTCGATTGAGCCGGCTGTGCCAGTGCCGGCTGGGCGGGCTGTCCTTAACCCGGCTGGGGCTGGGTCTGTTTGGTTGGTCTCTCGACTCCGCTCGTATCGGTTCCGCCTGTCCAGGCCGGCTGGGAATGGGATGAGTGGAGCCTGCACCGACTGAACCAGCCCGAGCGCGTTTGGTCGCCCGTCCGGCTGAATCTGTGCAGCCGGAATCTGCATCGACTCGTACATCTGCAGCGCGTTTGGTAGCTTGGCCGGCTGGAGCCAAGCCGGCTGAGGCCACGAGCCATTCCCTCACCTCTACGGCTTCAACAACTCGTCATCACTATCGAGATCAACCCTATAGCGAAAACAAAATGTAAGTACTGCTGAGTAACTCTCCGCACCGCTGCTCAGCCGGGTACACCCTCTTCCGCCGCACTTCGCTGCTTAACCCCGGACCGAATCAACTCGTCCCGGGGGCTCGCCGGCTGGTCCACGATGCTCTATCCCAAAGACGGCTTAGTAGTGTGTACGGTACCAAAGGCCCACTTTTCGACTCAGCTGTTGTTCGCAACCCGGCTTCATGGCTAGCAAGAGCAAAAGCTGGAGGTAACCTCACATGAACAACGTCCAAAGAGAGATCACCTTGGGCAATCCGGCCTTCGCCGATGTCAGCTCGAATGAGTCTGCCCCTCAAAGTCTAAGTACTGTGCGCTCCACTTTGCGGCCCACTTGACCTAGCTACAGACCGCAACCCGGCTGTATGGCTGGCAAGAGAAAAAGCCAAAGAGCGGGGGGGACATGAAAATGACTCTGGGGGCTCGGACGAAACCGAGCCAACATCCCTCTACATAAAGCTAGCACTGCTAAGGCTGCATATATTATATGTCTTTACTGACTAACTTTGTCTCTTATATGACTATCTCCAATGGACTCCATCGAGCTGGCGGACCCCTGTGGTCCACCTTCCGGCTGCTCTTCAGCACGAGCCACGGACACCGCGTCCACCTTCGCCCGTGAGCCTTTAAGCCGGCGGTCCTCATCGACCACTTCCGGGTGCTCTTCAACACGAGCCGGCGGACACCGCGTCCACTTGCCGCCGGCCGCAGCCTTCGAGCCGGGCGGTCCTCGCCGACCACTTCCGGTGCTCTTTGGAAGACGGCGGACACCGCGTCCACCTTGCCGCCTGCAGCTCGAGTCGGCGGTCCTCGCCGACCACTTCCGGTGCTTCAAGACGAGCCGGCGGACACCGTGTCCACCTTGCCAGCGCCAGAGCCTTCGAGGCCGGTCCCGCGACCACGGGTGCTTTCAGCACGAGCCCGGACACCGCATCCACTCTTGCCGCCCGAGCTTGGCCTGGCGTCCTGGCCGATTACTGGTAGTGTCGCTTGTCTCGATTGGCGTTCGCACAGACGCTTCGGCCACATCTCGGGCAAGGCCGCTTTTGTCGCCGCGTCGCGCTCGCTTCGTCAAGTGCCTTGTCCGGGCTGCGCCGCACATCGTTCGGCGCCGCTGCCGCTGTCGCTTCGTCTGGCTGTCTTCGGCTATTGGCTGGCTGCTTGGCTTCGCCTGGCTGGCCTTCGTCTGGCGGTGCTTTTTCACGCTTTTTCGTTATGTTTTCGCGTTTTCGCTTGGCTATGCTTTTGTCCGGCTTGCTATTTTGCTGGCTTCGCCGCTTTTGTCCGGTATATTGGCTTGTTTCATTATTCATTGCGCTTTTCTGCTTCGTCTGTTGCTTTTTTATGCGCTTTCGGCTGCGTTTTTCTTGTCATTTATCCATAACATTTCGCATTAGCTTTGCGCTTTGCTTGCCCGTTTTTTGTTGCTTTATTGCCATGCGCTTATCGCGCGCTACGCTGATCGTCTGCTTGCTTTTTCATATGTTGCCGGCTCGCGTCGTGCGCCATTGCGCTTCTTCATTTTTATTGCTTGTTCGCTTTTCGATTTGCATTGTCATTCTTATATTTTTCGCCTTTGTCCGGCTAGCGATCGTCATTGCGCTTTTCATGGTCCTGCTTGTTTAACCTCGTCCGTTGCGCTTTTCACATCGTCGCTTTTTCGCCGCTTTTCCCGGCGCCTCGTCCATTGCGCCTTCGCCATTATGTTTCGTTTTCGCGCCATGTTCCCGCTGCGCCCGCCATCATCCGGTTGTGCCTCCGCTGTACACTTTCTTAGCGCTCGAGCTACATCAACATCGCCATCATCATCTACATCAACAACATCGCGTTTGGGACCCTCCCCGCGACTCGACTTCTCTTCGAGTCCCACGTAGGCTCGGGGGCTAATGTCGGGGGGATGACCCCCGGTATGGCAAAGTCCTCAAGTTTACGAGCGCGCAGCACTTCGCGGATCTGGAAAATATGCCACGGATCAAAAGATACGGAAGAAACAGTAAGAAGAAAAGACAGCGCCTGGCCAGCTCCTCTGCAGCTGGGCCGACTTCCGGCTTGGCCGGCCTGCTCCCGCCTCCACCAGGGCCGCACCCGGCCGCCAGGCGCCAGACCGGCTGCTGGGCTGAAGCCGGCTCGCCCCGGCTCCGTTCCAGGCCAGGTGCGCCCCGGTTGGGCCGCCTTGTTTCTCTCTGGGCCGCCTGGCGCATACGCGGCCGCCCCTGGCGCTGGCCGGCTCGCGCCCTCGCTCGATCGAGGAGATCGCCAGCTGCTCCCCGCCCAGCGTGCATGCACGTCCAGCAGGGCCGGCCGCTCCTCCACGTGCTCCCGTCCGGCTCCACTTCATGCACCATGCATGCAACCGCCACCACGTGAAGACCAAGAACGTGGCCAGCTTCCAAGGTGATAGCTCACATGTGTATACATGGCCGGCTCCATTCCATCCTCACGCCCGAGCCAGCTTCCAGCGCCAAGACACAGGACAAGCATCGAGATGCTCTGCTACGTACAGCGACAAGACGATAAGACAAGCGATCGTGCTACCTATCAGCTATCGATAGACTCACGCTAGACTCACTGTGGTGCAATAGTAGCACTGTAGGTACAGTTGATGAGACCCCATCAGTCATATCATGTACAGTGCATGCGGGCCACCACTTGTCCCCTGGGTGCCAGACTATATAAGACACACCAGGGGAGCCCTTCAGGCTCATTCGCTCCAGGCTGATACGCCTCTCTCTCTCAGCTCATATACGAGCAGACGGCCTCCCTCTTAGCTCACGTAGCGTCTTCCTTCTCAGACAAACAGCTCAAGGAGCAACTCTGTATCACTTATATGTGCTCATATACATCAGACATGCAGGAGTAGGGTTTTACCTCCACCGTGAGGGCCCCGAACCTGGGTACATCACCGTGTGCTGTGTACCAATCCCGCATCCGGATACCGTCGACGCCCATACAGGAACCACCTCTCTTTAGCTACCCTGTAGCATATGCCGTGATGATACCACGACACCCTGTTAGATGGCCTAGCCTTCTGAATCATCGAGACCGCACCATTGGAGTTAGGGTCAACATATGGAGGAGGGTGTGGGCTGCCTATTCGAGCTGGTGTCGATTTTCGTCCGTAATGCGGGAGGAGGTGAGGTGGATCTCACTCCTTGGCCCCCGGGGGTTTCTGTTCATCGCTTGGGCATTGGCGATCCCTGCGCGGCTCGCAACATTGCTTGGAAATTGCGACAATCTTCTCGGAGATGTCCTGACCGCCTCTTTCCATTATTGTCGAGATAGAAGTGCATCCGACATGGCCCGTTCATCATTTCCTCGGGAGACACATATGGTCTTTGAAACCTTGGTCCACTATTTTGTCTTATTTAAGTCACCTGTTGTCGCCTTGTTGCTCATTGCTTCTTTGGTAATCATCTCGACTATTTCCTCTGAATTTCTCGGAAACCACCGATATGTGAAGGAGCATCATTATTGTAGAACCGGCGAGAAAATCGCTTCTATTTTGGAAAATTTCTCGATCCTGTCGCTTGTTGTGTATAGCATCTTCTCCATCTGCCCATCCTGGCTATCTCCATCAATGCTGATATTTTCTTAGGGTTGGTTCTCTCTAAGTCATCGACGAAATCTCCCCGTCGAATTCCTGCCACGACGCGTCTATTGCTCTCTCGCCAGATATATCCTCTGCCGAGTTTTTAATAATGTTCCACCTCTGTATATATTTTCTCATTGATTCGTCGTGTTTTTCTCTATCTAATGACGGGTTTCTTGTGGAGAATTTTCAAAGATATCTCAAACTATCCCAACTTCCGACATGGAACCTCGGGGAAGTTTCTTTATCCAAGATCGCGCGGCTCCACTCAAGTGTACTTGGCTCTGCATGGCTGTTTCCCTGGTTCCACCTATCAACTTCACCATCTCTAATCAACGAGCCAATCTTCGGGATCCTGTAGGCCGTCGAATTTCTTGAAGTTTTCGGGTAATTTAAACCCATTTGGGACTCGAGTTTTTCGGACTCGTCTCGTAAAGCACGGTAACCCGCAAATATCTTCATCGGCAACTTCTGGTGACTGCCGATGTTCTCTTCTTTCTTGTCGCGCTCTATCCACTCTTGCTTGTGCCCCGTATCTCTTGCTCCACTTGTCCTTGGTGGATCTTCCACTGCTGTCGTGGGTCGTGGGCTATTTTGCCTTGGAGTTCCTTCTGGAGGTAGCTGCGAACGCTGTTCCCATGACTCCAACTCCCGCCATTGACATATTAAACAATGCTTCTCCCGGGTCCAGGGGGTGGTCTGGACGCGAGGATATAAGCTTGCGTTGCCATGTACCCAGCTCTAGGGTTTTCGGGATAATATTTCCCCTTGTATCAATCGTCATGAAGGACATATCGAGATTTTGAATTATATTTCCTCTCTTCTCCTTATATTTTGCAGCCGAGATCTTGCTCTCCTCCGAGCTCCGTGACTATCTCCGAAGTTCCCGATTGTCGACCACCTCTGCTCGTCACTTGCTTGATGCGGAGGCTGCTCTTTTTTCTATTCGGGATGCTGTCTGTTTTTCCAGCTCCCTACTCACACGAGCAAGTCTATATTGATAGGCTTGTAATTCTTCTACAGTAGCGTTGTGGTCATTGGTTCTGAACCGTCCATGTGCTCGGCTCTATCCCACGCTGCTTGCGGGAGTTGAACTCTTTCACGAGGTGAAGATCCGACATATTTAGTGCCTAGACCTTTTCTGAGATCAGCGGGATCGACGTATGGGTTTCCCAAATCGTCGAAAGCCTCTGACGTCTCTGGTTCTGCTCGGTTTGCCTCCTCGATTGCGTAGACTTGGTGATATTTTGAGTGTTGATTTTTATCAGGATTGGTGACACCATCATAGAGAGTGGTGAAGACCTTTCCGATGGCAGCAGATTTATCGATGAAGTTGAAAGCGACGCTGTCGAGTCGCCGCTTATAACGAGTCCGCACGACTTGAAGGATGTGTTGCTGAAGATCTTGGCGAGTTTTCCGCTTGCCTTGGTGTCGACGAAACGTGGCGACGAAACTCTTCGTCGCTCGATGAAAAGTCAGAATCGATCGCTGAAAATTCCCGACGAGATCGGAACTTTGAGACGATATGATCCTTCCTTATTGACGCCAAATCGGAATTCTCCGAACGTCATGACGATGGGCTCCTCCAGATAGGCACATGCATCCAAACGGGAGGGCGGGTGAGGAATAAAATCGACCAGATCAGTTTTTTCCCGTTTACCTCGATCCATCGCATTGCTTGCTACCGACGAAGTCGACGATTCTCGACGTGCCATCGAGATCGCTCCTTGCAACCTCTAATTCCCACAGACGCCAATTGACAAGGGATTAACTTGTCAATGCCTACGGATTGTAGACTAGGGTTTTGTTAGAAGTAGAGGGCAAGTAGATCTCGAAGGTTTTCAGCCGAAAGTACTCGCCGATTGTAAAAACTAGGGTTATGACAATAGATTCGATCTTTTGTCCCTCGACTCCCCCTTATATAGGAGGTGGAGCCGAGGGTTTCGTACTATACAAGTTCAGGTCCGGGAGGGTTTCCGTCCGTAAGATTACAAGTCTCTATATTTCCTAATACAATCTATATTTCCTTAACACTAAATGGGCTTCCGAATCTTCTTATTCTTCAGTCCTGGGCCTTCAGTAAACCCCGGTCTTCGGCAGGCCCCATTGGGGATGCCTATGTCACATGGGCCCACCGCGCCGCCACGTGATGTGCGCGATGCTAACGTGTAGAAGCTTCCTTGTAACGGTACAGCACACGTCAGTTGGGAACACCAAGAGGAAGGTATGATGAGCACAACAAGAAGTTTTCCCTGGTAAGAAACCAAGGTTTATCGAACCGTAGGAGATGAAGGCCACGTGAAGGTTGTTGGTGGAGGAGTGTAGTGCGGCGCAACACCAGTGATTCCGGCGCCAACGTGGAACCTGCACAACACAATCAAACTACTTTGCCCCAACTTAACAATGAGGTTGTCAATCTCACCAGCTTGCTGAAAACAAAGGATTAAACATATGGTGTGGAGAATTATGTTTGCTTGCAGAAAACAACAGAGATCAGTGATTGCACTAGATTGTATTTCAGATGTAAAAGAATAGGACCGGGGTCCACAGTTCACTAGTGGTGTCTCTCCAATAAGATAAATAGCATGTTGGGTGAACAAATTACGGTTGGGACAGAATAGAGATTCATATACATATCATGATGAATACTATGAGATTTACTTAGGGCATTACGACAAAGAACATAGACCGCCATCCAGCATGCATCTATGCCTAAAAAGTTCACCTTCAGTTAGCATCCCACCCCTTCCAGTATTAAGTTGCAAACAACAGACAATTGCATTAAGTATGGTGCGTAATGTAATCAACATAAATATCCTTAGACAAAGCATTGATGTTTTATCCCTAGTGGCAACAAGACATCCACAACCTTAGGGGTTGGTGTCACTCCCCCATTCAATGGAGACATGAACCCACTATCTAGCATAAATACTCCCTCTTGGAGTCACAAGTATCAACTTGGCGAGCCTCTACTAGCAATGGAGAGCATGCAAGAACATAAATAGCGCATATATGATAGATCAATAATCAACTTGACATAGTATTCAATATTCATCGGATCCCAACAAACACAACATGTAGCATTACAAATAGATGATCCTGATCATGATAGGATCTAAACATGATAGCACAAGAGGAGAAGACAATCATATGGCTACTACTATGGACCCGTAGTCCAAGGATGAACTACTCACGCATCAGTCCGGAGGCGGGCATGGTGATGTAGAGCCCTCCGGTGATGATTCCCCTCTCCCAGGTGTCGGAGGCGATCTTCTGAACCCGAGATGGGTTGACGCGGTGGTGTCTCTCGGAACTTTTTCCGTATCGTGGCTCTCGGTACTAGGTTTTCGCGACGGAGGGATTAAGTAGGCGAAGGGGCAGCCAGGGGGCACCCGGGGCCCACACCATGGCGCGGCCGGTGGGGCGCGCCGCCTATGGGGTGGCCGCCTCGTGGCCCTTCTCCGTCTTCTCTTCTGTTCGAACCCTCCATGGAAAATAAGACCGTGGGCTTTTGTTTCGTCCAATTCCGAGAATATTTGTAAACTAACTTTTCGAAACCAAAAACAGCAAACAGAACTGGCATCGGCATCTTGTTAATAGGTTAGTCCCTGGAAAATGCATAAAAACATTATAAAGTATGACTAAAACATGTTGGTATTGTCATAAAACTAGCATGTAACATAAGAAATTATAGATACGTTGGAGACGTATCAAGCATCCCCAAGCTTAGTTCCTACTCGCCTCGAGTAGGTAAACGATAAAAACAATAATTTCTGAAGTGACATGCTACCAACATAATCTTGATCAACAATATTGTAAAGCATATGAGATGAATGAAGTGATTCAAAGCAATGGTTTGCTAACAAAAAGATAATGACTAAACAACTGAATCATATAGCAAAAACTTTTCATGAATAATACTTTCAAGACAAGTATCAAAAAGACTTGCATAAGAGCTAACTCATAAAGCAATAGATCCAAAGTAAGAGGTTTAGAAGCAACACAAAGGAAGATTAAGTTTCAAAATTGCTTTCAACTTGTAACATGTATATCTCATGGATAATTGTCAACACAAAGTAATATAATAAGTGCAATAAGTAAACATAGAATCAATGCACACTTGACACAAGTGTTTGCTTCTAAGATAGAAAGAAGTAGGTAAACTGACTCAACATAAAGTAAAAGAAAGGCCTTCGCAGAGGGATTACTCTGTGCTAGAGCTTTTTATTTTGAAAACATGGAAACAATTGTGTCAACGGTAGTAATAATTCATATGAGTTATGCATAAAACTTCCTATAAGTTGCAAGCCTCATGCATCGAATACCAATAGTGCCCGCACCTTGTCCTAATTAGCTCGGATTTCCATGGATTATCATTGCATTACATATGTTTCAACCAAGTGTCACAAAGAGGTACCTCTATGCCACCTGTACAAAGGTCCAAGGAGATAAATCGCATTTGATTTCTCGATTTTGATAGATCTCAACTTGAGGACATCCATACCGGGACAACATGAAAACGATAATGGACTCCTTTAATGCTTAAAGCATTCAACAACAAATAATATTCTCATAAGAGATTCGAGGATTAATGTCCAAGCTGAAACTTCCACCATGATACATGACTTTGGTTGGCGGCCCAATGTTCTTCTCTAACAACATGCATACTCAAACCATTCAACTCATGGCAAATCTCCCTTACTTCAGACAAGACGAACATGCATAGCAACTCACATGATATTCAACAAAGGTATAAGTTGATGGCGTCCCCAGAAACATGGTTACCGCTCAACAAGCAACTTATAAGAACTAAGATACATAGCAACATATTCATTACCACAATAGTTTTTTAGGCTACTTTCCCATGAGCTATGTATTGCAAAGACAAGGAATGAAATTTTAAAGGTAGCACGCAAGCAATTTACTTTGGAATGACAGAAAAATACCACATATAGGAAGTTATGGTGGACACAAATGGCATAGGTTTTGGCTCAAGGTTTTTGGATGCACGAGAAGCATTTCCTCTCAGACAAGGCTTTGGCTAGCAAGGTTGTTTGAAGCAAACACAAGTATGAACCTATGACAACAAAAACTTACACAAGAACATATTGCAAGCATTATAAGACTCTACACTGTCTTCCTTGTTGTTCAAACACTTTTACCAAAATATCTAGACCTTAGAGAGACCAATCATGCAAACCAAATTTCAACAAGCTCTATGGTAGTTCTCCACTAATAGATTTAAACTACATGATGCAAGAGCTTAAACATGATCTACTTGAGAGCTCAAAACTATTGCCAAGTATCAAATTATTCAAGACAATATGAAGCATTTTCTGTTTCCAACCAAATAACAACAAGTACAAGTGCTGCGGCTTTCGCCATGAATATTAAAGCAAAACGAAGAACACAAGTGTTCAAATGAAAAAGCAGAGTGTGTATCTCTCCAATACAAGGATAGCTGGGATCCGAATTTATTCAAACAAAAACAAAAATAAAAGCAAACAGAAAGCACATAAGATGTGACGGAATAAAAATATAGTTTCACTAGAGGTGACCTGATAAGTTTGTTGATGAAGAAGGGGATGCCTTGGGCATCCCCAAGCTAGGCTTGAGTCTTCTTGAAATATGCAGGGATGAACCACGGGGCATCCCCAAGCTTAGACTTTTCACTCTTCTTGATCACACATATCATCCTCCTCTCTTGATCCTTGAAAACTTCCTCCACACCAAACTCAAAGCAATCTCATTAGAGGGTTAGTGCATAATAAAAATTCACATGTTCAGCAAGGACACAATCATTACCAACACTTCTGGACATTACTCAAGGCTACCGAAATTTAATGGAGCAAAGAAATCCAATCAAACACAATAAAAGAGGCAATGCAAAATAAAAGGCAGAATCTGTCAAAACAGAACAGTCCGTAAAGACGATTTTTTTTGAGGCACTTAACTTGCTCAGATGGAAAAACTCAAAACTAATGAAAGATGCGTACATATCTGAGGATCATGCATGAATTTCACTGATTTTTTTGATTCTTCTATAGAGAGAAAAACGCGAATTCGTGATAGCTAACAAATCTGTTTCTGCGCAGAAATCCAAATCTAGTATCAACCTTCTATTAGAGACTTTACTTGGCACAACAATGCATGAAAATAAAGATACAAAGGTAATGCTACAGTAGTAACAAGCACCTTGACTCAAATATAAAACAAAAATTGCAGAAATAAACAATGGGTTGTCTCCCATAATCGCTTTTCTTTAACGCCTTTCAGCTAGGCGCAGAAAGTGAAAATCAAGTAACATCAAGAGAAGAAGCATTAACAGAGGTGTTTGGAGTTTTCTCAACTATGCATTGTATCTTATCTATGTAAGAAACTCTTTTTTCATTACCTTTAGGCTTACTATCCTCCTCAAATAAATTTTCAGGAACAATCCAACCAAAATTCTTTTCTAATGCCTCGTGCATTCCTATGAGTTTATAAGGTATTGGTATTTTAATCTCCCCCTCACAATTGACTTTATTAGTGTATTTTAGCCTATCTTTTTCCCTCTTTTCAAGGATATTTGCAAAATTGATACAAAAGCCTAGCATCTTATGTCGAATAAAAACTTTCTTAGCTTCACTAGCTACATCACCAAATTCTCTAAGAAGGGTTTCTAAAACAAAATCTTTCTTTTCTCCTTCTTCCATATCACCAAGTGTAAGAAACATATGTTGCATTATTGGATTAAGATTAACAAATCTAGCTTCCAACATGTGCACTAAAGAGGCAGTAGCAATTTCATAATTAGGAGCAAGTTCTACCAAGGATCTATCTTCAAAATCTTCAGCCTTACTAACATGAGTGAAAAATTCTTCTATATTATCTCTTCCAATGATAGACCCACTTCCTACCGATATATCTTTCAAAGTGAACTTATGGTGAAGCATGATGAGATAAACAAAAGTAAACTGATAAAGAAAATGCAAGTAACTAATTTTTATGTGTTTTTGATATAAGAAAGCAAACAAGAGAAAATAAAATAAAGCAAGACAATAAACAAAGAAAAGAGATTGGATGTGAGAGACTCCCCTGCAGCGTGTCTTGATCTCCCTAAACGGCGCCTAAAACGTAGCTGCTAACGTGTAGAAGCTTCCTTGTAACAGTACAACACACGTCGTTGGGAACCCCAAGAGGAAGGTATGATGAGCACAGCAAGTTTTCCCTCAAGAAACCAAGGTTTATCGAACCGAGGAGATGAAGGCCACGTGAAGGTTGTTGGTGGAGGAGTGTAGGCGGCGCAACACCTGATTCCGGCGCCAACATGGAACTGCACAACACAATCAAACTACTTTGCTCCAACTTAACGGCTGAGGTTGTCATCTCACCGCTTGTGAAAACAAAGGATTAAACGTATGGTGTGAGAATTATGTTTGCTTGCATAAAACAACAGAGAATAGTGATTGCAGAGATTGTATTTCAGATGTAAAGAATAGGACCGGGGTCCACACTAGTGGTGTCTCTCCAATAAGATAAATAGCATGTTGGGTGAACAAATTACAGTTGGGCAATTGACATAATATAGATTCATATACATATCATGATGACTACTATGAGATTTACTTAGGGCATTACGACAAAGAACATACACCGCCATCCAGCATGCATATATGCCTAAAAAGTCCACCTTCAGGTTAGCATCTGCACCCATTCCAGTATTAAGTTGCAAACAACAGACAATTGCATTAAGTAGGCGTAATGTAATCAACACAAATATCCTTAGACAAAGCATTGATGTTTTATCCCTACGGCAACAGCACATCCACAACCTTAGGGTTTCTGTCACTCCCCCAGATTCAATGGAGACATGAACCCACTATCTAGCATAAATACTCCCTCTTGGAGTCACAAGTATCAACTTGCAGAGCCTCTACTAGCAACGGAGAGCATGCAAGAACATAAATAGCACATATATGATAGATCAATAATCAACTTGACATAGTATTCAATATTCATCGGATCCCAACAAACACAACATGTAGCATTACAAATAGATGATCCTGATCATGATAGGATCTAAACATGATAGCACAAGAGGAGAAGACAACCATCTAGCTACTGCTATGGACCCGTAGTCCAAGGATGAACTACTCACGCATTAGTCTGGAGGCGGGCATGGTGATGTAGAGCCCTCCGGTGATGATTCCCCTCTCGCAGGTGCCGGAGGCGATCTTGAAACCCCCGAGATGGGGTTGACGGCGCGGCGTCTCTGGAACTTTTCCGTATCATGGCTCTCGGTACTAGGGTTTTCGCGACGGAGGGATTAAGGCGAAGGCAGCAGGGGGCACCCGAGGGGCCCACACCATATGGTGGCGCGGCGGGTGGGCCACGCCGCCCTATGGGGTGGCCGCCCGTGGCCCTTCTCCGTCTTCTCTTCGGTGTCTGGAACCCTCCGTGGAAAATAAGACCGTGGGATTTTGTTTCGTCCAATTCGAGAATATTTGTAAACTAACTTTTCGAAACCAAAAACACAGAACCGGCAGCGGCATCTTGTTAATAGGTTAGTCCCGGAAAATGCATAAAAACATTATAAAGTATGACTAAAACATGTTGGTATTGTCATAAAACTAGCATGGAACATAAGAAATTATAGACACGTTGGAGACGTATCACACGCCTCGTTGCCCCCCTCCGTCACATCTTCTGGCTCCGTGGGTCTTCTGTAAAAATAGGCCCATTGCAATTATTTCCGGGGATTTTCCTGAAAGTTGATTTTCTGCACAAATAAGACACCAGGGCAATTCTGCTGAAAACAACGTTAGTCCGTGTTAGTTGTATCCAAAATACACAAATTAGAGGCAAAACAATAGCAAAAGTGTTCGGGAAAGTAGATACGTTTTGGACGTATCAACCGCTGCTGCAAAATGGGACCCTGATACGTCTCAAACGTATCTATAATTTATTATGTTCCATGCTACTTTTATGACAATACTTTAATATTTTATACATACTTTACATCATTATTCTACATTTTCCGGCACTAACCTATTAACAAGATGCTAAAGTGCCAGTTGCTGTTTTTGGTTTCAGAAATCCTACAAAGGAAATATTCTCGAAATTGGACGAAATCAACGCCCAGGGTCCTATTTTTCCACGAAGCTTCCAGAAGACCGAGGGGGGGGCCACGGGCGCCGCCACACTAGGGCGGCGCGGCTTGGGCCCGCGCGGCCCTAGCGTGTGGGGCCCCGTGACCCCTCAACTCCGCCCTTCCGCCTACTTAAAGCCTTCGTCACGAAACCTCTGTACCGAGAGCCACGATACGGAAAACCTTCCGAGACACCGCCGCCAATCCCATCTCTGGGATTCAGGAGATCGCCTCGGCACCCTGCCGAGAGGGGAATCATCACCGGAGGGCTCTACATCATCATGCCCACCTCCGGATTGATGCGTGAGTAGTTCATCCTTGGACTATGGGTCCATAGCGTAGCTAGATGGTTGTCTTCTCCGCTTGTGCTATCATTGTTTAGATCTTGTGAGCTGCCTAACATGATCAAGATCATCTATTTGTAATCCTACATATTGTGTTTGGTGGGATCCGATGAATCTAGAATATTATGTCAAGTTGATTATCAATCTATCATATATGTGTTGTTTATGTTCTTGCATGCTCTCCGTTGCTAGTCTCTGGCCAAGTTGATACTTGTAACTCCAAGAGGGAGTATTTATGCTCGATAGTGGGTTCATGCCTCCATTTAATCGGGACAGTGACATAAAGTTCTAAGGTTGTGGATGTGCTGTTGCTACTAGGGATAAAACATCGATGCTTTGTCTAAGGATATTTGTGTTGATTACATTACGCACCATACTTAATGCAATTATCTTGTTTACAACTTAATCTGGTGGTGATGCTAACCCGAAGGTGGATTATTTAGGCATAGATGCATGCCGGATAGCGGTCTATGTACTTTGTCGTAATGCCCTGATTAAATCTCATAGTAATCATCATTGATATGTATTGAATCTTTATTTGTCAATTGCCCACCTGTAATTTGTTCACCAAGCATGCTAGTTATCTTATTGGAGAGACACCACTAGTGAACTGTGGACCCCGGTCCATTCTTTTACATCTGAATACAATCTGCAATCATTGTTTTTACTGTTCTTTGCAAACAAACACCATCTTCCACTCGATACGTTTAATCTTTTGTTTTCAGCAAGCCGGTGAGATTGACAACCGCACTGTTATTGGGGCAAAGTATCTTGATTGTGTTGTGCAGGTTCCACGTTGGCGCCGTTTTTGTGCGCCGCACTACACTCCTCCACCAACAACCTTCACATGCTTCTTGGCTCCTTTGGTTCGATAACCTTGGTTTCATACTGAGGGAAACTTGCTTCTATACGCATCATACCTTCCACTTGGGGTTCCCAACAGACGTGTGCTTCGCGTATCCGACCCGCATGTCATCCTCTATGTACAATCAAGTTTCTTTTCTTGGATTATTTTTGGCTCATGATTTTTTTTTCACGGTTAATTTTTGGCTCCTGATATTTGGTCACATTTTTTATATTGGTATAGATTATACACATCAAAAGGAAGCTACAACTTATTATTTGCCATCTGTCCAAGTTAAAATATTCTGGTTGTTGCTATGCGGCATACGTTCTTTATTTGCTTATTGGTAGTCTATATTAGCCCCATACCGGTAGAATATCTGTGCGCATTACAATGATCTTGTTATAACGAGAAAATGGTGATTTTCAAATTCTTTTGCAAACAACATTGTAGTGTCTTTGCCTTTCCATTGTTGGTGTCTTAACTTGTAATGTCTTTGTTTCATATATAGGTTGTGGCCATACAACATAAAAGATTGCCGAATCCCTTCATTGTATTGCTAGGTTTAATTATCATTCAATTTCTCTGAGTTCTGTAATATTTTTTCAAAGTCTTGCAGCTGATGTAATATTTAGTTAGTTTCTATGGTTCTTTCGCGTATTCTTTCTATGATGCTTGTGGTAAAAGAGGCTATCCGACTGAAATCATGTGCTGCGTAAATATTCTCAGTATCTTTCTATGTGCTGCACAATCTAAATCACAAATTCCCATCCCTTCAACGACCCAATTAAGCAAAATCGCATGGGCCGGCCCAACAAGTAAAAACGGTCTTCACGCACGTCGGCCCAACAAGACAATTGGGCCAAACTAGGCCCACATATATTATGTAGTGGACCAAACCACCAACTAAACGGGCCGACCCACTTACTTATTGTGCCAGCCCAATTGCTTTTGAGGTGGACCCCACCTACTAACTGTGTCGGCCCGATAACAGAAAAGTGGGCCCCAACTGCTTATTGGGCCAGCCCTCTTGCTTTAAGGTGGACCCCTCTTACTAACTGGGCCGACCCGGTAATAGGATAGCGGGCCCCATTTTTGGTTTTGGGTCGGCCCACTAACTTACTGGGCCAGCCCAATTGATTTATGGTGGACCCCACTTACTAACTGGGCCGGCCAGATAACATGAAAGTGGGATCCAGAGGCTTATTGGCGTCGACCAGCTAATTTATTGGGCCAGCCCACTTGCTCTATGGTGAACCCCACTTACTAAATGGGCCGGGCCGATAACAGGAAAGTGGGACCCACATGCTTATTGGGCCGGCCCGCTAACTTATTGGGTCAGCCCACTTGCTTTATGGTGGTCCCCACTTACTAAATGGGCCGGCACGATAACAGGAATGTGGCCCCCGCATGCTTAGTGGGCCGACCCACTAACTTATTGGGCCAGCCCACTTGGTTTATGGTGGACCCCACTTTATAAATGGGCCGGCCCGATTACAGGAAAGTGGGCCCCACATGCTTAGTGGGCCGGCCCTTTTGCCGGTTGACCGGTCAAATGACCATTCGGCCCGACCCACATGCTTAGTGGGCCGGCCCATTTAAGTTTTGACTAGTCAACCTTAGAGGTTAGGCCCGTCCCATATACCTAATAGACCAGCCCAGTTATATAGTTGACCGGTCAAACTAAGTCAGATGGCCTAGCCCACAAACTAAATGGGCCGGTCCGCTTAAGGCGTGACAGGCCTTGTGTGGGCCTACCATCTACCACGGGGTTTCAGTCGGTTAACGACGTTAACTGACAGTTAACGGCGTCTACCACGTGTCAGTTTGCATGACGTCAGCAGTCAACGGCCTCTCGAAAACACTTTTGCAACGGTTCGATTTTCCGTGGCGGAAGGGCGCCCAAACGTGACGAACCGAAAAAAACGTGGTAGGACTTTTCCTGACGCACTTTGGACCACAAAACCCAAATCGTCGGGTTAGGTCAATAGGCGACGAAAAAAGGGGGCCATAGTTGACGAAAATTGGACGTTGAGTATCAGAATTTTTCTTGTAGTGTCAGTACTTTCACAAATTTGTGAATTCATCATTGCCTAACTCCGACCATGCAATTTAGACCTTTTGTGCCTTTGTTCGTGACATACACTTTCACGCCTACATCAACATAGCGATGAAGAAATCGGCACCCCGAATTTTCGAGCAATTATTTGACACCATCATTGGCATCGCTTGTTGTGTGTTCAACATCGCCTAACTCCAATAGGTATAACTTGTCCTATCCTTATAGTCCAACTTTGTTTCTTTGTGTATCTATTCCATTGAGAGTAGCTTTACGAGAATTGTGAAGCATTGAACACGTGTTTTGTGTGTGTTGTGAGCAAAACTCTAAAGCAAGCTCGGTGAGAAAGATATTGAAAACAAGAAAGAGTGACATATATAGGGATAAAGTTTCTAAGCATAAAAAAGTGGAAAGAAAGAAAAACAAATACAAAAGGAGTGTGTGTGCCACTGGTGTAAAGGAATCCAATACTTGTAAGTAAAAAAATAGAGAGAAAGAAGAGTGATATCCTGTATAAATCTTGTTGCTTCTCCTTATGCAACCGAACTACGATCTTTCTTGCATTAGAGTGACACTGAGCTAATTGTCTTTGTTATGAATAGTTTTGTTATTTTGAGAAAAGTCCGGTTTGAACCTGGGTGCATGTGAACCCAGGTTGGAAATGCATTTTCCAAATGTTAAAAAATTCTGAAATAAAAATAGGTACGTACGCATGTTCCATGTGCGCGTAGAAAGTTTTCGCGGAGAAACCGCTTTTTATTTCAGAATCTAAAAACAAAAACGTCGCATATATATGCTATATAGCCGCAAAATTTCACTTTTTTGCCGAGACAAAATAAAAGGTTTTTTCGTCACGAAACTCATTTCCAGGGCACATATTTGAGATCATCTGGGAAATCATTTTGTGTTTCGATTTTTAAAACATGTTTTGACATCACAAACGAAACTTTTCAAAAAGTGGGTTCACATGCACCCATGTTCTATCTATTCACTCTCCCCATTTCCTTGATCACGCTAACCCTATTGTATCTTGTCGTGTGTTTCTGGATTTTCATAACATAGATCGTCACTTTTCGTATTTTTGGATTTTTACGGCTATTACCCCACTTCCCTTTTTATGCTCACGTAATTAAAAAAAAAAGAGGAGACAAAAATCTAGGGTTTGTTCAAGTCCGTTTCCGGGGTGCCAGCCGTACCCACCCCAAACTTCCGTGCCCTCCGCTACCTCAAGCCGCAACTAAAGAGGCGTCGGCGGCGGTAGCACTAGCTGCGCCCTGCTCGCCGGTCTCGTCGTCCAGGCCAGGAGCCGCAGCGGCAGCAGCTCGGGGAGCTCGCAGCCGCGCCGGCCGGCGGGAAGGCAATCTACTGCCCCGTAGCTTCGGATAGAGGCCCCTCTTCCGGTTCGAGGTATTCGAGGATCCTCATCTTGTTCCTCTGTTGTGCGGCAGGATGAATTTATTGCTAGCTCGTAGCGAGCTCACACTGGCGTATGTTGTCTTTTCCATCCTCAAATTGTTGCGCAAGCGTATCTCCAGTCTTGCACCAGATTGAAATGATAGGAAGGCAACCCGTTACCCCAATTACTATGCTAGTCTACTAGGTGCTGTGAGTTTGATCTATTTTTGGTGATGATAATTAACCTTGTACCTAGTCCGTAGTGTTTATGGGTGTATAGCTTGCCTTTTGTATCCCTACCTTTTCTTCACTTACTTTTCGTTTGTCGCGTAGGTTTGCATAATTTAGTTCTATCGTTACATCTTGCTGTATCATCAGATTCTTGTTTGCTACGAAATCCTGAATACTATAGACATTACCAGCCCACAGGGTAACCTTACGCCAGAATATTGAATACTTTCTATGCTAGGTTTTCTTTCTTCGTACTGAAATGTGGTTTATTTCAATCCTTTACTTGCAATCAAACCTTTGGGGTATCTATTCCTGTGTGAAAAGTGGAAACTGTAAATAGAACAGCCTTTCATTTGGGGGAACTGTAAACTGAAAATTAAGAGTATGCTTTAGTGCACTTTTGATTTATCTATTCACTTTTTTGTGACAATTTCGTAACTCCAGAAATTGACATCTCAAGCCTGTGTAGAAGTCATCGATATGTATGTGGTGTCCCCCGCCCTAGGCTGAGATTTACTGTGCTGCATTTAGAACTTTATTCATCACGTCTGGAGAATGTTTGCTTGTGGAACTATGATCTCCGGTTTAAATGCTATGTTGTGTAAGAATCTTGCTGTTTCAATCTGGTTCAGAATTAGTTAATTGGGTGTTA
Organism: Lolium multiflorum; assembly: GCA_030979885.1. Taxonomy (NCBI): domain Eukaryota; kingdom Viridiplantae; phylum Streptophyta; class Magnoliopsida; order Poales; family Poaceae; genus Lolium; species Lolium multiflorum. Next base: position 152,452,498 of record CM061749.1, read on the forward strand.
CTCAGTATGCCACTTGGGATATAGTTTGAATTTGGCAGATTGATCATGCCTGGTTTACGTTCATCTTTAATCTTTGCATAAATATTAGTATGTATCATTGACGTGGTTTATCCATAAGTGTACAGGCAGGAGAAATTATATCTACAGCTTTGTCACGATTCATGTCAAAGAACTCTTGATTTCCAGTAGCTGTTCTCTCTGGGAGTTACATTGAGCGTTGGGAATACTCGGCAATGGCAGAGGCCAGCCCAAGAACAGAAACGTCAACAGATGATACTGATGAAAATCTTATGGTAAGTCTATTCTTATTCCTGTGTCCGAGGTGAAGTATTGTCTGCTATCTGAGATATTCGGTATGAACATGAATTTTCTTCTTTTATTGTATGAAGTGGAGAACAGCCTAATTGTTTCTTTTACTGAACTAGTATATGAGTGATCGTAATGACAGCCTACGATATCAAAAGTGTGTTTATCTAACTATCTTCATTTGAAAACATCTGTGGCTATGCATTCATATTGATAAAGTCAACAATTACAAGAAGAATGGCAAGAGTGATGCACCAAATGTAGGGGATGTTTTGTGAGATAATGTGAGGATGTTTTGTAAGATATTTATATACTCCCTCCATTCTAAAATAAGTGTCTCAACTATTTCTGGATTCATATGTATGTACAGCAAAAATGCGTCTAGATATGTATCTAGACAAAATTGAGACACTTATTTTAGAACTGAGGTACTAGCTTGCTACTCGTTTAATGATCTGTAATTGTTATGCAAAATGTGTAAACTAAATAGTCAACAACACTGTGCTGCTACTTAGGATTTTCTTTTTGAAAATATCTTGCTATGAGAGAACTGCCCTTATAACACAGGGTAGATTGTAACATTTGTGGATTCCATTAGGCCTCTTGAAAAGTGCTTAAGTTACTTCAGAGCATTAATAGAATGAAGCCTTCATATTTAATAATCCAATAGAAGCATGTGTTTCGAAAGGAAATTTCACATAGATGCCTAGGAGCGGAAAAACATGAACAGTTAGGTTTTGAACTATTAAGATGTATAGCAACATTTTGTTTTGAAAATATTATATGGCGCTTGTTAAGTTGGCTCATTTCTTGATTTGGATCCTCAACCCCCCCCCCCCTTAACCCTTAACTTGCTGGTAAACTTTCTACAGCGACAACCCTATGACATACAGGACCTTGGTAGGTCATAAAAACAATAATAAACGAATTTACTGCTGCTAAGTGGGTAAATTCATTTTTCTTAGCAGATGTAAGTGACTAAGTTGATGTTGTAAAACCTTACGTTCTCCACTGTCTTTTCAACAATCGGTGTCATAGCACAAAAGAAAAGTGAACTAGTCTTGATTTTGAGATAAAGTGGTGGAAAAAATCTCATTCATCTCTCAACATGAAACATGGGGGAATCTAGGAGAGAGAATCATAGTTCAGAAATAGGAATAATGTGAGCTTGATAGTTATGTTATCATCCGCAGCTTGAACCAGGACAAGATGCTCTTGCTGTTGTTTCCGACTCCAGTGACAGATCCAGAGAGAAAAATGGGGATCAGAAGGTAAAAGTTATCAAGTAGCTTTCTCCGCTTTCATTCGCATAGTTGCTCTTGCAACTTGCAGAACACTTTGCTGATAGCTTATGTTGTTAGACAATGCGTCGACTTGCTCAAAATCGTGAGGCTGCAAGGAAAAGTCGTTTGAGGAAAAAGGTACTTGAATGTTACTGTTGGCTTCTGTACTAATGACAGTGCTTTTATTATTTTTGAGCCTTTGGTTCATTTGGCATTTTGTTCTACTGCTTCTTTGAATTATGTTATTTTTGTATAATAAACTGTATTTTGTTATGTGGTCTCTTTTTTTCTTCTATTGGGGTTCAGTAAGTGTTGGTGCTAGTCCGGTACACACAATATATTGCTGAGAAAATAGAGGATTGGATAAATTAGTGTAGGCCTGTGTATAATTTTGAGGTTAGATTGAGCTCAGGCAGTGCTAGGGGTTTTATATGTGAAGCTTGTGGTATGAACTAGTTGATAAGTTTCTACTAGCTGGCTTCTTAAGGAGCTTTCAAAATGAAAATTCGTTTATGGAAAACATAACAAATCTAATTCATTCCTACAAGTCCACTAGACATTTTTTCCACACTTTTTCTTTAGATTAACCGGGGCCATTATGTGGTGTTGCTATTTGTAATGTTGCTCTTTTTTGTAGGCGTATGTTCAACAGTTGGAGAATAGTAGGTTGAAGCTTACCCAGCTAGAGCAGGAGCTGCAACGAGCTCGTCAACAGGTTTGCTTTTATTGCTTGTCACTGTTTTGAGTTCTGGTTGGAGGACTGCAGTTGAAGTTTGCTTCTGCAAATTTTCTTTGCAGGGTATCTTTATATCTAGTTCAGCAGACCAGTCCCATTCCAAGAGTGGAAATGGTAATATTAGATATTTCCAGTGATAAATATTTAATCAATCATCACCGTGGAAGTTTCCAACCTATACTTGCCACATGCTGTCCTTTTTTGATAAAGAATCAACTCTGCCTTTTGTTACAGGGGCATTGGCTTTTGACATGGAGTATGCACGGTGGTTGGAAGAACACAATCGACAGGTTAATGAGCTTAGAGCTGCAGTTAATGCGCATGCAGGCGATAATGATCTGCGTAGTGTTGTTGAGAAGATCATGTCGCACTATGATGAGATTTTTAAGCAAAAAGGAAATGCAGCCAAGACAGATGTCTTTCATGTGTTATCAGGCATGTGGAAGACACCAGCAGAGAGGTGTTTCTTGTGGCTAGGAGGTTTCCGACCTTCTGAGCTTTTAAAGGTGTGTAACGCAGCCTTATGATTTAGTTATATTCTTTTGGAATATCAAAAGTCATCTTAGCAATGTTGCTCTGGAAGTTGTTAGTGTAGAATGAGGAAATTGTCCCAAAATACTTGTCATTTACACTTAAATGCGATTTTAGTCACTTATAGATGACCTTATTAACTCAAGTCATCTTATTAACTTAAGCAATGTTCCTCTGTTTCAAAATAGATGACCTTATAGACTCTTCAACATTATTCAAAATACTTGTCCTCTACACTTCAAATGCAATTTTAGTCGCTGTATTTCTGTTTATCCTTCATCAATGTCAGAGAAAAATGAGCCATTTAAGTCTTCTTCTGCTTACCTGCCTTGCTTTGGGGAGGGAAAAGAGGGCAATTTAATACCTAAATGAAAGGCAATATAGACATCTCACTCACACTCTTAATTCCTGTGCCCAACTATAAAAGGACGTCTATTTTTAAACGCCGGGAGATTATTATGTGTCCTATATTATCTGGTCACGTTAATTAATATATGGTAAATTACAGATTTTTTTTGAGGGGGTAAATTACTAAATTACAGATTTTGAGAATGCAACTCCATGCTCCTACTTTGCATCCTCTTGGATTTACTTACTGAATATAACTGATAGGATCTGAGATCCTACCAGGCCGGTTACGTAGATTGTAGGGGTGGAAGTGTGCTGGACGAGGGAGAGGAAGGCGGCGCCGGCGGCTGGCCGTCGCGAGGTTGGAGGAAGGCGGCGCAAGGGAAGGAGCGGCGGCTAGGGCAGGGAAGACCGACTCCTCAAGGAGTCGGCAATAACGATCTATAAGATCTGTTTATTGCTTGATCGATATGGTCTATTACAACTTGTATTTATAAGAGAATCGCGAAACCCTAATCTGCTAACTTGGGCTAAGCCCCTAACTTAGGCCGCCGGTTGGGCCACCAGGCGGTCATAACATCTCTCCCGCCTTCTCAAACAGCTCGTCCCGAGCTGGATAGCTGGAAACTGCGGTGGAACTCATCCGGAACGGTGTCGGCTCGGGAGACGCGCGTCACCAGCCAGCCGCGACGACATCACGCAATGTCGTCTACGGTCTCCAAGTAGAACAGCGTGGACAAACGTGGCGGCACATAGAGCTCGTCGCAGTTGAAGCACAACCCTTTACGACGGCGCTCGAGCTGTTCGGCCGTGGTCAGCCGACGGAAAGGCGCGTCGCGGCTGGATCGGAGTGCCCGCATGAGTCACGGCCGTGAGCCTGGCCTGGTGGTGTCGGGGAGGGCGGTCGGCGTCGAACGTCGCTGCCGAAGGCCTGCCGCATGGCCCGCGCGCTGCTGCGAAGCGCGAGCGTAGTACATGGCCGACTGCAGGTCTGGGGATCCCGCATCTCCACGTCGACGCGAATGTGGTCCGGCAGTCCGCCAATGAAGAGCTCGGCGCGCTGCTGCCCCGTCACCACGGCGCATGGCATGCGAGGGCTGGAAGCGGTCGGCGAAGTCCTCGCACGTGGTGGTGAACGCCAAACGCCCAAGTTCCGCAAGGGATCGTCGCGACGGGGACCGGGCGTGAAGGCAAAGCTCGCGGAAGCGGTCCCATGGGGGCATGCCGCCTCGTCCCGCTCGAGGAGTAATACCATGTCGGCGGCGCCGCGGAGGTGGTACGAGGCGAGCCAAGTCCGGTCCGAGGCGAGGGTGCGCTCGGAAGAACCGCTCGCATTGGTTGAGCCGTTGAGGGGTCCTCGACGCCGTCGTACGTGGCGAAGTCGAGCTTGGCGAGCGTGGGGCCGGCAGCCCGGTACTCCGCGCGTCCGCGGAAGGCTCCGCCAAGCGAGTATGCCGGCCTCAGGAGGGCCTCGGAGGGTCCCCGACGGTCGTGTAGACGGGAGGAGGCGCCGATGCGGACCAGACGGGCGGGGGCTGTCGCGGTCACCCACGCCGGGAGCCGCGAGGGCGATGGCGGGAACGACACCCGCCGGATGGACGCCCGGGTAGCGAGGCGGCCCGGTCGGGGCCGGCTGCCACGACGACCACGGCGGGCGGCGAGGCCGGGGCGGGCACGCCGGACGGCGAAACGGCGCGGCCGAGAGTGGAGGGGGCGGCGGCGGCGGGGTCATCCCCCGAGTGCCGATCGTGGCGGATGCCTTGGACGGCGGGGAGGTCGTCGGATGGCCGTCGAGAGCTCTTGCCGCGAGAGGGGGCGGCGCCGGCGACATCTGGGCGCCGCGACGCCCGGAGGCGGCGGCAAAGCGGGCGAGAGGCCGGCGGACGGAGGCGGCGCGGGCGGCTGCTCGAAGACATGATCGTAGAGGTCTCTGATACCAAATTGATAGGATCTGAGATCCTACCAGGCCGGTTACGTAGGGTGGAAGTGTGCTGGACGAGGGAGAGGAAGGCGGCGCCGGCGGCTGGCCGCCGTCGCGAGGTTGGAGGAAGGCGGCGCAAGGGAAGGAGCGGCGGCTAGGGCAGGGAAGACCGACTCCTCAAGGAGTCGGCAATAACGATCTATAAGAACTGTTTATTGCTTGATCGATATGGTCTATTACAACTTGTATTTATAAGAGAATCGCGAAACCCTAATCTGCTAACTTGGGCTAAGCCCCTAACTTAGGCCTGGCCGGTTGGGCCACCAGGCCGGTCATAACAATAACATGCTAGGACTTTGGCTCCTTTATTTGTTCTGTTTTGTTTTTCAAGTGCTGATGAATTTATTGATAAATTACTGATAAGCAACGAAACTGCAGCTTCTTTCGACGCAGCTTGAACCTCTAACCGAGCAGCAGCTGTCAGGGATATGCAACCTTCAGCAGTCATCACAACAAGCTGAGGATGCTCTTTCACAAGGAATGGAGGCCCTTCAGCAGTCTTTGGCAGAAACATTGGCTGGGTCTATTGGCTCTTCTGGATCAACAGGAAACGTGGCAAACTACATGGGTCAAATGGCCATGGCCATGGGAAAGCTTGGAACCCTTGAGAATTTCCTTCGCCAGGTATTTGCTTTGCTTCAAATATATATTTAGTAGAGAGTATTGTGGTATAAAATCGTAAGGCTGGAATATATGACTTCCTGTAGGCTATAGTTCGAAATTGCCTGCTCAATCCTGTTTAACTGTGCCTTCATGACTGGTGTGTTTATGACTCCTTTCTTGTTTTAATTACACCAAGGCTGACAACCTGCGGCAGCAGACTCTTCAGCAGATGCAACGGATCCTGACGACTAGGCAATCTGCCCGTGCATTTCTTGTCATAAGTGATTACTCATCACGGCTTCGTGCCCTAAGTTCTCTCTGGCTTGCTCGACCGAAGGAATAGGATGCTAATCTCATTCTGACTGCAATGCATTTTCGCAGTTTGGGAGTTGATGGCGATGACAGTCATGCAACAGACTTGATTCAGAGAAACTTGCACATACTATAGTCCAAAGAGATGATGTGTTGAGGTAGCTTAGCCGTATAGTGAAGTTGAGTGCATTAGGCGCCGTACCATTAACTGCTGTGAACTTGCTGTTTCATTATTGCCTAGTACCTCTAAGGTCCGTCCTAATTGCAGTGTGTCATTAGATGTTCATTTAGAACCCTTTTGCCGCTAATCGGTTTTATTGACGGCTGAGTATATTTGACATCATGTTGTACAATGCCATGGTAATAATCTAGCGAAGTGTATATTACCATTTGGTTGCATCAATTTTCAGGGCCTGATTGATATTTCTGTATTTGTACAACTGTGTTAGACTAGCACGTCTACATTGGTGACCTGTGGATTTGATGAGATTGGAATATAATCGTTCCTGAACTTGTTAAGAATTCCTTCTGTTTCGGCCTAACAGGACATTTAGGTCGTAAGTTGCTCCCTTCCATTGGAAAATATGAGATGAACATGTTTTTGAAGAGTTATCTTGGATCAACAATTTGTTAAGCGATACTCTGGGTTATGTTGCATTTTTTATATTGTTTGATGTTTTTGTATGTGTCAGTTGGATTTGTATTTTAAAATCATTATATCGCATAACCCACAAATTGTTGAACTAATTGTGGGTCAAACATTGTACGTGATGGAATAGTATTCATCACATCTTTATCTTGATTCATCAGTGCATACTTATATATGCACGTGATCATTAGTTGTAAAGATGGCAGCAAGTGATAATCTATTGGTAATTCAAAGTTGCACCCAGGTAAACTGTAATAACATGGTTTTCAGTCTTCTATACATATGGCATGGAAATACATATTTAACAATAATGATGTTTCCTCAACAATTGTACAGCCCTTGACATGCGTAGATAGAAATTCAGGTGTTGTTTTGCGACGTTTCTAGCATTTTAGCCAAATCTATATCTAGGCCCCTTTCTCTACTTAGGGTATTTTATTTCCATCTTCTGGAACACAGTTTTTTTTAGGAGCCGAGAAATAATCTCTAGAAACTACCCAAACTGATTGCACAAAATATTCCCGCAATTACTGACAGATATGAATTAATACTACTCCCTCCGTCTCACCAAATGTCTATAGGTTATCAAAATTTAGATATATCTAAACACTATGTAGTAGGTAGATACATTCAAATTTTGATAAAGTTGAGACACTTTTGGTGGGACGCAGGTAATACTAGACCATGTGACACTCATTGAAAAAGTTGATGCGGTACCCTAAACCCACCTTGTGAACCACTATATATGCCGGTTTGGAGGGTGACTGCCGACACGGTATTCCACATCGCTTTCTTCGCCGCCACCGCCGCTCAACACCGTTTGATTCCGATCTATTCCAACCACCATTCTCAAATCGTTGTCGCCACCCTCTTCCTCTCTGCTCGCTCTACCTCCGCCCACCATGGCGGCGCTCAATTCGCCGCGTGGAGCACGGATTTTTTTACCGCGCGGCCGCGGCTCGGCGTAAGCGAGGCGCGCGCAAGAGACCTCGCTTGAGTGGCGGGCGCGTATCTCCGACCAAGCGCACCGCCGTGGAGCGTTGTTCCGGTGCAACCAAACTCCCTCGCCTGGAACGGCCTCCTCCCGCTACAATGAGGCGCCTTGTCCCGGTGGCATGCGTACCTCCTCTGCTTTCCCCATCGACCTCGACGACAACACCAACGAGGATGTGGATGAGGCGGGAGCTGCGCCATCTTGCCATGGCCCGACGCAACTCCCTCACGACAGTCATCGCCGATGTTTGGGACAAGGCCAAGCACCTCCGCGAAGCCGCCGAAGAGGAGGAGCGGCATGTGTGCAAGGCCTGGAAGGCGTCCATTTGATCGGAGACGACGAGACTCGTCTACGTCCTCATCGACGATTTCGACGACTCCGCGTGAAGCTCCATCGCCGCGGCCGTCGCCCCCGTGGAGGTGAAATTAATGAAGTACCCGGGCTAGCTTAATCTAGCTTTTAGGAACTAGTTCATAGTTAGTTCCTCTTTTGGATCGTTTGAATTAGTCTTTAACATGAAATGGAAATACAAGTTTGAAAATAAGGGTGAAGTGCTTCTAGCTCGAATTTAGAGTTCATATTTGTCGTATTTGTTCTATCGTGACATTTTTAAGACGTAAAAGGGTGATGCGCAGTACCACAAGCGGGTTTTGCGGTTTGCTCGTTTGCGGTACCTGCTAGAGATGCTTCAAGGCTGAGTTGGTTCGGTGCATCAATAAAATGCTTAAATGTTGGTGCAAATTAAGTAAACTGTTTCTAACTCTTTGGAATTCAGTTTGACTATATTTTGAATAGAAGTACATCCGAGAAATATTGCACCTACAGGCGGACACCGAGCTTCTGGAGTGGTGGTCTTCACGTACCTGCCCGGCGGCCCACAGGTGGGACATGTGGACCGCGATCATCCTAGTGTTCTGGTGTATTTGGAGGCACCGGAACGATGTGGTCTTCAACGGCGTGGCGGCTTCGCAGTTCACCATTAGAGACAGGATTAGTGTCGAGTTCGATAGGTGGCGGCTTGCCAAGCTCTTCCGTGGCACCTTTTTTGCTTTTCTCGATCCTAGTCTTCTCCCGTGGCAGCTAGGAGAGTAGGCGTGCGTGGGGAGCTGGGCAGCATCAACTTTGCCTTCTTTGGCTTTCTTCTATGCGATTGATACACCTTTCCATGGTGTATCCTCGGAAAAAAAAAATTGTACCTACAACAGTATGGCAGTCCAAGCAATGTGCAATATAGGTGGGTGAGATTTGCAAAGACACGTATATAATTGGAGGAAAGCGTGAGTTGCTGAAAGAATGATAGAGATGTTTGAGAAAAACAGGAAGATATAAATATATGATACAATTTGAACTAAAATTCATGCATATTGGTAGCAAACCTTTTGTTTTCAGGCTCTTTTGATTCGTATGATAAGAAAAATGTAAGAATAGAAAAAATGTATATGATTAGAATGCCCATTTCTACTTGAATCATATGGAATTTCTCCTTGGTTGATGTGAATGAATTTTCTAAGAGGTCTAACCTAATACTAGTACAGTACTTTTTTTCCTATGAACTTTACACTGCAAGATTTTTATGCGATTTTTTTTCTACGGGATATGATCCTACATTATGAATTGAAAGGCTTTTGTATGAAAATTTTCATGGGATCTCTCCTTTGTAAATTCCATGAATCAAAGGAGCGTTAAATGAAGTGAATATATTATCACATAGTGAAAATCAGACTGCAAAAATCCTTCCCTCGCTAACTTGCGAGTTCGCAAACAAAAGAGTAGATCCGCCGAGTACAGCCATGCGATCAGTGATGGACGGCTGAGAGAGGGCGCGATCTGTTGACTAGTCCACCTTAGAAGCAAGGAAGAAGAGGGCCCAGCCCAAGCAGCAGTAGGCTGGCAGCGAGTGTTCTGTGTTTGCGCAGATCTCATCTCAGGTCGTCCGGCCGGAGACGACGACCACCGCCACCATGGCGCCGCCCCTCCCCACCTCCATCCTACTCCTTCTCGCCGTAGCCTTCACCGTCGCCGCTGCTACCGCCACCTCGCCGACTGCGCCGGAGGACGGCATCCGGGTCGTCTCCGCCGAGAAGAGGGTATGTTCTCCATCCCGAATCCTCCTGATTAGGTGGCTGTGAAGTGGAGCAACCCGTGTTAATCCTGACTAGGGTTCTTCCCGTCGCCGACCTCGAACCATTACTCAAATCTGGATCGCAGTTCCGTATGAAATTTAAGGTCTCTCTCTCTGCGATCCAATTCCCGTACCGTAACCATGGAAGGATCCGAGCTGAACTGATTAGTGGCTATGTGTGTGTTCTCATCTCAAAGATCTGATGCCTTGTGCTAGTGCTAGGATTGATTTTTTGGGTTTAGGGTTTAAGACATCGTTCTCGCCCTGCACACAATACATATTCCCTCTTTCAGTAGAGTTTCATTGCGTATGGCATACATCTTGGCTGCAAAATTAACCACACCTGCAATTCACCTACCTGCAGATCGACCTCACTGGACCCATCGTCAAGGTGTACCTCACGCTCAAGGTAAACCCTTCCACCCAATCACACCCCCTGCCATAAACTCCTCCTCTTCCGTGTCTCCACTGACGCTCCACCCTTCGCCACCAGGTCCATAACCCAGCCACTGGCTCTGACGCATCGCACGTCCTCATCGCGTTCACGCCCCTGGAGGCCCAGCATCTCGCCATCGTCAAGGCGACCAGGGCCGAGGGGAAGCGCAAGAAGAAGGTGTACGTGCCACTTCCGGTGGAGCCCGTCGATCTCGCTGCCAATGCCCCGGACGGCGCTCGCCTCTACTCCGTTTCGCTGAGCGCGCCGTTGAGACCCTCCGAGACAACTACCATGGAGGTCTTTTACGTGCTGACACACTCCCTGGAGCCCTTCCCGGCGGAGATCACGCAGTCGGAGTCCCAGCTGGTCTACTACCGCGACAGCGCACTTCTCCTGTCGCCGTACCATGTCCTGGAGCAGGTCACCTATGTCAAGATGCCGAGCAACAGGGTAGAGTCTTTCACCAGAGTGGATCCCACCGCTCGTTCGGGCCCTGAAGTGAAATATGGCACGTACAAGGACCAGCTTCCGTATGCGTACTCGCCGATACTCGTGCACCATGAGAACAACCATCCGTTTGCGGTTGTCGAGGAGCTTGTGCGCAAGGTGGAGATTTCTCACTGGGGGAATGTCCAGGTCACCGAACAGTATAAATTGAAGCATGGGGGGGCTCGGCACAAAGGAGTCTTTTCAAGGTTAGCTGCAACCGTCTTCAAATTGATTTTTTTTTTTCAGCATGTCTGGTTCGTTTTGACATCCAACCAGTGGAACTGTATTATTTTTGTTACATGCCATTGTCTATCGTTCCACTAACATTATTACAATTGCTGAAGCTCCAAATCAAATGGCTGCACCAAACTTTGGCACATTACTTGAATCCTTAACTAAAAGAGGCAATTGGATGTACTGACTTTTGACTCTATGGTTGCCGACTTGCCGTAGTCAATTGCAAATTATGTCTCTGATTATATGTCAACTTCCTCCAACAGTATTAAGTCTAGTAGCTGTGAGATAAATAATAAATATCCTACAATCTTCCAGTACTGCTTTATGTCCGGCTTTTTCATGTTGAAATCAAACAGGAGTAAGCAAATATATGAACTGACAACATGCCTTATGGACTTGAAATCAGGATCTTTAGATTCCAAGCTATATGGAGTATTAAGAAATCTGTCATCATGTATCTCGTGCTGGTCAATTTATTTAGTACTCCCTCCGTCCGGGTTTATAGGCCCTATGCGTATCCCTAGATCGTTAATTTACCAATATAATATAAAATGTATAACACAAAAGTTATATCATTATAAAATACCACATCTCAAGTTTCTAATGATATATCCTTTGTAATGTATACATTGTATTCTGTTTGTTAAATTAATGATCTAAGGATATGCTCAAGACCTACAATCCTTTGTGGTTACTCATTTATAATTTGTTGCTAGGCTCGAGTATCAGTCGAGGCAATCCATCAGCGGAGCATCATCGTTTAAGAATCTTCTTGCAAGGTTGCCTCCTCGAGTTCATTCAGTTTACTATCGTGATGAGATTGGTAACATCTCCTCATCCAATCTGCGTACTGATTCACACAAGGTATGGGATATCTCTCCAGACATCAGCTTTAATACTTCAGTATGCTAGTTAGTGGCAAGTAAGATACTTGTTTACTTAAATGTTAATCTTGAACTAATGTTGCCACATGATTTTTCATTAATTCAGTCAGAACTAGAATTTGAGCCAAGATATCCATTATTTGGTGGCTGGCATTGCACATTCACCATCGGATATGGTATGCCATTGCAAGATTTCCTGTTTGAGTCAGAAGATGGTCGACGTTTTGCCAACCTAACATTTGGATGCCCTCTATTGAATACCGTCGTTGATGATCTTACTATCAAGGTAAGTCTGCACAAAAATCCCTTAAGATGTTAATGGTAAAGAATTGGAGTAATATTATGGGACGGAGGGAGTATGTAGCAACAACCCTTGTGCTATTGGAATGTACAGTATATGCACACATGCAACCCTGTACAGTCATCATTCATTTCCTTAGCTGACTAGTCATGTTCCTTGCATATCTAAGCTCTCCTTGAAATTCTCGTTAACTGAAGTAATTACTAAAATAGCTAAAATATATTCTTGATAAAGAGACCGGATGATGGTAGTAGGGAAGGTAGCCCTTGCTCTTTTTTTATGTACATCGTAGCAACCTTACTCAACCTTGTAATGTCACAGATTGTGCTTCCCGAGGGATCAAAGAGCCCACAAGCCGTCGTTCCTTTTCTGACTGAGCAACATCTTGAGGTAATTCCATCTTTCCATCAATTACCTGAATAAGTTTACTCGGACCGAGAGAAATTTGTTCTGGTTTGATATCGTTTTTTCCCTTTCTTGAGTCTCAGTTCTGATTATGGTATATATGAGATTGATGCAGACTAGTTATTCCTACCTTGATGTCGTTGGGAGGACGACAGTGGTGCTGAAGAAGAAAAACGTAGTAGGAGAGCACAATGTTCCTTTCCAGGTACTTTGCTCAGTTACTCAGATTGGCCTTGTTTATCAGGTCTTGCTGACCTATCATCATCATTTTTTGTGAATTGCAGGTGTATTACGAGTTCAATCCAGTCTTCATGCTGGCGGAACCGTTGATGCTGATATCTGCGGCGCTGCTCTTCTTTGTCGCCTGCATCGCCTACCTTCACATGGATCTTTCCATCGGGAAATCGCAGGCCTCTTGAAGTAAAAACTGGCGTGGATCCACGAGGGAATTTTGATGTGTTGTCCTGTGCTGCTAACTATCATGCATGATGATCCGACCCGTGGTGTATTAGTTTCTGAGAGTTTTGTAGAACAGGCATGATTGTTGTACGAACGAGACAGTGAGCATCACCCGCGGTGTATCTGCCCAAATCTGTATTGGATGTTGATGCAGAACTATTTGCTGATCAAGTTGTGATCTGATAATATAGCCAATACAACATATTAGTAAAAACAAGCAGGTAAAGATATATAGCCCAAAATTAAGGGTTATACAGGAGAGTATTGATGGTAACAAAACCTCTTGCTATTTGCGTTAAAATTAACAAATTCTGGCAAAGCAAATTCCTGAGATTAATCCAGTTTTTGACAAATTTCATTTCGGATTAGGAAAAGGACCGACTCAATAAGTTGCTGGAAAATTGTGCTGCAAAAAAGGTGCAAAGGGTGTATTGCTAGTTTTGATGGTAACAAAACCTATTGCTATTGGGATTAAACCTACAAATTCTGGTAAAGCAAATTCCTGAGCAAAAACTAGTATACTAGTTTAGTTTGGGGCAAATCTCGTTTCAGATTAGAAAAAAAGACTGACTCAAAAAGTTACAGGAAAACAGTGCTGGAAGCAAATTTCATTTCAGATTAGAAAAATAGACTGACTCAAGAAGTTACAAGAAAATATTGCTGCATGCAAAAAAGATCTTAAAATTGTTGACAGTGGGATTTGAACCCACGCCCTTTCGGACCAGAACCTTAATCTGGCGCCTTAGACCAACTCGGCCATATCAACTTTTCTGTTCAAAAGTAAACGTAACACTTTTTTATTCTCTGTTGTAGCTACCTTTTTCTGAATGATTTCAGAAAATTTGTTCTCAAAGAAGAAAAAATCTGAAAACATTTACTTCTACCACTACCTATCGAGCAGTGAAAGGTCGGAGTCCCCCCGAATCGAATCGAATCGAATCGTCTTCCAAACCAAATCCCCCAAAACCCCAGCTAAGCCAACCCTAGCAATGGCGATGCCAATGTCCACCCACTGAATCACTGCGATCCTCATCATCCCCGGCCGGAGCCCGAGGAGAGGATGGGTTCCTCTCGGTCGGGGGACAACACGCCTAGGGCGCGGCGGGCGCTGGCGGCCATGAGGGCGCTCGGCTTCTCCAAGAAGCCCACCCTCACCGTCCTCAAGCGCCTCCTCAAGGTCTACGGCAACAACTGGGCGCTCATCGAGGACGAGTCCTACCGCGTCCTCGCCGAGGCCATGCTCGACCACCAGCAGGTCCCTTCCGCCGCCCATCCTCCATTCCCTAATCCACTCTCCTGGGTTATAAATGGTTTTCGTTTCGGCGCGGCGCATGGGTTTTCAGGCGACCGGCGATGGGGGATCGGAGCCGGAACCGGTGCAGGAGTACGAGGGGATCGACGCCGACGACACCGATATGGCGGGAGGAGACCCGTCGGGCTCCCTGGGTCCCCGCTCGCCTCCGCCCCCCACCACCGCCATGGAAATGGTCGTATCGCCTCGTCCGCAGGCCAGGGCCTCGACGAGGGCGTTGGGCAAGAGGCGGCACAGGGAGACGGTCGATGCGGATCTCCAGCTGGAGGATGCCGTCTTGCTGAGGGAGCCCAACCCTGTGCCTGTCGATATGGAGGAAGTGCAGCCTGGCCTGAACGGCCGCCGGTCTCGCAACACGCCCTACTCTGAGGAGTTGTTTCGAGATTCGCCTCCGCAGCAGCCCGATCAAAATCCTGAACAGATCCCAGGTTCGACTGGGCCTTTGACCCTTTTGTCCTTGCACGTTAAGGAGATAGATTGCCGTCTTTTTTTACTTTTAAATCATGATGACATTGTACCTCTTTGATTGGTAAGTTGGTAACGATCGGGCAGTATTGTTAAAAACATAAGCACTAGTTCCACAATTTGCTCGAATTCTTAAAATGGTCTCCCAATGTTATATATACATCAATGATACCCTTGATAAAAATTGTCCCCAACGCTGTTTGAATGCTTTTAAGTTAACTAGATGCTACCCTGCGAGTTGCTGCGGGCATGTTTGTTTAAAATCTTTAATCGATGCATGAACAAGCAAGAAAATAGGAAATCATTGGACTAAGTGCTTGGGGTTTGCTCTTGGATACAATTACGTTGTTCTGTTATCAAATATATCCTGCAGAACATTGGTAGACAGAAAAATGAATCATCATTCTCAAGAACAAAATATCGTTGATCAACATTTCACTTTTTTAAATGAAAAATCCACAAAATACTAATCTGCAAGCATTTAATCAACTTGACTAAAATTTGACACAGAGCAGATGGATGGGGTTAGTAGAATCATCGGCCTGCAAATATTTATGGGAGAAAACCAACATCAGTTGAGATGACGAGACAAACAATCACTAGCAGTAGTACTCTGTGAAATAACATTTACACCCTGCAAGCATATTTCGGCCAATTTTATCATTGTCCTGTGAAACAATATTTTGTTTTACCTAATTGATTTTTTTCTTAACACCTTACCAATGCGAATAAAACAGAGATGTACTCACCTGTCCATACTCAAATCTTCCAGAATCTTGAGAGTATAGATCTTCATGTATCGATCCAAACAATATAAATAAATAAGGGGAGCAGAAAACTAAGAATCAAGAGAGGAACTTATATGGGCACAGTTGCTTTTTTTTTCGAAATGGATATGGGCACAGTTGCTACATGAGGCCAATCCCCCGATAGCAGAGCCTCCAACTGAGCCTGTCCAGACCAGGCATGGAGAAGGCTCGACATGAGTGGTTGTTATAGTACATCTATACATGTGGTGCGCCGATGAATAGGGAAGAGCGGAAGAGGCTACTACTTCTAATGATGGTGGTCAATTTATAGGGTTGAATTCTGAATCAGGCGCCTCTTATGTCTCTTGATATATCCATCAATACCTTGGCAGATATAATGGAGGAGACGAAGGGACCTGGCACCGGCCATTTCTATATTTCAGTTTTTCCTATTTTGAAGAACCACCGGAGGCATGGAACAAAACGGAAGCACGAAGCTATAATGGGAAAATAAAATCCGCATAACCTTCCTGTATTCCCTGACAGAATCATGGAGAGCAATAGAGAGTTTATCGCCAGGATTGCTTGGAAGATGAAGCCTCATGCTCCATTAGATGCGCATTATGGAGGATGTAGTTATGCGCCGCATGTTGCTGTCCACTTGTGAAGACGTAAGTAACGAAACAAAATGCAGAAACGGAAATTGAATGCTGAAATGGAACATAAATTAATTGCTTAGTTGGCATGCATGTCTGTGGGTGAGGTTGATGTGGGCATACAACCAATCAAAAACTGACCAAAGTGATGTGGCATGCTTGCACGTCGAGAGAATTACCCTTAGTTGGTTGCTCCAATTTAGATACTATAGATTATAGATTTGTTACATACGACTTGTCATGTAAAAAAAGAAAAGATACGGCCTGCTGAACCTTGGAGGTGCCACCTGCCCAACCTTTGCTTGGTGAAACTCCTGTAAAAAACGTGTTAAATATGACTTTGGTCAATCACATCTTGCTGTTATATGTTCTTTCAGCAATGATCTTATTCTGATTGGACTCCTTTAAACTTTTAAAGGTGCTAGAGACAGGACAATTCAGAGATGCAGAAATCGGGAAATGACTACTTCATCTGTAGAGCCAACAAACAGCTCACTGAATAATGGAACGCGGTCTGGAGTTGGAAATGGGAAGGAAGCTCCTTGTCTAGACATTGAAGTAGCATCATCCACTATGGGCGAGGTCAAGATGTCGCTGAAATGCAGTGTCGACCCATCAAAGTTCCGCATGCCTGCTTTAGAAGCAGTTTTCAAGCTGGTTGAGAGTAAATGCCTTCGCTCATACAAGGTTCTTCCTCCTGATTTTTCCATACGCAGCCTCATGAACGAGATATGCCAGTGTGTTGTAGAGCGCAATACGCAATCAGATGGTGCTGTTACTGGCAGCAGGTCAGAGGATGGTAGAAATAGGAAACAGATAGCTGCGGAAAAACTATTGGTTTCTAACGGCTCAGAGAGTGGTCCAGGGAATTCGACTCCATCCCAGCAACGGCATCTTGCGCTTTCTACATTGAGGACTAGCCATGATGTAATGGATATATCTAAGGGAGAAGAAAAAATAAGGATATCAATTGTAAATGACTTCGGGAAAGAGAAATGCCCACCTTCCTTTTGTTATATACCACGAAACCTCGTATTCCAGAATGCTCTTGTTAGCATGTCACTTGCAAAAATTGGTGGTGAAGACTGTTGCGCTGATTGCTTTGGTGACTGCTTGTCCTCACCTGAACCATGTGCTTGTGCAAGACAAACTGGCGGTGAATATGCATATACACTAGAAGGTTTGGTTAGGCCAGCATTCATTGATGAGTGTGTCTCTATGAACCGCTTCCCAGAAGAACATCAGAAGGTGTTTTGTGAAACTTGCCCGCTCGAGAGGTCTAGAAATAAAGCTTCACCAAAGCCTTGCAGGAGCCACCTTGTTAGAAAAATTATTAAGGAGTGCTGGAGCAAATGTGGCTGTAACATGCAATGCGGTAACCGTGTGGTTCAACGTGGCATCACATGCAATCTACAGGTAATATTTAATGTTCTTAACGGAACGTAGATTGTTGGGGCGCTAGCTTTCCTTTATTTTCTGTGTGATCTCTGCTGATTATACTGATGCCGGATGGTTTTCAACTACTTTTACTTTTATTATCTAGGTTTTCTTCACTGGAAAAGGGACGGGCTGGGGGCTCCGCACTCTAGATAAATTGCCAAAGGGAGCTTTTGTTTGTGAATATGCTGGGGAGATACTAACAAATACAGAACTGCATGAAAGGGTCGTTGAGAATATGCAGAATGATAGGTATGTGCATCCAATACTTTTGGATGCTGGTTGGTGTTCTAGAAAGGTGCTGAAGGAGGAAGAGGCTTTATGCCTGGATGGAACGTTTTATGGCAATGTTGGCAGATTCATTAACCACAGGTACATCTAGCTCTTTGTTGTTTTTGTTACATTTTTTTAATGACAACGTAAAAGATGAATCTTATAAGTTGTCTTCCCCAAAAATCTGGCTATAACAACACTCCATCATGTAGATGCTGTGATGCAAATCTAGTAGTGGTTCCTGTTGAAGTGGAGACCCCCGACCATCACTATTATCATGTAAGCTACCCTTGACAACTTGTACCTGTGTTAGACTCTGAAAATACTATAATATAGACACATCATGTTGATGTTTTTTTGTTGATATTTATAAAAACAGCTTGCATTCTTCACAAGCACCAAGGTGGAGGCTTTTGAGGAACTGACATGGGTATGTGCTATATGGTTTCCTAATGTCAATCCATTATGTAACCTTTATTTACAAATAGGAAGGTCTGTATTTTTCAATAAATTCCCATAATGTATGTATAGCTGCAAAATGTGAACGAATCACATGGTATTTCTGTCTAAATGACGTTGAGGTTGTTTTGTGTTTCTTTGCTTCCCTAATGTATGTATATCTAGTGGGCTTTATTTTCTACTAGTTGTATCCCAATAATGTGTTTTTGTACAACAATATTATATATTCTCTTAAAGTAAAAAAGTGCATGATTGTTGCAAGATAAAAGAAATGTCGACATATTAGATCCGCAATAGAAGACATATGCTTATTGAGATGGTGCTGGTTTTCAGGATTATGGCATCGACTTCGACGCCGAGAAGCAAAAACCTTTGAAACCGTTCGAATGCCTATGCGGGAGCCGATACTGTCGGGGAAGGAAACATCATCCGAGTACGTTTTTGTTGCTGTTGTTTGGGGTTGAAAACGACTATCGGGCACACATTTTTGAATGCCTTTTTGTTTTTGGTTTTACAGGGAAGAAAAGCGCAACAGCTGCTGCTGCGGACTGAGCTGAGCTACTATGGTTGGTTGTCTAGGGAGGATGGAGTGTCAAGGAGGGCAATGGAGTTATCTATTGGCAGTTGCTTTTTGGGTTGTGTACTTTGGACAAAGGATGGATGTGGATGGTAGCCATGATGAGCTGACGATCCCCCCCTGCTCTGTCTAAATGTTATAACCTATGTAGTATTAGAAATGTATGTACTAGGTAGTGAGAAGTCAGGTTATCTGGAATGAAATTGGGTGCGCGCCTTTCAGTTGTGCATATACATATGTGCATTACCCTCGGCCATTTTTGTTTCAAGGTTTTGGATGACCTATTGATTAATTTGTAGTAAGGAAGAGGGAAAGTAAATAGATAATATGCGCAAGTGAAATAGCTTGTTCTCCATCAAATAGCTTGTTCTCCATCAACCAATCTAACGATGTTGAGTCTATGTGAAGGGATAGACCGAGAATTTGTAGAGTTAAGTTAAACTGAGGATATCATGTTTCAGTGGAGTGGAGCAATGTTGATACTTTAACTGTTATAAAAAAAATAAACATATTATTTTGGTTTATTCTGAGCTAATAGTGAAAGAAAATACTCCAACGAATCAGTCAGAGTCAAGCTAGTGAGTTAAATTGTTCGTCAATCTTACTACGTTCAACATAATTGCATAGTAGTCATGACTCATGAGTTGTACAAAAACTTTAGATACATAAACTGCATTTGCTTAACACAATGTACAAGTATATACATATGGACATACATACAACCGTAGAACAAGAGACATACATTTATTCAATCTAGTGTATTTGTTCAAATATGTGGCATTTTATGGCCTAACTAAGCCGTGGGGTATGAGGGCTCCATGGCAAGGCCGCACATGCCCTTCTTGTCACTAATGTCCTTTTCCATTCTTAAAAATCCATTCTCGCCCCATGTTGTGCCCCAAGAATTCTTCAGCAACCAATACTTCGTACCATCATCAGTTGTACCATAGCCGATGGCTGCAATACCATGATCCAAATCAGTACCACATGAACCAGTCATCACACCACCAGAGTAGAATTGGAATGTCATGTCTCCTCCATCTACTGCAACTGACACAGGTTGGCTTGCTACTGCCTTCATGAGGGCACCTTCATCATTGGTAGGCACATCCTCGTAGCTCTTAATCACTGCAGCACTGCTAGTACCACTCTTGCACTTGCCGTCTGCTGCGGAATATGGATAGCTAGACTCCTTAGTGAGGCCTCCATTCTTGATAATGAACTTGAAAGCGTCATCCATGAGTCCGCCCTCGCAACCCTGGTCCTCACCGTGAACATCACAATCCACCAATTCTTGCTCCGAGAGCGAGATAAGGTTGCCAGTACTTATCTTCACAACGCCCTCTGTTGCAGCAACAGCAGAAAAAGCCCAACAACAACCTGCAAATGATTTTGTTTACATATATGCAATCATACACAACGTTCTGATTTAAAAGATTCATATGTATATTTAACTCACTTGTATCCTAAATCTACTTACCACATTGGCCTTGATTCTTGATGGGGGTGACCGCATCCTTTGTCCTCCAGTCCACCGTTGGCGGGAGTGCATCAAGACTCATATTCTCATACCTGAATCCCGTAGGAACCTTCAGTGTGCTTGAAATATACCCCTTGTTAGTCTTGGCTGCCCTGAACTCGCCATTGCTGATGTCGGCAAACTGGTTGACGCTGAGCCAGAACTTGTGGCCACCGGCGTTGAATGAGTCGATGAATCGAGCATTAGTCATGAATATCTCGAACCTCTGTGCCTTCTCAGCAGCGTTATTGTAGACGCGTCCATACTTTACCATCCAATCCTCGTGCCTCGCTACCATGGACAAGTCATCATTCAGCTCACGAGCTGCAAGGACAGAACTAAAGAAGAGGCAGCCGAGAATGGCAAGGAGTGAAGCTTTGGGGTTGGCCATGTTTGGTCAGGCCCTCTTCTGAATTGCTTGCCACCCGTAGTAGTGTGTACGTTTTGGTTTGCGTTGTTCAATTTAACAAGGTGATATATATAGTACTCACAAGTGCTTGTATTATTTGTTCAAGTAGGAGAATAGGTACATAGGTACGGTGCGTGCACGAAGTTGTACTGTGTGAAAAGGGGCAAGCTCCTGCGTAGCCTTGAAGGAGTATTAAGCACATAATATATTATTGTGCATTAGACGTACATTTGCTGTAACTGTGAGGATAACTAATGTTTATGCAGGAGTTCACATCTTCAGCATCTCCTTCGTTCGAGAAGAGCTATAACGGAGCTTCCAGAGGAAACACAACAACTTGTTTTAGTTAATTAGCACAAAAGCTTCACCCCTCTTGTATAATCTATTCAGTATGGAGTAAGTAAATTGACCCCTGACTCATCTTCATTCAGCAATCATAAACTGTTGGTCACCGGTGCCTGTTTGGATGACCGCAAAAGCAAACCGTTGGCCACCGTACCTATGTACCTATTTTCCGAATATGCAGTACATAACAAAAACAGTGAATGTTCATCTGTGCATATTAGGTAATCAAATTCCAAGACAACTTTTAGTGTAAGTTATGTATTTACTGGATGGGCCAAGTTCTTGCAGTGTAAATATGTAACTACTAATTGATACGAGTGCTTGCAGTCTAGAAGGAATCTTGTGGAGGATTTATATGGCTCAACTAATTAAGTGAAAAATATTTCATCTATGCCAGAAAAGTATTGTCATCCTGATTTTGTATGAAAAATTAATATTTCGGTTGGATTTGAAGAGGCAAGAATTACCCTTCAATATAAAGGAAATGCTGAAGATGCGACCTCCTGCATACACAGCTGTTGTTCTCACAGTTACTGCAAACCGACGACTTAGATATTTTTTCCTGTTAGGGGAGAAATCCCAGAAGGATTCACCAACAAAAGCTCGTGCCAGAAGGGCAATTTCCCCGCAGCCATGTGTTAAACTCAAGCAAAAAAGAGAAGGGAGGGGTAGAGAACTGGCTGCTACCCTGAATAAACAGAATACCATTTCCATAAGGATAAGGCTAGCACAAACTGGATTACTGCTATTTCAATCTTCAGATACGATTCATGTTCCATGTGTATACTTGTTCTTCCAACACACACGCAAGCCACACTTCCATGATCTAGTTGCACAAAGCACACCTACTAAAGTTCCATTCAAGTTAAAAACCAGTCCACAGACTTATTCGCAGATAAAAAGCATCCTAAGCAGCATCTGATCCCCACTCTCTTCTATCAACAGAAGTCAGTATGACAGGTTAGACACTACCTAGTCAACTCCCATTGTCTTATGAGAAAAGTCATATATCATCATATATGTACCATGGGGGAGGCACGGCGAGGCCCAGCAACCGCGACTAGTAGCCTCCCCTAGTTAAAAGCACCAGGCCTCTTTGCCCTCGCTGGGGGCAGGGCGTCGTTATTATTCACGACGCCCATGCAAAGTACGGGCATATGGCCCTCCTTGCCACGGTCCAGTTGCCGCATCCATAGAAATACCGCCCCTGCATGGGACCCGGTTTGCGTACAATGTTCCACCTGCTCAGCACTCCACAGTAGCAGTACATTGGCCTCTCCTTTCCTGCAGTGTTGCAGGCATATGGATTATTATTAACCTGGACATGAGGTCCCAATATCTCCTTTGCCTTGTGCTGCAATAGGGTGGGATCTGGAGAACGGTCAGGGGATGGCTGGCACGTTATTGACTGTGGGGCAGGTTGCCACACAAGCGAGTTCGTGATGGAGAACTTGAAGCCCCGGTGCATCAGTAGCGCAAGGAGGCGAGCAGTATTGCGCGCATCGTCAAGCCCACAGTGGGCACGACCCTCCCACGTGAGGCCAGCTAACTGAACTGCATCCTTCAAGTTGCACCTCACACCCCCATACACTTCCTGGAAAGGGACCTTCAAGTTGATCCACCTGATAAAATTTGCACATATTATTAGTCAAAGTACAAAACATTGCACCAATTGCTGAAACATGACTCGTCGTATAACGGGAAAGATATGAAGAAAGATAGCTATTTACATGTGTATAAATGTATTTACTGATTATCAATTTAATCATCTCCCCAGAAAAATCAGTCGAATATGAGAAAAGAAGATTCAGTGACCTATTTAATCCCTTTAGCAAGCAATGCAAAATATGTACACTGAGAATATATTCCATTTTTCAAAAGAACTTTCTGGTAACAAATATCAACATCTACAAGTTGAGGTTTAAAGACCTATATGGAACACAATCGAAATAATTCCATGCAAGCTTCTTCCGTTTCAAACAAGCCCTAAAGTTTTATACATTCATGATGCATGAATTAGATTGAATCTCCAAACATTCATATTTTTTAAGAACAAAAAGAACAGGGGAAAAAAAGTTGAACAAGAAAGAACAGGGAAAGTGGGCAGCTAAAAACTCCTAAAAGCTATGTACAATAGTTTCACTTCATCTCATAATCTGCATGGTTGATCAAAAAGAGAATAACAAGGGCCTAGATTATTGGTTCAACAGCCTTGGTGCTACTGCTAAGCAGTAAACACCTCTAATTTAATTTAGAATTGACCTATTGTGACACAGTACAATGATAGTGTTAGGTTGGAGGCAAGGATGGCATGCCCGTGTTTGAAGCATGTGCAGAGTGATCAACTGGGCCTCCGAATTACTACTTCTAATTGGGGCTAATTAATGCGTTGAGCATTAGGGCATGTACAATAGTAGAGAAGGCATGCCTTCCCTTACTCTGCCACATCATCTGGAGAATACAATAGATTTTGGTAGGAAATTATGTTGATAAGGTAAGACATGGGGTACAATGGAGAAAATAGCTTCCCCTTATTTTATAAGAGATGATCCCTTAGCTAAAGGAAGACCACCTTCTCTCTCTTCAGTCTCTCTCCTCCAATTAAGCAAAAATCCGACGTGGCACCTCTAAGGAAAGGCTGACGTCGCCCTATTGTACGCGCCCTTAATGCTGCCTTGGAATCTGCCACCAAATTAACTCCAAAGGGAGGGCCCTGAAGTCACGCACACATCTACCTTTCTCTCTTTCCTTGTTCGTCTCTCTATCACTGCCACCGAATTAACTCCAGAAGGATGGCAGTTTCTCCCAAAATATGTAGTACTGCTAGTACTTTTGAATTCTGATAATCACCTTTTGTTAGGATGTACTACCTCCTTCCAAAATATAAGCCTTTTTAGAAAGCTAATTTAGCTTTCTATAAAAAAGGCTTATATTTCGGAACGGGGGTAATAACTTTTTTAACAAAAGTTGTACCACCAACATGATATATATATTACATAACCGTGTTTTTCTTTATTGCCCTAATTTATGGTTTTGCACAGGGCCTACATTTTCTCAGGTACGGCCCTGGAGGATGAGCATCCATGGGAGCATCAGCCCCATCCAAGTGTTTGGTTGGTCAAATCATACCATGCCATCCAGGACAAGTGTATGACTGAAGAGGATATTCTCCTTTGAGCTATGAGATACGATGAAAACGACCAAACAAACCCATAAATATTTTACTTAGTGTATGATTCAAATTTTAAAATAGCACGCTATTTTTTCGCTATTAGCGCGCTATAGCATATTTTGACAGTCCACGCTAAATTCTAGTAATTTTGCTCGCTATGATGCTATTTGCGAAATAGCATGTTTTATCGTGCTAAAACATCATATTGTTAGGTCGCTATTTTTTACAGACCATTGATACAAGGGTTTGAGTTCTCCTCGTTAAGAAAAGTAGAAATTTTCTTTTATTTGTTGTGGTGATGAACGTCAATCTGTTGATTACTCTTCTGAATCTGAAGATAATATCGGTAATACTGATAATTCTTAATAAATAATTTATACAATATCGTTACCTCGTGAAATATTGATGTTAGGCTTCTAAGAAATCGGAGGAAACTAATTTTGTATGTGATTATGTATGTATGAATCTGTCACTTTTGGACCAAAATCCTTTAATTTTTAGACTTTATTTGGTGTTTTGTTTCAAAACTCTATTTGGAATTTAGCACGCTATTAGCACGATATAGCGTGCATAGCATTTAGAGGATGCCGCCGCTATTTCTTTTAGCACACTATTTTAAACCTTGCTATGATTACATCCGATGAAATCGACCTCTCAAACTTTGTGTCAGTCAAGCAGGTCTATTCCTATTGTACAGAAGATACTACATACTTTATCATAGTCAATTGTTGTAATAAATTGCAAAGCCATACAGTTTAAACACCGAAGAAATAAATAATCAATAACTGCACCATCCTAGTTTTCAAAAAGCATAATTTGACTGGCACCAGATTAATAAATACCAAGGTTGAGAAAGTCACGAAGGAATAATGTCCACCACTAAGGCTTAGTGAAGATTGATTTTTCTAATAGATGTGTGGTTACTGGTTAGTGATGCATAAATGGTTAGGGAAAAAATAATACTCCTTCCAATCCATATTACTTGATGGTAAAATAGATGTATCCTACAACTAAAATGTGTCTAGATACATCTATATTAGCATCAAGTAATATGAATCGGAGGGAGTATGATAATCAAACAAATAAAAGCAAAAGAGAGAGGGTAGCATTATTTGTACATTCATGCCCGTCCACATGATTGAGAAACAACTAGGTCCACTAAACTCAACTGAACAGCATGTCACACTAAGCAATGTAAATATGAGATATATTTTACCTGTTGAAATAGGGGGGCTTCCTGATTCTCTTGAGCCTGCACTCTGATTCCAGCATCACGCGGCAATCCCAGTTAGACCAGGTGACAACAGCAAAGTTCTTGTGCTTAATTCCTTTGTCCTCTAACCATTTATCATGCATGAGCAAAGCTTCACTTAGCGGTACACCTCTGTCCACCTAGACATGCAAACTCTATTACTGACCAAATACACAAGTCAAACTTTTGGCCATACATTCATTGAACACCTTCTCTTTAAGGTAGGCAAAATATAACTTCATCGAAGTGGTAATTTTTCTTATATTGCCCAATTAAATATGGTAGATCATAAAACTATAGTAGAGCTGTAAAATTTTGACAGCACATCAAATAGGTTGATTGAATATGTAGAAATCATATATGCATATTTGTTTTAGAAAAGGTGACAACATTGTGTTCTTGAACTATATCAATGTCCAGAAGAGATGCTTTTGTGAACAAGATGGAATACACAGATGAAAAAAAACTGGTTTACGGAAACATATAAAGTTCACTTTTGTGACATACAGATTCACTTAACAAATGCTGACTTTCAACAGCCTCACAATCTCACAGCCATCTTTGAATTACATTCCACCATAAGAAATGACACAGCGGAGAATTTAACAGCTCATCAAATTAAAAGGTCAATCATTAACATCATCCGCTTACCTTGAGTTATGCTTGCTAAGAAAGCTAATGTTGCTAAGTTTATCTTGCAGGGGAAGTACACTTCTATAAAGCCCCTTTATCAATGTCTAGCCAAATAAGGCCCATGTCTCACCATGAGTATGCATGCCAAGTGCAAAGTTGTTTTCCTAACATTCTCATCAATGGTGGATTACAGAAACAGAATATCTAAGACGCCCTTTTTGGAAATTATTGTTCTCGCATTGTTGCAAGGATCTACAGCAAAAGCTGAAATTCCATGGCTCTATCGGTGGATCATGGAAGCTGTTTCCATAAACAGTCAAACGACAAAATTGACCATCACTTGGAATCCACCATAGAATTGTCAGCAGCAGCAATTAGCTTCTACTGAGTACATCCTACTGTTCAGTAACAAACACCCTGCCTTTTCTTTTCCTTTTTCTTTTGCGAGGTATCCAAAGGAGGTTCATAATAGCAAATGTCATCTACATAAGGTCAAAATAAGGTCTGCAGAACCCATAGTGCCTTGATGATACCGCAAGTCGTCCGCATAGGCTGTGCAAATGACCCGTAGCTCAGACACATTCGCATGAAGCTCCCAATAAACAATGATTACTAAGGTGATTAACCTTTTGCTTAAGAGTAGCTAAGGCGTTGATATTGTACTCTTTTTTGTCTAATTTGGGACAAGTTTTTTAGGCGAACAAGATGATTCATACCACCATGATTACTAAGTTGATTAAACCTTTCCTAAGAGTAGTTTGGGGCTGGGTGTGGTACATTTTGTTTGTGGAATTTAGAATAGTTTTCCAGGCAAACCAACGCTATGAATGATGCATATCCCGCCACCCGTACAAAGCCGAAAAGCAGCAAATAGATCTTAGATTAGCTTCACCATGTAGGTTTTAAAATCCAGTAATAATCAAGTTCAGGAGGTGATCTACAATTCTGCTTCTTTTTCGAGAAAACGCAAAAAGCCTTTGCGTTTCATTTCATTGAAAAGGAGAGGGAAATAGGTTTGTTGTTACAGTCCTCCTAAGAGGCAGAAACCAAAAACCAAAAACCAAAAAGGGGCAAAGACGCTCTAGTGTACATCCCAGCTCTGAGGCAGCAGAGCACGTAGGCCTGGTGCCCCAGCCCTTGCCCAAAGCGCTGCTTCATCTCGAATCTTGGCGACGGTGTTGGTGATGGAGGGCTCGGCGCCGTTGAAGACGATGTCGTTGCGGTGCTTCCAAATGGCCCATGGTGTGAGGAGCGCGATTGAGGCGAGTCCTTTGCGCAGGGGCTTGGGTGTGGCGTGCTTGGCTTTGTGCCACCAGGTGAGGAGGGTGTCGTCATGCTCGGGTGGGTTGCAGGTTGCGCGCAGCCAGGACAGGGTGCCGTGCCAGACCTGGCGGGAAAAGCAGCAGCCGTAGAGCAGGTGCTGGATGGTTTCCATCTCCTGATCGCATAGCAGGCAGCGGGGGTGATGTTGTAGGCCTCGTCGCTGAAGGCGGGCAGCGGTCCAGCATCTGTCGAGGTGCGTGAGCCAATGGAAGAACTTGACGGTCGAGGGGGCCCAGGTTTTCCAGGTTAGGCGCCAGGCCTCGCAGAGGGTGGAGCCGATGAAGGTGGCCTTGTAGCACGATGCAGCCGTGTAGATGCCGCTGGCGTTCCACTTCCAGGTCATGGTATCGGCTTGGTTGGTCAGCTGGACGTGTTCGAGCCGGCGCCAAAGCAGCAGGTATTCTCCAATTTCGTCGACGCCAAGGGTTCCGTGGGAACTGTTTCTTACTGGAAGTAAGCCCATTACACGATGGGAACTGTTTTTAACCAGGCTAGGAACAATACACCACGACCTGACATAACTTAACTATACCAATATGCGTCTATAAGAAGTGGGCCTAAGAAACAATGGAGCCTGTTCATAAAACTAGGTCACAAATCTACAACATGTACCCCTAAACAATGTGGCATCCATTCATAGGTCACATACACTACCATTTGGCACCCTCATATTAGCTGAAGAACTACATGAACCAAAATGCAACACAGTAATTCTAGTGCTTATTTGATTTGCACACCTGCGCTTCACTGACAGGGTTTTCTCTGATTCCAGACCTAAGAAATTCGAACATCTAGGCATCAACTGCAGTAGCCTTAATAGTTAACTTGGTCTGAGTATTATTAAGCGTAGTGGGATTATAAATAACAAACCACATTACCGGTTTACTTAATCCCACTTGACTAATGTATAGAAAGAAGACAATGCTGACAAAGGAGAGATGATCCTGGTACGCAACAGGTTTGTCGAAGCTCCGTCCCTGGCCCTGGTGTGTTGCCGCGGCATCCAGCTTTGGCTACCACAGTTTTAAATTTCTGTAGCAGCTGCGCCCAAGGCCTGCTGCACCACCAAGAGGCCCGTGGCCATTTCCAGCTCCGGCGCCAGTGGATTGATCGTGAGGTTCAGATATGTATTGTCTGGAGACTTGGGTTTCTTTGTTACCTAACAATGGAACCAGTGTTGGTAGAGAAAGCCCTCATTTTCTTCCATTGCCAATATAATGTGTCCCCTTGGTCTGAGTATTATTAAGCGTAGCGGGCTTATAAATAACAAACCACATTACCGGTTTCAGCTTCAAAATTTAACAGGCTCAGGTCAACAGCCGAACACACTTACTCATAGTGCTGGCTTTGCCCAGGTGGAAAAAAATCAAAATTTCAAGCTACCAGCTGACACCAATTTATCTTAGGCAAACACACTTAATCATAGGGATGGCTTTTCCCAGGCAAAAAAAATCCAAGCTACTTGCCGACACCAATTTATTCTAGGCACGGTATTCAGTTCCCCTACACTACCTTTACATGACTAGAACACTAAGAAATGATTTTTGCAGCATGCCGCAATTAACTACAAGACATCAAACCAGAGAGATGTTAAATAGTAATTTTTTTTAGCAATATGCACACCCTCATGTCCATACAGAAATTCAAAAGTTGCCAAAAGCTGGACCTGACCTGCTCATATCACATGGTCGTTATTAAAAAAACATAATCCTAAGAAGCAAATTACTAAATACCAGGCTAGAGAGAATAATTGAAAAAGGGCGACTCAGTGAAGTTATCAATAATTCGCAATGAAATAGAAGGTTTCTACCAAACTCATACAAGAAAGCTAGCTGTGAGATCTAGTAAGTGTGGGAACCAACTAGATACTGATTGACATGCAATTAAGTTTGAATGGCTTGTGTCAGATAATGATGGAATCAGCCAATAAAAGATGCGAGGAACCAGTGCCTCCACACATGTAACTGTGGAAGTGTAGATTCCAATTGTATTTACCCTAGTTGGCATCTAAAATAGAAATATAATATAAATGCTGGCTGATGGAATCTGCGCAATTGGATATGAATCTTTAAATTTACTTAAATACACGTAGAAAAGGTACAGACCAAGTTAGGTTCGGCGTGTGTACATAATGACGTTGACATGAGAGCTCATTGGTTCCTTCCATCTATACTATATATAATTATACTACATACTTGCCCAGTCATTCTATTAGCTCAAGTGATCATGTTAAAACCTTACAAATAATATTAACTGACTATATAAGAATATTCAAAATCAAGAATATGCACCAACCTGAATCTGTTGTATACCAGTAAGCTCCTTGCAGAACTCGGTCAAACTTTGATGATATGCTGGCCGAACGTATGTTTGAAAGGAAGCTTCCAATTGTCCCGTTGCACTGTTAACCAAGACAGATGGGAACTCAATGATCTCTTGTGGTTGTGGATTGTTCTCCTTGTCACAGGTTGCTTCAAAGTCGATAACCACAAAATATTGAAATTCCTGAAGTTGTGCGTCATGAGGATAACCTTGAGGGAACATCTTGAATGGGAACTGAACTCTTTTCTCAATGGGAAAACTGTGGTCCCTATTTATCTGATAAAATTGGTTCTCAAACCCATAAGGTTGTGGCTGCCGCAGCATTTGGTAATCAGAATACAAATGTGGCCAGGCATAGAACTCCTGGCGGTAGTAGGGTCTGCTAAATCCTTGATTTGGAAGAGGAGAAGGCTCCCAGACTTTATCTAGTACAATACTATCATTCTTTTTCTCATCGCTCTCAGGGAACCCTTCAATGCCACCTCTGTGATCTTGAGGGTTATAGGGAGAAATATTCGGCTTGAGACACCCTGGAGGTGCCTCATTATTGACTTGCATTTCCTCTGCATTGATGAAGTAGATAAGAATATGTATGTATGGTAGAATCGACATTGCAAAGTAATAAATTATTAGGACACTTAAGGTTGTCATCAGAGCTAAAACAGTATCCCAAAACTTATCCGATGTATCATCATACTCCAGATTAGCGCAAACCCTTTAACGATTCGAATGCAAAACACTCTCAACTCAGCCCACAAACACATAACAGAAACAAGAATAGCAGTCTGCGCCACTATTACCAGTGCATTATTAGCACTTGTTACTAGTTAGCACATTCTCTTCAATTTAGTAGACACCATTTAGTTTACACTGGTCTGAACAATCCCAATTTTTTTAAAAAAAGAAACATCTAACAGTAGCACGCAGCACTGACCAGCAACACGCTATATCCAATGTCCTCCTACATACATACAGATTACAGATAATTCAACAGAAACGCAACGGGGGCACACCAATCCCAGCCTCAGTCCACTGAAATCTGCCGAGGGAGAGAGGTTTGGGAAAAGTTCCCCCTAAAAATCGCGCCTTTGCCCCCGCCGCCAGTCCACTAGAGAGAAGAGGAAGGGAGAGATCAAGATCCAGATGGAAGAGGAGATCTGACCTGCGCGTTCGTGATCAATCATGTCCGTGGGCGTTGCCGCGGCGCTGCACCATCCGGATCAGAACTCCCCCCGCGCCGCACGGACCTGATCGATCCCCCCACGAAAAAACGAAAAAAAAAACAGCGGATCAGCGCGCGCGAGGACGAGATCGAGCTACAGAGGGAAGAGAGACGGGAATCTCTGGGCGCGGGCAAGCACGGACGTACATGTGACGGCGAGAACCGGAGCGGGAGGGACGAACAGAGCGGCCACCAGGCGACGACCCTCCTCTTCTCCTCTATACCCTTCCTGTGCCAGAGCCAGAGGGCGACGGAGGAGGATCGGGTGCAACCGCCGGACAGCGCGCACGGGGCTGGAATCCAATGGGATCACGACACGCGGCTCCGGAGGGCGTCACGCTGGGTACTTATCGGCGGTTGTGGGCCCGGGACGACCGTGTCTCGCAGGGAAAAGGCCTGGGACGGAGTGTCAGTGTCACCGCCATCCAGATCCATGCTGAGATCATGAATCTACCTGGACTCTACCGGTGATGATGATGATTGAGCCTTGTGCGACTGAAGTTAGAGTTTGTCCGGAATTCAAGTTGGCTTATCTCTCACGATTTATTATACTCCGTACTAGCACGTCTTAGAGACAGATGCTAACTTTTCATGTTTTTCCCCAAAGAAAGATTTTTTTTGAGAGTACGCAATTGCGTACCGTAGTTTTATAGAAGGCAGAATAAAGTTTACAAAATGATCACAGTTGCTGACAACGGAAACCATAATAGCACCACACCACACACACTCACCCTCTAATGTACTACTCTCGGGAACATGTTACACCCTCCGAGACCTGCCTTGGCCCAAAGATCCCACTCATCAAAGATCTGCTCCACCAATTGTACCTTCGAGAATTGTCTGGCGGTGTTATCAAAAACCTTGACGTTGCGTTGCTTCCATATACGTCAGGCGATCAAGATAATCAGCGTGTCAAAACCCTTCTTCTCCTTCTTCCTAAACCTCTTCCTAGCTACCAACCACCAGCCTTGTAGGTTGTTTGTCTCCCTAGGTGTTGGAACATCCATTCCCATTAGCAAGAATCATCGATGCCACACCTGCCTGGCGTAAACGCATACCACCAGCACGTGTCTAACTGTGTCCACCTCCTGGAGGCAGGTGTAGCAAGTCGATGCCACCTCCTGGAGCCCATGCCGAACTCTCCGATCCGAGGTCCACAACTTACCCTGCAGAGCAAGCCACGCAAAGATCTTGCACTTGAGTGGCGCGCTGCTCTTCCAAACGCATGTAGCTCCCTCCCACCTCTCATTCCCGATACAAAGCATTCTGTACGTCGAGCTGGCAGTGTACTCTCCGCTCACTGACCATGGCCAAGCAATCACATTCTCTTGCGCTTCATCCCTGTCAAAATCATTGACTGCCTGCCAGATTCTGACGCACTGCCCAACTCCTTCCACACCAATGTTGGTCGGTACATCTCCCACCCAAGCATGGTCCTCCCAAGCCTCTTTCACCGTTCTCTTTCTTCTCCTCACCGCACTGACCGAAGCAACCACGAGAGGCGTGAGGTCACTAATCGCCATTCCGTTGCACCATCTGTCAGTCCAAAAAAAGGTTTTGGCTCCATCACCCACTTTGATCGCAACCAGGCTGTTAAAAACCAGGCCAGCCTCCACATCCTTCATCACCAGCAAGCCCTATCACGGCTGTGCCGGGTCCGTGCAACGCAGCCACTCCCATCGAGCTCTCAACGCCAACCCCTGTAGCCGAAGATTGAGCATGCCTAAGGTCCCGTATTCCACTGGTTTGCAAATTTGCTGCCAAGAGACTAGGCACTGTCCACCGTTTATTGTATCCTTCCCGGCCCAAAAAAAATGCCCGCATCCACTTGTCAATCTCCTCGAACAACCAGACTGGAGCATCCATTACTAACAACTGATGAATCGGCCTAGCAGTAACCACTGCCTTGAGCAACACCAACCGTCCAGACCTAGCCAACAACCCTCTTTGCCACGCTGGTAGAGAGGCAATTGCCTGATCAAGAATTGGCTGCCAGTGCGCTCTGTTGAGGTTGCCCGTGGTGAGTTGTAGCCCCAGGTACTTACTGGGGAATTCCCCCAGCTCACACCGAAGAAGGTGCCTCACTGCCCAGCCATCCGCCAACTCCCCTCTGATCACCACAGCCGTGGTCTTCCCATAGTTAACCTGCAAGCAAGATGCTTTTCCAAAAAGCCCCAAAATCTCCCTTACTGTGACCAAATCTTGCACCTCCGGCTTAAAGAACATGGCCACATCATCCGCGTAGATCGAAATTCTCTGCTTTGGCTCACACCCCGGCAATCTGGACAATAACCCAGCCTCCGCCGCCGTTACAAAGCACATGGTGAGAACCTCCATCGCTGGCACAAAGAGTTGTGGCGATGTGGGATCCCCCTGCCGAAGTCCTCTGACCACCCTGAACTTTCTCCCTAGCACGCCATTCACCAACACTCGAACACTGGTAGTGTGCAGGGGAAACTACGCCGGAGGGATCTCCACCTTATCCAACGTCTTCATCATCATCACCATGACCAAGAGGGAGTAGTCCACCTATGTACTAAGGGCTTGGGGCAATAGCTTGATCTATTTCTCTCATGTTCTTCATAGTTCTTAGTGCCCTATGAGATGCCTGTCATGATTATGGTCATATTTGTAATACCTATGTGGTGGATCCTTATTATATGATATTGTTTTATGAGATCTGATCATATTATATGGTGAGATGTATTGATAGATGCATATTGTGTAATCCGTTCTTAAGTATTTGTTCTGATCAAACATATATGCAAGAGCGTGTGTGGGGTGATGTGTGTATTAGATGGAGTAGCATGATTTTAGTGATTGGATAGTGACAATATATTCAAGATCTATTATGGCTTTGCCTTTCTTTTGCTACCTCACTAGGGATAAAGTGAATGCATGTGCTATGTTCATCATGTGACAGTAGTGGTGATCTTGTTTGTTCAAGGTAGCATATTTGATATTCAAACTTCATGTCGAAGTACTTATTGCTATGCTATGTTAATTCTTAATACAAGATTGATGAAGTTTCTTCCTTGTGGAATAAGAGAGGTGTGTAGCATCATCTCTATGTTAGGACATGATGCCTATATTAATTTTGATCTTACATATACTATTATCTGCACATTCATATCTCATTGATGAATTGCTATTTGTACACCACAACTTTAAGAGAGAATAGTCAAGTGAACCCATGAGCCTCGGTCCACCTTTTATCATAAGAAACACCTTTATATTGTTTTTACCTTGTTTTTTATGTACTGCATTATTTTAGTCCGAAAACACAAAAATATTTACTTTTCTTACTTGCATATAAAACACCAAAAACAATCAACCTATTTACAATTTTTACTTAGTTATTTTATCTACTTAAGTTTTTACTTGTTTTATTTCTACTTGTGTTATTTACTTAGACAAAACCTTGTGCTTGACAGCCACACACTGGAGTTGGGGACACAAGGCTTTTATTTTACTTGCAGGATTGCTAGAAGAAGGAAGAAGAGAATACTCTTTCGTCCAGTTCCCCGAGAGTTCGATATACACCCTCGAGTCACCCTTGTGGGGAAAATACTTTGCTGACACACACTCTACTTGGAGTCCCAACGTAATCAGTTGGTATCGTTGACTGCTTCGTAGCCATGATCTCTCATCTTCTTGCGGCGATCGTTGTCGCGATCTCGTCGGCTACCCGAGTCATTCGGGTGTCTTTGATCATCTTCGTCATCGTCGCTGCGCGGATAGGGTTTCCGCATGTGGTCTTCACCATCAGCCCAACTGTTGGCGATCTCCATAAACTTGGTGATATTAACCTACAAGAGATTATGATCATAATCTACGACAAGAACCACACGATGCACACACTGTCACCATTACACCATGCAGGAGGAATAGACTACTTTAATAACATCACATGAGTAGCACATAGACTAGTAGCGATACAAAGCTCATCATATGGATCTCAATCATGTAAAGCGACTCATGAGATCATTGTATTGGAGTACAGAGAGAGATTAACCACATAGCTACGGTAGAGCCCTCACCCGGGGTGAATTACTCCTCCTCATCAAGGAGACAGCGATGGCGGTGGAGATGACTCGGGGCAATTCCGTCCGAGGTGCCGAACGAGACTTCTGTCCCGGGTGGAGTTTTGCGATGGCGGCTCTGGAAGGTTTTCTTGGGTTTCGTCAATCCGTATAGGGTTTTCGCGACGGAGACCTTAAGTAGGCGGAAGGGAGCCTCGGAGGCCCCGTGGGCCCACACACTAGGGGCGCGCCCCACCCCTTGGTCGCGCCGCCCGGCGTGTGGGGCCCCCAGCTCCTCTCGGTACTTCTTCGATGCTCTGGAACCTTAGGAAAAATAAGGTGGTGGGCATTGATTTCGTCGATTGATAATATTTCCTTACTAGGATTTAAAAAAAAAAAAACAGAACGGCACTTCGGCATCTCGTCAATAGGTTAGTTCCGAAAACGCATCAAAATGATGTAAAGTGTGTATAAAACATGTAAGTATCATCATAAAAGTAGCATGGAACATAAGAAATTATAGATACGTTTGGGACGTATCAAGCATCCATAGTTCGCCTCGAGTAGGTAAACGATAACAACAAATAATTTCAGAAGTGACATGCTACCAACACAATCTTGATCAACATTATTGTAAAGCATATGAGATGAATGCAGCGATTCGAAGCAATGATGAAGACAATGAGTAAACAACTGAATCATATAGCAAAGACTTTTCATGAATAGTACTTTCAAGACAAGCATCAATAAGACTTGCATAAGAGTTAAATCATAAAGCAATAAATTCTTAGTAAAAAGCTTTGAAACAACACAAAGGAAGATATAAGTTTCAGCGGTTGCTTTCAACTTCAACATGTATATCTCATGGATAATTGTCAACACAAAGTAATATAACAAGTGCAATAGGTAAACATGTAAGAATCAATGCACACAGTTTACACAAGTGTTTGCTTCTAAGATAGAAAGAAGTAGGTAAACCGACTCAACAATAAAGTAAAAGAATGGCCCTTCGCAGAGGAAGCATTGATTGCTATATTTGTGCTAGAGCTTTTATTTGAAAACATAAGAGAACATAAGAAGTAAAGTTTTGAGCGGTGTTTGTTGTTGTCAACGAATAGTAGTGGGCACTCTAACCCCCTTGCCAGACAGACTTTCAAATAGCGGCTCCCATGAAATTTTATTTTTGAGTGGCACTCCTTCCAACCTTGCTTTCACAAACCATGGCTAACCGAATCCTCGGGTGCCTGCCAATAATCTCATACCATGAAGGAGTGCCTTTTTATTTTAGTTTTATTTAGATGACACTCCTCCCCACCTTTGCTTTCTCAAGCCATGGCTAACCGAATCCTCGGGTGCCAACCAACAATCACATACCATGGAGGAGTGTCTATTTGTAAATTTATGAAAGTTAATTAATTCGGGGCTGGGAACCCCATTGCCAGCTCTTTTTGCAAAATTATTGGATAAGCGGATGAAGCCACTAGTCCATTGGTGAAAGTTGCCCAACAAGATTGAAAGATAAACTCCACATACTTCCTCATGAGCTATAAAACATTGACACAAATAAGAGGTAATAACTTTTGAATTGTTTAAAGATAGCACTCAAGCAATTTACTTGGAATGGCGGAGAAATACCATGTGGTAGGTAGGTATGGTGGACACATTGGCATAGTTTTTGGCTCAAGGATTTGGATGCACGAGAAGAATCCTCTCAATACAAGGCTAGGCTAACAAGGTTGTTTGAAGCAAACTCAAGTATAAAACGGTGCAGCAAGACTCACATATGAACATATTATAAGCATTATAAGACTTTACATCGTCTCCTTGTTGTTCAAACACCTTAACCAGAAAATATCTAGACTTAGAGAGACCAATCATGCAAACCAAATTTTAACAAGCTCTATGACGTGGGCATTACCCTCCGGGTAACCAATATTGCACTACCCTATACGGTCCAGATGGAGGCCCATGAAGATACCCGATGGCAAGATGGGCCACTAGGACGGTGCGGCGGAGGATTACTTGAAGTACAAGACACGGAAGAAGCCGAGCAAGGAAAGATTAGAAATAGATCTACTGTAAACCTACTCGTACTCGATTAGGTCTCTCGAGACCTGGCCTCCTATATAAAGGCCAGGAGGGGGCTGTCGAGGACACAATCAATCTTAGCAAACTTAGCCAACAGAAGCTTAGACCTAGGTTACCCTAGTACTTAGCCATCTCGACGAGATCTCAGCCGAACTATCCGGCATCCCATTGTAACCCATTATCTTCATAATCAGAAGAGACAGGCAGGACGTAAGGGTTTTACCTCATCGAGGGCCCCGAACTGGGTAAATCGCTCCCCGCTTGCGTGTACCGATGTCTCGTGTCGGCTTGCGATTTCATCAACCCTAAGCCCCTATCGGAGGGCATTGCCGAGGAGCACCCTCGACAATTGGCGCCGTCTGTGGGAAACCCTGCCGGCGCAAGATCGTCATCGGCAGATCCGATCATGTCATCGACATCTTCATCGGACCGCCATCACCAACTCTGGGAGGTCCGGTCCGATTCGGCTCCTACGAGTTCACCCCGCATAGCGATTCTTCCCGCTCAAACTTCTCGGATCTACAAGGAAACATGGAGATGACCATCGGCAGCGTTCACTACAACGTCAACGCGGAGGGACTTCTTCAGCTACTGGAATCGCCTACCTCTGGATCGACAAGTCCTAGCGCGTCATCATCACTCGATTTGTTGGCTGGGCTGACAGAATCGATGAGTTCGCCCGCGCCTTCGACTCCCCGCTCAGCGTCCTCAATGTCAGTAGGATCCGATGAACCCACATCCTCGGAATTAACCTCCTACTATTGCTCAAACTGCGACGGCAGGGTCAAGCGACACACCGTTCATCTGCAATGCCGATACTCGTCGGGAGAAGACAGTGTCGGCATTGCCCGAAGAGCCACCCGAAGAACAGCA
Source organism: Lolium multiflorum (assembly GCA_030979885.1). Classification (NCBI taxonomy): domain Eukaryota; kingdom Viridiplantae; phylum Streptophyta; class Magnoliopsida; order Poales; family Poaceae; genus Lolium; species Lolium multiflorum. The sequence goes on from CM061749.1 coordinate 152,490,682, forward strand.
CATCATCAAGTCTACGTCGCCAACAACACAGGAAATACAAGGCACGGAGGAGACGGAGACCGCACGCCTCGCTCTAGCAGAGCAAGCGAAAATAGCGCCGGCAATCGCGATAGCGACTACACCATCGCGGACGAGGAGTGGGCGGCGGCCAGGGCAGCCGTGCTTAACAACACCGCTCCCCGCAGAACCTCGGTTGGAACCCTAAACGCATACCGTTCTATACTAGAGAAAACCGGGAGCACTGTCGAGAGAGCAAGCTACCCTCGAGAGACATCTATCTGCGGCAGAACGATCCAGCGAGCGACGGAGAGCTTCACAAGGAAGCGCTTCTCGAAGTACTCTTGGGCAGGAAAACATCGGTCAAGACTGTCTAGGCTCTCGAAGACGCCGCGGAGAAATAACGTCGAACCTAACCAAGTCCTTAATGACCACGGACACCGCGGGTATGCCACGGCCGAAGAACGTTGCGGGAGCAACACTAACCTCGCCGCATACCTCATCAACCAAGAAGGATCCATGGCACAAGCTCACCGTGGTGCCCTAGAAAGTCTCGCGATATTGGGAAATAATCTAGTTCCGCAGATGGAGAAAACCACGGCGCAGGCCAGCGGTTCAAAACATCGTGCGAGAGATGCTCGGGATGAAATCACCCAGAGCCGGATTGATAAAGCAAGGCGACGCGCCGTAAAGGACGACGACAGTGATTCCTCGATGAGGATCGGAGTACGATGGCGAACTAAGGGGAGCCGATTGTTTGAGTTACAAAATCCGCGAGACGATGCCACCCAAAAAGTTCAAGCCTACTCCCACCGACGCTGCCAAGTATGATGGGCAACAGGAACCAAGATCTTGGATAGATGATTACCTGCAGACTGTGATTCTGCATAAAGGGAACCAGATAGCGGCAATGCGTTGCTTACTTAAAGGACTCAAGGCGAGCCTGGTTAAGGGGGCTGCCGAAGGGTTCCATCAAATCATGGGACGACCTAGTGGCCTTTGTTGCTAATTTCCGGGCAACATACAAAAGACCCGTCGAATCGAGTTACGCAGCGCCAACGAAGGAGTCGATGCGCTCATACATAGGAGATTCACCAAACTCCTAAGCTGCGAAGATGTATCCAGACGAGCAATCGCTTTCGGCGATGGCGTCGAAAGCTCCATAGAAGAACTCGGACGCAAAAAGCCGAAACCATTACCAAGCTAATGGAAATTGCCAACATTGGGTGATGGCGGGCAACATGCGAAGACCGCGCGGCGCGGCAGCGAGGATGACAAAGCAAACTCGGGCTGCGAAGGGATCGGCACAAAAGGAGGAAAAATCGCAACTATGACGACAACAATGGTAGCTGCAGGATACTCCGATCGACATGACGATCGGTATCATGAAAGAAGAGACGATCGACAGGATGGCAATCGGAACAACTCTGGAAACCGTGGCAATTATAAACCACGGCAGCAGAGGACTCCTGAGCTACCCTATGTTGAGCAGATCAATCCCCCTGTTACTTGCACTCGTATGTCGACTCCAAGGACGGCAAAACGAAGTCAAGTCACCTTCTCAGGGATCGACAGTTCCTTGACATGCACAAACTCATCCGGCAGTCGGGACAGACAACCTACCACCCCCACCTCCACCGCAGCATCAAGTCCAGCAGGCCCAACCTCATCAACCCAACGAGGCGTTCCCACCGCCACGTGGGCGAGATATGATCCACAAGACAGGTGTGTCGAGAGAGAGAAGCTCACGAGAAATTAATCTGGCCGAAAGCATCATGGCAAACATCCTGAGTATGTCGAGTGGTCCTCTCAGAACATTACGTTCAGCCGAGCAGACCACCCGATGACCATACCAAAACCGGACATTGCCTAGTAGTCGAGGCACAGATAGGGGGATTCAAGATGAGCAAAGTCTTTATGGATGGTGGGAGCGGGTTAAACCTGATTTTCATCGACACAATCAAGAGTATGGGGATCACCATGGGAATGCTGGAGGAGACAGACACGTGCTTCCATGGGATTCTGCCAACTGAACCAGGTTACTCTCTTGGCAATTTACTGAATGTCGTCTTCGGCAGATCCAACATTTTCGGAAGGAAAAGATCGAGTTTGAAGTAGTGAGCGGGAATCACGGTATCACGCTATACTCGGAAGACCGGTTTATGCCAAGTTTATGGCCGTGCCACACTATGCATATCTCAAAAAATGCCCGGGAACAAAGGGACAAACATCACGGTCCATGGAAGTTTTCACGCTCATACGGTTGTGATCGCGATTTTCGGAGGATCGCTGCGAAGTTTGGGAGCAAACAGAAATTACTAAGCCTCCACCCAAGCTATTGTTGCACGAAATCAAGGAAGAGAAGCACGACAGGGAAAGCAAAGAAGCTTGCCCTTAAAGCTTCGGCGGCAGAAGCCTCGGCGGCAGGGCTTGGCGGCAAAAGCTTCGGCAAGGGTTCGGCGGTTGATGGCACGAAGGCATAGAAGACAGCAAGACGGCAATTACAGCTCAAACCCACGATGAAACCAGCAACAGCTGCCTACCACTAACGTGGTGAAGAAGCAGGAGAAGAGAAGAGCCCCTTCCTTGATTAAGAAATTTACCAGCCTTTATTTTCCTTTTTCCCCTTATTTTATACAGGGCCTTCCTTTTTCGCCCTCTAGCCTCGTGCTTACTTTATTAATAAGAACTTAAGCTTCCATTCTTTGTTAAAGCATTGCAGTGATCACGAACTTCTAAGCCCCATCGCTACGCAAACGTAGTACGAGGATCGTGCTCCAAAAAAGCCTCTTCGAGTGCTAAAAGACATTTACCTTCTCCTCCGCTATAGATGCCTCTACGAGTGCCGAAAATAGCAAGAGTTCGGAAATACATGTAAACACAACCCACATTCGATATTTTACTTATGGAAATATCAAGGAACAACGGGCTCATCGGCAGAACCACTACACCGAAATATTCGGGAGTGCTGTCGAAACATAAAACGGTTGAAAGCAAAGTTGCGCATACAACAGGTTTAGCAAAACCACAACACGAGCTGATCACTCAAAAGATTTGCTAACCAACCAATACACATACATTTAAACGAGCAACTCAGATTCGCTCAGTCAAAACTTGCCAACGGCATTAGCACGGTAAAAATACATATGCATGTATCTACCGAATGAAAAGGCATCATTACTTAACCCAAACACTTGGATAAAGTAGCCAAATTATCTATTTACAAAACAAACATTAAATCCCTGAAATTACCCCTGCGGAGTTCCTTTTTCTTCAGGTACCTTTGAATCTTCTTCAAGTGCATCAACAATTATGTTGGAACAACCTGTCGGATACGGTGCCTCCAAGTCTCGGTCGCGTTGGCAATCGGCAAACCTGCCGAGGATAACGGGCAAGTACAAGGGCAAGTGTAAACCTGGCTCCTGCAAAAACTTGCGCGCACCAAGTCTCGGATCTTCTTGGCGTTCTGAACTCAGACATCAATGCAAGGAGCGTGGGGGGGAACCGCGTTCAAAGGAAACATCGTTTTCCAAACCACCCTCATAGCCTTGTAGCACTTGTCAAAGAAGTGGTGGACCTGCTGAACCCGATCTTGAAATTGCGCGACAGTAGAAGCCTTCGAGTGCTTCGCCGGAAAATCTCTTCGGTGAGACACAGCTGGGTTAACGCATGCACACGCTCGTAAATCCGTTTGTTTTCTTCCGCACGGTTTAGAGCTATGGCAAAGGAATAAAAGGACCAGATAAGGCGTTGTCGTCAAAATGGCGCAGGGATCAGGAACTTACAGTTCAAACTCTCGGTAGCTTTATGCAGCTCGAAGAGCGTATCGCTCCACGTCGGCTGCAATTTCACTCTTCTTGTTGACAATAGCAGCTAAGGTGTAAGTGTCGCGCAGATCCTTTTCCATCCGGGTGATCCGATCCTTCATCCGCTGGATCCGATCACCTTCGGGAAGAACGCCCGAAGAGTCATCGACAAATGAAGGCACCGGGAAAACCTGCAGGAAACAGCGTTAAAAAGGGTGACGGATATGGTCAAATTGAACATCCAACGCAACTCCCATCGGGAGAAGTACAAGTAATTCCTATCAGGAGAAGTGCAAGTAAAAGAAGTTATGATAAAGGTGTGCCAGCAACATTGCCAGCACGAAGTTCATTACAAACATAAGGTTTTGCAACAGAATAATGTTTCACATCAGCCCGAGGATAAAATTGTTACAACAATCAAGGAGCTTGGGTCTGAGTAGATAGGCTGGGGCCAGCCGATGTCTTTTCTGACGAAACTAGTTCAAGGAGTGGAGAGCACAAGTACGGGCGGACAACGTAAAGCGCTCAAGTCAACAGATCGCCCATCTTTTTCTTTTGGCAGCTCCTTAGTCATTTCTTCAATGTCAGCCTTAAAGCCGTAACCCATCATAAGTTGGAAGGCAAGGAGGGCACCATAGGTACGTGAGGTACGCTTGAATACCTCAATAGTTTCCTTGGTGTCAACCGCGAAGGCATCAATCAGTTGCCCCAGAGTCTTCTCCTTCTTGACCTTGGGGAAAATCATCGAATGCATCCGCGCCAAGGCACCCTTTCCCTTGTTAAGAAGCTCCCGGGTAAGCTGGTGGGAGGCGAGAGCCATTGACACACCATTTGCCGGGGAGTTATTTGGAACTTTGTCCAAGGCAGTGGCAGGGATACTGGCGGCCTCTGCAAGAAAGCGAATTGGAGAAAATCATTGATAAAGGAATGGATTCATAAGAATAAGAATCAACAAGAGATGTATGAAAGAGTTTACCAAGCAAAGCCAAAGCAGACTGACAAAGGAGTTCATCCTTTTCTGCTGACCGAAATTCCTCCTCCTTCAGCTTCTCTTTCAGCTTGTTTAGCTCCTCTTTCAAGGAGTCGACTTCCTGGCGAGCTATGGCAGCCTTTTTGATGGCGCCATCTAACTTTGAAGAAGTAGACTTAGCTTCCTCCTACAGCCGAACTTTGTCTACCTCCAGAGAAGTAAATTGAGAGGCGAAGGCTTCTAGAGAGGATATCACACCTCTCAGATCCTTAAAGAAAAGGAATGTTTTACAACAATCATTAGGCAAAACACACTCCAGAAGATTCATGTTACATTTTAGAAGAACTTACAGAAGGAGGAGCTGGGCGGCAGCAGGAGCATCTTTCCCTTTGGAAAGGGAGGAGGCGCAGGCTGCGAGCTGCTTTAGGAACCGAAGCTTCAGAAGCTGCGGAAACCGGAGAAGCAGCATCGGATCTGACCCTCTTAGGCGGAGGTTCAACGAAAGCTTCGTCACTGCGAGAAGGATTGATCAACCAAAGTTATAAGGAAAATGCAAGAAAACAAAGGAGCAGAATATAGTAGAACACTTACATGTCAAGAAGATCATCTTCATCGGCAAAGCCGCCGATTGATCTCTTCTTGAGCGGAGCCCCGTTTTCCTCCGCAGCTGCATTAACAAAGGCATCATGATCGGCGTCATCATCACGCACTGATCCCTCTGTGTTGCAAGTGTCATCGGCTGATGGAGGGAGACTGGTATGAACGGTTTCTGAGTCTATCGGATCATCGTGACCACTTTTCGGGCTTGTATGTTCGATAATGTGGAAATCAACAGGCTCTGAAGAGCCTCTTCCCTCAGAAACATCGTTTGGCGAGTTGTGCAAGTCCCCGGAAGCTACAGGAGTCTGTCGAAGGAAAGGCAAATGAGAATAGCCGTAATTTTGACGACTAAGTAAATAGTAGCATGATAAGAATTTGAGAAGGGAAGTTACCTCTGGCGGTGGATGTTCGGCATCAAAAGGAGTATACGAAGACACCAATGGGATCAAATCTTCTTGGCTAAAGAAAGTGAGGCGACGGACTTCATCGAGCAGTTCCTTTTCTGACAATTCGGCAGCGTTAATTTTGGTCTCATCTTTCGGACCTGAGTACAACCACATTGGGCGAACTCTGGCCATGACTGGTTGGACTCGACGTTTCAGGAACACCGCCGCTATCTCTGTGCCGACCATGGTTTGGCCATCGGCTTCCTTGATCCGAAGAAATTTGTCAAATAATTCATCGGCTGCTACTTTTTCATCGGGAGATAAAATATTCTTCCAGGAATTCTTAGGTTTGGCTTCAAGGACGTCGACAAAGCAAGGAAGCTGAAATTCGGGTGACGAGGTGTCCTTGACGTAAAACCACTTCAATCTCCACCCTTGCACGGACTCCCTCATTAGAAAATTGAAGTAGTTCACATCCGAACGAGCTACAAATCCCACTCCTCCGGTGACAAAGGATCCATTACTGCTGCTGTATCTCTTCACATAAAAGATCTTTTTCCACAACCCAAAATGAGGCTCGATGCCGATATGCCCGCAAGGGTGATAAACACGCAACGTGGAGGATGGAGTTGGGAGTGAGTTGCCACAGTTGGATCTCGTAAGTTCGCAAGAGATGGAGGAGGAATTTGTGAACGAAGCGAAAAACCCCGTACAAGAACGACAAGAACATCACGGAAAAGCCAGCAGGGGGATTAGGTCGAGAAATCGCACTGGGAAGATTACATTCCCCTCATCGGAGGAGATCAATCCCGAGACTTTGGGATCTTTTCTCGTCACGCTTGGTGACGGTCGATGCTACCAATCCCGCTCTGAGCCGGTGGCGCGGCAGCCACGCCGGGAGGAAGCGTTTGGGGGCCCCTCGCGGAAGAATCGATGAAGATTTGGCGGCGGTGCCACCGCTCGTGGAGATGGCGGCGGCGCTAGGGTTCTTCCTTTTCACCATCGCAAGATCTGGAGAAGGGAACAGTGGTGGCGGCGCAGTTGCGAAAGGGAAGCGGAAGAACGAGGAAAGGATGTTGTAACGAGTGGAGGAGAAGTTTAGGGATTTCTATCCTTTGGAAAACTTAAGGAAGGTCTCGTACTGCTAGTGGACCTTGTTCTTCAGTAAATGGTTGCAGAAATCGAGAAGGTGCCTCGATAATTGTGTAAGAGGAGCAGGAATTGCTCGGAGAAAGGGCCGGCGGGTCGCGTCTTATCAGTCAGAATTGAGGTGTCAGAAAAACGTCATCAATGACGTCATGTGGAATCATTGCATATGAAGGAATAAAAAGCTATCGGATGGTCAATTTGAGTCTAAGCGTAGATCGCAAGCATCTGCACTCAGACTCGGGGGCTACTCCCATCGGGAGCGCCGGAGCGCACCCGACAGAATGAGGACTCGAAGGAAAAATTTGCTGGAAGTCTGCGCCCAGACACAAGCGCCGCGCCCAGACTCGGAGCTACTCCCATCGGGGCGCCGATGCGCACCCGCAGAACTTTTCGCACTCCGGGATCATGCCCGGGGACTTGATTCTTTGCAGGGTAACGTTGTTTTGCCTTCGGCAGTTAACCAACAAAAGTTGGGCACGTTATTCATTATCCCTTGCATAAGAAAATATATCGGATGACCTACAAAGACTTGCGGGAAAAACTTGGCGAAGACGTTCGAGTGGTACAACTTGAGTCTACGCACGGATTGCGATCATCCGTATCTAGACTCGGGGGCTACTCCCATCGGGAGCGCTGACGCGCACCCGATAAGAGAGAATAATGCAGACAGAAGAAAAGCAAGAATGATTAAGGAGAAGAGCTTCGGAAGAAGACATGCTTTAGTCTCTACCCGAACTATGTTCGGCTAGACACTCGGGGGCTACTGACGTGGGCATTACCCTCCGGGTAACCAGTATTGCACTACCCTATACGGTCGAGATGGAGGCCCATGAAGATACCCGATGGCAAGATGGGCCACTAGGACGGTGCGGCGGAGAAGTACAAGACACGGAAGAAGCCGAGCAAGGAAAGATTAGAAATAGATCTACTGTAAACCTGCTCGTACTCGATTAGGTCTCTCGATACCTGGCCTCCTATATAAAGGCCAGGAGGGGCTGTCGAGGACACAATCAATCTTAGCAAACTTAGCCAACAGAAGCTTAGACCTAGGTTACCCTAGTACTTAACCATCTCGACGAGACCTCAGCCGAACTATTCGGCATCCCATTGTAACCCATTATCTTCATAATCAAGAACAGACAGGCAAGACGTAAGGGTTTTACCTCATCGAGGGCCCCGAACCTGGGTAAATCGCTCTCCCGCTTGTCTGTGTACCGATGTCTCGTGTCAGCTTGCAGAATTCCATCAACCCTAAGCCCCTATCGGAGGGCATTGCCGAGGAGCACCCTCGACACTCTATGTAGTTCTTCATTAATAAGTGCAAAGTATATGATGCAAGAGCTTAAGCATGGTCTATATAAGCACAACAATTGCCAAGTATCAAATTATTCAAGACATTATACCATGTACCACTGATACGTCCCCGACGTATCCATAATTTCTGTCGTTCCATGCTTGTTTTATGACAATACTTACATGTTTTGCTTGCACTTTATGATGTTTTTATGCGTTTTCCGGAACTAACCTATTAACAAGATGCCACGGTGCTAGTTCTTGTTTCTGTTTTTGGTTCCAGAAAAGGCTGTTCGGGCAATATTCTCGGAATTCGACGAAACGAAGACCAAACCTCCTATTTTCCTCCGAACACCGAAGAGGAGTCGGAGAGGCCAGAGGGCCACCACACCATAGGCGGCGCGACTGGCCAGGCCGCGCCGGCTGTGGTGTGGAGCCCCAGTGCCCCTGCCGCCTCTTCGCCTATTTAACCCCTTTCGACCTAAAAACACCGTACCTCTTGACGAAACTCCAGAAAGACTCCGGGCGCCGCCACCATCGCGAAATTCAATTCGGGGACGAAGTCTCTGTCCCGGCACCCTGCCGGGACGGGAAGTGCCCGGAAGCCATCTCCATCAACGCCATCGCCTCCATCATGCTCCGTGAGTAGTTCCCCCATGGACTACGGGTTCTAGTAGCTAGTTGGTATTCTCTCCCATGTACTTCAATACAATGATCTCATGAGCTGCCTTACATGATTGAGATCCATCCGATGTAATCGGTGTTGTGTTTGTTGGGATCCGATGGATGATACATTATGATTAGTCTATCTATAAAGTTTGTGAAGTTATTTTTGCAATCTTGTTATGCTTAATGCTTGTCACTAGGGCCCGAGTGGCATGATCTTAGATTTGAGCTCTATAATTATTGCTTAGATTGTATCTACAAGTTGTATGCACATGTCAGTCCGGAACCAAAGGCCCAGTGGAAATCGGGACAACCGGAGGATGGCGGTGATGTGAGGGACACATGTTTTCACGGAGTGTTAATGCTTTGCTCGGTGCTCTATTAAAAGGAGTACCTTAATATCCAGTAGATTCCCTTGAGGCCCTGCCACCGGCTGGTAGGACAATAGATGTTGTGCAAGTTTCTCATTGCGAGCACGTACGACTAAATATGGAAAACATGCCTACATGATTAATGAATTGATGTTCTTTCTTAATGCCTTATCAATCCTATCAATTGCTCAACTGTAATTTGTTCACCCAACACTTGTTATTGGAGAGTTACCACTAGTGTAGATAGCTGGGAACCCCGGTCCATCTCGCATCATCGTATACTCGTTCTACATGTCATTGGAAGTAGTATCAACTATTTTCTGGTGCCATTGCTCTCATATTGCTATTATGCTGTATTGTTACTCATTGCTCTCATATTTTGCTACTTTCACATCACCCCTATTACTAGTGCTTTTCAGTGCGGCTGAATTGACAACTCGGTTGTTAAGGCTTATAAGTATTCTTTACCTCCCTTGTGTGAATCAATAAATTTGGGTTTTACTTCCCTCGAAGACATTGCGATCCCTATACTTGTGGGTCATCAAGACTATTTTAGGCGCCGTTGTAGGAGGCATAGCTCTACTCATAAGTTCACTGGGGAGTACACTCTACCTCTCTCTTTTTATTTTATTTTGTCTTGCTAGTTTATTCTGTCTAGTTTATTTGTGCTTAGTTTATTTCTGTCTAGTTTTATTTTGCTTAGTTTACTTTTGTTTAGTTTCTTTTTGTCTAGTTTTATTTTCCCTATATACCCGAAAATCCATAAAAATTTGAAAAACCAAAAAATTAAAAACTACTGTTATGGGAGAACCAACAAACTACTTGGAGCTTATAGAATGTTATAATAATTATAGAGAATCAAGAACTGGTAAAATAATGAGTGCTATGATAAAAAATTGAATACAATGGCTAGAATCTTGCTTAGACGCCATGATATAAACTGTTGCTCTCAACAGGATACTAAACATCTTAAATTTCAATGTGGCTTTAGTGAGGAATTTTTAATTAAGAACTATAATCGGAATTGCTATATTCATTATGGGTTCGAAGAGGTAGAACAATTTGTCTTATTTATGGGAGCCTCCGAGATAGAATCCTTCATGGTTGAGAATTATGAAACTTGTGTTGTTTGTAAGGGCCTTAAAGATTATGTCTCTACTATCCTTAATTCTTGCATAGAATGCTACAGTAGGAATCCTTATATCCTTGATTATAAAGAGAGACACATTAATGCACAAGAATGCACTCACAATTTGCAGGAACCGGTGGAAGAAGAAATTGATGAACCTGAAAGCTCATTGGATGAAAAAGAGGAGGAAATTGATGAACTTGAAAGCTCATTGGATGAAAAAGAAGAAGAGAGCGACGAACAAAAGGAGGAAGAATGGATTAGCTACCCATGTCAACCTTCTAATGAGAGTAACTCTTTATCTCTTACATTATTTGATTGTCCTCCATGCTTACCAAAGAGGTTGAATGTTATGTTCCTGTGGATTCTCTTGAAATATTACCTATGAGTAAAACTTGTGAGAATGATTATGCTACTGTTATATATGATAATCCATGCTACTTTGATAAATCTTATGATAATGCTTTGTTTGTGCCTGATGTCGAAATGCATGGTACTAAAGAATTTTGTTTGGCAAATGTTTATGATAAAGCTCTAGATGATGGTCCTATGTTACTTGATAATATTAATTGTACTACTAATGAAAGTGGGATTGGAGAGTTCTTGACTTATTCTATGAGTCCCATATCTATTGAGATTGATCACCTACCTTGTTATATTATTAATAAAAGTAAGTTTGAAAGTTTTAATTCCACTATTCTTGAACTTGATAAAAATTATGTGTTTGGAAATCATGAAAAGTATGCTGCATGTGATAGTTATATTGTTGAGTTTGTTCATGAAGCTACTGAAAATTATTATGAGAGAGGAAAATATGGTAGTAGAAATTTTCATGGTGCTAAAACACCTCTCTATATGCTTAAAATTTTGAAGTTACTCTTGTTTTATCTTCTTATGCTTATCACTTTGTTCTTCATGAATTTATTTGTGTACAAGATTCCTATGCATAGGAAGTGGGTTAGACTTAAATGTGTTTTGAATTTGCTTTATATGCTCTCTTTTGCTTCAAATACTATTTCTTGCGAGTGCATCATTTAAAACTGCTGAGCCCATCTTAATGGCTATAAAGAAAAGAACTTCTTGGGAGATAACCCATGTGTTATTTTGCTTCAGTAATTTGTTTTATATTTGTGTCTTGCAAGTTGTTTACTACTGTAGCAACCTCTCCTTATCTTAGTTTTGTGTTTTGTTGTGCCAAGTGAAGCCTCTAATCGAAGGTTGATACTAGATTTGGATTTCTGCGCAGAAACAGATTTCTATCTGTCACGAATCTGGGCTTATTTCTCTGTAGGAAACTCAGAAAAATCTGCCAATTTACGTGCGTGATCCTCAGATATGTACGCAACTTTCATTAGTTTTGAGTTTTCTGATTTGAGCAACGGAAGTACCATTTTAAAATTCGTGTTTACTGGCTGTTCTGTTTTGGCAGATTCTGTCTCTGTTTTTTGCATTGTCTCTTGTGGACTTCGAGGTTTTCTAGACGTAGAGGGCTGTAGCTAATGTTTTATTGAGTTCTTGCAATGTGCCACTACAGGACCAAGGTGGATTCAAATTTTTTGAGTACTAACCCCTCTAATGAAGTTTATGAGAAGTTTGGTGTGAAGGAAGTTTTCAAGGGTCAAGAGAGGAGGATGATATATGATCAAGAAGAGTGAAAAGTCTAAGCTTGGGGATGCCCCCGTGGTTCATCCCTGCATATTTCAAGGAGACTCAAGCGTCTAAGCTTGGGGATGCCCAAGGCATCCCCTTCTTCATCAACTTATCAGGTTCCTCCCTGAAACTATATTTTTATTCGGTCACATCTTATGTGCTTTACTTGGAGCGTCTGTGTGTTTTTATTTTTGTTTGTGTTTGAATAAAGATGGATCCTAGCAATCCTTGTTTGGGAGAGAGACACGCTCCGCTTTTTCATATGAACACTTGTTCTTCGTTTTACTTTTAATGTTCAATGAATAAAAGTTGGAAGCTACAATATTTATCTTTATTTGGTTGGAAAAAGAAAATGCCTCATATGTCTTGGATAATTTGATACTTGGCAATTGTTTTGAGCTCTCAAGTAGACCATAAGTTTTTGCATGTAGTTTAAACCTATTAGTGGAGAACTACCGTAAAGCTTGTTAAAATTGGTTTGCATAATTGATCTCTCTTAAGGTCTAGATATTTTCTGGTAAAAGTGTTTGAGCAACAAGGAAGACAGTGTAGAGTATTATAATGCTTGCGATATGTTCTTATGTAAGTTTTCTTGTACCGGTTCATACTTGTGTTTGCTTCAAACAACCTTGCTAGCCTAAGCCTTGTATCGAGAGGGAATACTTCTCATGCATCCAAAATCCTTGAGCCAACCACTATGCCATTTGTGTCCACCATACCTACCTACTATGTGGTATTTTCTGCCATTCCAAAGTAAATTGCTTGAGTGCTACCTTTAAACAATTCAAAATTTATTACCTCTGATTTGTGTCAATGTTTTATAGCTCATGAGGAAGTATGTGGTGTTTATCTTTCAATCTTGTTGGGCAACTTTCACCAATGGACTAGTGGCTTCATCCGCTTATCCAATAATTTTGCAAAAAGAGCCTGGGATTCCAGTCCCAAATTAATTAACAAAATAGACACTCCTCCATGGTATGTGATTGTTGGACGGCACCCGAAGGATTAGCCATGGCTTGTGTAAGCAAAGGTTGGGAGGAGTGTCATCATAATAAAACTAAAATAAAAGGGCACTCCTTCATGGTATGAGATTGTTGGCAGGCACCCGAGGATTCGGTTAGCCATGGTTTGTGAAAGAAAGGAAGGAGTGCCACCCAAAAATAAAAATAATTCATGGGAGCCGCTCTTGAAGGTTTGTCTAGCAAGGGGTTAGAGTGCCCACTACCATTCGTTGACAACAACAAACACCTCTCAAAACTTTACTTTTATGCTCTCTTTATGTTTTCAAAACCAAAGCTCTAGCACAAATATAGCAATCGATGCTTTCCTCTTTGAAGGGCCATTCTTTTACTTTATGTTGAGTCAGTTTACCTACTTCCTTCCATCTTAGAAGCAAACACTTGTGTCAACTGTGCATTGATTCTTACATACTTGCTTATTTGCATTCATCATATTACTTTGTGTTGACAATTATCCATGAGATATGCATGTTACAAGTTGAAAGCAACCGCTGAAACTTATATCTTCCCTTGTGTTGCTTCGATGCCTTTACTTTGAACTTATGCTTTATGAGTTAACTCTTGTGCAAGACTTTTGATGCTTGTCTTGAAAGTACTATTCATGAAAGTTTTGCTATATGTTATCTATTTGTTAGCAACTATAGATCATTGCCTTGAGTCACTTCATTCATTTCATATGCTTTGTAATAGTATGATCAAGGTTATGTAAGTAGCATGTCACTACAGAAATTATTCTTTTTATCGTTTACCTGCTCGGGACGAGCAGAACTAAGCTTGGGGATGCTGATACGTCCCGACGTATCCATAATTTCTGTCGTCCATGCTTGTTTTATGACAATACTTACATGTTTTGCTTGCACTTTATGATGTTTTTATCGTTTTCCGGAACTAACCTATTAACAAGATGCCACATGCAGTTCTGTTTTCTGCTTTTTTGGTTCCAGGAAGAGCTGTTCGGGCAATATTCTCGAATTCGACGAAACGAAGACCAAACCTCCTATTTTTCCGGAAGGCTCCGAACAGAAGGAGTCGGAGAGGGCCGGAACCACACCTAGGGCGGCGCGGCCTGGCCCAGGCCGCGCCGGCGTGGTGTGGAGCCCCCAGTGCCCCCCTGCGCCGGCCTCTTCGCCTATTTAACCCCTTTCGACCTAAAAACACCGTACCTCTTGACGAAACTCCAGAAAGACTCCGGGGCGCCACCATGCGGTTAATTCGGGGGACAGTCTCTGTTCCGGCACCTGCGGGGACGAAGTGCCCCGGAAGCCATCTCCATCAACGCCATCGCCTCCATCATGCTCCGTGAGTAGTTCCCCCATGGACTACGGGTTCTAGCCGTAGCTAGTTGGTATTCTCTCCCCATGTACTTCAATACAATGATCTCATGAGCTGCCTTACATGATTGAGATCCATCTGATGTAATCGGTGTTGTGTTTGTTGGGATCCGATGGATGATACATTATGATTAGTCTATCTATAAAGTTTGTGAAGTTATTGTTGCTGCAATCTTGTTATGCTTAATGCTTGTCACTAGGGCCCGTGGCATGATCTTAGATTTGAGCTCTATAATTATTGCTTAGATTGTATCTACAAGTTGTATGCACATGTCACTCGGAACCAAAGGCCCCGAAGTGACGGAAATCCCGGAGGGGATGGCGGTGATGTGAGGGGACATGTTTTCACGGAGTGTTAATGCTTTGCTCCGGTGCTCTATTAAAAGGAGTACCTTAATATCCTGTAGATTCCCTTGAGGCCTTTGCCACCGGCTGGTAGGACAATAGATGTTGTGCAAGTTTCTCATTGCGAGCACGTACGACTAAATATGGAAAACATGCCTACATGATTAATGAATTGATGTTCTTTCTTAATGCCTTATCAATCCTATCAATTGCCCAACTGTAATTTGTTCACCCAACACTTGTTATTGGAGAGTTACCACTAGTGTAGATAGCTGGGAACCCCGGTCCATCTCGCATCATCGTATACTCGTTCTACATGTCATTGGAAGTAGTATCAACTATTTTCCGGTGCCATTGCTCTCATATTGCTATTCCTGCTGCTGTGTTATGTTACTACTGCTCTCATATTATGCTTTTACTCACATCACCCTGTTACTAGTGCTTTTCAGGTGCAATTGACAACTCGGTTGTTAAGGCTTATAAGTATTCTTTACCTCCCCTTGTGTCGAATCAATAAATTTGGGTTTTACTTCCCTCGAAGACTGTTGCGATCCCCTATACTTGTGGGTCATCAACCACATGAAGCATTTCCCGTTTCCAACCATATAACAATGAACGAAGCAGTTTTCAACCTTCGCCATGAACATTAAAAGTAAAGCTAAGAACACATGTGTTCATATGCAACAGCGGAGCGTGTCTCTCTCCCACACAAGCATGAATTTATTCAAACAAAACAAAAACAAACAGACGCTCCAAGTAAAGTACATAAGATGTGACCGAATATAAATATAGTTTCAATAGAAGAAACCTGATAAGTTGATGAAGAAGGGGATGCCTTGGGCATCCCCAAGCTTAGACGCTGAGTCTTCTTGAAATATGCAGGGATGAACCACGGGGCATCCCCAAGCTTAGGCTTTTCACTCTTCTCGATCATATATCATCCTCCTCTCTTGACTCTTGAAAACTTCCTTCACACCAAACTCAGAGCAAACTCATTAGAGGGGTAGTGCATAATCAAAATTCACATGTTCAGAGGTGACACAATCATTCTTAACACTTCTGGACATTGCACAAAGCTTCTGAAAGTTAATGGAACAAAGAAACTCATTCAACATAACAAAAGCGGCAGTGCGAAATCAAAGGCAGAATCTGTCAAAAACAGAACAGTCCGTAAACACGAATTTTTCAGGGGCACTTAACTTGCTCAGATGGAAAACTCAAAACTAATGAAAGTTGCGTACATATATGAGGATCACGCTGTTAAATTTTCAGATTTTGATTTTTACAGAGAGCTCGAATTCGTGGCATGGTGACAATGCGGTTTCGCAGCCATCCAAATCTAGCATCAACTTTAACATAGAAACTTTACTTGGCACAAAAACATGATAAGGAGAGGTTGCTACAGTAGTAAACAACTTCCAAGACTCAAATATAAAACAAAAGTGCTGTAGTAAAATAAAGACATGGGTTATCTCCCAAGAAGTTCTTTCTTTATAGCCATTAAGATGGGCTCGGTAATTTCAATGATGATGCTTTCATAAGGATGAGAGTCGCAGCAAAGAGAGTATCAAAAAGCAAGTATGAAGCAAATTTAAGCCTAACCCTCTTCCTATGAAAAGGAATCTTGCACACAAATAGATTCATGAAGAACAAAGTGGCAAGCATAGAAAAGCAACACAAGCGCAATTTCAGATTCTCAACATAAAGAGGGGAAACTTAATATTATTAAGATGCATATAACCATGTTTCCCTCTCTCATAATAACTTTCAGTAGCATCATGAACAAATTCAACAATATAACTATCACATACAACATTCTTGTCATGAGCCACATGCATAAAATTATTACTCTTCACATAAGCATAATCAATTTTATTAGTTGTAGTGGGAGCAAATTCAACAAAGTAGCTATCATTATTATTCATCAAGTGTAGGAGGCATAGTATAATCATAATAAAATTTACTCTCCATAGTAGGCGGCACCAAAAGACCACTATCATTATAATCATCATAAATAGGAGGCAAAGTATCATCAAAGAAAATTTTCTCCTCAATGCTTGGGGGACTAAAAATATCATGCTCATCAAAACCAGCTTCCCCAAGCTTAGAATTTTCCATATCATTAACAACAATGGTGTTCAAAGCGTTCATACTAATATCATTGCTACTAGCATGCAAATAAGATTCCATAGGTTTTTTAATTTTCGCAACAAACAATCCATGTCTTAACTCAGGAAATAGAATAAGAAGCTCATTGTTACTTTCCATTATGCCTAACACTAGGGGGCGCGCCCCACCCCTTGGCCGCGCCGCCCTGGCGTGTGGGGGCCCTGGCTCCTCTCGTTGCTTCTTGATGCTGGAACCTTCCTCGGAAAATAAGTGTCCGGGCATTGATTTCGTGATTCAGAATATTTCCTTACTAGGATTCTGAAACCAAAAACAGTAGAAAACAGGAACGGGCACTTCGGCATCTCGTGTTAGTTCCGGAAAACGCATCAAAACAATGTAAAGTGTGTATAAAACATGTAAGTATCATCATAAAAGTAGCATGGAACATAAGAAATTATAGATATGTTTGGGTATCAGTTTGCTACCCACGTGGCTTCTGTGTGTATCTCTTTAATGAACCCAACTTCTCTCAGTCGATTGATTTCTGATAGCATAGCTTTGCGGTTTGGTTCCGAAAAACGCCGCAGAGGTTGTATGATTGGCCTAGCCAATGGATCCAAGTTTAGGGGATGCTCGGCAAGTTCCCTGGGTACTCCTGGCATGTCAGCTGGACACCATGCGAAGATTTCCCAGCGCTCACAGAGGAACTTGACGAGCGCGCTTTCCTATGCGAGGTCCATGTTTGTGGCGATAGTGTCGTCTTCTTGGGATCTTCGGGTGCACTGCACTGCCTTCGAGTTCTTGGTAGTATCAAAAGTTGGTTCTTGCGGTCTCCGACGTCGAGTCGTCGTAATTTGTCGTCAATTTTGACGCCATATACTCTGCTTGCATCCCGAAAGTTTCTGACAGACGATGGAAATCCTTGTCGCACTTATCCGCTAACGCAAAACTACCTTTCACCGTAATTGGTCCCTTGGGTCCAGGGAGCCTCCACAACAAGTACGTATAATGGGGTACTGCCATGAATCTGGCGTACGCTGGTCGTCCCAATAGAGCATGGTAGTGTGACGGGAAATCCACGACTTCAAACTCTAGCCTTTCGATCCTGTAATTCTCTCGGGTTCCAAACTGAACGTCGAGATTAATCTTCCCTAATGGGTAACTTGGCTTGTCGTGTGTGATACGCGTATCCGTTGGTTTTAAGTTCGCCAAGGATATGTTCATCTTCCTCAATGTATCTCGTACATAAGGTTTGAGCTGCCTCCATCTATAAAAACTCGCGACACATCAAATCCTTTGATCACCGCTGGTAAGATTAAGTTGATTGCCCCTGGTGAGGACTTCTGCGGGTGATCCGCTATGGTGAAGCAAATGTCCTGTCCCGACCAATTTAGATACTCTATTGTTGGTGGAGGCATCTTCTGCCATAAAAACGAGAAATCACTTTCCGGGCTCGTTGGATGGCCTGGCCTTCTGAATCATCGAGACCGCGCCATTGGTGTCGATATATGGAGGCGGTGGTGGTATTGCCGCTATTCTGAGCGGGTGTCGATTTTCATCCGTAATTGTGGGAGGAGGCGGAAGATGAACCTCGCTCCTTGGCCCCTAAGGGTATCTGTTTGCTGCCTGTGCGTTGGCATGCCCCTCAAATCTATTTAACGCCTGGAAAGTTCGGCGGTCTTCTGCGGGGTGTCCTGACTGCCTCTTTCCATTGTTGTCGAGGTAAAAGTGCATTTGGCATGGTCCGTTCATCATATCTTCGGAGATACATATGGCCTCTGGAACCTTGGACCATTATTTTGCTTATTTTGACGAGGACCATCCCCTTCGCTGCACGTTCCCGCTCTTTGATAATCATCTCGATTATTTCCTTCGTTATTTCCTCGGAAGCCGCCGATATTTGGCCGGGACCGTTGTGATTTGAATATTGGCGAGGGAAACGCCGTCTATTTTGGAAGTTTCTTCCTCTTCCTGGTGACCTATGTCGCTTGTTGTTGACGCATCCTCTCCATCTACCCAACGATTTGCTATCTCCATGAGTGTTGCTATTGTCTTTGGATTAGTTCTCCTAGCTCCTCGATGAAGTCCTTCCTTCGGATCCCTCCGACAAAAGCATCTATCGCTCTCTCGTCAGATACATTTTCTGCCGAGTTTTTGATGATATTCCACCTCTGTATATATGCCCTCATCGACTCGTCATACTTTTGTGCTCAACTCCTCTATCGACGCGGGCTTCTTGCATGTAGACAAGAAATTCTTTATGAACAGGTCCTCGAAGGCTTCCCAGGCGCCAGGCCAGTCAGTGTGCTTCTTGATCCATGATCGAATTGCGCCACTTAGGTATACTGGATACTTTGCATAGCCGTTGCCTTAGTTTCACCTGTCAATTTTTGTCTCCGGGTAATCAACCAACCAATCCTCGGGATCTTGCACCATCGAATTTTGTAACGTCGGGCAACTTGAAATCTGACGGTACTCGTTTTATGGACTCGTCGAAAACAGGGGAGTCCACATATCTTCGTCATCTACTTCAGGTGACTGCCGACGTTTTCCTCTCGTGTTGTCGCCCTATCAACCCGTGTTGTGCCGTTGTGTCTCTTGCCGACGTTCTTCGAGGGTTCTTGCACTGCCACTCTAGGTCGTGGACTATTTTGCCTCGCAGCACCTTCGGGAGGTGTGCTTGTTCCTGCGAACGCTGTCCCCATAACTCCGACTCCTGCCAAAGCCATGTTATACAATGCCTCTCTTGGATCTCGTGCAGGTGGCCTGTTCGCCAATATGAGGCCTCCCGTCCATATCCCGTCCGGGTTTTGGGATAATATTCCCTCTTGTGTCAATCGACATGAAAGACATGTCGAGATTCTGGATCTGTTCTCCCTATCTGCCTCCGGTATATTCTCAGTCGAGATCTTGCCCTGTTACGACCTCTCGTGGTTGTCTCCCGAAGTTCCTGAATGTCGGCTCAGCTCAGCCCTTCGCCTGCTCGACACGAAGCAGCAGCTCTTCTTTTTTCGAGTTCAATTGCTTGTTTTTCGAGCTCTCTTCCCTTACGGGCTAGCCTGTATTGGTACGCCTGCAACTCCGCGATCTGGTGCTGGTATTCATCGGCTCTGTGCCATTCATGGCTCTTGTCGCTCTGTCCCAAGCTTCTTGCGAGGGGACTGAGGTATTTGGTACCCAAACCTCGCGTAAGATCAGCGGGATCGACGTATGGATTTCCCAAACTGTCGAAAGCCTCTGATGTCTCCGGCTCGGACTGGCTTGCTTCCTCAATGGCATACACTTGGTGATGTGTTGAAGCTTGATTGTTATCGATATTGGTGACACCGTCATATAGATCGGCGAAGACCTCACGAACATAAGCAGATCTGTCGATAAGATCGAAATCGTCGACGTTGTCGTAGTCGCTGCTTATTCTTGAGTCCGCAGACGACCCGACGGATAAGTTGCCGAAGATCTTGATGATTTCATCGCTTGATGCAAGCTTGGTGGAGATTGCCGACGAAACCTCTTTATCGCCGGACTCGAACGATGAATCCGATCCCGATGAATCGGAACCCGCTGCAACCGATCTCGCCGAATTCGATCTTGTGAGACGATGAGATCCTTCCTTCCCGATGCGGAAGTGGAACCTTCCGAACGCCATGTCCATGGGCTCCTCCGATACGCATATGCATCCATACGGAAGGGTGGGTGAGGAACAAAATCGACTAGGCAGTTTCGATCTGTTTCCTCGATCCATCGCGTTGCTTGCTCTGTCGATGATGTTGAATGTGCCATCGAGATCGGAACCTTGTCGCCTCTAATTCCCACAGAAGACGCCAATTGATAAGGGATTAACTTATCAATGCCCATGTTGAGACTAGGGTTTAGTTGCAAGTAGAGGGCAAGTAGATCTCGAAGGTTTAGCGAAAGTACTCGACTGCTATGAAAACTAGGGTTGTACGGAAAACAATGAATCGATCCTTTCTTTCCCTTGATTCCCCCTTATATAGGAAAGGAGCCAAGGGTTTCGTGATACACAAGTTTGACGAGTTCGGAGGGTTTCTAACCATTGCCAATAGTTACAAGTCAATATTCCTAATACAATTTTATCTTTCCAAACTATCTCGTAGTTGGGCTTTGTAAAACTTCAGGTCGTGGGCCTTCAGTAAACCCCGGGTACCTTCTTCGGCAGGCCCATTGGGGATTCCTATGTCACCAAGAACACCACTAAGACGCCACAAAGGCCTTGCCCTTGAAGAATCTCCACAACTTATTTGGTGACGAGGGTACTCCTCGGCAATACCCTCCGATTGGGGCTTAGGGTTGATGGAATCCTGTAGGCTGACACGAGACATCGGTTAACAAACAAGCGGGGAGAGCAATTTACCCAGGTTCGGACCCTCGATGAGGTCAACCCTACGTCCTGCTCGATCTTGATTATGAAAATATCGGGTTACAATGGGTGCGAAGGTTTCGCTATGATCTCGAGAGGCTAAGCGCTACGGTGACCTAGCTCTGGACTTATGGTGGCTAAAATTGCTAAGATTGATTGTGTGCCTCGACAGCCCCTCTCCTGGCCCTTATATAGGGGGCCAGTCCCAAGAGATCTGTACGGACGACTAGGTTTACAAAAGACCTAGCTCTAAACTTTCCTTGTTCGGTTCCTCTTCGTCTTGTTCTTCAAGGAATCTTCTTCGGCACAGCCTAGTGGCCCATCTTGCCATCGGGTGTCTTCACGGGCCTCCAGCCAGGCCGAGCCTAGTATACTAACAATGGTTACCCGAAGGGTAATACTTACACGTCAGTAGTCCCGAGTGTCTAGCCGAAGATATTCGGGTAGAGACTAAAGCATGCCTTCGCCGAATGTTCTTCTCTTGATAATTCTTGTCCATATTGTAACAACTTCATCTTCTTTTATCGGGTGCGCGTCCAGCGCTCCCGATGGGAGTAGCCCCCGAGTCTAGATACAGATGCTTGCACTCCGTGTGTAGACTCAAGTTGTGCCACTCGAATGTCTTCTTCTGCCAAAGTTTTCTTCAAATTGTTAATAGGCCATCCGATACATGCATATCGGGGCTTTTAGTAAAGTTTAATGCGTAAAAGGATATTGAGTAACGTGCCCGACTTTTGTTGGTTATGCCGTTGGCAAAACAATGTTACTCTACACAGAAAGTCCCCGGGCATGATCTGGAGTGCAAGTTTTATCGGGTGCGCGTCCGGCGCTCCCAGATGGGAGTAGCCCGAAGTGCGGAGCACGGCGTTGTGACCGGATGCAGACTCGAGCCAAACATACTATTCTTTTCTTCAAATGCTTCTTCACGCCCTTCTTTACTAAAAAACCTTCGAGTTCACGTTTATCGGGTGCGCGTCCGCGCTCCCGATGGGAGTAGCCCCCGAGTCTATGTGCGGATGCTTGCAATCCGTGCGTCGACTCAAGTTGGCCACCCGACAGTTTTGGTTTTTCTTCCAATTCCTCAATCAAACCTTATGACGTCACTGATGACTCAATCAACTGGCACCAATTTTGGCGACGGGACACGACCTGTTGGGCCCATCCTACTTCTGCGTGGTTCTCTTTTAAGAAATGACCATTACTTGCGCACAGTTACCAAGGTGTCTCCTCGATTTCCGCGATTATCGATGAAAAGAGACTCTTTCAATAAATTGGAGACACGTGCCCTTTCAATCCTCAGTTTTTCTGGCCGATAGCAATCTCTCGAACCAACCCTTTCCATACTCTATCTTTGCATCCTTCTCTTCCCATTCATCTCCTTCACTCATAACCCTTTGCGCGCCACTTGTGGTTTCCAGATCTCCCTCAGATCTCAAGATGGTGAAGAAGAGGAGCTCTGCAACCGCCGCCGGTGCTCGATCGCCACCCCGCCGCCAAAGCTTCTCCAAACCCACCGAAAAGGGGCGCTCATGCTCCTCCTCCGACTCGGCTAGCCGCCCGGCCCTCATCAACTCCACGAGCCCGGGTCCATCACCGGCGATTGGCCGGCGTCGACAACCACGAAGCGTGACGAGAGGAGGCTAGGAGCCTCGGATTGATTTCTTCTAACGAGGGGAATGTCATTCTCCCAGATGCGATTTCTCGGCCTGATCCCCCTGCTGGCTTTATAGTGATGTTCTTATCTTTCTTGTATCGAGGTCTTTCGCTCCCAGCTCACAAATTCCTTCGCCACCTCCTTGAGTTTCTGAGATCCATTGTGACGGTTAACTCCCAATTCAATCCTTCATGATATTTTATGCTCTCGAAGCGTGGCATTGAGCCCCACTTTGGTTTGTGGAAGAAAATTTTCTTACGAAAAGGTACAATAAGGTCTTGAGATCCTTTGTTATTAGGCGGAGTTGGGTTTCGTTGCTCGTTAAAGAAATTAATTACTTCTTCCTAGATGAGGGAAGTACGTGCAAGGGTGGAGGCTGAAGTGGTTCCTGTCTCGGAGAACTCTTCTTAGAATCCCGGCTTCTCGCTTCTAGATGTTCTCGAAGCCAAGCCCAAGCAATCTTGGAAAAATACCCTTTCTCCCAGATGAAAAACCAGCCAGTCGACAGTTATTTGTGATTTCTTAGGATCAAAAATATGGTCGGACCATGATGAGCGGGAGTAGCTTGTGTTCTTGAGCGTCCGAGTTTGTGGAGTCATGGTTAGAGCTGTCCGTGTGGTTGTATTCGGGTCCCAGGACGAGACTAGGATAAATATTGCTTGAATTATCCGAAAAGGAATTGCTTGACGGTCGGCATCTCCTTCCTTCGGCCCGGGGAAGGTGTCCCTCACGATGTCCGTCCACAGCACGATCTTGCCGATCACCTGAAGATGGAATTATGAAATGGTACTTGATGTGGGATGGTGGAGGTTTCCTAAGTGAACTTAAACCCTAAACAGAAGGAAAACAATTCAAAAAGTAGCAACAACAAATGCATGCATAAAGACAAGGTACATAAAAAATCCTACAAGGCTCACAGCTTTAAACATCAAACATACCAACAAACATAGCATGTGTTTTTTGTGGAGGAGGCCAAAGCGCTGCCCTCGAAGAGGTCGTCTGGCGGCTTCGCCGACGAAGACGATCTTTACGACCTGTAAGTCTTTGCTTCTTTTCCCAAAATTTACGTACTGCCTTTGCCATTTGCATGCTCTTTTTGACTCTGCCAATTTTTCACTTTCATAGTGACGAAGATTTCATCGAGTCTCCGTCCAAGAAATACAAAACTAGCACCGCTCTGCTAGATCCTGTGGCTTCCGAGGCTTCGGCCCCTGCTACAGTCCCCACGGCCCAAATGTTGACTGCTTCTTCCCTTTCCAAAGGGAAGGATATTCCTTCGACAGCCGCTGCTGCTGCTCCTCCATCAAGGAAACCTGTAAGTCTTTTCATGTTTGGATGCAACATCTCTTGAATGGACCTTGATTAGGCTTTTCGTCTGATACCCCCTCTTTTTTACTTTTAAGGATTTGCGAGCTGTTATATCATCTCTAGAAGCTTTCGCCTCCCAATACACTTCTCTGGAAGTTGACAAGGCCCAGCTGCAAAAGGAGGTCGAGTCCTCTTCTTCGAAGTTGGAAGGTGCAATAAAAATTGCTGCCGAGGCTCGTCAAGAAATTGAACTCGAGGAGCTGAAGAAGATGTTGAAGGATGAAGAAGCATCCAGGCTTACTGCTGAAGCCCGGGCGATTGAGAAGGATGATCTTCTTCACCAGTCTTCCTTGGCCTTGCTCATTAATCCTCTTTTTGTTCTCCCACCGATTACTGCTTTTGCGAATTCAATTCCTTCGTTAACGAGTTACTTTTATTTCGTTCTTCTCAGAGGTTGCTGATATTCCTGCCGAGGCTCTGGACAAGCTCCCAATTCTCCGGCGAACGCTCTGTCGATGACCCTTGCATCTCATCAGCTTGTTGAAGACCTCCTCCAAAAGGGCAAGGGAGCCATGACACGGATGCACTCGATGATTTTCCCCAAGATTAATCAAGACAAGACTTTGGGGCAGCTAATCGACGCCTTTGTCGTCAACACAAAGGAGGTTATCGAGGTATTCAACGTGCCGATGTGCCTACCAGACGCCCTCTAGCCTTCCCGGCTTATGATGGGTGCGGCTTCAATAGATATTGAAGAGATGTCAGAGCTGCCGAGGAGCGGCATGGGCGATTTAATCGACTGGGTGCTTTTAAAACCTTTGCTCTTGCGTGTGCTCGCCAGCTCCTTGAGCTGGTTTCGGCAAAGAAATCATCAGCTGGTCCGAGCTTGTCAAACCAGACCCAGGCCCCCTGATTCTTGTAATTTTGCTTGGTTAGAACAATGTCCTGTCATAAGACTCATGTGGTTGTAATGAATTCCATGCTGGAAATGTTGCCAGTATATCCTTGTATAACATTTTTATTTGCACGCTCCCGATGGGAGTAATTTCCAATGTTGAATCCATATAATCCATCGTGCCTTTTAACAATGTTTTGCAGGTTTTTCCTGTGCCTGCTTTTGTCGATGATTCTTCTGGTGCTCTCCCTGAAAGTGATCGACTCCAGCGCATGAAGGATCAAATTGTGCAGATGGAGAAGAAGACGCAGAGCGCTATGCTCTTACTGAATTGCACAAAGCCACCGAAAGTTTGAACTGTAAGTGCCCCGGCCCTCTTGCTCTTTGCTTTTCCATGAAATGCATTTTCTTATCTTCCGTCTTTTCTTTTGCTAGTCATAGCTCTGAACAAGGTCGAGGAAAACAAGCGCATTCACGAACGTGTAAACGCATTGACCCAACTATCATCAGCAGACGAAGTTTTCTGGAAAGAACAGTCGAAGGCTTCGACTGTCGCAAAATTCCAAGACCGGGTCCAGCAAGTACACCGTTTCTTCGACAAGTGTTATAAAGGGTTGAGGGTGATCTGGAAGACGATGTTCCCTTTGAACGCGGTTCCTCCCACGCTCTTGACTTTAATGTCGGAATTTAGTAACGCCAAGAAGATCCGAGGTTTAGTTCGGGCACAACTTCTTGCCGGAGCTAGAGCTACACTTGCCCTCGTCATCGCACGCTATCCTTCAGCAGACCTTATGTCAATTGCCAATGTGTCGGGTTATATGGAGCCGCTTACCCCGAAGGTGGGCCTGCCTGCCGCCATTATTGTCGACAGACTTGACGAGACCTCCACAGCATCCAAAGGAAAGGAGACTCCACAAGATTAATTCAAAGCCATGTCCCTATTGTAAATACAAGAATTGACAACTCGCTATATCCAGATGATTAAGGTTGTTTTTTATAGGCAGGGGTATGTACATGTACCTCTACCATGTTAATGCCGTTGGCAAATTTTTGAAGGAGTAAATCTTAATTACTCGATTTTACATCTGTATTAAGATGCATGTAAGTTTGTCGGCAGCAAATTAGTTGAGTGATCAGCTCGTGTTGCGGGTCTTGCTAAAACTCAGTTGTATGTGCAACTTTGCTTTCCACCGATGCATGTCTTGACAGTGGCTCCCGGTATCGGTAGCACTAGCTCTGCCGATGACTCAGTCGCTCTTTGGTACTTCCATAATTAAAATCATAGAGCATTGGGTCGTTAGTATATATGTTTCATGTTCCACCTTTTTTTAAGGCATCTATAGCGAAGGAACAGAGGAAGGTCCCCGTCGATTTTTGCATCATAGCACTCGTAATTTCAGAGGCTTTGTTAAAGTGCAATCTCTAGGCGTGTATTTTCATAGCACCACTGTTTACCGAAATATGCAAAACAAGGTTCACGATGATGTGGTTCGGCTAACCCGAATTACTACAATGCTTCAAAGAGACAAAACTTAAGTTTTCATTGATAAAGTAAGCAAATAACTAAGGGGCGAAAAAGCGCCCTGCCTAAAAAAGGGAAAACGAAATACTATCCATCCTCTTAAGCAAGAGGAGGGTTCTTCTTGTCTTCAAGCTTGTCCACCGCGTCCGCGGTTTTGGAAGCATCACCGATTTCACCAGGGTTCCGGGCCGTGATTACCAGGGTTTTGTTTTCTTCTGTGACTGCGTGCCGTCAGCTGCCAAAGTTTTCACTATTGGAACCTCTACAGCAAGATCGGCTGGCTTCTTCTTTATCTTCCTGACGCGTTCATCTTCCTTACTATCGTGTGCCGACGATTTTGAAGGGAGATCGACAGCTTCCTGCATGAGCCCAAACTTTGCAGCGATCCTCTGAAACTCGCGATCACAATTGTCTGGGCGTGAGAAACTTCCATAGACTGTGATGTTTGTCTCATTGTTCCCAGGCATTTTCAGCTTGAGGTATGCGTAGTGCGGCACAACCATGAACTTGACATCAGCTGATCTTCCGAGTATAGCGTGGTACTGTGATTCCCAATTTACTACCTCGAACTCGATCTTTTCTTTTCTGAAGTTGTCGGGTTTGCCAAAGACAACGTTCAGGTAGACTTTGCCAATAGAGTACGCCGGTGAGGTGGGGAGGATCCCGTGAAAACAAGTGTCTGTCTCTTCTAGCATCCTCATTGTAATTCCCATACTTTTGATCGTGTCGAGGAATATCAGGTTTAGTCCGCTTCCACCGTCCATGAAAACTGTGCTCATCTTAAATCCTCCTATTTGCGCCTCAGCCACTAGCGCAGTGATGACCCACAAGTATAGGGGATCGCAACAGTCTTCGAGGGAAGTATTACCCAATTTATTGATTCGACACAAGGGAGACAAAGAATACTTGTAAGCTTATACTTGACGGAGTTGTCAATTCATTGCACACAGGCTTGGTTTGCTCGCAGAGTTTTATCGATAGTAGCAGTTTTATAGCGGTAAAAATAGTGAAATAACGATGGCGGTGAAATAAAGACAGCGGTAGTGATTATAGTAAGCAATAGGATTAAAATATTGTGTAGGCACAGGGAAGGATTAACGAGCGTTGCATGGATGAGAGAAACTCATATAACAATCAAAGCGGGGGCATTTGAGATAATAATAAAACGGTATCCAAGTACTAATCAATCAATGGGCATGTGTTCCACTGTTTGTTGTGCGATGCTCGCAATGAGAAACTTGCACAACATCTTTTGTCCTACCCGGCCGGTGGCGGCCGGGAGCCTCTAGGAAATAAATTAGATTTTCTTTTAATAGAGTACGGGAGCAAAGCTTGTCTTACTCAGCATTGACACATGCTGATCCTCACATACTACCATTCCCTCGGTTGTCTAGATTTTGTCCTTCGGGCCATTGGTTGGACGACGACATGTGTAACTGCCGAGGTAAGATCATAAACAACGAATATCTTCATGAATCAATAACATATTCAGATCTGATCTTTCAGGCCTAGTGACAAGCATTAGCATAACGCACAGTTACAACAATATCATAAAGTGACATCTACGGACACTAGGAACTATGCCCTAACAATCTTATGGCCATTAATATGAACAATCTCATCCAATCTCTATCATCCCCTAAAACTACGACGGGGAATTACTCACACATGGATGGAAACATGGCTGGTGATGGAGGCGTTGGCGGTGATGGCGGTGAAGATCTCCTCAAATTCCCAGATCTCCCGACCAGAGTGCCGGAAGCAGGAGCAGCTCCCAGAGACGGAGGTTCGCGATGTCGCGCTCTCGGGGTTTACGCGACAGGCTTCTGCAGGTGCGTTTTAGGTCGAGGGCGATAAGTGAGTCAGAAGGAGGAGGGCGTCGAAGTAGCCAGGGAGCCCACATGGGAGCCGCGCGGGCCTCACAAGGCTGGCAAGGCTAGTGTGTGGAGACCCTCGTGCCCCCACGACACACCTGCAGCAGTGAATATTAGGAAAATAGGGCCTCTGTGCAATTAAGGGGTTTTCTGAAAGTTGGATTTACTGCTAAAACGAGACACCAGAGCAAGTCTGTGCATTTATTTGATTAATTAGTGTTAGTTGTATCCAAAATGCACAAATTAGGAAAACAATAGCAAAGTGTTCGGAAAGTAGATGCGTTTTGGACGTCATCAACTCCCCCAAACTTAACAATGCTTGTCCTCAAAGCAATTTGATTAACAATGACGACAAAGAACTTTCATGAACATTTATATATGATGTATATATTCTCATCCTATGGCTAAAAAGTTCATAATGAGATACATGCAAATAAGATCATCCAACAGCTATGTCAATCATGGAGAGGTACCAACAATTAATAATAAGCATCATGAATCATGTATATAAGCAGGTTGCAATGTTCATAAGGTATGATAAAGTAGGTATCTCGCTTGTATTTGATCGGCAAAACATAAATGCCGAGGCACCTCTTCAGTTCATAGAAAGACTAGAAGTAGTGATTGTCAAAGATAAAAGCATCAAAGTTATACAACAATCAATCATATTTTGAGACACGCATATTATACTAAGAATGACAGTTGTGCTCTCAAGATAGTGCTCAAAGAAAGAATGGAGACACAACGTAAAAGTAAAAGATTGACCCTTCGGAGAGGGAAGCAGGGATTAACATGCGCTAGAGCTTTTCATCTTTTTTAAACAGGAGTAAATTATTTTGAGAAGTGCTTGTTGTTGTCAACGAATGGTAATGGGTACACTAACTACCTCATCAACTGGACTCACAGGGAGCGGCTCCCATGAATTATTTATATGTTTATGTGGCACTCCTTCCAACCTTCTTACACAAACCATGGCTAACCGAATCCTCGGGTGCCTGCCAACAATCACATACCATGAAGGAGTGCCTTTTATTTAAGTTTTATTATGATGATGACACTCCCCCCAACCTTTGCTTACACAAGCCATAGCTAACCGAATCCTTCGGGTGCCGTCCAACAATCACAAACCATGGAGGAGTGTCTATTTAAGTTAATTAATTTGGGACTGGGAATCCCATTGCCAGCTCTTTTCGCAAAATTATTGGATATAAGCGGATGTGCCACTAGTCCATATGAGAGTAAGTCAAAAGTAAATGACAAGGTTGAAAGCTAAACACCACATACTTCCTCATGAGCTATGAAACATTAACACAAATTAAGAAGCATTTTGAGAGTTTTAAAAGGTAGCGCATGAGAATTTACTTGGAATGGTTTGAAATGCCATGCATAGGTATTTATGGTGGACACTTTGGAACAACTTGGTTTCAGGTGTTTGGAAGCACGAGCGGCGTTCCCGCTCAGTACAGTGAAGGCTAGCAAAAGACTAGGGAGCGACAAATCAAGAGAGCAGTAACTGTCATAATCATGCTTGCGGCAAAATAAATTAACGGAGGCATAAAAGTGATCCAAGAACTCTGAAGCAATATAAATCATCGAGGCTTAATTGACTTTTTGTTCAGTCATATGTATGCGTGAGCATGTGCCAAGTCGATATAAATGAATTATTCAGAGGAGGATACCACAATGCCATACTTACTTATGAATAAAACAATGCAAGCGAACATCCATGACATGCTACTCATAATAATTGGAGCTAAACATGAGAGATCATGAACTACTAGACTTTCTCAAATAACATATACCTCACATGAACCAACTAAGCATGCTCACATGGATGAGTATATGTACAAAAATGAAAACAAACAGAGTTCATACCGGCCTCTCACCAC
Source organism: Lolium multiflorum (assembly GCA_030979885.1). Classification (NCBI taxonomy): domain Eukaryota; kingdom Viridiplantae; phylum Streptophyta; class Magnoliopsida; order Poales; family Poaceae; genus Lolium; species Lolium multiflorum. The sequence goes on from CM061749.1 coordinate 152,521,023, forward strand.
AGTCAAGTTGCCGTAGATCGTCATTATTGCCTTTCACTTGTGCAGCTTGGATAATATGAAATGAAGCCCACGCCAGCCACAGAAGACCATTGAACTCATGATGAACTTTACAAACCAAGAAGAACAGCAAATATTTTTGGTGTTTTCGAATTGGAAACAAGAACAAAAGAAACAAGAAAACAAAGCAAAATCTTTTTGGGTTTTTCTCATAGCAAACCAACGATAGCAAATAAAGTAAACTAAGAGCAAAGAACCAAATAAACAAATGGTGAAGAGAAAAAAAGAAATATTTTTGGTCTTTTTGTGTTTTAGGAAAGAAACAAAGCGAAAACAAAAGAATGCAAACTAACGGAAACACAGAAAAGCAGGATGACAGAAATCTGCCAAATCGACAGCAGTACAGAAATCGAAATTAACAAAAATCTTTCATTGCTCAGCTCAAAAAGTGTTCAACTAATGAAAGTTAGATAACAACCTGGGGCACATGCAAAAATTGGCAACTCAAAATAACGTTCTGGCTGTGCGTACGAATGTTTTTTGGTAACAGCCCAGAATCTGTTTTTGGACAGCACTTCCCAAATATCATCTCCTTCTCATTAGAAAACCACTCTAAGAAACTAAAGAAGTATGTACACGTATCCAGCAACCATAATATGCAAAGAATGAGTGATGCCGGTATACCTCACACACAAGCTTAGGCTTTTGGCCTAAGTGGAGTTCATTCCCAACGGGGTGGAGTTTGCTGGCAGGTGGATCATACATGGAGTGATAATAGGGCCCCTGCGCAGAAGAATGTCGTGGAGGTTCCACATGACCATAATGTTGATATGAGGAGCTCGCTGCATCGTATGAAGAGTCGGGGTGCTCCTCGGCCTTGATACGTCTCCAATGTATCGATAATTTCTTATGTTCCATGCTACATTATTGATGATATCTACATGTTTTACACGCATTATATGTCATATTGTATTTATGCCTTTTCTGGAGCTAACCTATTAACAAGATGCCGAAGAGCGATTCTTTGTTTTCTGTTGTTTTGGTTTTGAAATCCTAGTAAGGAAATATTCTCGAATTGAATGAAATCAACGCCAGGGTCCTATTTTGCACGAAGCTTCGGAAGCGTGAAGAGGGAAGGAAGTGGGGCCACGGCGCCGCCACACTAGGGCGGCGCGGCCCGGGCGGGGGCGCGCCGACCTAGTGTGTGGGGCCCTCGTGCTACCCCTTGACTTCGCCTACTTAAAGCCTCAGTCGTGAAACCCCCAGGTTCTGAGAGCCACGATACGGAAAACCTTCCCGAGAGGCCGCCGTAGCGAATCCCATCTCGGGGGGGATTCGGAGATACTCAGGCAGAGAGGGGATTCATCTTCTGGAGGACTCTACACCGCCATGAGCGCCTCCGGGGTGATGAGTGAGTAGTTCGCCCCTGGACTATGGGTCCATAGCAGTAGCTAGATGGTCTTCTTCTCCTAATTGTGCTTCATTGTTGGATCTTGTGGTCGTTTAACATGATCAAGATCATCTATACGTAATTTTATATGTTGTGTTTTGTCGGGATCTAGATGGATAGATAATACTATGTTATGGTGATTATCAATCTATTACTTATGTGTTTATGATCTTGCATGCTCTCAGTTATTAGTAGAGGCTGTGCCAAGTTTTACTCTTAACTCCAAGAGGGAGTATTTATGCTCGATAGTGGGTTCATGCCTTCATTGATACATGGGACAGTGACAGAAAGTTCTAAGGTTGTGTTGTGCTGTTGCCACTAGGGATAAAACATTGATTCTATGTCTAAGGATGTAGTTGTTGATTACATTACATACCATACTTAATGCAATTGTCTGTTGCTTTGCAACTTAATACTGAAAAGGGTTCGGATGATAACCTGAAGGTGGACTTTTTAGGCATAGATGCAATTGGATGGCGGTCTATGTACTTTGTCGTAATGCCCAATTAAATCTCACTATATTTATCATATCATGTATATGCATTGTTATACCCTTTTCTATTTGTCAATTGCCGTATGTTGTTCACCCAACATGCTTTTATCTTATGGGAGAGACACCTCTAGTGAGCTTGTGGACCCCGGTCCTATTCTTTATCGCATACAATCTCTTTACCCAATACTTGTTTCTTGTTTTCTTGTAAGCAAATCATCTTCCACACAATACGGTTAATCCTTTGTTGCAGAGGCCGTGAGATTGACAACCTCCTTTGTTTCGTTGGGGCAAAGTACTTTGGTGTGTTGTGCAGGTTGTTGGCGGCGGAGTCCCTGGTGTTGCGCCGCACTACATCCCGCCGCCATCAACCTTCAACGTGCTTCTTGGCTCCTCCTGGTTCGATAAACCTTGGTTTCTTTACGAGGGAAAATTGTTGTGCGCATCATACCTTCTCTTTGAGGGTTCCCAACGGACGTGTACATGCAGCGCATCAAGCACTTTTACCGGCGCCGTTGCGGGAGTCAAGACAGCGCTGCAAGGGAGTCTCCACTTCAATCTCTTTACTTTGTTTTTGTCTTGCTTTACTTTATTTTATTCTTGTCTTGTTTGCTTTATATCAAAACACAAAAAAATTAGTTACTTGCATTTAATTTATTTTGTTATCATGTCTAGTCTTTTACTGTACTTTTTTTTATTTTCACTAGTTAGGCATAATGGAAAACAACAAAAAAATTAGAGATCTTTATAGTATTTATCTTGAATTAGACATGAGGTGTTTGAAGAGAAAATTAAAAAACCTATGGAGCTTTATATGCATGCTAATGGCAACGTTATTAGTATGAACTCTTTGAACACTATTATTGCTAATGCTATGGAAGAATTTAAGCTTGGGGAAGCGGGTTGTGATATTTTTAGTCCCCAAAGCATGGAGGAGAAAATTTACTTTGATGATACTTTACCTCCTATATATGATGCTTGCAATAATGAATATGATATTTTCCAGTCCACCTACTATTAGGAGAAAGTTAATTATGATTACAATATGCCTCCTATGTATGATGATTATGGTGAGTGAGAATAATAATGATAGCTATTTTATTGAATTTGCTCCACTACAACTAATAAAATTGATTATGCTTATGTGAGTAATTTTATGCATGTAGCTCATGACCAAGAATGTTGTATGCGATAGTTATATTGTTGAGTTTGTTCATGATGCTCTTTAAAGTTATTATGAGAGAGGGAAACATGGTTATATGCATCTTAATAATATTAAGTTTCCCCTCTTTATGTTGAGAATCTTGAAGTTACTTGTGTTTTGTCTTCCTATGCTTGTCACTTTGTTCTTCATGAATTTATTTGTGTACAAGCTTTCTTTTCATAGGAAGTGGGTTAGACTTAAATGTGTTTTGGATGCTTCTTGATGCTCTCCTTTTGCTTCATTTTGATAATACTTGAGTTGTACTTTCTGCGCCTATTCTCTTGATTAAAAGCACTTCTTGGGAGATAACCATGTGTTTATTTTATGACAATTTTTGTTTTGTTGAGTCTTGAAGTTGTTTACTACTGTAGCAGCTCTCCTTATCTTAATTCATGAACATTAAAGTTTCTATGTTAAAGTTGATGTTATATTTGGGATCATTGCCTTGAGAAAACGGCATTATTGTTGTCTGAATTACAGCATAAGTCTGCGTAGAAAATTGAAAACATACGCAAAATTACGAGTGTGATCCTCAGAGATATGTAGCAACTTTCATTAGTTTTGAGTTTTTCCATTTGAGCAAGTCTGGTGCCATTTCGAAATTCGTCTTTACGGACTGTTCTGACAGATTCCGCCTTTTATTTCGCATTGCCTCTTTTGCTATGTTGGATGAATTTCTTTGATCCATTAATGTCCATTAGCTTTATGAAATGTCCAGAAGTTTTAAAGAATGATTGTGCCACCTCTGAACATGTAAAATTTTATTGTGCACTAACCCTCTAATGAGTTTGCTTGAAGTTTGGTGTAAGGAAGTTTTCAAGGGTCAAGAGAGGAGTATGATATACTATGATCAAGAGGAGTGAAAGCTCTAAGCTTGGGGATGCCCCCGTGGTTCACCCCTGCATATTCTAAGAAGACTCAAGCGTCTAAGCAGGGATGCCCAAAAGGCATCCCCTTCTTCATCGACAACATCATCGGGTTCCTCTGAAACTATATTTTATTCGATCACATCTTATGCACTTTGCTTGGAGCGCGGTTTGTTTTTGTTTTGTTTGTTTGAATAAAATGGATCCTAGCATTCAGCTGTGTGGGAGAGAGACACGCTCCGTTGTTGCATATGGACAAATATATCCTTGGCTTTACTCATAATATTCAAAGCGAAGGTTAAACTTCTTCGTTAAATTGTTATATGGTTGGAATGGGAAATGCTACATGTAGTAATTCTAAAATGTCTTGTAATTTGATACTTGGCAATTGTTGTGCTCATGTTTAAGCTCTTGCATCATATGCTTTGCACCCATTAATGAAGAAATACATAGAGCTTGCTAAAATTTGATTTGCATATTTGGTCTCTCTAAGGTCTAGATAATTCTAGTATTGAGTTTTGAACAACAAGGAAGACGGTGTAGAGTCTTATAATGTTTACAATATGTCTTTTATGTGAGTTTGCTGCAGGTTCATCCTTGAGTTTGCTTCAAATAACCTTGCTAGCCTAAACCTTGTATCGAGAGGGAATACTTCTCATGCATCCAAAATCTTTGAGCCAACCACTATGCCATTTGTGTCCACCATACCTACCTACTACATGGTATTTCTCCGCCATTCCAAAGTAAATTGCTTAGTGCTACCTTTAAATTTCCATCATTCGCCTTTGCAATATATAGCTCATGGGACAAAATAGCCTTAAAAACTATTGTGGTATTGAATATGTACTTATGCACTTTATCTCTTATTAAGTTGCTTGTTGTGCGATAACCATGCTGCTGGGGACGCCATCAACTACTCTTTGTTGAATATCATGTGAGTTGCTATGCATGTCCGTCTTGTCGAAGAAGAAGTCTACCACCTTAATGGTTGGATCATGCATATTGTTAGAGAAGAACATTGGTGCTAACTAAAGCCATGAATCATGGTGGAAGTTTCAGTTTTGGACATATATCCTCAATCATATGAGAATATAATTGTTGCTACATGCTTATGCATTAAAGAGGAGTCCATTATCGTCCATGTTGTCCGGTATGGATGTCTAAGTTGAGAATAATCAAAAGCGAGAAATCCAAATGCGAGCTTTCTCCTTAGACCTTTGTACAGGCGGCATGGAGGTACCCCTTTGTGACACTTGGTTGAAACATGTGTATTGCGAAGATCCGGTAGTCCAAGCTAAGTAGGACAAGTTGCGGGCACTATTAGTATACTATGCATGAGGCTTGCAACTTGTAAGATATAATTTACATAACTCATATGCTTTATTACTACCGTTGACAAAATTGTTTCATGTTTTCAAAATAAAAGCTCTAGCACAAATACGACAATCGATGCTTTCCTCTTTTGAAGGACCTTTCTTTTACTTTTATTGTTGAGTCAGTTTCTATCTCTCTCCACCTTAAGAAGCAAACACTTGTGAGCTGTGCATTGATTCCTACATACTTGCATATTGCACTTGTTATATTACTCTATGTTGACAATATCCATGAGATATACATGTTATAAGTTGAAAGCAACCGCTGAAACTTAATCTTCCTTTGTGTTGCTTCAACACCTTTACTTTGATTTATTGCTTTATGAGTTTCTTATGCAAGACTTATTGATGCTTGTCTTGAAGTACTATTCATGAAAAGTCTTTGCTTTATGATTCATTTGTTTACTCGTGTCATTACCATTGTTTTGATTGCTGCATTCATTACATATGTTTACAATAGTATGATCAAGATTATGATGGCATGTCACTCCAGAAATTATCAACGTTATCGTTTGCCTGCTCGGGACCAGAACTAAGCAGGGATGCTGATACGTCTCCAACGTATCGATAATTTCTTATGTTCCATGCTGTTTGATGATATCTACATGTTTTACACGCATTATATGTCGTATTTACGCATTTTACGGAACTAACCTATTAACAAGATCAGTTCTGCTGTTTTTGGTTTCAGAAATCCTAGTAAGGAAATATTCTCGAAATTGGACGAAATCAACGCCCAGGAGTCTATTTTTGAAGCTTCGAGAGCGTGAGGGAAGGAAGTGGGGCACGAGGCGCCGCCACACTAGGGCGGCGCGGCCCGGGCTGGCCCGCGCCGACCTGTGTGGGGCCCTCGTGTGGCCCCCGCGTTGCCTTTCGCCTACTTAAAGCCTCCGTCGCGGAGTACTGAGAGCCACGATACGGAAAACCTTCCAGAGACGCCGCCGCCGCCGTCCCATCTCGGGGGATTGGGAGATGTGGCACCCTGCGGGAGAGGGGATTCATCTCCCGGAGGACTCTACACCGCCATGGTCGCCTCGGAGTGATGAGTGAGTAGTTCACCCCTGGACTATGGGTCCATAGCAGTAGCTAGATGGTAGTCTTCTCCTAATTGTGCTTCATTGTTGGATCTTGTGAGCTACCTAACATGATCAAGATCATCTATCTGTAATTCTATATGTTGTGTTTGTCGGGATCCGATGGATAGAGAATACTATGTTATGGTGATTATCAATCTATTACTTATGTGTTGTTTATGATCTTGCATGCTCTCCGTTATTATTAGAGGGCTGGCCAAGTTTTTACTCTTAACTCCAAGAGGGAGTATTTATGCTCGATAGTGGGTTCATGCCTTCATTGATACGTGGGACAGTGTGAGAAAGTTCTAAGGTTGTGTTGTTGTGCCACTAGGGATAAAACATTGATTCTATGTCTAAGGATGTAGTTGTTGATTACATTACGCACCATACTTAATGCAATTGTATGTTGCTTTGCAACTTAATACTGGAAGGGGTTCGGATGATAACTGAAGGTGGACTTTTTAGGCATAGATGCGGTTGGATGGCGGTCTATGTACTTTGTCGTAATGCCCAATTAAATCTCACTATATTTATCATATCATGTATATGCATTGTTATGCCCTTTCTGTATTGCCCCATTGTAATTTGTTCACCCAACATGCTTTTATCTTATGGGAGAGACACCTCTAGTGAACTGTGGCCCCGGTCCTATTCTTTACATCGCATACAATCTACTGCAATACTTGTTACTTGTTTTCTTGCAAACAATCATCTTCCACACAATACGGTTAATCCTTTGTTACGACAAGCCGGTGAGATTGACAACCTCTTGTTTCGTTGAGGCAAGTACTGATTGTGTTTGTGCAGGTTCCACGTTGGCGCGGAATCCCTGGTGTTGCGCCGCACACATCCCGCGCCATCAACCTTCAACGTGCTTCTTGGCTCCTCCTGGTTCGATAAACCTTGGTTTCTTTCTGAGGGAAAACTTGCCACTGTGCGCATCATACCTTCCTCTTGGGGTTCCCAACGGACGTGTACATCTACGCGCATCAGGCCTCCTCCATGCCTTCCCTTGCACGATGGCTTTCCCTTTCTATGTATGTGTTTAGCTCATTTTCTGTGATCGACCACCCTTTCTGGCATCAAGGTTAAGCAAAGCAGGTGCAGGCAATCGTACTAATTTTTCAATTTTCTTAGTTATTCTCCAATTTTCTTATACAAAGTTATCCTATAATAAAGGTTGTTCAAATTAGATGCATCTGAAATAAACTCATGTTTAATCATGGAAACAACATCAAGCTTCTCTATAGAAAGCGGAATATCTAAATGGTGAGGTCCTACACCATGCTAATAAGCGAGAGGCGATAAGACCTCCACAAATTCCTCCTTTCTCACGGTTAGTAGCAAGTCTACAAGCTATTAAAGCACCCAAATTATAGGTCCTATCCTCGCAAAGCGGCGGCTAAGAAAGCCATATCTTGAATAGACAACACCGCATTCCTTCTAGCGAACACACTTTGTAGTAGCGAAGTAGCGGATGGGCAGGTTGTTGAATGCTACTAATCTTACCACCATCATCGGAGAAGCTCCTCCCATTACAAATCATGGTATAAAGATTCGAGAGCTCCCGCGGTGTTCCCCTGATCTTCTCGCAGGATCCCCACCGCGGCACTCTAAAAAAAAAAAAAAAATCACTGAAAGGCAAGTTGATAGTTTTGTTATAAATCTTGTACCGGACCATGGGGTTAGTTTGAGACCGGTGAAATTCGAAATCCTGCTCAAGACATAGTTAGTTTAGCATATTGGTGAGTTCACCAACAGTAAAACCTTCCAACCCTGCAATCGGTGTTTTGAACATCTTGCGATTCACATTCCGCATAAAATCCGTGCATGGGTAATAAGAGGGTATACTCCCTCTTCACGATGAACTCTCATGACTGTACCTCCAATTCTTGTTGATTTAGTTGGTGCCTACTCCCTTCCATTTTCTGAAATTTTTCAACAATCATTATAAAATTTGATTTCAAGGTATATAATTGAGGGGAACTACTATAGGAACTTGCTAGAGTACTAAACATGCATCAAAACTAGTTTCTACCTCTTAGAACAAGCATGCAAGCTCACTAAACATGTTATCTACAGCAGCAAAATATTCAAGATAATACTCAACCAAACAAAATTCTAATTGGACAATCAAAGGAGTCACAGACCAAGGAGCAAATGTGCCAAATTTGAAACAGAAATCTGGGCAGCGAGAAATCGCGAGTTCTTGAGTAGAAACGCGAGTGAGAGGAACTTGGTGCGAGTTTTTTGGGAGAGAGAAGAGCATGGGAGGAAGAGGTGGGGAGTGGGGCGAGGGGCCCACACACCGGGTGGCGCCCTTGCTGGCAGCGCCGGCAGTGGTGCCACCACAGGGTGCCCCAACTGGTCAGCCCAGTGCTCAGTGCCTCTTCGAAAAATAGGACTACCAGTATAATTTTTGTAATTTTTAGAGAACTTGAAAAATGCACATGTTAAATTAATTATTACTGCGCCGGAAAATGATTTCCAAAATCTTAACAACTAAAGCATATTGCAAAGCAGAAAAGTGCTACAGCAAGTAAAATAAGTGGAGGGAGAAAGAAAGAAAGAAATGTTGTTTAGCTCTCTTATGCATTAAAATATACTTGTTAACAAGGTTGATCAAGTCTTGCTACCAAATAAATTTTATATGACATAAGAAGAAATAAACCTCAAATCAATCATGTTACCTTATATTGAATTGATATGGATCCAATCACAAGAGTTTGATATTCTTCTTTAGGCTCATATATAGGACAATCAATGGATCCCACTTTGATAGTTTCACATTAAAAATTGTATTAACTCCATATACTTTATCAATCCTCTTGGGAAAATAGACAGTATGTTCCTTATCATCAACATTGAAAGTAACCATGCCTTTATTGCAATCAATAACAGCCCTGCAGTATTAAGAAAGGGTCTTCCAAGAATAATGGACATATTATCATCTTCGGGCATTTCCAACACAACAAAATCAGTTAATATCAAGCAATGTTGAGTAACTTGAACAGGAACATTTTCACATACACCAACAGGAATAGCAGTAGATTTATCGGCCATTTGCAAAGATATATCAGTTGCTATTAACTTATCTAAATCAAGTCTTATAAAGAGAAAAGGCATTACACTAACTCCTGCTCCCAAATCACATAGAGCAGTTCTAACATAATTATTCTTGATGGAACAAGGAATAGTCGGTATACCTGGGTCTCCAAGCTTCTTTGGAATCTTACCAGTGAAGGAGTAATTAGCATAAGGAAATCTCTCATTGGGAATTTTCCTTTTGTTAGAGACAATATCTTTCATATACTTTGAATAAGAGGCAATTTAATAGCATCAGTCAAAGGAATTTGCAAAAATAAAGGTTTCATCCAATCACAAAATTTATTATAATGTTCCTCTCCTTTGATTTTAGTTTCTTAGCAGGAAAAGGCATTTGCTTTTGAACCCAAGGTTCTCTTTCATTACCATGTTTCTCAGCAATAAAATCTTCTTTAGTGTACTTTTTATTTTTAGCATGCTTTTTAGGTTCTTCTTCAACCTCTTCTTTATCGGGAGTATCATCCTTATCATTATCTTTATCATGTTCATTACCACTTTCGGTTTCAGCATCGGAAATAGAAATATTATTAGGATCATTAACAGGTTGAGGATTCTACAACATTCTTATGTTTCTTTTTCTTTCTTAGATGGAGCACTAGTTTTAATTAGTTGAGAATCTTGTTCAACTCTTTTGGGATGCCCTTCAGGATATAGAGGATCCTGGGTAGAAACACCACCTCTAGTTGTTACTTCATAAGCATGTTTTTCTTTTAGAATTATTTCCCAACAAGTCATTTTGCACTTTAGTAAGTTGATCATTTGAGTTTGAACCATATGAAAATGTTTAACAAGTATCTTAACATCATTGGAGGTTCTCTCCACAATATCATGCAATTCACTAATAGCTCGAGAATTTTCCATTAAATGATTCTCTACTCTCATATTAAAGTTTTCTTGCTTAACAATATAATTATCAAACTCATCTAAGCATTGAGCGGGAGGTTTTGAATACGGAATATCTTCCCTAGTAAGCGTTGAAGAGAGTGTACCTCAATCATGGATGAAGGGGGAGTTATCTCACATAAATCTTATATAAGGTAAATTCTTCACATCTTGAGGTTTAATACCCTTCTCTTTAAGAGACTTCTTGGCTTCCCTCATATCTTCATCATTTAATTTAATCATACCCCTCTTCTTCAATATCGGTGTCGGGGTTGGTTCAGGTGTAGACCAATCATCATGATTCCGGCCTTTTAGCCAATAATTCTTCAGCGTCGTCTGGAGTTCTTTTCCTGAAAACACAACCAGCACAACTATCCAGGTATGCCCTAGACTCAATGGTTAGTCCACTATAAAATATATCAAGTAAATCATGCTTTTCCAAATCATGATCAGGCCGAGCTCTAATAAGAGAGCAAAATCTCGCCCAAGCCTCGGGCAATTTCTCTCCATCTTCCTGGTCAAAATTATAAATTCTCCAAACAACGTGTTGAGCGCTTGAAAGTATTTCGAAAGAAAACATCACGCAAGTCAATTGGACTTTTAATAGAACCAGGAGGCAAATTATTATACCAAGTTTTAGCATCATCCCTTAATGAGAAAGGAAAAAAATTAGCAACAAAATAAGTACGCATCTTGACATCATCGGAACCTGCTTCTCAGGTAGATAACTCAATCATGTGTTCAACAGCACTTTCTTTTTCTACCACAAAAGGGTGTTTTCTCAACAATAGCTATGAGATAGATCAGAGAAAAATCATAATCTTTATCCTTAATGTTTATAGGAGATGTGGCAAATTTAGGATCGGAGACAGTTTATATCTAACAACATGTTCTGCAAGCAACTTTTAATTTTTCTTGCATCGGTAGTAGCATTGCATTTTTCAATAAAATCATCATCAAGTTCCACATAATCTTCATCAAGATCATCACTAGAATATTCAACAGACTGGTGAATTAACAGTGTAGCAGCATTTTCATTAGGAGTTTTGATTATTTTCAATTTGCCTAGACCTAGCAATTGTAGCATTTAGAAAAGATCCTAACGAACCATCATTATCAAGCACAGGCGAAGCATCATCACAATTATAAGAGGAATTTTCAGATTCAGCAAGTACCGACATTTGAAGCTTGTGGTGGTGAAACAAGTTTACTTATCACAGATGGTGAATCAAGAGCAGCAGAGGTACTAAGAGTTGTACCTTTTCTTGTAGTGGATGGTAATATGGCGATCTTAGTATCGCGAGGTTTACCCATGATGGAGAAGCAGCGAACAATATCAATCCAAGTGAACTTCCAAATAAAGCTATGCTTCCCGGCAACGGCGCTAGAAAATAGTCTTGATGACCCACAAGTATAGGGGATCGCAACAGTCTTAGTATTACCCAATTTATTGATTCGACACAAGGGGAGACAAAGAATACTTGTAAGCCTTAACGAGCGGAGTTGTCAATTCAGCTGCACACGGAAACAGACGTGCTCGCAAGGTTTATCCGTGTAACAGTTTTATAGCGGTAGGAATAGTGAAATAACAACGAGCAGTGAAATAAAGACAACAGTAGTGATTATAGTAAACAGCAGGATTAAAATACTGTAGGCACAAGGACGGATTAACGGGCGTTGCATGGATGAAGAAACTCATATAACAATCAAAGCAGGGGCATTTGCAGATAATAATAAAACGGTATCAAGTACTAATCAATCAATAGGCATGTGTTCCATATTTAGTCGTACGTGCTCGCAATGAGAAACTTGCACAACATCTTTTGTCCTACCAGCCGGTGGCAGCCGGGCCTCTAGAGAAACTACTGGAAATTAAGGTACTCCTTTTAATAGAGTACCGGAGCAAAGCATTAACACTCCGTGAACACATGTGATCCTCACATCACTACCATTCCCTTCGGTTGTCCCATTTCTTTCGGGGCCATTGGTTCGGACAGCGACATGTGTATACAACTTGCAGGTAAGATCATAAACAACGAATATCTTCATGAATCAATAACATGTTCAGATCTGAGATCATGGCACTCGGGCCTAGTGACAAGCATTAAGCATAACAAGTTGCAACAATATCATAAAAGTGACATCTACGGATACTAGGAACTATGCCCTAACAATCTTATGACTATTACATGACCAATCTCATCCAATCCCTACCATCCCCTTCAGCCTACAGCGGGGGAAATTCACACATGGATGGGGGAAACATGGCTAGTCGATGGAGGCGTTGGCGGTGATGGCGGTGAAGATCTCCTCAATTCCCCGTCCCGGTAGTGCCGAACGGAGACTTCTGGCTCCGAGACGGAGTTTCGCGATGTGGCGGCTCTCTGGAGGGTTTTCGGCGACTTCGACTTCTCCGTGCGTTTTTAGAGTCGAGGCGATAAGTAGTCCGAAGGAGGGCGTCGAGGGCCAGCGAGGGGCCACACACTAGGGCCGCGCGGGCCTCTGGCCCGGCGGCCTAGTGTGTGGAGCCTCGTGCCCCCACACGGCTTGCCCTTACGGCTCCGTGAATATTCTGGGAAAATAGGGCCTGTATAAATTCCGAGGTTTTCCTGAAAGTTGGATTCTGCACAAAAGCGAGACACGAGAGCAGTCTCTGAAAACAGCGTTAGTCCGTGTTAGTTGTATCCAAAATGCACAAATTAGAGGCAAAACAATAGCAAAAGTGCTCGGGAAAGTAGATACGTTTTGGACGTATCACGCAGCATGTCCTGGCTTTGGGATTGTCATCGGGTGATCTGCCTGTGATACTCTGAGATGACCGGTCGATATACTCAGGGATATTAGCCATGATACTTTCCGCCAGGTTGATTTCTTGGGTGAGCTTCTTCATCTCCAGTCCTGTGGATCATGCTCATCTGCCCGCGTGGTGGAGGAAAGGACTCATTGGGATTGTGAGGCTGAACTTGAGCTGGAGGACGAGGTGGAGGTGGTGGTGGTGGCGATTGCTGCTGCTGAATGAGCTTCTGCATCTCGATGAACTGTCGACAATCTCTGAGTAAGTGGCTTGACTTCTTCTTGTTGTCTTTAGAGTCGATGTACGCGTGCAGGTAGCAAGGAGCGTTTATCTGCTCGGCGAAGGGTAACTCGGGGGTCCTCTGAGGTCGTGGTTTGTAATTACTACGATTCCCAGAGTTGCTCCGGTTACCGTCCTGTCGATCGTCTCGCCAATCATCGTAACTGCGGTCTTTCCTCTTCTTGCGACGATCCATGCGCCCACCCGAATCGTTCTTCGACTGATCGTCATCTTCGTCATCACTGCGTTGTTGCGGTCTTCGTACATTGTCTTCGCCATCAGCCCAGCTGTTGGCAATTTCCATTAACTTGGTTATAGTTTGGCTTCTTGCGTCCAAGTTCCTCTATGTAGGTTTCACATCGGATGCCATCGCTAAAGGCATCGATTGCTCTATCAACGGAAACATCTTCGGCGTTCGGGAGTTTAGTGAATCTCCCGATGTATGCGCGCATTGACTCCTCGGCTTCTGTTTGGCAGCAATCGTAACTCTTCGATCCCAACAGGTCTCTTGTATGTTGCTTGGAAGTTAGCGACAAAGGCGTCCACCAGGTCGTCATGATTTGATAGATCCCTTCGAGGCCCTTAGCGAGGCTCGTGCCGAATCTTTTAAATCTGTTGCAAACCACTGCATTCTTCTATCTGGTTTCCTTTGTGAAGGATCACGGTCTGCAAGTAATCGTCTATCCATGATCTCGCTCCTGCTGTCCATCATACTTAGCGGCGTCGGTAGGGGTAGGTTCCAAACTTCTTGGGTGGTGATACGTCTCAACGTATCGATAATTTCTTATGTTCCATGCTACTTTATTGATGATACCTACATGTTTTATGCACATTATATGTCATATTTATGCATTTTGGAACTAACCTATTAACGAGATGCCGAAGAGCTAGTTGCTGTTTTCTGCTGTTTTTGGTTTTGAAATCCTAGTAAGGAAATATTCTCGGAATTGGACGAAATCTTAGCGGGTCCTATTTTTGCACGGAGCTTCCGGAAGACCGAAGAGAGAAGTGGGGCGACGACGCCGCCACCATAGGGCCGCGGCCAGGAGGGGGCCGCGCCGCCCTATGGTGTGGGCCCTCGTCAGCCCCGACCTACCCTTCCGCCTACTTAAAGCCTCCGTCGCGAACCCCCCGTAGTCGAGAGCCACGATACGGAAAACCTTCAGAGCCGCCGCCGCGCGATCCCATCTCGGGATTCAGGAGATCGCCTCCGGCACCCTGCGGAGAGGGGATTCATCTCCGGAGGACTCTTCATCGCCATGATCGCCGGATTGATGAGTGAGTAGTTCACCCCTGGACCATGGGTCCATAGCGGTAGCTAGATGGTCGTCTTCTCCTTGTTGTGCTTCATTGTTGGATCTTGTGAGCTGCCTAACATGATCAAGATCATCTATACGTAATACTATATGTTGTGTTTGTCGGGATCCGATGGATAGAGAATACTATGTTATGGTGATTATCAATCTATTGTTTATGTGTTGTTTATGATCTTGCATGCTCTCCGTTATTAGTAGAGGCTCTGGCCAAGTTTGTACTCTTAACTCCAAGAGGGAGTATTTATGCTCGATAGTGGGTTCATGCCTTCATTGACACCTGGGACAGTGACAGAAAGTTCTAAGGTTGTGATGTGTTGTTGCCACTAGGGATAAAACATTGATTCTATGTCTAAGGATGTAGTTGTCGATTACATTACGCACCATACTTAATGCAATTGTCTGTTGCTTAGCAACTTAATACTGAATGGGGTTCGGATGATAACCTGAAGGTGGACTTTTTAGGCATAGATGCGGTTGGATGGCGGTCTATGTACTTTGTCGTAATGCCCAATTAAATCTCACTATATTTATCATATCATGTATATGCATTGTTATGCCCTTCTCTATTTGTCAATTGCCCGTGTAATTTGTTCACCCAACATGCTTTTATCTTATGGGAGAGACACCTCTAGTGAACTATGGACCCGGTCCTATTCTTTACATAGCATACAATCTCTGCAATTGTGTTTTTGTTTTCTTGCAAACAATCATCTTCCACTCGATACGCTTAATCCTTTGTTACAGCCGGTGAGATTGACAACCTCACTGTTTCGTTGGGGCAAAGTACATTGGTTGTGTTGTGCAGATTCCACGTTGGCCGGAATCCCTGTTGTTGCGCCGCATCACATTTCGCCACCATCAACCTTCAACGTGCTTCTTGGCTCCTATTGGTTCGATAAACCTTGGTTTCATGCGAGAAACTTGCTTCTATACGCATCATACCTTCCACTTGGGGTTCCCAACGGACGTGTGCATCACCGTATCAAGCTAAATTTCTGGCGCAGTTGCCTGGAGATCAAGACACGCTGCAAGGGAGTCTCCACTTCTCAATCTCTTTACTTTGTTTTTGTCTTGCTTTATTTTATTTACTACTTTGTTTGCTGCACTAAACAAAACACAAAATTAGTTGCTAGTTTTACTTTATTTGCTGGTGCTATATGAAAACACAAAAAAATTAGTTACTTGCATTTACTTTATCTAGTTTGTTTTATTTCACCGTTGCTAAAATGAATACCCTGAAAATACTAAGTTGTGTGACTTCACAAATGCAAATAATAATGATTTCTTATGCACACCTATTGCTCCACCTGCTACTACAGCAGAATTCTTTGAAATTAAACCTGCTCTCTTGAACTTGGTTATGAGAGATCAATTTTCTGGTGTTAGTTCTGATGATGTTGCTGCCCATCTTAATAATTTTGTTGAACTTTGTGAAATGCAAAAGTATAAGGATGTAGATGGTGATATTATTAAATTGAAAGTGTTTCCTTTCTCATTAAGAGGAAGAGCTAAAGATTGGTTGCTATCTTTGCCTAAGAATAGTATTGATTCATGGACTAAATGCAAGGATGCTTTTATTGGTAGATATTATCCTCCCGCTAAAATTATATCTTTGAGAAGTAGCATAATGAATTTTAAGCAATTAGATACTGAACATGTTGCTCAAGCATGGGAGAGAATGAAAACTTTGGTAAAGAATTGCCCAACCCATGGATGACTACTTGGATGATCATCCAAACCTTCTATGCAGGACTAAATTTTTCTTCGCGAATTTATTGGATTCAGCTGTGGAGGTACCTTTATGTCCATCACATTGGGGGGCTACAAAACTTCTTGATGATATGATGATAAATTACTCTGAATGGCACACGGAAAGATCTCCACAAGGTAAGAAGGTAAATTCTGTTGAAGAAACCTCTTCCTTGAGTGATAAGATTGATGTGATTATGTCTATGCTTGTGAATGGTAGATCTAATGTTGATCCAAATAATGTTCCTTTAGCTTCATTGGTTGCTCAAGAAGAAAATGTTGATGTGAATTTCATTAAAAATAATAATTTCAACAACAATGCTTATAGGAACAACTCTGGTAATAACTATAGGCCATATCTGCTAGTGGTAATGATTATGGTAATACTTATGGTAGATATGAGGAAAGGATGCTAGAAATTGAAAGATCTACTAAAAACTTTATGCAATCGCAATATGAGAAAAATCAATTGTTTACTAAAACTTTGAATGAACAATCTACCTTGTTGAAAAATATAGGAAATCAACTTGAAAACTTGAATAGGGAGATTTCTGGTCTGCAAACTAAAATTTCAAATGCTGAAACCGAATCTCATACATGTCCGCATCACAATCCTCTTTAATTAATAAAATGGCTGCTAAACCTGATGATATTGATAATAAGATTACTACTACAGCAAATGCCATCCAAGTTAGAATTAATGAGAATATAAGATTAATGGCTGAATTGCGTGCTAGGTGGGATAGAGAAGAAAATGAAAAACTAGCTAAAGAGAATAATGTAACTAAAGTTTGGACTATTACCACCACTAGTAATGCTAATTCTTCACATGTTGATGCACCTCCTACTATCAATGGTAAAATAATTGGTGTTGGCAATGTTTCTACTCCTAGTGCAAAGCGAACAAAACTGCCTGAAATTGCTAAAACTGCTGAAACTGCTTGTGATAAAACTGCTGAAATTTTTTCCAACCTTGGGAACAATGATCCCATTGCTGTAGCTCATAATGATTTAGATTTTGATGATTGCCACATCTCTGAAGTTATAAAGTTCTTACAAAAACTTGCTAAAAGTCCTAATGCTAGTGCTATAAATTTAGCCTTTACAAAACATATTACAAATGCTCTCATAAAAGCTAGAGAAGAGAAACTAAAACTTGAAACTTCTATTCCTAGAAAGTTAGAAGATGGTTGGGAGCCCATCATTAAAATGAAATTCAATGACTTTGAATGTAATGCTTTATGTGATCTTGGTGCAAGTATTTTCTGTTATGCCTAAAAAGATTTATGATATGCTTGACTTGCCACCATTAAAGAATTGTTATTTGGATGTTAATCTTGCCGATAATGTTAAAAATAAACCTTTGGGGAGGATTGATAATGTGCACATTACGGTTAACAATAACCTTGTCCCGTTGATTTTGTTGTCTTGGATATCGAATGCAATGCATCTTGTCCTATTGTGTTGGGAAGACCTTTTCTTCGAAGTTGGTCTGTTATTGATATGAGGGAAGGTAATATTAAATATCAATTTCCTCTCAAGAAAGGTATGGAACACTTCCCTAGAAAGAGAATGAAGTTGCCTTTTGATTCTATTATTAGAACAAGTTATGATGTTGATGCTTCTACTCTCGATGTTACTTGATTTGCACTTTATGCGCCTAGCTGAAAGGCGTTAAAGAAAAGCGCTTATGGGAGACAACCCATGTTTTTACTACATAATTTTTTTGTTTTGTTGAGTCTTGGAAGTTGTTTACTACTGTAGCAACCTCTCCTTATCATGTTTTTGTGCCAAGTAAAGTTTCTATGTCAAAGTTGATGTTATATTTGGGATCGCTGCGCAGAAACAGCATTGCTGTCTGTCACGAATCTGGGCACAGGCCTCTGTAGAAAATTCGAAAAAATCTGCCAATTTACGAGCGTGATCCTCAGATATGTACGCAACTTTCATTAGTTTTGAGTTTTTCCATTTAAGCAAGTCTGGTGCCAGCTTTAAATTCATCTTTACGGACTGTTCTGTTTTGACAGATTCTGCCTTTTATTTCGCATTGCCTCTTTTGCTATGTTGGATTCATTTCTTTGATCCATTAATGTCCAGTAGCTTTATGCAATGTCTAGAAGTGTGAAGAATGATTGTGCCACCTCTGAACATGTGAATTATTAATTGTGCACTAACCCTCTAATGAGTTTGCTTGAAGTTTGGTGTGAAGGAAGTTTTCAAGGGTCAAGAGAGGAGAATGATATACTATGATCAAGAGGAGTGAAAGCTCTAAGCTTGGGGATGCCCCCGTGGTTCATCCCTGCATATTTTAAGAAGACTCCAGCGTCTAAGATTGGGGATGCCCAAGGCATCCCCTTCTTCATCGACAACATCATCAGGTTCCTCCCCTGAAACTATATTTTTATTCAATCACATCTTGTGTTCTTTACTTGGAGCGTCGTTTTGTTTTTGTTTTTGTTTTGTTTGAATAAAATGGATCTTAGCATTCACTTTGTGGGAGAGAGACACGCTCCGCTGTTGCATATGGACAAATATGTCCTTAGGCTTTACTCATAATGTTCATGGCGAAGTTTCTTCTTCGTTAAATTGTTATATGGTTGGAATCGGAAAATGCTACATGTAGTAATTCTAAAATGTCTTGGATAATGTGATACTTGGCAATTGTTGTGCTCATGTTTAAGCTCTTGCATCATATGCTTTGCACCCATTAATGAAGAAATACATAGAGCTTGCTAAAATTTGATTTGCATATTTGGTCTCTCTAAGGTCTAGATAATATCTAGTATTGAGTTTTGAACAACAAGGAAGACGGTGTAGAGTCTTATAATGTTTACAATATGTCTTTTATGTGAGTTTTGCTGCACCGGTTCATCCTTGAGTTTGCTTCAAATAACCTTGCTAGCCTAAACCTTGTATCGAGAGGGAATACTTCTCATGCATCCAAAATCCTTGAGCCAACTACTATACCATTTGTGTCCACCATACCTACCTACTACATGGTATTTCTCCGCCATTCCAAAGTAAATTGCTTGAGTGCTACCTTTAAAACTCCATCATCCACCTTTGCAATATATAGCTCATGGGACAAAATAGCCTTAAAAACTATCGTAGTATTGAATATGTACTTATGCACTTTATCTTTTATTAAGTTGCTTGTTGTGCGATAACCATGCTTCTGGGGAACGCCATCAACTATTGTTGAATATCATGTGAGTTGCTATGCATGTCCGTCTTGTCTGAAGGATCTATCATTTTAGTGGTTGGAGCATGCAAAATTGTTAGAGAAGAACATTGGGCCGCTAACTAAAGCCATGAATCATGGTTGAAGTTTCAGTTTTGGACATATATCCTCAATCTCATATGAGAATAATAATCATTGCTACATGCTTATGCATTTAAGAGGAGTCCATTATCTGTTGTCCATGTTGTCCCGGTATGGATGTCTAAGTTGAGAATAATCAAAGCGAGAAATCCAAAATGCGAGCATTCTCCTTAGACCTTTGTACAGGCGGCATGGAGGTACCCCTTTGTGACACTTGGTTGAAACATGGCATGCAAAGATCCGGTAGTCCAAGCTAAGTAGGACGAGGTGCGGACACTATTAGTATACTATGCATGAGGCTTGCAACTTGTAAGATATAATTTACATAACTCATATGCTTTATTACTACCGTTGACAAAATTGTTTCATGTTTTCAAAATAAAAGCTCTAGCACAAATACGGCAATCGATGCTTTCCTCTTTGAAGGACCTTTCTTTTACTTTTATTGTTGAGTCAGTTTACCTATCTCCCTCCACCTTAAGAAGCAAACACTTGTGTGAGCTGTGCATTGATTCCTACATACTTGCATATTGCACTTGTTATATTACTTTATGTTGACAATATCCATGAGATATACATGTTATAAGTTGAAAGCAACCGCTGAAACTTAATCTTCCTTTGTGTTGCTTCAACACCTTTACTTTGATTTATTGCTTTATGAGTTAACTCTTATGCAAGACTTATTGATGCTTGTCTTGAAGTACTATTCATGAAAAGTCTTTGCTATATGATTCACTTGTTTACTCATGTCATTACCTTTGTTTTGATCGCTGCATTCATTACATATGTTTACAAATAGTATGATCAAGATTGTGATGGCATGTCACTTCAGAAATTATCTTTGTTATCGTTTTACCTGCTCGGGACGAGCAGAACTAAGCTTGGGGATGCTGATACGTCTCCAACGTATCGATAATTTCTTATGTTCCATGCTACTTTATAGATGATACCTACATGTTTTATGCACATTATATGTCATATTTATGCATTTCGGAACTAACCTATTAACGAGATGCCGAAAGAAGTTGCTTTTTTGCTGTTTTTGGTTTCAGAAATCCTAGTAAGGAAATATTCTCGGAATTGGACGAAATCTTCGCCCCGGGTCCTATTTTTGCAGGCTTCGGAAGGCGAAGAGATAACGAAATGGGCGACGGGCGCCGCCACCATAGGGCGCGCGGCCGAGGGGGGGCCGCGCCGCCTATGGTGTGGGCCCCTCGTCAGCCCCCTGACCTACCCTTCCGCCTACTTAAAGCCTCCGTCGTCGAAACCCCCGGTACCGAGAGCCACGATACGGAAAACCTTCGAGAGACGCCGCCGCCGCGATCCCATCTCGGGATTCGGGAGATCGCCTCCGGCACCCTGCCGAGAGGGGATTCATCTCCCGGAGGACTCTTCATCGCCATGATCGCCTCCGGAGTGATGAGTGAGTAGTTCACCCTGGACCATGGGTCCATAGCAGTAGCTAGATGGTCGTCTTCTCCTTGTTGTGCTTCATTGTTGGATCTTGTGAGCTGCCTAACATGATCAAGATCATCTATCTGTAATACTATATGTTGTGTTTGTCGGGATCCGATGGATAGAGAATACTATGTTATGGTGATTATCAATCTATTGTTTATGTGTTGTTTATGATCTTGCATGCTTTTCCGTTATTAGTAGAGGCTCTGGCCAAGTTTGTACTCTTAACTCAAGAGGGAGTATTTATGCTCGATAGTGGGTTCATGCCTTCATTGACACACGGGACAGTGACAGAAAGTTCTAAGGTTGTGATGTGCTGTTGCCACTAGGGATAAAACATTGATTCTATGTCTAAGGATGTAGTTGTCGATTACATTACGCACCATACTTAATGCAATTGTACATTTGCTTAGCAACTTATCTAATGGGGTTCGGATAACTTTGAGGTGGACTTTTAGGCATAGATGCGGTTGGATGGAGGTCTATGTACTTTGTCGTAATGCCCAATTAAATCTCACTATATTTATCATATCATGTATATGCATTGTTATGCCCTTCTCTATTTGTCAATTGCCCATTGTAATTTGTTCACCCAACATGCTTTTATCTTATGGGAGAGACACCTCTAGTGAATTGTGGACCCACGGTCCTATTCTTTACATAGCATACAATCTCTGCAATTGTGTTTTTTTGTTTTCTTGCAAACAATCATCTTCCACTCGATACGCTTAATCCTTTGTTACGGCATGCGGTGAGATTGACAACCTCCTTTTTCGTTGGGGCAAAGTACTTTGGTTTTGTTGTGCAGAATCCACGTTGGCGCCGGAATCCCTGTTGTTGCGCCGCATCACATTTCGCCACCATCAACCTTCAACGTGCTTCTTGGCTCCTACTGGTTCGATAAACCTTGGTTTCATCTGAGGGAAACTTGCTTCTACGCATCATCCTCCACTTGGGGTTCGATAAACCTTGGTTTCATACTGAGGGAAACTTGCTTCTATACGCATCATACCTTCCACTTGGGGTTCCCAACGGACGTGTGCATCTACGCGTATCAGTGGCATTGTCTCACGGATCTTGTAGCTCAAGCAGTCAGCCCCCCTCAACTCGCCGTCGTACTCCTCGCTTTCTTCTGAGGCGTCGCTATCGTATTCCCCCCTCACAGCTCGCCGTCGCCTGGCTTTGTCGATTCTGCTCTGGGTAATCTCGTCTCGGGCATCCCTTGAGCGGTGCTTTGAACCGCTGGCTTGGAGCGCGGTCTTTTATTTTCGTGGAGCCAGTTTTTCTCCCAAAATTGCGAGACTTTCCAGGGCGCCTCGGTGGGCTTGAACCATAGAACCTTCGGGGCGTTGGTTGACGAGGTACGCCGCGAGGTTGGCAGTTGCTCCCTCGACGGTTTTTGGCCTCAACATTCCTGCGGTATCCGTGGTCATGAATGACCTGGATAAGTTCGACGTTATTTCCCTAGCATCGTCTTCCGATAGTCTGGATAATCTTGATCGGTGCTTCCCCGCGCCTTGGCTGCTTCGGGAAGCGCTTCCTCGCGAGCCCCTTCGTCGTTCACTAGATTGTTCTGCCGCAAGCAGGCGTTTCTCGAGGGTGGCTTGCTCAATCGACAGCCGCTCCCGATTCTTGTCCAATATTGAGCGATAGGCATTGAGGGTTCCGACCGAAGTTCCAGCGGGGAGCGGTGTGTTGTTAAGCACGGCTGCCCTGGCGGCTGCCCATTCCTCCTCCGCGATGGTGTAATCGCTACTATTGTTACTGGCACTGTTTTCAAAGCTTCGTCGTCTGCTGGAGCGAGGAGTGTGCTCTCCACCTCCCCGTTCCTTGCGTTTCCTGTGTTGTTGGCAGCGTAAACTTGGTGGCGCGCCGTTCTCCAGGTGCCTTCCTTGACAATGTTGTCGACGATGTCCTCTCCCGATGAATACTGGGCACTGCAGATGAATGGTGTGTCGCTCGACCCCAACCCGTGCCTCGTGTCGCAGTTCAAACAGTAGTACGAGGTCATCTCTGATGGTACTGGGTTATCGGATCCAACCGACATCGAAGATGTCGATCGAGGAGTTGATGGCGAGGATGAATTCGTCGAGTCTGTCAGCCCAGCCGAAAGATCGATTGATGATGACATGATCGATCCTGCGGCGATGGGGGTGATTTCCTCGCTGAGGGGCGTACGGCTCTTGATCAAGGACTCCTTCCGCATTGACGTTGTAGTGGACGCTCCCGAACGTCATCTCCATGTTTCCTTGCAGACCCGAAAAAGTCGAGCGAGAAGAGTCGCTGTTGGGGGTGAACTCATAGGAACCGAATCGGATCGGACTTCCCATGATTGGCGATGATGATGATGGCGTCGACGAAGCTGTCAACGACATGGTTGGATCTGCCGATGACGGATCTTGTGCCAAAAGGGTTCCCACAGACGGATCCAATTGACGAGGGTACTCCTCGGCAATGCCCTCCGATTGGGGCTTAGGGTTGATGGAATCTGTAGGCTGACACACGACATCGGTTAACAGACAAGCGGGGAGAGCAATTTACCGGGTTCGGGGCCCTCGATGAGGTAAAACCCTTACGTCTGCTGTCGATCTTGATTATGAAAATATCGGGTTACAATGGGGTGCCGAAGGTTTCGGCTGTGTTCTTGTCGAGAGGCTAAGCGCTACGGTGACCTAGCTCTGGACTTATGGTGGCTAAAATTGCTAAGATTGATTGTCGTCGACGCCCCTCTCTGGCCCTTATATAGGGGCCAGATCCCAAGAGATCGTACGAGTACGACTAGGTTTACAAGAGACCTAGCTCTAAACTTTCCTTGTTCGGTTCCTCTTCGTCTTGTTCTTCAAGGAATCTTCTTCGGCACCGACCTAGTGGCCCATCTTGCCATCGGGTGTCTTCATGGGCCTCCAGTTGGGCTGTACATGATAGGGCAATAACGGTTTCCCGAAGGGTAATGCCCACGTCAATTGGAGTCCCCAAGAACACCACAAAGACGCCACAAAGGCCTTGCCCTTGAAGAATCTCCACAACTTAATTGGAGTCCCCAAGAACACCACAAAGACAACTAAGCCGTCTAGGGTCCAAAGACCCAAGAGGAACAAGCTCCCGAAGAGAATATCTCACGAAATTTCACCTCCACGTATCACCGCGGAGAAGTCAAACCGATACACCAAATGCAATGGCAAGAACACCACAAAGATGCTCAAGTCCTTCTCTCTCAAATTCCAACAAAGCTACAAAAACTATTGGGGGAATAATAGAGGAAGAACAAATAAGAGGAGGAACACTAAATTTCTCCAAGATCTAGATCTAGTGGATTCCCCTCACAAAGAGAGGGATTTGATTGGTAGAAATGTAGATCTAGATCTCCTCTTCCTTTTCCCTCAAAAAGATTCAAGAAGCATAGGAGGAGTAGAGGGATATGGCAAGCTCTCAAGGTCAACAATGGTGGAGATCAAATGGGGAAAGAGGTAGCAGCCCAAGGAGGAAGAACGGGGGCTTAAATACCCCCTCCCATCGAAATATGACTGTTTGGGTAGGCTTAGGCCGGATTATCTGGGGCCGGATATTTGCAAAAATCCGGCCCCCGAAAAATGGCTAAGGACCAGAAAAAACGTGCCCCTGGATGGGGGCCGGATATTTCGTTTGGGCCGGATATTCCGGGGGCTGGATAATCCGCCCCCAACTTGGGCCGGAATATCCGCCCCCTGAAAACTGGCAGGAACACCAAACTGAAACGAACATAACTTTAGCATCCAGACTCCGGTTTTGATGATCTTGGGCTCGTTTTGAAGCTAGGAACAAGCTCTACAAGATCATGCAGGGAACCATCATAGTACAACAAGAGAGGATATAAATAAATGATGAAAGTTTTGACCTATCTGAAAAAGACATGCCTGTAAAACCTCCAACCTTGAAAATGCAACAAGTTGCCCGTGCAAAAACCATTCTCGATGAACTAGAGCTTGTCATGAGAATAATCACAAGCTCTAAAACATCACATGGATAAGATCCAAATAACAACCAAGGAAGATGGTGCAAGGATGCAAAGGTTTGAGCTCTCCGAAGGATACGATCGAGTTACTCACTCGAGAGCCTTCTTGATAGTACGACAACTAAACTATAAACCGGTCTCCAACTACACCATGAGACCGGTGAGAAAGAAACTCTATCAAGAGCAAACCTTAACCTTGCGCATTCCACTTGAGCTTGATGATGACGGTCTTGACTGCAACAAGATGGAACGCCTTTCTTGATTGTGCTTGCTTGATGAAGTCATGCGAAATGCTCCCCATACTCCACTATGGGAGAGCTTCTTCTTCGCATCTTCACATATCCATGATCACCATATGGATGTCAAGCTTCAAGCATATGATCTCTTCGAGTTTGGCTCATCTTGAACTTGCACTTCATTTATTCATTCTTCATCATGTTGATGTCTTGAAGTAACTTGTGGGCTCACTTCATCTTCATCTTCAATACATACTTGACACTTGATATCCTTCATCAATTTCTTCTTATTGCAACCTCGAAGCCAACATATGGTTCAAGCATTGCCTATGGACAAGTCCCACAAATATAACTCAATGCAAACATTTGTCCATAGGGATTATCATTAATTACCAAAACCACACATGGGGGCTCCATGCACTTTCAACCGGCTCCTCAGGCGTGGATCAAGATAAGAAGGACCCCCCTCTTACTTAAGAAGACGAGCGGTGACATACATCTTTATTTTCATAGAATTCTATTTTCAATAAGGCTTTCTTAGCTATAGCAGTATTAGCTTATCTTATCGTCATAGACTTATTAATAAAGATCCAAGTTTTGTTTATTCGAGTATTGAGTTGATTCGGGACACCCGAACAATTTTTTCAAGATTATTTCGCATAATACCGCAAACATTGACTTCAACAAGTGAACCGGATAAAAAAGATCGAGGGTCGCTTGTACTGGTTATACCCGAGATTATCATCTAAAGCCTCGGAAAAAATACGAGCGCTGCAATGGATGTTAATCAAAGGGATTTACAGAATAATAGTATACAATTATCCTTTGCCGAAGTCTCAAGGAACACGCGGGTGCTGCTGATGGTAAGGATAAAACTACTTATGGAAGGCCCATGCCGGTACATCGAACAAGGAGGTACTAAGAGCGATGGAGTCGATACCAGGCATAGTTCCTTGATTTACTCGGGGGCTGACGCCAAAACATACATCATCGGTTATGGAAGAGTTACGACTACTACATGTTCACTGAACCCGCAACATGAGCTGATCACTGAAAGAATTTGCCACCGATAACTTTCATAAAAGAGCATCACAATAACGATGCCTAAAAAGGGCTAAGAGCATCGAGAATTGCATCTTAGTCAACAAAGACATAAGAAAATCTGCCATCAGCATTTGAAGATAAGTTGTGAGGAATCGATTTTTTGCCAAAAGTGGCAAATGTGTCATCTCCAACAAATTATTCATCCCAATAAAATTTGTTAAGATTGGGTAAGCAAAGTTACATCATACACATGAATAAACTTGTACCTAATGCATCCGAATATTCAGGTGCAAGAAATTGTCGGAAGCATAAAATTATCATTACAACAGGAATACAACATCATCAAAGTTATTCTTACGAAGTTCCTACTGGGTCATCTACTTCCGTGCTGTCTTCTAGCCTATCAATCACAACAGAAGTAGGGACTTTTACAGTAGGGTAGAATTGGCTTACATCGTCATCATCATTTGCAATTGCCATCAAGTCCAATGAAGGATGTTGTCACAGCACAAAAGCAAAAGCTGATTCGGCTCCTGCAAGAAGTTGATTACGAACCAATTCGTGCACCTTTTTAGCATTCTTGAAGTTTACTATCAAGGCCAAAAATGATGGAGGAATTGGTTTGAGGGGAAATATTGTTTTCCAGATCATCTTCATACATGCGTGGCACTTGTCAAAGAATCGATGCACTTGTTGCACCCGATCTTGAAATTTTGCGACAGTAGCAACGTTTGACTTGTCCGTCCAGAAGACTTCATTAAATTGCGCCAGATTGGTCAAAGCATGTACACGTTCGTGCACTCGTTTGTTTTCTTCCGATAAATTCATAGCTATGACTGACAAAAGCAATGATGAAGACGAAATCAGAAAGAAAATATCGACATCATTGAAGGAAACAAGGAAGGGACATGCACTTGCAGTTCAAGCTTTCTATTGCTTTTTGCAGCTCGCTTAGTGCATATCGCTCTGCATCAATAGCTAGCTCGCCTTTCTTCTTTATAATAGCAGCCATGGCGTGGATACCATGCAGTTCAAGCCTTCATGCATTGAAGCCGATCACTTTCAGAATCATCAGCCGAAGAACCTTCGGCAAAGGAAGGTACAGGAGCCACCTGCAAAAATACACCATCGAGTATGTGAATGAATATATACAAGGGATTTCTATTGTCGTGCCCCTGGTTCGTTAGTTGTACTCAGTTTTCCCCAGCCGCTTAACTTTCCTCAGTTTTCCCCTCTCTCTAGTTTGAAACCCCTCGCAGACGCTCGGACAGGAGGGTTGCCGTCTGGTCAGAGGCCTTGACCGTTACCGGTGACGGCTAGGGAGCCGCGGTGGTTGTGAATTGACTGTTGCTTTTGAATTGTGTTGACTGTTGACCCAATGAGACACGTCGGACTGGAGGAGCTCACCCAAAGCTTTCCCTGCGCCCGGGGCGGAGGAGCTCACACACCGCCTCGCCGCCACGCCGTCCTGCCCTCCTACATTATGGCATCGTCCGCCGCCGAGCCGCCCCCGCCCCCACCACCACCCCCGGGAGGCGGAGAGGGCTCCGCCTCCACTAGATCTAGATCTACCCCTGTCGCGGTAGAGTTTGTACATCCGTCTGGTGTGCCGAGTCTTCCCCTCAACCGCAGAGAATATTGGGAATCGGAGGGATCGAACGCATGGATTCCATCTGGGTAAGCATCGTTTGCCTATGTGAATTAACAGTAGGAAGTTTTTGAGCGCCAATCGTTGTTGCTCAACTAACTGCGTTGCTTTTCGAATAGGATTCATCCAGCGCTGGCTTTTCGGCTGGTGGTTAGGCTGGATTCTAGCTTTATGCGTGATTCTAAACACCATATGAATGGATTTTACATCCCAACGGTGGTTGCAACCACCATCTTTTTGAGGGATTTGAAAGCTAACATCTACGATAAGTACGCCTGGAGCCCTCGCGATGCAGTTCATTTCGAATATTTCAACAACACTGAGCGAAGATTGGTTCCACTAATTTCCGACGATGATGTGGAAATTCTTTTTTGCTTTGAATGCTTCGTGTCGTTTCGGTAAAATTCGTATCCATGTGGGCAGGGGCCAGGCATCATCTGGTGTTGGGGCATCATCAGCTGGTCGGGCATCATGTCTCTCTACTGCTGCTGCCTCTGCTAATAGTGTGCGCCGCGGCGCTCTTGTAGGTCTACAACACACCATCATCCCCCGGTGCTAGTGGTAGCGAGATCATTCCTGCGGTCGATGTGGATGACGATGCAGAGATTGGGGATCAATCTCCTCAAGATGATGAGGATGAGTTGATGTTTCTGAATTGGTAGATCGATGCAGTAAGCAGGCAATGGAGGATCAATACATGGAAGATATTGCTTTTGGTGCCAGATTTGATGACACTGATAATGAAGAGAAGGATGAGAACAATGACATCCTCGTTTTAGCCGATTACGAAGGTGATGACTTGCCAACAATTGAGTGGAACAGGGCGGATCCTCAGCTTGCAGAAGGCACCGTATTTCAAACAATGATGGACTATCGTAATGCATTTACTACATATTGCCTTCTCTCTAAGAATAATTACGTGGTTATTAAAAGTGAGCCAGGTAGGTTCACAGTTAAATGCCCATACAAGAGGTGTAGGTGGAGGTTGCACGCATCCACAATACAGTTGTTAGAGCCACAACAAAATACAGTGGTTAGAGCCATCTACTGAATAACAATTCTATACTATCTAAATCGTCTACCACAACCACGTAACTGCTAGGACAGGGATGACACCTAATAAAACTGCCCAGATGAATCTACTTTTCTCCTCTCCCATCACTTGAAGTTCATGTTCTAGATTTCCTACCACTTGATCAAATACGACAAGATCTGTCTCAACTCTCAACTTCTCCTTGCGAATAAGCTCTGAATTCTTCTTTTCTTCCTCCACGGTACGCTTCAGCTCGAATATCATCAGGTTTTTACAGGCCAATTCATCACCTAAATTGGCCACCTTCTCCTCCAAATCCATCCTTTGGCTACACCACTGGGTTGATTCATCTTGGTATGCAATGTACCATGGATCATCGGCTTGCCTAGCTAACTGTAACAATAATGGAAAAAAGAAAAACTGAAATCACTCTAATAGGCCATGGCGGCACTTCAAATTCATCGGTAGTACAGAGAGCAGAAGCTAGATACCTGCACTTCCGACGAGGTAGGAGAAGTAGAACATGGCCACGACATGATCGAATCCCCACCCTCGTCGGTGTACCCGCTACGACCAGACATTGAGGACTATTTCGCACCTGCAAACTCCAATAAATTACGGGAACCGAATCGATTAGGGGGCGGGGGAGGCAGAGGTCTTACCAAGCTATACTACCAATTGGTGCATGGAACAAATCCCGGTCATTGTGGGCGGCGGATCTGCTTGCGGCGGACTTTCCTGCGGTGGGCACAATGCGTGCGGACGAAACAAGTGCTGGAGCCGTGGTTGACGTGCAGCGCCGCAGTCCGTCCGACGCCGCCGGGGGATAGAGCCGGCGGCGCGACAAGGCGCCGATGATGGCTGCTCCGTCCGAGGGTGGGGAACGAGCTGCCAACGTTTCTCCGGTGACTAATGAGATACACAACACTAGGTTCCAGCCATGTTTAGCATAAAATTCACTTTAGATTAAGCTGCGAAAATAGTCACTTGTTGGGTCTAGCTTAAGAAAAATTAATTAGCAAACTTGTCGCTTCTCTCTAACTAAAAGCAGGGATATATGTCTTTTCACTAAGGGCGACCCCAGCGGTGAGGCGGCCCCACAGAGCGGCTCTATATGATATTCTCTAAATAAATAGACGACCCCAGCGGTCATTGGCTACGGAGGCCCCGGCAATATATGATTTTCTCTAAATAAATAGACGACCCCACTGGTCATTGGCTGCGGCAGCCCTATAGAGCGGCCCCATTTGTCATTGGCAGCACCGCGTATAAAATCAGGAAATAAAACGGCCGACACGTCAGCGATAGATGGATGGCTGCTCGACGTGTCTCCCGACCCTACCGTCGGCACGAGACGGTCGGGGAGGAGCTGCCCTGTGCAGCCCCACCCGGTCGGACTAACGGTCAAGGCCTCTGACCTGACGGCTACCGCCGTTCCGGCACTTGTGAGTGTTTCAAACTAGAGGAGAAAACTGAGGAAAAGTTAAGCGGCTGGGGAAAACTGAGTACAACTAAGGATCCGAGGGCACGAAAATAGAAAGCCCTATATACAATGTCAATTGATTCCACTCCCATCGGGAGCATGCATTCAAAAGCCAGGAACATCACAGTTAAACGAGGAAAAACTGGCAACATTGCCAGCATGGAATTTATTACAATCAAAAGGGCTTAGAAAATGTAGTTGTTTGAGCCAAACGATGAGATTACAACTTGGTAAAAGAAAAATTCAGGGGGCTTGAGTCTGCATCGATAAATTTGGGCCAGCTCTTCCGGTAGTTGATTTATTAGCCGACACCAATTCAAGAAGCTGCAGTGCGTATTTGCGCGCTGATACTATAAAAAGGCTGAGGTCACTGGCTTGCCCATCCTGATCCTTCGGCAGTTCCTTCGTCAGCAGTTCCATCTCGGCTTTGAAGTTGTGCCCCATCAGAAGCTGGAAAGTAAGGAGAGCGCCATAGGTACGTGAGGTACGTTTGAATACCTCGATGGTGCCTTCGGTGTCGACGGAGAAAGTATCCGCCAGCTACCCCTGTGTCTTTTGCTGATCTGCTTTGGGGAGGATCATGGCATGAAGTCTCGACATGACCGCCTTGTTCTTCTCAAGAAGAGCTTGGACGAGGTCGCCAGACTCGATCGCTAAAGAAATAGCGTCGGCATAAGAACCATCCGGGAGCTTGCGTACATAACCAGAAGGAATATCGGCAACTTCTGCAGAAAATAAGAAGCGAAAATTGAAACCCAATGAAGTTAAGTAAAGGAGATTCAAGGATAAAACAGTAGAAAATTACCAAGCAGAGCCAAGGTGGATTTATGAAGAAGATCCTCCCTTTCCTTTCTTTGGGCTTCGGCTTCAGCTTTTTTCCTTCTCCTTCTCCTTCAACTTCTTCTTCAGTTGATCAAGTTTCTTTTTCAAGGAATCTTCATTTTGACGGGCAATAGCAACCATTTTTATTGCTTGAGCAAGCTTTGAGGAAGTCGATTGCACCTCCTCTTGAAGTCGAGTCTTATCGGCTTCGAGTGAAGATAATTGGGAGGCGAAACCCTTCAAAATAGTGATGGCAGTTTGAATGCCCTATAAAAGAGAAGACAAAGTCAAGATAACATCTTAATAACAATGAACCTTTTGAAGTCCACACTCGATTGCAAGCAGTCGAATGTAGACTCGGGGGCTGGTAGAAGGAGAACCATCATCAAGAAAAGCAAAAGTCGAAATACTTACAGGTTTCTCGTTGGAAGAAGGGGAAATGGCAGCTGCCGAAGGAACTTATTTCCCCTTCGAGAGAGAAGAAGCAGTCGAAGGTTGAGCAGCCGCAGCTGCTGGCAGAGCAGGAGCCTTGGAGGTTGCGGGAGATGTCCTACTGGGGCTTGCCTTCGCCTTCTTCGAAGGAGGTTCTATAAAGCCTTCAGCGCTACAGACATATAAATCGTTCAAAACAAGTAGAACAATACAAAGCAACTTTGGGAACAGCAGAAGAAACTTACAAGTCGAGCATGTCGTCTGATACGTCTCCAACGTATCGATAATTTCTTATGTTCCATGCTACATTATTGATGATATCTACATGTTTTATGCACATTATATGTCGTATTTACGCATTCTGGAACTAACCTATTAACAAGATGCCGAAGAGCCAGTTGCTGTTTTCTGTTTTTGGTTTCAGAAATCCTAGTAAGTAAATATTCTCGGAATTGGACGAAATCAACGCCCGGGGTCCTATTTTTGCACGAAGCTTCGGAAGACCGAAGAGGAGTCGAAGTGGGGCCACGAGGTGGCAGACAACGGGCGGCGCGGCCCGGCCCTGCCGCGCCGGCTGTCGTCGGCCTGTGCCGCCCCTGACCTACCCTTTCGCCTACTTAAAGCCTCGTCGCGAAACCCCGATGCAGAGCCACGATACGGAAAACCTTCCAGAGACGCCGCCGCCGAATCCCATCTCGGGGGATTCGGAGATCGCCTCCGGCACCCTGCCGGAGGGGATTCATCTCCCGGAGGACTCTTCATCGCCATGATCGCCTCCGGAGTTATGAGTGAGTAGTTCACCCCTGGACTATGGGTCCATAGCAATAGCTAGATGGTCGTCTTCTCCTAATTGTGCTTCATTGTTGGATCTTGTGAGCTGCCTAACATGATCAAGATCATCTATCTGTAATTCTATATGTTGTGTTTGTCGGGATCCGATGGATAGAGAATACTATGTTATGGTGATTATCAATCTATTACTTATGTGTTGTTTATGATCTTGCATGCTCTCCGTTATTAGTAGAGGCTCTGGCCAAGTTTTTACTCAACTAAGAGGGAGTATTTATGCTCGATAGTGGGTTCATGCCTTCATTGATACCTGGGACAGTGACAGAAAGTTCTAAGGTTGTGTTGTGCTGTTGCCACTAGGGATAAGACATTGATTCTATGTCTAAGGATGTAGTTGTTGATTACATTACGCACCATACTTAATGCAATTGTCTGTTGCTTTGCAACTTAATACTGAAAGGGGTTCGGATGATAACCTGAAGGTGGACTTTTTAGGCATAGATGCAGTTGGATGGCGGTCTATGTACTTTGTCGTAATGCCCAATTAAATCTCACTATATTTATCATATCATGTATATGCATTGTTATGCCCTTTTCTATTTGTCAATTGCCCGTGTAATTTGTTCACCCAACATGCTTTAATCTTATGGGAGAGACACCTCTAGTGAACTGTGGACCCGGTCCTATTCTTTACATCGCATACAATCTCTGCAATACTTGTTTTCTGTTTTCTTGCAAACAATCATCTTCCACACAATACGGTTAATCCTTTGTTACATCAAGCCGGTGAGATTGACAACCTCACTGTTTCGTTGGGGCAAAGTACTTTGGTTGTGTTGTGCAGGTTCCACGGCGCGGAATCCCTGGTGTTGCGCCGCATCACATTTCGCCACCATCAACCTTCAACGTGCTTCTTGGCTCCTCCGGTTCGATTAAACCTTGGTTTCTTTAGAGGGAAAACTTGCCACTGTGCGCATCATACCTTCCTCTTGGGGTTCCCAACGGACGTGTACATCTACGCGCATCAAGCACTTTTCCGGCGCCGTTGCGGGGAGATCAAGACACGCTGCAGGGGAGTCTCCACTTTCCAATCTCTTTACTTTGTTTTTGTCTTGCTTTATTTTATTTACTACTTTGTTTGCTGCACCTAAACAAAACACAAAAACATTAGTTGCTAGTTTTACTTTATTTATTGTCTTGCTCTCTATATCAAAAACACAAAAAATTAGTTACTTGCATTTACTTTATCTAGTTTGCTTTATTTACTATTGCTAAAACGAATACCCCTGAAAATACTAAGTTGTGTGACTTCACAACCACTAATAATAATGATTTCCTATGCACACCTATTGCTCCACACGCTACTACAGCAGAATTCTTTGAAATTAAACCTGCTTTGAACCTTGTTATGAGAGATCAATTTTGGTGTTAGTTGATGATGCTGTTGCCCATCTTAATAATTTTGTTGAACTTTGTGAAATGCAAAAGTATAAGGATGTAGATGGTGATATTATAGAATTGAAATTGTTTCCTTTCTCATTAAGAGGAAGAGCTAAAGATTGGTTGCTATCTTTGCCTAAGAATAGTATTGATTCATGGACTAAATGTAAGGATGCTTTTATTGGTAGATATTATCCTCCGCTAAAATTATATCTTTGAGAAGTAGCATAATGAATTTTAAGCAATTAGATACTGAACATGTTGCTCAAGCATGGGAGAGAATGAAAACTTTGGTAAAGAATTGCCCAACCCATGGATGACTACTTGGATGATCATCCAAACCTTCTATGCAGGACTAAATTTTTCTTCGCGGAATTTATTGGATTCAGCTGGAGGTACCTTTATGTCCATCACTTTCGGGGCGCTACAAAGCTTCTTGATGATATGATGATAAATTACTCTGAATGGCACACGGAAAGAGCTCCACAAGGTAAGAAGGTAAATTCTGTTGAAGAAACCTCTTCCTTGAGTGATAAGATTGATGTGATTATGTCTATGCTTGTGAATGGTAGATCTAATGTAGATCCAAATAATGTTCCTTTAGCTTCATTGGTTGCTCAATAAGAAAATGTTGATGTGAATTTCATTAAAAATAATAATTTCAACAACAATGCTTATAGGAACAATTCTGGTAATAACTATAGGCCATATCCTTGCTAATGGTAATGGTTATGGTAATTCTTATGGGAATTCTTACAACAATAATAGGAGTGTACCCCCTGGTCTTGAAGCCATGCTTAAAGAATTTATTAGTACACAAACTGCTTTTAACAAATCTGTTGAGGAAAAGCTTGATAAAATTGATATTATTGCTTCTAGAGTTGATAGACTTGCCTCTGATGTTGATCTATTAAAATTGAAAGTTATGCCTAATAATGATATTGATAATAAGATTACTACTACAGCAAATGCCATCCAAGTTAGAATTAATGAGAATATAAGATTAATGGCTGAATTGCGTGCTAGGTGGGATAGAGAAGAAAATGAAAAACTAGCTAAAGAGAATAATGTAGCTAGAGTTTGGACTATTACCACCATTAGTAATGATAATGATTCACATGTTTCTGCACCTCATACTATCAATGGTAAAATAATTGGTGTTGGCAATGTTTCTACTCCTAGTGCAAAGCGTACAAAACTGCCTGAAATTGCTAAACTGCTGAAACTGCTTGTGATAAAACTGCTGAAATTTTTTCCAACCTTGGGGACAATGATCCAATTGCTATAGCTCATAATGATTTAGATTTTGATGATTGCCACATCTCTGAAGTTATAAAGTTCTTACAAAAACTTGCTAAAAGTCCTAATGCTAGTGCTATAAATTTGGTCTTTACAAAACATATTACAAATGCTCTCATAAAAGAGAGAGAAGAGAAACTAAAACTTGAAACTTCTATTCCTAGAAAGTTAGAAGATGGTTGGGAGCCCATCATTAAAATGAAATTCAATGACTTTGAATGTAATGCTTTATGTGATCTTGGTGCAAGTATTTGTTATGCCTAAAAGATTTATGATATGCTTGACTTGCCACCATTGAAGAATTGTTATTTGGATGTTAATCTTGCCGATAATGTTAAAAAGAAACCTTTGGGGAGGATTGATAATGTGCGCATTACGGTTAACAATAACCTTGTCCCCGTTGATTTTGTTGTCTTGGATATCGAATGCAATGCATCATGTCCTATTGTGTTGGGAAGACCTTTTCTTCGAACTGTTGGCTGTTATTGATATGAGGGAAGGTAATATTAAATACCAATTTCCTCTCAAGAAAGGTATGGAACACTTCCCTAGAAAGAAAATGAAGTTGCCTTTTGATTCTATTATTAGAACAAGTTATGATGTTGATGCTTCTACTCTTGATGTTACTTGATTTGCACTTTCTGCGCCTGAAAGGCGTTAAAGAAAAGCGCTTATGGGAGACAACCCATGTTTTTTACTACAGCAATTTTTGTTTTGTTGAGTCTTGGAAGTTGTTTACTACTGTAGCAACCTCTCCTTATCATGTTTTTGTGCCAAGTAAAGTTTCTATGTTAAAGTTGATGTTATATTTGGGATCGCTGCGAGAAACAGCATTTGTCTGTCACGAATTCTGGCACAAGTCTCTGTAGAAAATTCGAAAAAATCTGCCAATTTACGAGCGTGATCCTCAGATATGTACGCAACTTTCATTAGTTTTGAGTTTTTCCATTTGAGCAAGTCTGGTGCCATTTTAAAATTCGTCTTTACGAACTGTTTTGACAGATTCTGCCTTTTATTTCGCATTGCCTCTTTTGCTATGTTGGATGAATTTCTTTGATCCATTAATGTCCAGTAGCTTTATGCAATGTCCAGAAGTGTTAAGAATTATTGTGTCACCTCTGAATATGTAAACGTTTATTGTGCACTAACCCTCTAATGAGTTTGCTTGAAGTTTGGTGTGAAGGAAGTTTTCAGGGTCAAGAGGAGTATGATATACTATGATCAAGA
The DNA here is from genome assembly GCA_030979885.1 of Lolium multiflorum. Lineage (NCBI taxonomy): Eukaryota > Viridiplantae > Streptophyta > Magnoliopsida > Poales > Poaceae > Lolium > Lolium multiflorum. The sequence goes on from CM061749.1 coordinate 152,557,828, forward strand.
GGAGTGAAAGCTCTAAGCTTGGGGATGCCCCGTGGTTCATCCCTGCATATTTTAAGAAGACTCAGCGTCTAAGCTTGGGGATGCCCAAGGCATCCCTTCTTCATCGACAACATCATCAGGTTCCTCCCCTGAAACTATATTTTCATTCAGTCACATCTTGTGTTCTTTGCTTGGAGCGTCGGTTTGTTTTTGTTTTTGTTTTGTTTGAATAAAATGGATCCTAGCATTCACTTTGTGGGAGAGAGACACGCTCCGCTGTTGCATATGGACAAATATGTCCTTAGGCTTTACTCATAATGTTCAAGGCGAAGTTTCTTCTTCGTTAAATTGTTATATGGTTGGAATCGGGAAATGCTACATGTAGTAATTCTAAAATGTCTTGGATAATGTGATACTTTACAATTGTTGTGCTCATGTTTAAGCTCTTGCATCATATACTTTGCACCCATTAATGAAAAAATACATAGAGCTTGCTAAAATTTGGTTTGCATATTTGGTCTCTCTAAGGTCTAGATAATTTCTAGTATTGAGTTTTGAACAACAAGGAAGACGGTGTAGAGTCTTATAATGTTTACAATATGTCTTTTATGAGAGTTTTGCTGCACCGGTTCATCCTTGAGTTTGCTTCAAATAACCTTGCTAGCCTAAACCTTGTATCGAGAGGAATACTTCTCATGCATCCAAAATCCTTGAGCCAACCACTATGCCATTTGTGTCCACCATACCTACCTACTACATGGTATTTCTCCGCCATTCCAAAGTAAATTGCTTGAGTGCTACCTTTAAAATTCCATCATTCGCCTTTGCAATATATAGCTCATGGGAAAAAATAGCCTTAAAAACTATCGTAGTATTGAATATGTACTTATGCACTTTATCTCTTATTAAGTTGCTTGTTGTGCGATAACCATGCTTCTGGGGACGCCATCAACTACTCTTTGTTGAATATCATGTGAGTTGCTATGCATGTCCGTCTTGTCTGAAGTAAGAGAGATCTACCACCTTAATGGTTGGAGCATGCATATTGTTAGAGAAGAACATTGGGCCGCTAACTAAAGCCATGAATCATGGTGGAAGTTTCAGTTTGGACATATATCCTCAATCTCATATGAGAATAATAATTGTTGCTACATGCTTATGCATTAAAGAGGAGTCCATTATATGTTGTCCATGTTGTCCCGGTATGGATGTCTAAGTTGAGAATAATCAAAAGCGAGAAATCCAAAATGCGAGCTTTCTCCTTAGACCTTTGTACGGGCGGCATGGAGGTACCCCTTTGTGACACTTGGTTGAAACATGTGTATTGCGATGATCCGGTAGTCCAAGCTAAGTAGGACAAGGTGCGGGCACTATTAGTATACTATGCATGAGGCTTGCAAACTTGAATATAATTTACATAACTCATATGCTTTATTACTACCGTTGACAAAATTGTTTCATGTTTTCAAAATAAAAGCTCTAGCACAAATATAGCAATCGATGCTTTCCTCTTTGAAGGACCTTTCTTTTACTTTTATGTTGAGTCAGTTTACCTATCTCTCTCCACCTAAAGAAGCAAACACTTGTGTGAACTGTGCATTGATTCCTACATACTTGCATATTGCACTTGTTATATTACTCTATGTTGACGATATCCATGAGATATACATGTTATAAGTTGAAAGCAACCGCTGAAACTTAATCTTTCTTTGTGTTGCTTCAACACCTTTACTTTGATTTATTGCTTTATGAGTTAACTCTTATGCAAGACTTATTGATGCTTGTCTTGAAGTACTATTCATGAAAAGTCTTTGCTTTATGATTCACTTGTTTACTCATGTCATTACCATTGTTTTGATCGTTGCATTCATTACATATGTTTACAAATAGTATGATCAAGATTATGATGGCATGTCACTTGAAATTATCTTTGTTATCGTTTTACCTGCTGACGAGCAGCTAAGGTGGGGATGCTGATACGTCTCCAACGTATCGATAATTTCTTATGTTCCATGCTACATTATTGATGATATCTACATGTTTTATGCACATTATATGTCGTATTTACGCATTTTGGAACTAACCTATTAACAAGATGCCGAAGAGCCGTTCTTGTTTCTGCTGTTTTGGTTTGAAATCCTAGTAAGTAAATATTCTCGGAATTGGACGAAATCAACGCCCGGGTCCTATTTTTGCACGAAGCTTCGAGAGGAGAGTCGAGTGGGGCCACGAGGTGGCGACAACAGGCGGCGCGCCCGGGCCCCCCGCGCCGGCCGTCGTCTGGGCCTCGTTGCCTACCTACCCTTTCGCCTACTTAAAGCCTCCGTCGAAACCCGATCTGAGAGCCACGATACGGAAACCTTCCCGACGCCGCCGCCGCGAATCCCTCTGGGGATTCAGGAGATCGCCTCCGGCACCTGCCGGAGAGGGATTCATCTCCAGGAGGACTCTTCATCGCCATGATCGCCTCCGGAGTTATGAGTGAGTAGTTCACCCCTGGACTATGGGTCCATAGCATAGCTAGATGGTCGTCTTCTCCTAATTGTGCTTCATTGTTGGATCTTGTGAGCTGCCTAACATGATCAAGATCATCTATCTGTAATTCTATATGTTGTGTTTGTCGGGATCCGATGGATAGAGAATACTATGTTATGGTGATTATCAATCTATTACTTATGTGTTGTTTATGATCTTGCATGCTCTCGTTATTAGTAGAGGCTCTGGCCAAGTTTTTACTCTTAACTCTAAGAGGGAGTATTTATGCTCGATAGTGGGTTCATGCCTTCATTGATACCTGGGACAGTGACAGAAAGTTCTAAGGTTGTGTTGTGTTGTTGCCACTAGGGATAAGACATTGATTCTATGTCTAAGGATGTAGTTGTTGATTACATTACGCACCATACTTAATGCAATTGTCTATTGCTTTGCAACTTAATACTGAAAGGGGTCGGATGATAACCTGAAGGTGGACTTTTTAGGCATAGATGCGGTTGGATGGCGGTCTATGTACTTTGTCGTAATGCCCAATTAAATCTCACTATATTTATCATATCATGTATATGCATTGTTATGCCCTTTTCTATTTTCCCGTGTAATTTGTTCACCCAACATGCTTTAATCTTATGGGAGAGACACCTCTAGTGAACTGTGGACCCCGGTCCTATTCTTTACATCGCATACAATCTCTTGCAATACTTGTTTACTGTTTTTGCAAACAATCATCTTCCACACAATACGGTTAATCCTTTGTTACATCAAGCCGTGAGATTGACAACCTCACTGTTTCGTTGGGGCAAAGTACTTTGGTTGTGTTGTGCGGTTCCACGTTGGCGCGGAATCCCTGGTGTTGCGCCGCATCACATTTCGCAACCATCAACCTTCAACGTGCTTCTTGGCTCCTCCTGGTTCGATTAAACCTTGGTTTCTTTCTGAGGAAAACTTGCCACTGTGCGCATCATACCTTCCTCTTGGGGTTCCCAACGGACGTGTACATCTACGCGCATCATCGTCCTCATCCGCAAAGCCGCCAGAAGGTCTCTTCGGCGGTTACGCGTTGGTTTTTCTCCGGAGCTGCATCAACAAAGGGAGCATAATCAGCATCATTGTCATGATTCGACTCCGCTGTATCGCTTAAGTCATCAGCAAAGGATCTGTGATCTGTAGAAAAAGCTTCGGGATTGGCAGGATCATCGTCTTCTTCTTCGAGGACTTCATTATCTTCAGCATAAGATTTTATGTTGACAGTAGAACCACCTTCTTCAAGATTTTCTTCAGATGCAGTTGGAAAATATTCGACAATTGATGGAACCTGTCAGATTAGACGAAGATTTAATAAAGAGAAATAGAGTGTATCGAGTGCAAATATAAGTATGAACATGAAAGAGATTCACCTCAGTTGGTTGATGATCAAAGTCATAAGGTTCCTGAAGGGCCAGAAGTGGAATCGAGTCCTCTTGACTAAAATGAGTCAAACGTCTAACTTCATCTAGTAGTTCCTTCTCAAACAATTATGCAATGTTGACCCTAGTCTCGTCCTCAGGACCCGAATATAACCACATCTGGTGAGCTCTGGACATAACTGGTTGGATGCGACGTTTGAGGAACACAATCACAATTTCAGTTCCCGTCATAGTTTGGCCGTCAGACTCCTTAATCCGAAGAATTCTATCAAACAATTTGTCGACCACAAGCTTTTCTTCGGAAGTCAATATATTATTTCAAGACTTCTTTGGCATAGCTTCAAGGACATCGACAAACTCCAGTTGACACATGTTAGCTGCCGATGAATATTTGAGGTAGAACCACTTCAATCTCAACCCCTTGACTGACTCTCTCATTGGGAAATTGAAGTAATTTGCCTCCTTACGGACGACAAACCCAACTCCGCCGGTGACAAAGGATCCACTGTTACTGTTGTAGCGCTTGACAAAGAAGATCTTCTTCCACAGACCCTAGTGTGGATCAATGCCAAGAAAAGCCTCACAAAGGGTGATAAAATAGCAAGATGAAGGATGGAGTTGGGAGTTAACTACCATAACTAGATTCCATACGTGTGCAGAAGACGCCGGAGAAACTCATGGGCAGGCAAAGATAATCCTCGATACAAGAACGATATAAACATCACGGTAAAACCGGCAGGAGGATTGGGGCGTGAGGCCAAACCTGGTAATATGATATTCCCCTCTTCAGGGGAGATCAGTCCAAGGTTGCGTGCCTTCTTCTCGTCGCGCTTCAACATTGTCGAAGCGCGCTAGTCGCCGGGGGCATCCTTGGACGCCGCGGCAGAAACCTCTAGCGCAACTCTCTTCGTTGCGTCAGCAGTTGCCTTGGCAATGACGTTGCTCGAAGCAACGCCGCCGGTGGCGGCAGAGCCCTTCTTCTTCACCATCTTGGGATGTGTTTGAGAGCAAAACAGTGGATTGAAGAACGGTGGCGGCGGCGCAGTAGCTGTGAGAAGAAAGAGCAAAGGAGGAAGAAAGCGGTGAAAGAGAAGAACGAGGGAGTAAAATTTGTTTTTCCTTTATAAAAGGGGAGTTACCAAGGGATCGAACTAGAGGACTGGCGATTAGGTCACCACGTGTCATCAAATCCGTCATGCCAAAGGACATTTACTCCCACTATGCGCGGAAATCGAGGAGGCACCTCGGTCAGCATGCAAGGATCAGTCATTTCCTAACTGACCGTACAGAGGTAGAGTGGTCCCGTTAAGTCACGTCTTGTCAATCGAGCCGCCGCAGAGGCCACGTCACTGATGATGTCATCAAAATTATCGACTCCTCATAGAGCATCCGAAGGAATCCGTAAAATCGAGTTGCTTGACTTGAGTCTACGCACGGTTGCAAGCATCCGTCCTTAGACTCGGGGGCTACTCCCGTCGGGAGCACTGGACGCGCACCCGATAAAAACTATTGAAGACGAAAGAATATGGACCCGAAGATTTCAGAAGATCCAGGGTCAAGCTCAGGGACTTGATTCTGAGTAGGGTAACGTTGTTTTGCCATCGATAGTTAACCAGCATTGATTTATCGAGTAAAACTGGGAACGTTACTTCAATCCCTTACGTACTATCATCTAACATGACTTCACTCGAAGTTTTAAAGGACCCGATATAAAAAAAGATATCGGATGATTACGATAACTTGAAGAAAACATCGACAGCAGAATCTTCGAGTAGTACAACTTGAGTCTACACACAGTTGCAAGCATCCGTGCCTAAACTCGGGGGCTACTCCCATTGGGAGCGCTGCACGCGCACCCGATAAAGATGTGTTTTCGATTTCAAAATGATGAAAAAGGATCAAGTCTTTTCGAAAACTGTGGACAATCGTCAGAAGAAAATTTTAGTCCCTGTCCAAAGTTTTACTTCGGCCAGTCACTCGGGGGCTACTGATGTGGGCATTATCCTTCGGGTAACCAACATTATGCTACCTCCTACGACCCAACTAGGGGCCCATGAAGATTTCCCAACAACCAAGGTGGGCCAATACGTCGGTTCGAGAGAAGGAGACTCACCCAAAGTAGGATTCTTGACGAACAAGGCAAGAAGACTCTAAGCAAGGAAAGATTAGAAGTATAACTCTTTGTAACCTAGTCGTACCCGAACAAAACTCTCGAGACCTGGCCTTCAATATATGGGCCAGGAGAGGGTCTGCCGAGGGACACAACCACAACAGATAGATTCATCGCAAGTCTAGAGCTAGGTCCTTAGAATCTTAGCCTCTCAATGAGATCTTAGTCATAGCTTTCGGCTACCCCCCTTGTAACCCGATATATTCGATAAAATCAAGATCAAACAAGTAGAAAGTAAGATTTTTACTTTATTGAGGGCCCAAACCTGGGTAAATCTCTCTCCATATCTGCTTGGTATCCGATGTCTCGTGTCAGCCTGCAGGATTTCGTCAACCCTAAGCCCCTAAAGGTGGGCATTACCGGGGAGCACCCTCGTCATCTACCTTGGGCTACGATCCTTCAGATGGGCCCCTTGTTGGGCCAGAGGAGGTAGAATAATGTCGGGTACTTGCAGGGTAATGCCCACATGAGTGGACTAGCACAAGGACTCGACAAGCTGGACCCGCATGTAGTGTCGACTAAGGAAAGCTCAAAGAAGAAAACTCCAATATGTAATAGACTAGGACTCTTGTAAACCCTAACTTGGTTGCATATATAAAACCATACAGGGGCACCCCTTGAGGGCACGTAAGATCATAGATACAATACGTATAGACACAATACCATAGCCGCAGATTAGAACTAGACTAGATACAATCCGCCTTCGGCGGCACCCTGTGCACCTATTATCATATACTGGATTGCTAGCAGGATGTAGCAATCTTCCACCGTAGGAACGCGAATCTAGGTACGTCGTGTGACATCTCGCTTCTGGAATCTTCGGACGTCGCCTTTCCTAAAACCTAAATCCATAACCTTGGATACTGCCGAGGGTACAACCTCGTCAGGCGAACACGGGCGGACACACTCGCTATCCGTGCCGACACATCGGTTCTGTAAATTTGATAAACGGATACATCGAGATGGATGTGCATATTCGTTCGCGTCGTGCCACTGAAACGTGCGCGGGTTGTCCGCCTACCACACGGACCGAATCAGATACGCCGAAACCAGATGGATCGGCCCCTAGAGATGTCCCTGTACTAGTTGCCCGAAGAAACCACGCACCATCTGCAAATCGAAACAATCCGGTCCGTCGATTACGGCTGAAGCGGGCCGATGGTTCATTTCCCCACGAAAAATATCTAAAACCGCACCACCAAAGCTCGCGGGGCCGCGCCACCATTCCCCTCCTCATCTCGCTAGGGTTTTAGGTTCCCCTCTCGCCCTCCCAAAAGTCTCTTCCGCTAGGGTTTAGCCGCTGTCTGTTTCTTTCCCCGCACCGCCGCCTCACCCCTGCACTCCGCCGCCGGAGCCTAGGAATCCACCGTGCCGCCGCCATGTGGGCGCTCCGCAGAGCCGGCAACCCCCTCAGGTACCACCCTTCCCCGCCGTAGGTATCGCCTTAGGTTTCAGATGCAGTTGTCCGGTTGATGTATCGGCGGCTTTAGCCTTGATTCTGATCGGTGATCCGTTCCATTCGCACTGTTTTATCCTGTAGCGGCGACGCCGAGTAAATCCGTTCTTATTTAGTTGCTTTGATTTCGGTTCTCGCGCTGAAATAGTTCGATCCCGAGTTACTAGGCCGTGATCTCTCCTTCCCAATCCCCATGGATGATAGCAAGCATCGTCTGGGGGGAAAAGGTCGCACCTTTATTGGACAGATTATTCCGTCGATTTGATTTGAAGTCGGAAATTGCAGGCCGCACGGTCCTCACCGTGGGGCTCTTCTTCTGTGCGATGTTGTTGGACACCTGACGCCTTAAGGATTTCCCTATTTATTTTCTGCGAATATATATCTTTGAAAAAAGACAGCTACTTGATGTTAGTCCAAGTATTATGTGCTCAAGTCTCAGCAAATGAACCAGATTTACCTCTTATATTTGTCTGCTAATAATGCTTGGCTTGCTCAGGCCTGTACATCATCTGGTTTGTTTCGCAATACGCAGTTTAACTCTGATGATTTCCTTGCCTGACTGTTTGCTTCTGAATCAGGGTTAGTGCCCGCCAAGTTGCAAGTGTCCGTGGTTGCACAAGTCTCGAGGTACTGCTGAGTGCAGACGCAAAGGCCGCAGAAGAACACTGTGGGCAGGGTTGCCAGAAATCGTGTTGCTGCCGTCAGCCAAAGCCATCAGCCTCCCGTTCATCTTTCTCATCTGGCTGGTCCATGTGGGGCAGGAGTTTCTCTTCTCAGGCTGGGGAAAATTCTGGTGACAAAGATGATGATCTGGAGGAGGGGTTTTCTGATTTGGAGGTCCCACCAGAAGCTGACAAGAAGGAAGTAGAGTCAGCGTCTGAAGAGAGTTCTGATGAGGATGCTGTCGATGAAATTGACTCGTTAGGAGTTGATGCTGATGCCAAGCCCGAGAAGGAGACGGTGAAGAGGGCCTCCCAGAGTCCCCTTCTCAAAGTCTTGTTGGAAGCTCCAAGGAATGATGTCGCTACCTCACTGAAGAAATGGGTTGATGCTGGCAATACGTTTGATAGAAGTGATGTCTTTTATGTCATTTTGAACCTTAGGAAACGGAGGTTCTTTGCCAAAGCATTGCAGGTACTTACCATGGACAACTTTACTTTTTATGTCTATTTTTCCATGATTGCAAATTCTTAAAAACAAATACATATTGGTGATACCATTGAAGCACTCACATTGTTCTCTAGCTTAAAACGCATTTGTACTTACAATGTCTTTTTTTTTTCTTCAACATGTTTATAAGATGCCTGTTACTCTGTAATGAGTATTCGTAGCTGTACAATAGAATTACTATTCGGTGAACAATAACATGTAGTGTAGCCTTTTACTGTGTGAATTACCACCTATTTATATGTTTAATTACATTATAATGCCATGAGAATATATGACTGTTCTTTAATTGTTCTGCCTTATCTCAGCATGTTTCTTGTCTAACTATGATGATAATTTATTCACTACTTTTACACAGCTCCTGGAATGGCTTGAAGAATCCAAACAAATTGATCTTATAGAACGCGATTATGCTTCACGCCTTGATCTGATGGCTAAAGTCAACGGTGTTTACAGAGCTGAGAAGTATATTGACAATATTCCTGCATCTCACAGGGGCGAGATTGTATACAGAACTCTTTTGGCTAATTGTGTGGCCGAAGTGAATGTCAGAAAGGCAGAAGAAGTCTTCAATAAGATGAAGGATCTGGGATTCCCAGTCACAGTATTTGCTATCAATCAGCTTCTGCTACTGTACAAAAGGGTGGACAAGAAGAAGATTGCTGATGTTCTCGCAATGATGGAAAAGGAGAATGTGAAACCATCCCTCTTCACTTATAAGCTCCTTGTAGACACTAAAGGTGCTTCAAGGGATTTTGAAGGTATGGAAAAAGTTGTTGAGTCGATGCAAGCAGATGGTATTGAGCCAGATATTCTGTTGCAAGCCACACTTGCAAAGCACTACATATTTGGTGGTCACCGTGGGAAAGCTGAAACAATTTTGGAGTTAATGGAGGGTGATGATATCAAGGCAAACCGCAATGCTTGCCATGTTGTATTACCTCTGTATGGCTTCCTTGGAAAAAAGGACGACGTCGAGAGGATTTGGCAGGTTTGCGAGGCTAATCCCCGTCTAGATGAGTGCTTGTCTGCTATAGATGCTTTTGGTAGGCTTGGGGATGTTGAAAAGGCTGAGAAGGTCTTTGAGGATATGTTTGTAAAATGGAAATCACTCTCTTCCAAATTCTACAATGCTATGATTAGGGTGTATGCCAATCAAAACCTTTTGGACAAGGGCAAGGAGCTATTGAAGCGGATGGATGAGAATGGTGTCAAAATAGGGGTGTCAACATTGGATTCGCTTGTGAAGCTCTATGTGGATGCTGGAGAGGTGGAAAAAGCTGAATCTGTACTGTACAAGCTGTCTCAGAAAAACAGGATGAAGCCTCAGTACAGCTCATATCTGATGTTGCTTGATAGTTATTCGAAGAAAGGAGACGTCCACAATTCGGAGAAGGTGTTCAACAAGTTGCGGCAGATGGGTTACAGCGGGAGGATTAGGCAGTACCAGTTGCTGCTTCATGCATATTTGCACGCAAAGGCCGCTCCCTATGGATTTAGAGAGAGGATGAAGGCTGATAACATTTTCCCCAACAGTGTCATGGCAACTTTACTTGCTGCTACTGATCCATTCAACCAGAAGAAGACAATATCTGACATGCTCGACTAGGATATGGTATACAGCTAGTTTCATCTTGTCGCCATGCAATGCTGCTTATGGGTTTCTATTAGAATATATGATGAGATAATAATGTCTTGGTCATGTAACGAACTACTAGTGTTTGTTTTGCATCTGGGTTGTCATGCAATACTGAACTTCCTGCCAGGAATAGATATTGAAGCAGCTGCCCTAGAATCTTATTTATGTCAATCCTTAAATTATGTCCTTTTCTCCTACTGGACAGCAACCTTTGAAAATATATTATTGAAGCTGCTGCCCTGGAATCTTATTTGTGTGTTATTCCTTAAATTATGTTCTTTTCTCTGACTGGATGGGAATTCCCTTCTGATGCTGTTACTTCCCTTTTTGATGAAAACTCCTCAGTCTTGTGTGCATGTTTTAGAACTTAATTTGGTAGGAAAAAAAATGAACCCTGTACCTTTGGTACTAGTTAAAACAAAGCCTTATTCTTAGCTTAATGCTACCTTGATTGGCTAAAAGCTTTTCCAGATTCTGGAAGTAAGCAATCTTAGTACACGTCTCATAACAGGTTCAATGGAAAGAAATGCAGATACATCAAGGAGAAATCTCATGGCGGCTACTGAACCAATCCTCTAGAGCACAAAACACAAGCAAAGGGCCCTAGAGAAAGCAGCTTTCAACCAAGGATTTCCTGACATCGGCGCCCAGCGCCCCTGGCCGGCCGTCCCTGAGTCTGAAGACGCTCTCCACGACCGAGAGCTCAGTGGCAGTGGTGTCTGACCCGCAGAAGGCCGCCCAGTCATTGACCGCTATGCCGGCCGCAATGACATTGCTTCCCCGGTTCACGGTGCCAGCGACGAGGGGCACCTGCAGCAGCGTCGACAGTTCCTCGAGGTCCTCCACCGAGGTCTGCGGGTGAACCTACACAGTTTACAAGTTTCAGTGATCAGGAAGGGGCTAGCGCTGTGAGAACAGATTCACAGCAAGCAGTAGTTCAGTCGTCGCTGGCGTGAGGAGCTTACCAGTCCCCCTTTGTTGGAGAAGGCGCAGAAACTGCCGACGAGGATGTTCCCTGCGATGGTCTGCCTGAACACCTCCACTCCCAGAACGTCTGAGATGATCTCCTCGGTTTCCTGTGACAGACAAAACATGAATGTCAGATAAGTGTCAATCTCTTGTATCAGTTCTGGGGCGAGGGGAAAGACAAGCAGCTTGCCTTGTTCAGATCTGGGTTTGTGAGCGCGACATGGTCGTTGCAAGCAATGCAGTTGCCGAGGGCAGAGAGGCGCTCGTCGACCCGCTTGACGACCACCTGGTCGGGCAGGCTGTCCGTGAGGTGCTGAAGCTCTGTGGAGATAGAGGCAGCCATGTCATTTACTACTTGTCAGTGGCGATGAAAACTAGCATGTTTGTTTGCGAATTCTTTCTGAATGTCTTCCTTACCTTGATCGGTGGTGGTATTTGGCAGCAGAAGCCCGTTCTTGTTACCTGATCATTTGATGAAACATCAACCACCACAGAAACAGCAACATTCAAGTTCAGATACCGGCCACGAAATTGCTCGACCATTCAGGAAAAGCAAGTAGTGCTCACCGACGCACAATCTCCCCAGGATCCTCGTGCCGCCGATGGACGCCTTGACCACCGGGACGGCGTCGGCCAGATCGTTCTCAAACACACTGCAGCAGCAGCAGAAAAACCTTGCGATTAGCATCGACCAAAAATCCACCGATCGCAAGCAACCCACTGGCCCAGCAGCTAGAGACGCCAACCTGACGAAGCTGTCGGAGCAGCCGGCGGGGACGATGCAGTAGGCGTTGGTGAGCCTGGCGAAGACCCCGATCTCGCACGAGCTCTCGAACTTGAGACCTGCAGCGCCAGAGTGTTCGCGTCAGGGCCAGACTCACACATCGATCTAATCGAAAGGGGAACAGCACGAAACCGGACGGCCGGGGACTTACAGGACGCCATTGTCGGGTGCGCTCGGGGAAACCTCTGTCGCCGGCGAGTAGGGTTTAGCGGCGGTTTGGGGGACGCGGCGGGCCGGCGGGGCTAGGCTCGAGGAAGTGTTTTGGCGATGGAGGTGACGGCTAGACGTGGCAAGCTCTTATAATTCGGGTGTCGTCCTCCTGCGCAGGAGCAGGACGCACGTGCCGTGGACCGTGGTTGGGTCCGGAAACGTTTTCTCCAAGTTCGTGTCCGCCACGGATCTCTTCTTTGACTTCCCGGGTTACGTTGGCGCCAAGCTTCCCAGGCGGCCGGCAGCGACCGGTCTACTCAGCTACAGCGGTGCTTCGTTGCCTCTGACTGCCGATGCAAGTGGAGTGGAGGTCAAAACGAATCGGAGCCAAATTATGAATCAGTGGGTGAGCATCTATTTTCCTTGCTTGTTTTTGGACCTACATACACGTACTCTCGAATGCGATCGATTCGTAATTGAAATCATATTCAGTGAGATTTCACCGGAATTCACTTTTCAGTGTTTCATTAGACCTCGAAATGATTACCTTCCGGTCCAAATATTTAAGACATTTTTGTACTACACATTAGCTAAATAATACTCCATCCTTCCTAAATATAAGCCATATAATTTTTGACACATATTTAGGAAAAATTACATCATATTTAGCTAGGATTAACTCTAGGCAATTGACGTGAACTAATAGAGAACTTTGCACAAGATAAGGAATCAAATCCTTAAAATATTGTCCATATAAGTGGAACAACGCAATACACCTTAGCGGAATTTTATTTTGAAGATTGCTTGGCGGTTCGATGGATGTGGCGGCTTCTGTAGCGTGTGCATGAGGTACTCGCTAAGAGTCTGCTAGACCAGATGTGCGCTCCCGTTTCACTTAGAGGGTGTCTCGGGGTATGCGATGGTCCTGGCTCCTAGTTGATGAGGGGTTTCCGTGTTTTCAGGGCAAAGGCCATGTTGGCATGTTTTCCACTCATTGCCAGGTGTAGGTGTTGTGTGATGGCTTTGGGATTCTTGATGTATAATCTTTTGTCAGACCTTTGCTGAATAAATTAATAAATACGGTCGTATGCATCGATTGATGCAGATGCTGGAGCATAGCCTCCATTTTGAAACAAAAATTCCGCCCCCCCCCCGGAGGCGCAGCTGGTCCGCTCCACCTCCCATGGCTGTGGGGTCTTGGAGGTGTGGTGAACCACGACCCCTCGCCGGCGGGAGGGTTCCCGTTCTTTGGGTGCGTGAATTGTGTGTCCGACGGATCTTATGTGATCTAGTTGGTTTTCATGTTCGTTTGCGTCTAGCTCTTCCAATCTACGAGTTTCACCATTTGCGGTGTTGATGCTTTGGTGCATTGGTCCTTTGTGGCCTTGGCACGAGAACTTCCCGTTTATCTACCAGAACAAGCTTCTACTACAACGAGTTTTGCCCAACTCGGTTGATAAATGGATGAGGACGGCGGTGCGTCTTTGGCTTGCGTTGGTTTCTATAATCTTCGCTAGGTGGTATACTGATATATTTGTAACTTTTATTACTTTTCAGACTCTTTGTACTGCCGTTAATAATTATTATTAATAGATAGGTGGTGGACCTTTGCAAAGATAAGTAGTAAAGACGTAAAGTAGCCAAAACGTTATCATGCAATACCCGTAGCCCGTTTCGGAAAGTAAATATGGTAAATCCAACCAGCCAGCCAAGGCCCTCGAGATGGGAACGGGCCGACCCAAACCTGGTGCAGTTGGTCTCAAGGCCTATTTAAGGGACCATGGGTCGACCCATTTCAAAAATGTCATCGGCTTTGTAGGCCCGTTGGGTATTTTGGGTTGATCCAAATTTTACTTTTATACCTTTGTTTTTTTTTTGCTATCTTAGCATATATAAATATTCTTTGAAATATGTTAAATGGTACTACAACAAAATTAGCCATTAGGTAGCATACTTTGATTATTTAGCGATTGACAGCTTATTGGCCATTAGGTAGCTGAACTACCCTGCTATGCAAGGATTCGAAGCACTGGCTTGCTAGCTGAAACAATACCTACTAGCTTTTTTTTGAGCAAAAAACAATACCTACTAGCTGGACGGGATGATTTCAGCGATCTGATGGTAGCTTATCTTTAGACGCGACTAATTTTTGTGGGTCGGCCCTGCTGACCCATTGGGTCGCTTGAGACCGGCTCTGCTGATCCGATTCCGTTATGAGGCGGACCCCACTGGCCCAACGGCCTTTATTTTTTGGGTCGGGCCTCATTCCCACCCTGAAGGCCCAAGAGAGGATGATGTACTCGTCGTCGTCGTCTTCATCCCCAAGCAGCAAGCGCTTGTAAAAAAAAAATTCGCCTGCGCAAACAGAGTGCCGCATCATCAAATCGCCGCCTCCAATTCGAACCTCCGCAGCCCCGACCGGTCGATCCGCCGGCGGGGTGACCGACGAGGCAAGGGTGGCACGGCGGCGTGAAAATTTTCTGGTAAACAGACTCCTGCGGCTGTAGGTGGCCGCCGCAGCGGTCATGCCGTTCCCTTCCCGCAGGCGCGCGGCTCCTGTAGGCGGCGGCAGGCGGGTAATCTCTCGTCTTTGCACGCATTAGCGAGTGTAATTAGTCCCACCTCGCCATTCCGGACGGAATCCGCGCTCTATAAAAGCGCCCCATTCGCGGGTTCTCTCGCCGAGTCTAGTAGCGCAGACCTGTAACTCCGGCTTCGGGGGGTAGGGTTGGCCGAGAGTAAGGTCGCTGTGTTGTGCGCTTGAAACCAGGGTCAGAGGCAGCTCTGAGCCCGGCAGACTCGTTCTGCGGCCATGTCGCCCCAGCAATGGGGTGCCATGCGGCCGGGGCCACCGGCGCCGGCGGCGAATCCCTACCTTGGGCTTTCTTCCCTATCATAAATAAAGGGTTGAACCTTGGGTTCGCGCGCGCACTCGGCCCCTCTCGCCAGCTCTTTTTTGCAGGTCCGCCATTTCAGTTCTGATTTCTGAATGAAATCACCTACCCATGTTCATCTCGGAATGCTCCGCTCTGTCTTCTTCGGTTCAGTTTCACTGGCTATGAATATTTTCTACTCATTTGTCAGGAATATATACTCTGCAGCTTCGGAAAGGGATTATGTAAACAGGAAAACTGCACCAGCGCATACTAGTTTACGACTCTCTTTTTTGGGGATTGTCGTGACCGGAGCTTCTTAATTTCTGGATGCAGTATTGTATTTGTATTCATTTCTTGTCCTTATTCTTAATTGCAGAAATGTCCAGATGCTTTGGAGTATCTGTTTCTTCAGACAATGCCGGCACTTTATTTATTGAATAACATCGTCGTTACAAATAGTCTCCAGGCCGGAACAACAAAATTATAAAACAATGGATTTGCATTCTGGAAGCTCACTAGCTCTAGCTAGCTGATGCTGCTACCTTCGTCGTTAGACTGACATGGATGAATCACTAGCTCACTAGTTCTACTAGGTGTCTGGTCTTTTGTCAGTGTCTTGAGTGTACTGCCTTAATGTCTTGTATTTTTATAAATCTCTGTAGGTGCAAATGAGGAGGATATAAGGTATAACAAATGTCCTAGAAAGTAAATAATTAAACCTGAAAAATATGATTTGTTGGAAGTACGCGCCACATGTTTCTGCTTTTCAACACATCAAAAGGGGATTTGACATGTTACTGCCTAAGGAGATGGAGCACCAAACTTCTGCATTGAAGGTACACTATATCTTTGGTGCTATTTTCATGCTATCTAAACATACATTGTGTATGCATTATTACGTTTTGTTTTATTCTTCATTATTATAGGGAGAGGTTTATGTTCTCATTTTTTGCTGTTGCTTGTAGTTCCCTGATCCTAAATTAGTACTCCCTCCATTAAAAAAAAAACTTGTCGCAACTTTATCTAAATACGGATGTATCTAATATTAAAATGCGTCAATTTTTTTTTGGAATGGAGGGAGTATGACTTAAATCAAACCATGAGTGGTAGTAGCAAAGTGTTGCTACCCAGATTCTAAGGAAATCGTTGGCAAAATATGATGGAAATTGATAACATCCGGTGCGCTCCTACAAAGTGACATTACAAGTTTACAACTCACCAAATGGCCTAATGTCTCCCACCATTTTGAATTATGCTGTACCATCTAAGATCCATGTCTTTCTTTGGTTGGTGTTATACAACACAATCCTTACTAGAGACAATTTGGGAAAACGTAGGCATGTTAGTGATCCCACTTGTGTTTTCTGTTCAGAGATGTTGTCTGCTTCTCTTGCCCAACAGAGTTAACTGTGGGCGATGATCTTTTGTCAATTTCATGCTCAACCTATTCCTGCTATTAACATTTGTACCTATATGTAAACTGAAGTATTTCTCCCTGTAGATGTTAATTTTCTTCTCACTTATGTAGGTGTTCATTTGTCAACCTATATGGAAACTCATTTGTTCAGCATGAATTAGTTGGAACTGTATGCAAACCGTAGGACAATAATGGTAAGTTTCAAGCGAGGTATGCAATTATTTTGGGTTTTATATTATACAGATCTCGTTTCCTTCCATTTGTTCCCTGGATTGATTCGATATGGTCTAGAATAGGGTGGGAGAGGAACACACCGAGTGAGTGAATTTGTGGTTCTCTCCTCCACTAGCTTCTATAATAACGATCAGTTGTCAGTGTGTTGCGGATATCATGGAATTTTCCAGCTCAGTTTCTTGTGGCAACTGATAGATCTTACTGAATTTTGCATTTTGCATTGAGAAGTCTTTAATTGTTTGGGGAAGAGAGGATTCAGGTTGCGCCACCCATTCGGTTTATGTCATTTCAAAACTTTCTTCGGCTCGGACACACTGCTCCATTATCCTCATCCTTTTCTGCCACTATCTACTCTTTGCTTTGTCTACTAATTTAGAAACCAAGAGGTATGCCATTAATTGATGAGCATCAGGGCCACCATACTTGTCTATGCTGAGTCTCTCCATTTAGAAAATGATTGTGCATCTTTGATTGCTCTGCTAAATGCCTGGATGCCAACAAATCTGCTTGTGACGGGGCTGTAGAAGATATACATGATTCACTGTCCTTTTTTGCAGGTTGTGTCATTTCTAAAGTTAACAGAGAAGGGAACAATGTGGCTCATGTTCTGGCCAGGTCACCGCCCCACTTCCCATCACCTCCCTCAATTTCCTTTCCTTCCCAAATTGTGTAATTGAACCGGATAGTGGAACGGAGGTAGGAAGACTGGACGTCGGGTTGCACAATTTTGGTCCCTGTGTAGAGCACTCCTGGGCTTAAACTCATATTGTTCAGTTCACTTTGATGCATTTTACGTGGTGCTTGTGAATTGACAATACATGTATTGTACCGGGAAGTTGGTGCAAGTAATCATCATTGAAGGTACACAGTTATGTGAAGCTTTCATTATGATGCTCTTGTGCAACTTGTACAAGGCTCTAACTAGATGCTCTGAATAACTTTTGACTCATGTTACAGAACCACCGAACTAGGTAGCTACAAACTGTATGGATGGTGTCCCCTGATAGATTTGTATTCTAAATTTCCATTCCCCATCTACCACAATGCTCCATAGTCCTGCACAATGCTACTCTAGGCCTCTAGGGGTTATCACCCAGAAAGTGTACTAATCTATTATTGGCCATTGATTATGCGGAATCGAGGTCATGTAATTGTTACCTTTCTATCCTTGGATAGCCACCATTATCTTGCCAATTATTTGGCTTTGGCAACCTGATGGATGGTGTATTTGATTTGTTAATATAATTATTTTCTCCTATTGTCGAACATAAAAGTAAACATGCCATTTTAATATGCAGATAGCAGAGCAAGGTTAAAGCCTGGCACCGTATCAAACTCTAAAGGCATTATTGGTCATAGGATGTGGAAGAACTCAGTGAGCAACAAAGTTAGCAAGGACCCTCTCTACCTCTTGGGGGAAGTCAAGCTGCCCATGTATTACTTTTTCTATGTGAAGTGAATAGGAAAATAGAATTTACGTTTTTTCTTTCTTTCTGAAAGATAGTTTGCTCTATGGCGTTCCCTGTTCCTCCACTCCGCATTGTGCTGGAAAGAGTCTTTCTACCTGAGATACCTGTGTGCCCGTTATTAGAATGATAAAAGTGTTCCCTTTTAGATTAAAAAAGAGAAGCACAAGTTCCCGCCAGACTATGTTACATGATGGTAGAATTATTTTGTGCTGGGAAGAATATTGTGTACAAACACGTACTCACATCAGTGTGAAATAAGAAATTGCTTGGTAGTTTGTGTTTATGTTGGACGAGAATCAGTGCAAAAAGAAATACGTTTTCATTTATGTATAAACTAATTTACTACGGAGTACTATTTTCGAGGGCCCTACTATGTTTTATTCACCTCTATGTTGAAATATGACTGTTGTATAGCCGTTGTATAGATGTACATCACACACTCTGTAACGTTCATGTGTAACAACTAGTCCTAGTCTTTAGGGTAGTGGATCTAGCTAGAGTCACGGCATGATCTCATGCCACTACCGCACGTTGAGTGCCTCCATGTATTTATACCTGTAACTGATCCTATCAATGAAAGGTGTGCGAATTCAGTCATTCAGTTCTCTATTGTCGCCTGTAACAAATGCACATGCATGTAACTAGTTCGTTCCTAAATATAGATGTTTTGGCAGCTTAATTTGAACAGCCAGGTAAGCAATTTGTGATCTTGCCTCTTGAAAAGAAAACATTTGATGCGCTGCTCTTCCGAAATAACGGTTTTTGTTGTTGTTCCTAGCGAACGCGTAAAGTCGCTAAAACGTTATACCCGGCCGGATACGTCTCGCTGTTGTGGAAACGTAATATACTCGTCGTTTTCACCCCCGAGCAGGCAGAGTCCGGAAAGAAAATCTCCGCCTGCGCAAACAGAGCTCCGCATCAAATCGCCGCCTCCTATTCGAACCTCCGCGGCCCCGGCCGGTCGATCCGCCGGCGGCGTGACCGACGAGGCGAGGGAGGCTCGGCTGCGTGGCAATTTTCTGGGAAGCTCCTGCGGCTTTGGGTGGCCGCCGCAGCGGTCATGCCGTTCGATCAGGCGCTCGGCTCCTGCGGGCGGCGGCAGGCGGGTAATCCCTCGTCTTAGCACACATTATTACGCATTAGCGAGTGTAATTAGTCCCACCTCGCCATTCCGGACGGAATCCGCGCGCTATAAAAGCGCCCCATTCGCGGGATCTCTCGCCGGGTCTAGTAGCGCAGGCCTGTAACTCCGGCTCCGGAGGGTAGAGTTGGCGGGGGTAAGGTTCGGCCCATGCGTGGCGCGCCGCCGGTTGGGTTACCCAACCGCGGTTGCGGGGTCGAGCTCGGGTCGCTGTGCTGTTGCGCTTGAGCCCGGGGGGACGCGGTTAGCGGCCTAGCCTCGCCGCTGGGTTGGCATGCCGCCGGGTCACCGGCGGCGAAACCCATGTACTATTATAGCGCGCCTTGCCTCTGGGCTTTCTCCCTTGTACCATAATAAATAAAGGGGAGATCCTTGGGTTCGCGCGCACACTTCAGCCCCTCCCGCCAGCATCTTTTGCACTTCCCGCCATTACATTCAGTTCTGAAACAATTGCGTTCATTCAAAAGTTTCTCAAGAACTATCTCATGACATGCATTGCTCAAGTTTTCCGTTCATACAGAAGTTGTCCTGGCTAATAACTTCTCTTTGGGGTGCGCTAGGAACAGTTAACCTTCTTACTGCAGAAAGAGGAACAAGAAATTGTGTGCTTATTCTTCTCTCGAGCTCAAAATGATCTGCTCTGTCTTCTTCCATTGAATTGTCTTTCTAGCTGGGCTTCGTCCCTTAGGGTTCACGCGCACACTTCGGTCCCTCTCTCAAACTTCTTTTGCTTTTTAATTTGCAAGGTTATGGTCCTAGCTATGAAGAGACGCACATCTTTCCTTATTTCTTTTCGGATTACGTGCTAAACATGCAATGCTCTGAATCAAATGCTAAACATTAAAAGGCCGCATTCTGTTAAGTTTAGAAAGAAAATAACTATATCTGACATTCATTCCTGTCGACCTGTTTTCGGTTCATAAAATGTATGGAGACAGCAATGGGTAATCAAATTCCAGAACTATCTGGCCTTGAGATCTTGTAGTGCAAGTCGGAAGAATTTTCTGCTGATTTATCAGAAGCATATACTCTGCACCTTCGGAAAGCGATTATGTACACATGAAAATTCCACCAGCAGACTAGGTCTACAACTCCTTCCGGGGATTGTCGTTGTACTTTTGATTCATTTCGTACCCTTATTCTGAATTGAGGAAACTGTTCATCTGCTTGGCTTAGCTTCTTTACATTTTTTGAGAGAACGCCTGACACTTTATTTATCGAATAACATCGCCATTACAAATAGTCAACCAGATAAGCTCTGAAACAACGAAATTTAAAAAACAAAGGCTGGCATGAAGAATGATGCTGAAGAGTGAAGAGAAGAAAGAAGCCTCCTGCTAAATCTCGTGGAGAACAACCTGAAAACTCGTGATGCCATTGTTCTTGAGAAGAAAAGAACAATATCCTTGGTGTCATGTATTATATCTGTATTTTTCTGAAATATTGGGCACGCCTTTGTGCTGGGTATCTTTAAGAGGATCTGAAGTGTGAGGGCCCAGTTCCATAAAATTGGGTGCAAACTAAATTATTAAAGGAGGCGTCGAAGTAGATTTCTGGTGTGCTAAGTTTTGAATCTGCTTCAACTCGCTAATGAAGACAGTGTCTGCACTGTGGCCTGAAGCTTTCCGTGCGCAACTAAGTTCTGTATGAGGTGATGACTGTGTGCAATTAAGCTTCTGCAACTTTTTTTTAAGGATTGTCGTTGGAGGGTACATGATGGGAGCTTCTTAATTCCTGGATGCACTATTATATTTTATTCATTTCTTATCCTTATTTCTTACTTGCAGAAATGTCCAGATGCTTTGGAGTAGCTGTTTTATATTTCTTCAGAGAATGCCGGCACTTTATTTATCAAATAACATGTCGTTGCAAATAGTCTACAGGACGGACCAGCAAAATTATGAAACAAAGGGCCTGCATTCTGCTAGCTTACTAGCTCTAGCTAATAGATGCTGTCACCTTCGTCGTCTGACTGACATAGATGAATGATACTGAAGAGAAAATGAAGTCTCCTGCTTAATGTTGCAGGGAGCAACCTGGAAAAATAGCAATGCCATTGTTTTTTATAAGAAGAAAAGAACAGCATCCATGGTGTCATACATTATTTCTGTATTTTTCGAAAATATTGGACAGGTCTCTGTGCTGGGTATGTTTAGGAGGATCAGAATGGCCATGGCCAGTTTCATCAAGTTTGGTGCAAACTAAATTGCTAAAGGAGGCGAAGTGGAGCTCTGGCCTGCTAAATTTTGAAGCTGCGTCTGCAACTTGCTGATGAAGACATTGTCTGCGCTCTGGCCTGAAGCTTTCCATGCGCAGTTAAGTTGTTTGTGAGATGATAACTGTTTTCCCCAGATGGTGGCTAACTTCAGTTTTTCCTATCTGAGCTGGTGATGCTAGCCTCTGTTAGTTCGAAATTATCGGCTGTAGAGTGCTGTTTTTATCAGTTATAAACAAATGCTAGTTCTTCCCATAAAATTCTTCAAGTTAATGATGTATGTTGGGCAATTTGATTACTCGGAATGCCTTTGTAATTGAGAAGAAAGGAGCAAACAACACCAGTCGTGTCATGTGTTATCTCTGCACTTTTCCTGCAATATTTGGCAGGCTTGTATGCTAATTGCTGAAGCTGCGTCTTCAAGTGCATCTCGCTGGCGAACAGACTGCCTGCGATGTGTCCTGAACCTTTCCCTTGCTTTCCTCTGAGATGTACCATGACGTAATGATTGTTTGCGATGTAACCTTGGTGCCTAGCTTCCCCTTGCTTTTCTCTTTCTTTCTTTTTTGACCCTTGCTTTCCTCTGAGATGGCGACGCTATGCTCTTTGGCGACCACATTTTGGACAGCGTGAAACTGTGTTTCAGTCTTTTTGCGGTGGCCCTCAGACACAGAAGAGACCCGCGTCCGTTTGCGGTTGCCAACGGCCTTAAATGGTAAAAAAAAAGTCAACATGAAAAAAACACAAACATAATTTACATATTATAGGTCCCAATAGTGGGTCCAAAAGTCCACGGTTTAACATGGGAAAAAATGGATAATTCCTCCTCACCAGCGGCTTCTAGTCCTCCTCGCCAAGGTCGATGAAGTCCTGCGGCGGCATCACACATTGGCCATCGGAGGAGGAGGTGGCAGCTGCGCCAGTGCAGGCGCTGCCAGTGCGGCCTCCTGATGCGAGCGCTGGATGGCCTCCTCGAGGCCAACTCACTTGGCGCACTCCACCGCCTCGGAGATGGCCATGACGCACTCCAAGGCCTCTTCCTTCGTGAGGTCAGCGTCCTCCATCAGCTCGTAGTTGAGGTCGTCGTCCTCCAGCAGGTCCTCGGCAGCAGCCTCGAAGAAGGGTCACTGCGGGAATGTCGACAACCACAAGAGCAGCTCGATGTAGTTGGTGCTAGCCCCGAGGTACTAGTCCGGGTGGCCTGGTCGCAGCATGTGGAAGACATACCTGACCACTCCTCCGGCACGACGTCCTCCTCCTATACCGGCGCCACCCGGGGCGGCCTCTGCAGCGGCGCCGGCTGCTGCTCTTGCGCCACGTAGTCGACGTCGTCATCCTCGAGGCCCTCTAGGTGGGTCTCGATGCTCTGGTGCCAAGCATCGTGCTAGGCCTTGAACCGGCGTGCCCACAACGTCGAATCCATGGCGTATGTCAGGTCCCGCCGCAGATCCGGCGGCAGGAAGGCTCGCTGGTGGGGATGGCGGGATGGGCACCCTCAGAGGTGGGCAACTGTCCACAGCAAGGGCACGCCAGCTTAGGCGTACTGACCGTGGGCCCAACAAAATCTTTGGAGGACACACATGGACGCATGCGTTGTGCGCGGCAACTGCAAACCTAATCCAAATTTGGGCTGGCCATTGGGCCTCATATTTAGGCCTGTAAACACCAACAAATACATTGTGTCCGTTTGTTTGGGCCTGAACGGCGACCTCTCAGACCCTGACCACTCTATCTACGCCCAGGCGAGCAAGAGCAAGGCGGCGGATCTTTTGTCCCACATCGCCTAGGCGTAGAGATCCCGCGCGGTTTATACGACGCATCGTTCCCGTTCTGCATCACCGGGCCTAGTAGCGTAGGTCTATCACTCCTGCTCCGGAGGGTAAGTTGGCAAGCGAAAGGGTGAGGCCCACCGCGGCACACCGTATCATTGTACGGTCGGGGCGAGCTCAGGTTGGCGCTTGAGCCCATGGTACTGAAGGTACGTCCTTGTATATGCGGATCTGGCCGAGTCGTGTATATCTGGACTGTACTATCTGGCCTGGGGCGTATCGTGAGAGGCACCGGCCAGCTCCTGTGTTCCGGCACAGGAGAAGCCTCACGGCTCTGGGGTCGTTGACGCCCGGTTCCTATGTTCGGCTTCCGTCATAGGTGAAGCCTCTCACAGCTCTGGGGTCCTTGGGCTCATGCTCTAGCCTCTCTTGTCAAACTTCCTTTTTTTTTTTGGGTCGTGCTACACCGAGGTCGACCTCGTTCCTGCCTAAACGCGAGGTCAGTTTGACATTTCCACAAAAAGCAACTGCGGGACCCATGCTTTCCCGAAATAGAAAGAAGAGCTTTGCGCGTGGGATTAAATATGTGCGGGACGCCGGGACCACAACCCTGGGTGGTCCAAAACATCATCTTTTCTACGTACGTGCTCCCCATCGGATCCCATCATCTTTTGCACAACGAAATCAATTCCTCCATCCAGTTACATCTGGATCTAAACCCAAACAACAGAAACAACACCGACGTGTTACATCAGGATTTCAAAACAAACAAAAGAGAAGTAAACAAGAAGAACACATAATTTCGAGCAGTTACATCTCAATCTCATCCCAGCAAAAAATCCTCCTCCATCGGGACACAGACCACCTATAAGTTTTTCCCCACCGCACCTTCTTCTCTAACAAATCTTACCAGTTGCACCTTGCTGTTCTTGAGTATGATACATGCATGGATTCATAGCTGAGCAAGTAAAATCTGCACTCTAATCATGATGGTCCGTGATCTGAAATATGTGCTACATCTACTTTCATTGCATATAAACATGAGCGTGCAGGTACATCTAATTTCAGATCACATCCTGTAAAGAAAAAGATGGAACGTTTCTTAAAAAGTACAGGAAGAGTAACATCTAGTAAAAAACATGAGGCATGCATGATTGGAAAAGGACGACAGTAGTATGTTAGTAGTACTCCTGGGACAGCAGTGTGTTTATTGGCGATGAAGCTCTGTTCCCTTTTCTTGGCCAGCCTGTATTTGCCCCTTTTTCTAGCCCGCGGATGTAGCAAATGTCAATTTTTTTGTAGGATATAAATCAGTTACATGTAGGAATCATGACAAGAGATGTAACACATCTCCAGTCAATTTTATTACTAGATGGTACTCTTCCACTACTGTAACTAATTTTTGCTACTAACATATCAACACAAGTACATCGATCAGCCGAACACACTGAGAATACTCAAACTGCTACATCGAGCGACTTCATGATAGAAATGTGATTGCCTTACAGTTGGATGTATCAGGAGACACTGGGATGTAGCCGACCCCGTAGGAGTGTGACCGATGACACTAAAGTTTTGGCTGCACGCGAAGAGGATGTTGCCGCCGCCCATGAGGATGTGGCACAACGATGAAGCTTCCCACCTTCTCCTTCACCCTGCTCAGTTTGCAGAAAATAAAAAACCTCATCTGATGTAAATAATCTGTTAGTTCTGAAAACGAGAGAAAAAGGGAGTTGCATCCAATTTAATCCGAGATCTGTTACATCCCGATGCTTCTACCAAAAGGAAAAATAAAGAACTGTCACATCTAAATATTTCTTCCATCCCATTTGAGAGATTAAATCTTTATTAAAAAAATAGGATTGTGTTACATCACCCGAAAACTCCAATCTAGTTAACAATTAAAAATCACTATGTTACATCTAAACAACGGGATGCAACACAAAAACATAATGTATCACATCCTTTGCAGATTATATCTGCCTTACACCAAAAAAATCCATCAAACTAAAACACAAGGGGGAGCACCATCTAATACACAAAATCCATTACATCCTGAAAAACACTTAGAATGTAACACTACCAGAAAATGTAATATCATTTACCTCTATGTTACATCTAATGTCTATGGGATACATCTGCCGAGAAGTCCTATTCCAGCATGCCCTAAGCTCCCCAATGCCCATGAAATTTACTGAGGCAAAAGTATCCTATTTTATATCTTCAATTCACAGACAAACACAAAATAGTGGAGAGCAACACATGTTCATCATGGCCAGAACCCATCCTAGCAAGATGAATTTAAAAAAAAAATTACGCACATATACTGGATCGAGAGGTTTCCAGTTAGATCGGATGATTACCTTACAGTGGATGTAACTGAAGACGAGGCCGATTTAGCAGGTTGTGTGGGCATGTAGCCGTACAATGCTGGAAAGCGGCCGTCGACACGGCGAAGGAGCCACCGGCGCGAGGAAGCTTCGACGGCGCGTGCCCGCGCAAGGATGCTTCGCCGTCGCGAGGAAGCTTTGCCCGCGGGAGGAAGCAGCCCCCTCCGCGAGGAATCAGTCGGCGCTGACGAACCTCCTCCCGGCGTCGCGAATCGCCGGTGAAATCGAGCGAATCGTCTGAAATGGGGAACAGGTATGCCTCACTCTCTCCAAGCCTCCGAGCATTGCTTCCCGTACGCGTACACCATGGTCTTACCAGGAAAGCCAGTATCAGCGGTGGGAACAGTCAGAGCACAGCTCCTCACTACGCGTACCCGGCAAAACGTACACACAAAATAGGCTGCGGGTGGGGACTTTAATGTGCGCCGTTGGATCTCAATCGCGCGGACGCGCGTGTGACCTCGCTGAAAAACCAAAACAAAGTCGACGGCGGAATAGAAATTGCGTTTTTTTTACATATTTTACCATCTACAAAATTTAAATTAGGACAAGATTTTACGTACTTGTGTCATGAATACCTGAGCATCTAGATCCCAAATTTTCTAAAGCATGTGAGTGAAGGTACCTTAGCAAAAAAAATCTCTCGAACGTGCAAGTGAACTATTTACACAAAGTGAATGATCAGATATGTACATGAATGTTCCCCATTGTTGTTAAGGAGTTTCCTCTGTTCTTCCCTTCACTAACATTGGTGATATCCTTCTTTCCGATCCTAATAAAATATAAAGAAGGATGAAAGATAATTGATGGCAGAGCGATGCCTATCTACGAGTTGGCAATGTTTGGTTTTTCTAAACTGGGATAGACACTTTTGTTTGTTTTTAATATATACTTGATAATAAAGGGAGGATTGTTTTCTCTCTACATCAGAAGTTTTTGCAGTTTAGCCCTCCCGTTTCTTAGAAATCAACCGCGGTCCAATTTTTGGTCCAACCGATCTCGTGTGTTGTGTCCAAATTTTTTTCCAAACGATGTCGTGTGCCATCGTTCCGACGAAACTAGTCGGGGTCCGTCCACTACAAGAGATGATGGCACCCACTTCGATGGCAACCTTGCTATCAACATGACATGAGATAAACACCCAAAACCTTCTTAGAGAATGGGCAAGACATAGTACCGGCTCCTATTTTCCGCCATAGGAGAAGCTTCTCACGGCTCCCTATCTATGAGTTGGCAGTGTTTGGTTTTTCTAAACTGGGATAGATGCTTTGTTTGTTTTTAATCTATACTTGATAATAAAGGGAGGATTGTTTGCTCTATACATCACAAGTTTTGCAATTTAGCCCTCCTGTTTCTTAGAAATAAACTCGTGGTCCAATTTTTGTTCAACCGATGGCAGCTTTCATGAGATCAACACCCAAAAATTTCTTTGAACATGGGCAAGACAAAGTACTGAAGCCTAAGACGCTATTTTGCTGATAAGTTGCAACACAAATTCATTTGACGTAAAGCGTCACGACGACGACAAACCCGAACAACTACTAGGGCAGGAATAAGTGGGGAAGCAAGCGGGAAAAAACTATAGGGCCAACCTATATTATGCAAATTAAAAGGGTTTTGTGAAAGACTATGGGGCCCTCAAAATAAGGATACCCTAAAAATAATAATTGTTGCGAATGGGGTTTGTATTACTCAAGCTTCAGGAGAACAATCTTGTTGCCACAAGGATATTACATCATCCGAACCATATGTACCCCAGGTTATAGTAGGTTTGGTCGAACAATTTCCTACAGTGTGTTGGCTCTAAAATTTAAAAATATTATTCTAATCTAGAAATACGCAGGTGCAAACGCGTGTTTTTTTCTCGGAAGAAGCTAAATTCAATTACGAAAGTCTAATACTCTATCCGATTCATAATAAGTGACCGGGATTCAGTTTAATTCAGTCTAAATTTAAAATAAAACTTCGACACTAATTATAGATCGGAGGGGGTATAGTATTTTTACACATTCAGATAGGGCATTTTTATTGTAAAGAAACAACGTTCCACAAGTCAAAATAATGATACTCGACAAAAAAAAAACAGGACTAGCATAGCATACAACACGAAACCCTACAATGGCTGTCGAGGTCAAGGTGCAGCAATACATCAACACCACATAATGGTGAGCAACAGTTGTAGCAGCGACGCAGTTGCAAACTTGCAATGCATGATTAATCGTGTGGTGTCGAACCGCTTATGCAGTAAAACGTCGAGCTTCTCAAATTTGCGCATATCATTCTGGAAGAACAAAACACGGCTTAAATTCTCGAAGCACATCTTGCCTTCTGAAGAAAAAAAATCAATACTCTGCTTTTCCGAAATAGCGGGTTTTAATGTTGTTGAAACTAGTGAAGGCGTAAAGTAGCCAAAACGAACGTTATACTGTAATACGCCTCGCCTTTGTTAAAACGTAATCGGAGAAATCCAACCTTCCACGAGAGGGTAAATATACACTCGTCGTTTTCGTCGTCTTCCGCGCTCTCCGCCTGCGCAAACAGAGCTCCGCATCAAATCGCCGCCTCCAATTCGAACCTCCGCGGCCCCGACCGGTGGATCCGCCGCCGGCGTGACCGACGGACGACGCGAGGGAGGCTCGGCTGCGTGCCAATTTTCTGGGAAGCTCCTGCGCGCGGCAGCGGTCATGCCGTTCCCTTCCCGCAGGCGCGCGGCTCCGGCAGGCGGGTAACCTCTCGTCCTAGTACGCATAAGCGAGTGTAATTAGCGAGTGTGATTAGTCCCACCTCGCCATTCCGGACGGAATCCGAGCGCTATAAAAGCGCCCCGTTCGCGGATTGTCTCGCCGAGTCTGGTAGCACAGACCTGTAACTCCAGCTCCGGAGGGCGGAGTTGGCGAGGGGGTTAACCGGGTAAGGCCGTGCGTGAGCGAGCTTGCCGGCAACGGCGGGTTCGACGGCCGAGCTCGGGTCGCTGTGTTGTGCGCTTGAGCCCTCCATGGCCAGGCACCTGTAAAAGCACGGTAGACGCTATCCGGTGTTGAGCCAACCTGTAGGCTCCGCCGTGGATGGGCATACAAAATGGCCACGGCCTAGCCCCTGAAGTTAGCGCTGCTCGTGCTGTGCCTCCCCTTAGCAGGGGTGTGCCTTGGGTTCGCGCGCACACTTCGACCCCTCTCGCCAGCTTTTTTGATTTTTAATTTACATAGATAAAGCAGGTTTCAGTTCATCTGTAGACTGTAGATCAAGGTGGCAACACTTGTTTTGTTGCGTTCTGCGACCTCACTAGGTCTAGCTCTAGCTAGCAGATTCTGCTACTTTCTTCATCCGACTGACATGGATGAATGATCCTGAAGAGCTTAATGTCGCGGAGAGCAACCTGGGAAAATAAATAGTCATGCCATTGTTTTTATAACAAGAAAAGAACAGCATCCATGGTGTCATGCATTATTTCTGTATTTTTCGAAAATATTGGGCTGGTCTCTGTGCTGGGTATGTTTAGGAGGATCAGAACGGTGATGGCCAGTTTCATCAAGCTGGGTGCAAACGAAATTGCTAAAGGAGGCTTCCAGGTAGTGCTGAGATCTGACCTGCTAACTAATGAAGTGTTGTAATTGGTTAAACAAGGCATTATATAGCTTGACTGCTTTGAATTGGTATATAATTTACACATGTATGGAATTGGAATGATGAGACTGTTAGGACTTGACTCTTTTCACAGCTAGGCTCAAATGGTATTATTCGGGCATTTCCAAGGCTGAGGTACAAAGCCTGCATGATGGGATCCAAGTGATTCATTCTTCAAGTGTTTGTGAATTGGTCATTTGGTTGTTCCCCTTCCATTCTGCCATAGCAACACCTCCTTGCCTGCTTATGTATAGTTTACAGATCGAATTAGATCTCACAATATTCAGTGGCTTACGGTTTTTGTATAGTGAAAGGGAGCAAAGCATCCAGTCCTACTATGTTTTCCATCAAAGAAATTAATAAAGCTATGCTACAGGTTCTGGGTTGAGGCCTAGCAAAACGAAACCAATTTTCAGAAATTCCCTCGAAGAATAGCTATATAAATTCAATAATTCTTAGCTTGCACAATTTTCTGTTGCTGAATTTGGCGTCAGCTGTGATAAACAGGCCAAGTCAAAGCTTGTGTACATATTCTATTGTAGTATACAGAAGTAAAAAATACTTCAACTACTTGTATTCACCTGTTGTCATTTCTTAGCTGCTCATAATACCTTTGTGTTTTTCTTCTTTTAGTGGCAACTAAATGAACCCCACTTTAATTTAGGCTAAATCTGTATGCTGGGAATGTGCCACTTGAAATATCTTGGAATGTTTACATGCTGACCTGATTGTATGCAGATTAATCCATGATGAAACATGTACGGCGCACACCATGCCGTTCTGCATCAATCAATGTTTTGTCAGCTCTAAAATGCTCAATTTGTTTCTTCCACGTGAATCAGGATTCGTGGAGCCGATTTAGCGGCGTTTCCATCAATAGTTACAAGCGGCATGTATCAGCGCCAAGGGATGTGCCATCGACTAACCAAAGCAATTGAATCGGTAATTCGGTTTGGCATTTCTCTGATCTTTTTGGCACTGCCATTTCACATGTACATATGGGCTTGTGATAGTTTGCTCTTTAATATTTTCTCCTTGAGTATATCACTACAGATTTCCTGCATCAGATTGTCCCTGAAAGCATGTCCACCATGCCATAGTAGGCTAATTATATTTTCACATACTTACTCCTGTAATTGTCTAAACTGTAGTATGTTTCTGGATTGATTTGTTATTCTAATTGTGGGGCCAGCATGTATTTGTGATATCTTTCATCTTTTCCGTAGGATGCCTGTATGTGCTGAATGAGTAATTATTCTGCAAATTATGCATTAGGGGCAGGGTTTGGATTTCCAAGTCACAACGGTAACAAACCATTATTGCTCGGAACCAGAAATCCCGGTTAGTACTGGAATTTGTTTCATTGATGAGATTATGCTATTTTGAGCCACGTTGTGGTTTGAGCCTTAACTCTGAAGAAAAATGAGAAAATAAAGGAAGTACGACTTTTAGCTGCTACTAATGGAAACTCTCCTGTAAAGGCTCTTAAACCTAGTTGTAGGTGTGTATTCTTATACTATTTTGTTAGCACTGTTGCATAACACTGAACGTGTAAAATAGAGATAGGCCTTGTTGAACTGTGTAAATTTATCTTTGGATGCGGGAAGGAGGAATTTTAGAAAAGCATAGTGTTATTTGTGTTTTAATTGCTTTCTTTCTGCGTGTTTTAATTCCTGGATGAGGGATTGATAGGGCGATGTTTCATATTTATTAGTTAATTACCAAGCAGAGTTTAAGCTTTGTGTTTATCAAATCAGTCAAATTTATCAAGCTGGTTTCTTTTATAACAGAGGTTTGAAGATTTAGCATACTTTTAGATGGATGCAAATTTATCATTTCATCGCCTGGAGGGATATGTGCTTTGGTTATCTGTCTTGGATATCCATAATAATGGATTATTGAAAATTGCTTATAGTCACAAAGCGGACAGGCAGTAGGCAGGCCTTGGCGGAACCAGAAACTTAATCGATCACAGTGACATTTAGGAAAGTACTAGTAGTCAGCGCAGGGTGGTTATCCTTAGGTCCCATGAACTACCTTTAGGTTTCTGGTCCTGAAGTATCGAGGATAACTATCCATGGTGACTTTGGGTTTGCACACCAGTTCCCAATTACCCCAACACTTTTGCCTCCGGTGACTTTGTCGCGAGCCGCCCAGAGTGAGGCTCTTCTTATGCTATCAGTTTTTGCGAGTACTTAATTGGAACCTCAAGCATTGTGATGAAGTACATAACCACACTTGTGAGCACCGCCTTGACAAGGTTGTACAACCGACCATAGCGAAGGAATGAGCTTGGCTGCCACCTTGTCCTCCAAGAGTTGAAAATGGATTCTTTTCAAACGGGCCACCAACAAGGTTAGCCCAAGGTATCTCATAGGGAACTTGGCGCTAGTACTTGGGAAGGCTTCTAGAATATCGTCAAGATGAATATCTTCACAACTAATTGGAGTTACTTTGATTTTTTTTTGCACAATTGATAACAAGCCTGGCGGCATTGCCAAAATTTTCCAAGGTTGCGGCTAAGAAGTTCATGCATCCTTGTTGGGGGTGACAAAGATAGCGGTGTCCTCGGCAAAAAAGAGTTGTGCGGATCGTTGGAGCTCTTCCCCGAAGTCTATGTATGCGGCCTTGTTTGGTAACTTTTGCGGAGTATGGGGTGCAATGGATCAGTGGTGTTCTTGTGTTGAAGCCGTCGTTGCTTGAGCGGGTGCTCAGTGTGCATGTTACAACCTTTTTTCCTTGTATAATCTACGGTGTTTTCCGTTTCCCTACTTTTATGAAATTAAGCATAACTTGTGTTGTTGAGAGTCAAAACAATTTCAAATGGCGATGAATCTAGAAACCCTAGCGCTGCTCTCCCATGGCGTCTTCATTGCGATCATTTTTTTGTACTATTCATCCGTCTGACCGTCCCTATAGAAAAAAGTTGGGATTATTTGATTGAAAGGAATCTCATAGGAATTATGTAGGATTATCATTCTTAGGAATTCTTCATATGTGCATTGTTTGATTCGTAGGATTGAAATTCTTAGAAATACAAATGATTTTTTCTTCTATAGGATTGCATTGCTGCTCTATGTTGTGGAGGAAAACTTACGTCTACTCAGACCTTATGTTACAATTTCTTTGATTTTCCTATGAATCAAATGCTACATGCGAAAAGTTCCTGTAGGTTCTAAATCCTATAGGATTAAACTGAACATGAAATTTTAATCTTTTGGTTTTCTATTTCTGTGTTTTAGGGATCGTTGGAATCAAAGACGCACAAGTTGCAGCATCTCCAGTCCAATATTGCAATCTGCGTAACCGATGCGGCAGCACCTACCCCATCAAGTAGCCCTCGGATCAAGTAAACTAATTAATCTGCGAGGAGAACCCTGCGGCGCCCATCTCTGGCTTCACCCGGATCGCACGACAGGAAACGGCCGCCCGTGGCTGGCGAACCTGTTCAGTGTGTCCAGGTGCAGGCGCCCCATTTCATTCCATGGACAGAGTCAGAGGCGCAGAGCTAGTGGAGGCAAAGATATACTATGGCCCGTCCGCGGTCCGCCCGTGCGTGCGGTGCGGTGAACCTGCCCAACGGCAGCCCGTGCGATGGATAGATGCCTTCCCCCTTCTTCCCTTTTCTGAAACTCAACGCCTTTCTCCTTTTTTTTTTTCCCGGTCACTGTCGTCGAATCGCGCGTGTAAATCTACCTCGATCGATCGTCAGCTTGGCAGTCACCTGTAATCTGGAAACTCTGGCGATCGATCCGCGTCAGCTGGTGCGAGTGCCGGGAACGCTCCGTCTCCTGCTAAACTATGCTCGGCCGATTTGGGCAGTTGGCACGTGTTCCTGTCTGAATTAACAGATGGAGTTACATACTGACAAATCGACAGCCTCGCCGTCGTCGTCTCTAATCTTCTTCTTAATCATGTGTCATCAATCATGCATTACACGTACCATAAAGTACAAAACTGGTCGACGACAACGCCGGCCGGTTGGTGTTATCGCTATTAATCCAATTATTAATCTACTGTTTTGTAGCCCACCAAGCATGTTACTAGGCACTTAGCTGTGTGGTTGAACTGCCACGTACGTAACACAGAACTAGCTAGCTAGTCTTTTCTCCAGCTGTCCGCAAGTGACATGAAACCTAAAGCCTTCATCCACTTCATAGACCATCCTCATTAGTGGGTTCATCCTACTTAAGTTGAAAATTTGATGGGTCCACTACCCACCAGTGTACGAACAGTACCCCCTGTGTCCTTAAATAAGTGTAACATATCTTAAATTAAACCATATTAGGGCACCTTTGATTTATAGGGATTTCATAGGAATTGTGTAGGATTTGAATTCTATAGGAAAATTTTTCCTACACATGTTGTTTGATTCATAGGAACATATTCTATAGAAACAAATCATATAGGAATCTTGTAGTATCCTATAGGAAAAAAACATGAGGTCATACCTTATGGAAAATTTCTTTTGCTACAATCAAACACATTCCATCTTCCCATAGGATTCAAGTAGCCATGACATTCCAATCCTATACTTTTTATACTCCTATGATTTTACTATCCTATAAATCAAAGGAGCCCTTAATTTTGGCCAACTCCTTAGAAAAAAATAGCAATATTTATGACAATAAATTAGTATTGCTAGCTTCATCTTGACGTGTAGTTCAATAATATGACAATTTGATGTCACATATGTTGATTTTGTGTGTGTAGAAGTTTGGTCAAATTTGAAAATATTTGACTTCCAAAAAAGGAAAACATATACTTATTCACGGACGGAGGGAGTAGGTAGCAGTAGCTGCTTTTACCCTACTTAAGGATAAGTGAAAATTTGACGGTCCTACTTATGTTATTAACCATTTTGAAAGATTATCGAAAAGTTGTAGGGTATGCACTTGATAATTTCAAAGAAATTCCTATTCTGAAGGACGTGGAACCAATAGTAGATAATCAGAAGCGTGTCCACCCTCGAATCAAGAATATGATAGTCCTGCAATGCAACCAAACGACATGTTTTCAAATTTCTCATGTTTTCGGTTCTTGCATGATTCAATATGCTTATATGCATGACAAGCTTTTCCAACATTTTTTCCCTATTATGTGCTTTGGAAATCATGCATGTGAATCGGAGAGACCATTGGTCCTTTATCTATCACGTGGTTTCAGGAGTTTTAGTTAGGGCTCTTGATTCAAAGGATTCTTATAGGAGTTTTGGAGGATTCGAAGCCTTAGAATTTTTCCTTATGGTGATTGTTTGATTTTCTCATAAGAAATCATTTGCGTTATATTCCATAGAAAACTTAACATCCAATCGCACCTCTTGTAAAAGTGAGCATGACATGTCAATCCCATGTATTTCGAACACAAGGAATCAAATAGAGGACCCCCCCGCCGAGACTTGGACGTGTTTGAGATCATTGTAGTAGAGAAGGAAAGCGCTGAGCGTCCCCGGGGATCAAATCGTTGATCCTCCGTGTCGCCAGCAGTTTGATGCGCACGATTACGATCGGGGTCAACGTTCCCGCATGGAAAAGAGAAAAAAACACATCTATCAAAGAAAAATTCCTCTCCTCCTCTGACCCGCACGAATGAACTTGCATCACGTCGGCGATGTCGACTCCTACTTGCATTACCGCTGATTGCACCGGTAGAACCGTTGCCCACTCCGGCAGCACCGCCACCCGCGACAGCAACACTACGGCCACTCGCATGCAGCACCGCCAGCCTATGGTAGCACCTCCACCGGCTTCGTCGGCTTCCCTGCAGCATGGCGCCCTGTTTGTACCAACTGCGGCGCCGATTGTAGCAAATCTACCGCTGCTTAGCAAAATTGTAGGAGCAGCGCCGCCTCCCTCTATAGAAGTCGACGCCCTTTGTAGCATGCGCCGACACTGCTTGCAGCATCGGCTCCCGTTCATCGCATCTCGACGGTCGCAGAATCGCGCAGGGCAACTCCTTTGATGTCCTAACCATCAGCGACGACGTGGCCCCACTCATCCGACGTCTATGGTGGCCTCAACCTCGCTGCCTGCATAGGCTTCCACCGCATCACTCTAGGAGAGGATGATGAGCTCAAGCTCGTAGAGGCGGATCTTGGCAAAAGGAGGTGTCGAGGTTTGGGCCAGCGACACGTGGTTGGGAGTCGGGCCGAGCTCTCCGCCGGGATCTAGGCTATCGGTAGGCGCACGGCGCGTGCATGGGAGAAGGGGTGCACGGGGAAGGATGCCAGGGAGAGACAGTTTGTGGAGGAAGAAGCTGGGAACGAAAGGGTCCAACTCTCTCACTCACGTTTTTCCACAAGGAAGGACCCGGGGCGCCCTGGCGACCCGGAGGACGCAACGCGATCAATCAATCGGGGGAATATTAGGGTTTTCCAATAATAGAGCATGTTAGAATATATGTATATACGGGTTTGAGCTAGACTACAACTCTAGATTATAGCTTCTTGTACTTCAGATAATCCTCGGTGACAAAGCATAGTCCAAAAAGAGCGTCCGAACGCCGACCCCCTTTTCCTAGGGGAAAACAAATCACGTGTGGACTTCTACTCTAACATGACTGGTACACCCATCTCAAAAGATAAAAAAACATGACTGGTACACCTGGATAGAGCTATCGAATATTGCACATCTAATTTCATTGTGACATATGATAATGGACAGGTCGACAGGATATGTACACGCTGCATGCCTGCATCTAAGTTTATGTTTACATCTGCAATATGCTTAAAATTTATATAAATACATCGGTTCTGTGTTGACGCCTTGGCAAGTCTTTGCCTCCTCCATCGATCCTACGCCGGCCTCACCAAAGAAAAACGTTTATCTTTTTTGAAAGAAAAGCAAGAGATTTGCTTTAATTTATTAAATAAGAAGAAATAGTTTGAATGTTTAGGTTACAAGCTAGACACCCACGTCAAATAAAACCTACTCTCCCGGCATCAAGTGACCCAAATGTTTTGCCCCGGCAAGAACCCAAGATGTAGCCTTCACTTTGACTTTATAGAGAAAACAATGGTTGGGGAGGTACTTTTGCATTGAAGATCTTCACCTTGCTCTCATTTCATATCTCCCATGAAACAAGCATAAGCATCGAAGCCGTTCCTTTCATTCTTCTGGCGTTTGTAAGGGCCACATTTTTGTTTTCAGTCGGCTAACCGAACGCCAAGATATCACATCATCAAAAACTCCACAAACCGATCCAAGTGAGGGAGACCAAGCCAACCCTTTGCCATGGTCCAAATATGGGCGAAGAAGTGTCACCGCGACGACAAAGGGGGCAAACCCTCCCGTTTAGACAACACCTTCTATGGAGGCGGTCCGCCGTCCAAACTCGAATTTTAAAACTCAGAGAACATGTTTAGTTTGTGAGCACATTGTGCGTGCATTATATGCTCCCCGAATCATGCTGCAGGAATCAGCTTATGCAAGAAAGGCGACATATGCTCCCTAGCACATTGTTTAGTTTGTGATCAAACGGGTGCCAACGCATCCGGCGGAAAGGGGAGCGAAAGTCCCGAGCTTTTACACGAGGAAACCGGCGATCCCCGCTGTCGACCGGAGGCCGAGAGGGCGTCTCCCCTGCCTACCCAGGACCTCGACACACGTCCCCCAATGGAAATGGACAGGATTAGCTCTTCCCACTAGCAACGCCCAGTTGGTGTTGGAGTTGGAGCAGCTAGCGCTAGCTAAACCATTTTTGAATCGGCCCGCGTATCTCTTACCATATCTAGCACCATCCTTAAACTAGACTTGTTACGTGGACACGTAAGCGCGGAGACCCGGACAGAGAAGCAACCATTACAGGATTGTTAATTCGTGCTAACCGGAAAAGAGATCGGGGAAGAAGATACGATGCTGCTACCTGACGGCCGGGCGGATAATAAAGCCGGCGAAACGGACCATCAATTTGGTTGTGCGGCAACGCTACGCATGCTGACCGATGGATCGGTGGTTAACAATGTCTGTTAATTAGGGGAGCTAGCTTGAATATTGGCAAAGCCGTTTCGGCCTTTTCCGGGTAAATCGTGCTTTTACCGACACGTCGGTTTAGAATTGTATTTCCCCGACCGGCAGTGGCCGATCGTCACCTGGAGCTCGATCGCCCAGTCAGCACCCCACTAGAGCGTGGTTTAGGGAGTACTCTACTTTGTGACCTTGACCTTGGAATTTCTAACTAGGAACGGCCACCTAGTGGAGAGTACACAAGGGCATGATCCTGTGAAATAGTACTGCGCTCATGCAACAAATATCACATGGCTGCACCCTTTTTTTTTGCGTGGAAATAGAAGTTATCTCGTGTAGGTGTACTATCATGTTTTAGGCCCGGCCTCTACATCAATATCACCACGATGAGAAGGGAGTAGTTCATATCTGGACTATAGGTTTGTGGCAATAGTTTATTTTATCTCTTTTTTTGTTATATCATTGTATTATCACCATATGAGCTGCTCAATAGGATTATGGTCATCTATGCAACCTCTTTGTAGTGGATATCTTTTCTATGAGCTGATATTTGAGATTGGAATCCTCTTTTATGTGAGATGTATAAGTAGATGCATATTATATGGGAAGTGCGTTTCTGGTCTCGAGCTCATCTGCCCTCGTTTTCTGGACCGCTCATTTGCGACAAGACGTGGCCCACATATTCAATGCAGTTCTGGTACAGATTTCGTTGACTAGCTGAACAGAAGATGGAGTCACGGTTCACCAACACCGCCGCCGTCTCTTGCCATGCTCGAGCGGCACCCCTGCCCCGCGCTCGCGTGTCTCTCGTCACCCCTACCTCCGCCCCGCCGCGGCTCCTTCACCTGTCCGCGCCGGCTGCCCCTCCACCCACCCGGCGCCTCTCGCCATGCCCGAGCGCCGCCCCCGTCCCGTGCTCGCGCGTCTCATGCCACCCTGCCTCCGCCTCGCTGCGGCTCCTCAACATGTCCGCGCCGCCCGCCCCTCCACCCACCCGGCGCCTCGACCTGCTCGGCCTGCCGCTGCTCGACCTTGGCGACCGTGGGTGGCCGGGGGCACCTCCTCTTGCAGCATCTCCGACGTTCTGCAACTCTCGATCGAGGCGCAGTGACCAGCAAGGCTAGAGGAAAACTCCAGAGTACATTGGGGGTAGGAGAGGGACACAGGGGCAGCAGAGCAGGGTGCTGCGGCCGGAGCGAACGGGAGGTGGCCAGCGCTGGAGTGGCAACCGCTGCGAGGAGAGCGCGGGGCTCGCGAGACGGGAAACACACGTCGTCACATACTCACATCTGGCCCACCGTAGCATACTTAAAAATGACCTGACAAGAGCTGGGTCCCAAGACTAAATGGATGGTCCAAAAAAAGAGCTCATCTGAGCTCTCGCGATCAGTTCTGGTTTTTCTCATATTATATACCCTTTTTTAAGTACCGGTTTTGATCCAACTTGTACCAGAGAAGGTTTGTGGGAAACATGTGTGGTAGATGTTGTAACATGGGAGAGTGATTGAATAGTGACAAATTTTCATATCTATTTTGGTTTATTACCTTTCTTTTGTTGCCTCACTAGGAATTAAGTAGATACATGTGCTATAGTGTCATCTAGTGACATCCTAGGTGGTCTTGTTAAATCAAGGTAGTATATTTGAGATCTAAACATTCTTAAATACCAGATTGCTTGGAGGAGTATAAGAGAGATGTGTTGCATCATCTCTATGTTATGACGTAATGCCCATACAAATACTTAGTTCACAATATAAGATTCCACCAACATAATATAACTTATGGATTGTTTAAGTCCATTACACGTTTATGAGAGAATATACAAGTGAAACCATGAACCCTAGTTCAATTTTAATCATAAGAAACACCAAGCCAACACTTTTATCAACCTCTACAATTTCAGCACTTATTAATTTCGTCCAAAAATACTTTTACAAAAACGACCTTTAGTTTATTGTTTTACTTTTATTGCATAGTATAGATTGTTTTAATTTTATTTATTTACTATACTCTTCATATTACTTACACGCAACCTTATATTTGACAACCACACGGTGGAGTTGGGGACACAAGGATTTTTTTTTTGTAGATTGGTTGAAGAGGAGAAGCAGAGTAATTCTTCGCCAATTCTGCATGAGTTCGATAAAAACGGTCGAGTTACCCTTGTGGGGAAAAGATGCTTGGTATAACACTCTGCACTTTGAGTCTTAAAGCGTTGGTACACACGGAGTTGTTGCCATCAGTGGAACAGAGTTAATGCCACCATCTGAGAAGAAAGTTTCCTTTGACCCCCCTTGCTGAGCTTCCCCTTTGATTATTGTTGTACCGTAATGTCAAACCCACATTTCTAATTGTAACGACCCGGTAAACCGTAACATTAGATTTTTCTCGTTGCTTGTTTTCCCACGGGGTTCTGATTTCATCATCATGCATCCCCAGGTAATGACCCGGCAAACCGTAACACCCCCATGATTTTTTTAAACAAAAAATATTTTTAATAAAAAAAAATTCCTTCTTATTCTCATATGGTTTTATGAAAAAACCCTTGTGTCTTTTCTTTTCTACAAAAACCCCAAATAAAGATATTTGGAAAAACCTTGCAAATTATTATTTTTGTTTGATGTTTGTTCTTGTTTTCGCTTTCTCTCATCACTTGTGATGTTCAATCTTTGCTTATCCCTAAACACATCCTTTCTCTTACCGTACCCAACCAAAATCTAAACATGGTTCTCCAAAATTATGCTCTAAATTTTTATATAAAAACATTATCTACCCAACACAAGAAGCACCCCGGCCTCCCCTTTTTCGTCGCCCTATTTCTTTTCTCCGCCAAGTACACGGGCACATCGTGAGCTTCATCTTTTCCCCCGATGCCCTCTCCACTCATTCATCATCCCACCTGCCCCCTCTCCCTCTCCCTTTCCTAACCAAACCCTAACCCTCTTCCTCCAGCCGCCGCCTCATGTTTCTCTCTCCTCTTCGAGTTTCGGGAGAATTTTTAGAGGGCAGAAAAGGTCAGTTAAGTTTGAACACCAAAGAAAAATAGCGGCGATCCTGTTCGTATCGTCACTATAAGCCGCCGCTCATCGCAACGATGGCGGGGATGGAACCTCCTTGACCTCCGCTACCACCTCGTCACCTTCCCGAAGCCGGAGCTACTCTGGACGGACAACACCGTCCTCGACCTCCACTCCACCGACCGGGGCCTTCAACCATCTGCGACCACTCTGCCACTCTGGTGCTCCTTCGTTGTTGTCGTCTGCACCGATAGAGCATGCATTTGCTTCTTCCCGGACAGGATCATGAATGTGCAATCTGAGATACGACAAGTTTCCCGACAGTTTTTCTGAAGTTTTTCACAGGCTAGCCCTCACTCCTTCACCTATTTTACATTTCAGCTATCGCTATCTATTGGTATCCTTATGTTGTGACTCTTTATCAAGTCACGAGTCCTATTCCAGTTCTTACGCTAATGAGCCATGTTTCCCTTCTATTACACCTATCAATTGTTGTTTGTTGTTTGGCAAGCGTTGCGAGTCGTAGCGCATGTTTAGGGTTCAGTTGTTTATCTCGATACATGTTCCCGATATGATGGGGTAGTTATATGTATCATCTATGAATAATGTTGGTGAAGTTAATCGTGATAAATTGTTGCAATTAAAATTTGAGGTGGGATAAGAACAAATGCAGAGGCACTGGTGCGAGACACGTGTGTCGAACACTACTATCCCCTAGGAACCCGAGTTCTAATTATCTGTTCTAAGATTGAGCGCTCTACCCATATCTGCTCCGAGATTGAGCGCTCTATTGGCGCATCGACCACGACTGCCCGAGCCCACACACTTGACTTCAAGGACGTCCCCGAGGCCGGCGGTAGCCGACCGGGGAACAGGAACAGTGCGCCACCACCACCACCGCCATCGCCGAATGATACGTCTCAAACGTATCTATAATTTCTGATGTTCCATGCTTGTTTTATGACAATACCTATATGTTTTGTTCACACTTTATATCGTTTTGATGCATTTTCCGGAACTAACCTATTGACGAGATGCCGAAGTGCCGTTTTTCTGTTTTTGGTTTCAGAAATCCTAGTAAGGAAATATTCTCAATTGGACGAAATCAACGCCAACATCTTAGAATTTCACGAAGCTTCCAGAACACCCGAGAGGAACCAGA
Source organism: Lolium multiflorum (assembly GCA_030979885.1). Taxonomy (NCBI): domain Eukaryota; kingdom Viridiplantae; phylum Streptophyta; class Magnoliopsida; order Poales; family Poaceae; genus Lolium; species Lolium multiflorum. Next base: position 152,599,319 of record CM061749.1, read on the forward strand.
GGGGGGCCACGGGGCCACCAGACAGTAGGGCGGCGCGGCCAAGGAGCCAGGCGCGCCCCCTACTGTGTGGGCCCCCCGTAGCTCCACCGACATCGCCTCTTCGTCTATAAGAAGCCCCCTGACCTAAATCTTCGATACTAATAAGCCACGGTACGAGAAACCTTCCGAGCCGCCATCGCGAAGCCAAGATGGGGGACAGTCTCTGTTCGGCACCTGGACGGGGAATTGCCCGGAGCCATCTCCATCGACACCACCGCCATCTTCATCGCCCACTGTCTCCCATGATGAGGAGGGAGTAGTTCTCCCCGAGGCTAAGGGCTGTACCGGTAGCTATGTGGTTAATCTCTCTCACCCCAATACAATGATCTCATGAATTGCTTTGCATGATTGAGATCCATATGATGAGCTTTGTATCGTTACTAGTCTATGTGCTACTCATGTGATGTTATTAAAGTAGTCTATTCCTCCTGCATGGTGTAACGGTGACAGTGTGTGCATCGTGTGGTTCTTGTCGTAGGTTATGATCATAATCTCTTGTAGGTTATGGAATTAATTATCACTATGATAGTATTGATGTGATATATTCCCCCTTTCATAGTGTAATGATGATAGTGTGTATGTGTTAGTTCTCGGTTTATTTTGCAAAGATCTATTATGCTCTAAGGTTACTTAAATATGAATGCCGAATGTTGTGGCGCTTGTTAACTCCGGCTTGAGGGAGCTCTTATAGCCCTACACAATGAATGGTGTTTGTCATCCAACAAAAGAGTGTATGTAGCACAAGTGAGGAGAAGTTATTAATTTATTATGTGATCAATGTTGAGAGTGTCCACTAGTGAAAGTATGATCCCTAGGCCTTGTTTCCAATACCAAACACCGCTTACTTACTGTTTTACTGCATGTTTACTCGCTGCCATATTTATTTCAGATTATCATTACCACTCATATTCATCTATACCACCTGTGTTTTACTATCTCTTCGCCGAACTAGTGCACCTTGTATTAGGTGTGTTGGGGACACAAGAGACTTCTTGTATCTTAATTGCAGGGTTGCTTGAGAGGACTATCTTTGACCTCTACCTCCCTGAGTTCGATAAACCTTGGGTGATTCACTTAAGGGAAACTTTGCTGTTCTACAAACCTCGCACTTGGAGGCCCAACACTGTCTACAAGAATAGAAGTACCCGTAGACATCAAGCTATTTTTGGCGCCGTTGCCGGGAGGTAAGGTAAAAGGCACTCATACTCCGGTCCCGTGTAACTAAGTTATTTTTGGTGCCGTTCTAAGTGCTCGAAGGTATCTCCTTTAGATTCTGCAATTACGTCTTTTTGTTTCTTGTTCACTAGTCAGGCATAATGGAAAATAACAGTGAGCTTCTTAATCTATTTCTGAGTTAAGACATGGATTGTTTGATGCGAAAATTAAAAAACCTATGGAATCTTATTTGCATGCTAGTAGCAATGATATTAGTTTGAACGCTTTGAACACCATTGTTGCTAATGATATGGAAAATTCTAAGCTTGGGGAAGCTGGTTTTGATGAGCATGACATTTTTAGTCCCCCAAGCATTGAGGAGAAAATTTTCTTTGATGATACTTTGCGTCCTATTTATGATGATTATAATGATAGTGGAATTTTTGTGCCGCCTACTATGGAGAGTAAATTTTATTATGATTATATTATGCCTCCTACACTTGATGAGAATAATAATGATAGCTACTTTGTTGAATTTGCTCCCACTACAACTAATAAAATTGATTATGCTTATGTGGAGAGTAATAATTTTATGCATATGGCTCATGACAAGAATGTTGTATGTGATAGTTATATTGTTGAGTTTGTTCATGATGCTACTTAAAGTTATTATGAGAGAGGGAAACATGGTTATATGCATCTTAATAATATTAAGTTTCCCCTCTTTATGTTGAGAATCTTGAAATTGCACTTGTGTTGCTTTTCTATGCTTGCCACTTTGTTCTTCATGAATTTATTTGTGTACATGATGCCTTTTCATAGGAAGTGGGTTAGGCTTAAATGAGTTTTGAATTTGCTTCTTGATGCTCTATTTTGCTTCAACTCTTATTTCTTGCGAGAGTATCATTAAAATTACTGAGCCCATCTTAATGGCTATAAAGAAAGAACTTCTTGGGAGATAACCCATGTGTTTATTTTGCTACTGTTTTATTGTGTCTTGGAAGTTGTTTAATACTGTAGCAACCTCTCCTTATCATGTTTTTGTGCCAAGTAAAGTCTCTATGGTAAAGTTGATACTAGATTTGGATTACTGCACAGAAACAGATTTGCTGTCTGTCATGAACTCGCGCAGAACTCTCTGTAGGTAACTCAGAAAAATCTACAAATTTACGTGCGTGATCCTCGATATGTACGCAACTTTCATTAGTTTTGAGTTTTTCCGTTTGAGCAAGTTAAGTGCCCTGAAAAATTCGTCTTTACTGTTCTGTTTTGACAGATTCTGTCTTTTATTTCGCATTGCCGCTTTTGTTATGTTGAATGAGTTTCTTTGTTCCATTAACTTTCAGAAGCTTTGTGCAATGTCCAGAAGTGTTAAGAATGATTGTGTCACCTCTGAACATGTGAATTTTTATTATGCACTAACCCTCTAATGAGTTTGCTTGAAGTTTGGTGTGGAGGAATTATTCAAGGGTCAAGAGAAGAGGATGATATACTATGATCAAGAAGAGTGAAAGGTCTAAGCTTGGGGATGCCCCGTGGTTCATCCCTGCATATTTCAAGAAGACTCAAGCATCTAAGCTTGGGGATGCCCAAGGCATCCCCTTCTTCATCGACAACTTATCGTGTCACTTCTCGAAACTATATTTTTATTCCGTCACATCTTATGTACTTTACTTGGAGCGTCTGTGTGCTTTTATTTTCATTTTGTTATTTTCATTCTCTGAATAAATTCATGCTCATGTGTGGGAGAGAGACACACTCCGCTTTTTCATATGAACACTAGTGTTCTTCATTTTTGCTTTTAATGTTCAAGGGCGAAAGTTGATCGCTTCACTTGTTGCTATTTGGTTGGAATCAGAAAATGCTTCATATGGTCTTGAATAATTTGATACTTGGCAATTGTTTTGAGCTCTCATAGATCATGTTTAAGCTCTTGCATCATGTAGTTTAATCTATTAATGGAGAACTACCGTAGAGCTTGTTAAAATTTGGTTTGCATGATTGGTCTCTCTAAGTCTAGATATTTTCTGGTAAAGTGTTTGAACAACAAGGAAGACAGTGTAGAGTCTTATAATGCTTGCAATATGTTCTTGTGTAAGTTTTTGTGTACCTATTCATACTTGTGTTTGCTTCAAACAACCTTGCTAGCCAAAGCCTTGTGAGAGGAAATGCTTCTCGTGCATCCAAACACCTTGAGACAAAACCCATGCCATTTGTGTCCACCATATCTACCTACTATGTGGTATTTTTCTGCCATTCCAAAGTAAATTACTTGAGTGCTACCTTTAAAATTTCATTCCTTTATCTTTGCAATATATAGCTCATGGGACAAATAGCTTAAAACTATTGTGGTGATGAATATGTAGTTATGTGTCTTAGTTCTTATAAGATGCTTGTTGAGCGGTAACCATGTTTCTGGGGACGCCATCAACTTTTTACCTTTGTTGGATATCATGTGAGATGCTATGCATGTTCGTCTTGTCTGAAGTAAGTGCGATTTCATGATCAAATGGTTTGAGTATGCATGTGTTAGAGAAGAACATTGGGCCGTGATGCGCGTAGATGTACACGTCCGTTGGGAACCCTAAGAGGAAGGTGTGATGCGCACAGCAGCAAGTTTCCCTCAGAAAGAAACCAAGGTTATCGAAAGTAGGAGCCAAGAAGCACGTGAAGGTTGTTGGTGGAGGAATGTAGTGCGGCGCAACACCGTGAAACCGGCGCCAACGTGGAACCTGCACAACACAATCAAAGTACTTTGCCCCAACGTAACAGTGAGGTTGTCAATCTCAGGCTTGCTGAAAACAAAGGATTAAGCGTATCGAGTGGAAGATGATGTTTGTTTGCAAAGAACAGAAAAAGTAGAATGCAGTAGAATGTATTCAGATGTAAAAGAATGGACCGGGGTCCACAGTTCACTAGAGGTGTCTCTCCAATAAGATAACTAACATGTTGGGTGAACAAATTACATGCGGGCAATTGACAAATAAAGATTCAATACATATCAACGATGATTACTATGTGATTTAATCAGGGCATTACGACAAAGTACATAGACCGCTATCCAGCATGCATCTATGCCTAAATAATCCACCTTGAGGTTATCATCCGAACCCCTTCCGTATTAAGTTGTAAACAAGATAATTGCATTAAGTATGGTGCGTAATGTAATCAACACAAATATCCTTAGACAAAGCATCAATGTTTTATCCCTAGTAGCAACAGCACATCCACAACCTTAGAACTTTTGTCACTGTCCCGATTCAATGGAGGCATGAACCCACTATCGAGCATAAATACCCCCTCTTGGAGTTACAAGTATCAACTTGGCCAGAGCCTCTACTAGCAACGGAGAGCATGCAAGAACATAAACAACACATATATGATAGATTGATAATCAACTTAACATAGTATTATATATTCATCGGATCCCGCCAAACACAACATGTAGCATTACAAATAGATGATCTTGATCATGTTAGGCAGCTCACAAGATCTAAACAATGATAGCACAAGCGGAGAAGACAACCATCTAGCTATGCTATGGACCCATAGTCCAAGGATGAACTACTCACGCATCAATCCGGAGGCGGGCATGATGATGTAGAGCCCTCCGGTGATGATTCCCCTCTCCGGGTGCCGGAGCGATCTCTGAATCCTCGAGATGGGATTGGCGGTGGCGGCCTCTCAGTAATGTTTTCGTATCGTGGCTCTCTACGGGGTTTCGCGACGAAGGCTATTTGTAGGCGGAAGGTAGGTCGGGCGACGCGAGGGCCCCACACAACAGGCGGCGCGGCCGGGCTTGGGCCGCGCCGCCTGGTGTGTGGCCCTCGTGGCCCCGTCTCCCTTTCGGTCTTCGGAAGCTTCGTGTAAAAATAGGCCCCTGGCGTTGATTTCGTCCAATTCGAGAATATTTCCTTACTAGGATTTCTGAAACCAAAAACAGAAAACAAACTGGCACTTCGGCATCTTGTTAATAGGTTAGTGCCGGAAAATGTATAATAATGCTGTAAAGTATGTATAAAACATTCAAGTATTGTAATAAAAGTAGCATGGAACATAATAAATTATAGATACGTTTGAGACGTATCAAGCATCCCCAAGCTTAATTCCTTCTCGTCCTCGAGTAGGTAAACGATAACACAAATAATTTCTGAAGGGACATGCTACCAACATAATCTTGATCAACATTATTGTAAAGCATATGAGATGAATGGAGTGATCTGAACAAAAGATTGCTAACAAAGATAATGACTAAACAAATGAATCATATAGCAAAACTTTTCATGAATAGTACTTTCAAGACAAGTATCAATAAGAGTTGCATAAGAGCTAACTCATAAGAAATAAATTCAAAGTAGAATGCATTGAAGCAACACAAAGGATGATTAAGTTTCAGCAATTGCTTTCAACTTGTAACATGTATATCTCATGGATATTTGTCAACATAGAGTAATATAACAGTGCAATAAGTAAACATGTAAGAATCAATGCACACAGTTAACACAAGTGTTTGCTTCTAAGATAGAAAGAAGTGGGTAAACTGACTCAACATAAAGTAAAAGATTTTTGTGCTAGAGCTTTTGTTTTGAAAACATAGAAACAATTTTATCAACGGTAGTAATAATTCATATGTGCTATGCATAATACTTCCTACAAGTTGCATGTCTCATGCATAGAGTACTAATAGTGCTCGCACCTTGTCCTACTTAGCTCGGAAGACACGGATTATCATCGCATAACATATGTTTCAACCAAGTGTCACAAAGGGGTACCTCTATGCCGCATGTACAAGTGTCTAAGGAGAAAGCACGCATTGGATTTCTCGCTTTTGATTATTCTCAACTTAGATATCCATACCGGGACAACATAGACAACAGATAATGGACTCCTCTTTTAATGCTTAAGCATTCAACAACAGTTAATATTCTCATAAGAGATTGAGGTTGTATGTCCAAACTCAAACTTCCACCATGATACATGGCTTTAGTTAGCGGCCCAATGTTCTTCTCTAACATATGCATACTCAAACCATTTGATCATGAAATCGCACTTACTTCAGACAAGATGAACATGCATAGCATCTCACATGATATCCAACAAAGGTAAAAAGTTGATGGCGTCCCCCGAAACATGGTTACCGCTCAACAAGCAACTTATAAGAATTAAGACACATAACTACATATTCATCACCACAATAGTTTTTAAGCTATTTGTCCCATGAGCTATATATTGTAAAGGTAAAGGAATGAAATTTAAAGGTAGCACTCAAGTATTTACTTTGAAATGGCAGAAAAATACCACATAGTAGGTAGATATGGTGGACACAAATGGCATGGGTTTTGGCTCAAGGTATTTGGATGCACGAGAAGCATTTCCTCTCAGTACAAGGTTTGGGCTAGCAAGGTTGTTTGAAGCAAACACAAGTATGAACAGGTACAAAAACTCACACAAGAACATATTGCAAGCATTATAAGGCTCTACACTGTCTTCCTTGTTGTTCAAACACTTTACCCAAAAATATCTAGACTTAGAGAGACCAATCATGCAAACCAAATTAAACAAGCTCTACGGTAGTTATTCATTAATAGGTTAAACTACATGATGCAAGAGCGTAAACATGATCTATGAGAGCTCAAACAATTGCCAAGTTGCCAAACCATATGCAGCATTTTCCGATTCCAACCAAATAGCAATTTAACGAAGCAATTTCAGCTTTCACCATGAACATTAAAGCACAATTAAGAACACAAGTGTTCCATATGAAAAAGCGGAGCGTAATATCTTCAATATAAGAATGGTGGGATCCAACTTTATTCAAAACAAAACAAAAATAAAAGCAAACCGACGCTCCAAGTAAAGAACATAGGATGTGACGGAATAAAAATATAGTTTCACTAGAAGTGACCGATAATGTTGTCGATGAAGAAGAGGATGCCTTGGGCATCCCCAAGCTTAGATGCTTGAGTCTTCTTAAAATATGCAGGGATGAACCACCGGGCATCCCCAAGCTTAGACCTTTCACTCTTCTTGATCATAGTATATCATCCTCTTCTCTTGACCCTTGAAAACTTCCTTCACACAAACTTCAAGCAAAATCATTAGAGGGTTAGTGCATAACCAAAAATTCACTCATTCAGAGGTGACACAATCATTCTTAACACTTCTGGACATTGCACAAAGCTTCTGAAAGTTAATGGAACAAAGAAACTCATTCAACATAGCAAAAGCGGCAATGCGAAATAAAAGATAGAATCTGTCAAAAACAGAACAGTCCGTAAAGATGAATCTGGCAGGGGCACTTAACTTGCTCAAATGGAAAAACTGAAAACTAATGAAAGTTGCGTACATATCTGAGGATCACGCTCGTAAATTTGCAGATTTTTCGATTTTTTTACAGAGACTTCTGCGAGTCGTGAGACAGCAATGCTGTTTCTGCAGCGATCCCAAATATAGCATCAACTTTAGCATAGAAACTTTACTTGGCACAAAAACATGATAAGCAGAGGTTGCTACAGTAGTAAACAACTTCTAAGACTCAACAATACAGTAACAAAATAAAACATGGGTTATCTCCCAAGAAGTGCTTTTCTTTAACGCCTTTCAGCTAGGCGCAGAAAGTGCAAATCAAGTAACATCAAGAGAAGAAGCATCAACATCATAACTTGTTCTAATAATAGAATCAAAAGGCAACTTCATTCTCTTTTTAGGGAAGTGTTCCATACCTTTCTTGAGAGGAAATTGATATTTAATATTACCTTCCCTCATATCAATAACAGCACCAACGGTTCGAAGAAAAGGTCTTCCCAACACAATAGGACAAGATGCATTGCATTCGATATCCAAGACAACAAAATCAACGGGGACAAGGTTATTGTTAACCGTAATGCGCACATTATCAATCCTCCCCAAAGGTTTCTTTTAACATTATCGGCAAGATTAACATCCAAACAATTCTTCAATGGTGGCAAGTCAAGCATATCATAAATCTTTTTAGGCATATGAAATACTTGCACCAAGATCACATAAAGCATTACATTCAAAGTCATTGAATTTCATTTTAATGATGGGTTCCCAACCATCTTCTAACTTCCTAGGAATAGAAGCTTCAAGTTTTAATTTCTCTTCCCTAGCTTTAATGAGAGCATTTGTAATATGTTTCGTAAAGGCTAAATTTATAGCACTAGCATTGGGACTTCTAGCAAGTTTTTGTAAGAACTTTATAACTTCAGTAATATGACAATCATTAAAATCTAAACCATTATGTTCTACAACAATGGAATCATTGTCACCAATATTTTGAAAAATTTCAGCAGTTTTATCACAAACAGCAGTTTCAGGCAATTTTGTACGCTTTGCACTAGGAGTAGAAACATTGCCAACACCAATTATTTTACCATTGATAGTAGGAGGTGCAGCAACATGTGAAGAATCAACATTACTAGTGGTGGTAATAGTCCATACTTTAGCTACATTATTTTCTTTAGCAAGTTTTTCTTTTTCTTCTCTATCCCACCTAGCATGCAATTCAGCCATCAATCTTATATTCTCATTAATTCTAACTTGGATGGCATTTGTTTTAGCAAACCTAGCATCTTGAACTTCCTCAGGCATAACTTTCAATTTTAAAAGATCAACATCAAGAGCAAGACTATCAACCTTAGAAGCAAGAATATCAATTTTACCAAGCTTTTCTTCAACAGTTTTATTGAAAGCAATTTGTGTACTAATAAATTATTTAAGCATCACTTCAAGACCAGAGGGTAAACTCTTATTATTGTTGTAAGAATTACCATAAGAATTACCATAACCATTACCATTATTAGAAGGATATGGCCTATAGTTGTTGTTACCATAATTATTCCTATAAGCATTGTTGTTGAAATTATTACTCTTAATGAAATTCACATCAACATTTTCTTCTTGAGCAACCAATGAAGCTAAAGGAACATTATTAGGATCAATATGAGATCTACCATTTGCAAGCATAGACATAATAGCATCAATCTTATCACCCAAAGAAGAGGTTTCTTCAACAGAATTTACCTTCTTACCTTGAGGAGTTCTTTCAATGTGCCATTCAAAGTAATTGATCATCATATCATCAAGTAATTTAGTTGCGGCGCCAGGGTGATGGACATAAAAGTACCTCCATCAGCTGAATCCAATAGGTTCCTCGAGGAAAAATTCAATCTGCATAAAAGGTTTGGATGATCATCCAAGTAGTCGGTCCATGGGTTGGGCAATTCTTTACCAAAGATTTCATTCTCTCCCATGCTTGAGCAACATGTTCATTATCAAATTGTTTAAAATTCATTATGCTACTTCTCAAAGATATAATCTTAGCAGGAGGATAATATTTACTAATAAAAGCATCTTTGCATTTAGTCCATGAATCAATACTATTCTTAGGCAAAGATAGCAACCAATCTTTAGCTCTTCCTCTTAATGAGAAAGGAAACAATTTCAGTTTTATAATATCACCATGTATATCCTTATACTTTTGCATTTCACAAAGTTCAACAAAATTATTAAGATGGGCAGCAGCATCATCAGTACTAACACCAGAAAATTGCTCTCTCATAACAAGATTCAGTAAATCAGGTTTAATTTCATAGAATTTAGTAGCAGGTGGAGCAATAGGAGTACATATAAAATCATTATTATTTGTGCTAGTGAAGTCACACAACTTAGTATTTTCAGGAGTACCCATTGTAACAGTAGTAAAGTAAACTAGGCAAGTAAAGTAAAGGCAAGTAACTAATTTTTTGTGTTTTTGATATAGAGAACAAGACAATAAATAAAGTAAAGCTAGCAACTAATTTTTGTGTGTTTTGTTTAAGTGCAGCAAACAAAGTAGTAAATAAAATAAAGAAAGACAAAAACAAAGTAAAGAGATTGGAAGTGGAGACTCCCTTGCAGCGTGTCTTGATCTCCCGGCAGCGAAAAATGCCTTGATGCGCGTAGATGTACACGTCCGTTGGGAACCCCAAGAGGAAGGTGTGATGAGAGCAAGTTTCCCTCGAAAGAAACCAAGGTTATCGAACCGGTGGGAGCCAAGAAGCACGTGAAGGTTGTTGGTGGAGGAATGTAGTGCGGCGCAACACCGGTGAAACCGGCGCCAACGTGGAACTGCACAACACAATCAAGTACTTTGCCCCAACGTAACAGTGAGGTTGTCAATCTCACCGGCTTGCTGAAACAAAGGATTAAGCGTATCGAGTGGAAGATGATGTTTGTTTGCAAAGAACAGTAAAAACAGTAGAATGTAGAATGTATTCAGATGTAAAAGAATGGACGGGGTCCAGTTCACTAGAGGTGTCTCTCCAATAAGATAACTAACATGCTGGGTGAACAAATTACAGGCGGGCAATTGACAAATAAAGATTCAATACATATCAACGATGATTACTATGTGATTTAATCGGGCATTACGACAAAGTACATAGACCGCTATCCCATGCATCTATGCCTAAATAATCCACCTTGAGGTTATCATCGAACCCCTTCAGTATTAAGTTGTAAACAAAGATAATTGCATTAAGTATGGTGCGTAATGTAATCAACACAAATATCCTTAGACAAAGCATCAATGTTTTATCCCTAGTAGCAACGCACATCCACAACCTTAGAACTTCTGTCACTGTCCCAGATTCAATGGAGGCATGAACCCACTATCGAGCATAAATACCCCCTCTTGGAGTTACAAGTATCAACTTGGCCGAGCCTCTACTAGCAACGGAGAGCATGCAAGAACATAAACAACACATATATGATAGATTGATAATCAACTTAACATAGTATTCTATATTCATCGGATCCCGCCAAACACAACATGTAGCATTACAAATAGATGATCTTGATCATGTTAGGCAGCTCACAAGATCTAAACAATGATAGCACAAGCGGAGAAGACAACCATCTAGCTACTGCTATGGACCCATAGTCCAAGGATGAACTACTCACGCATCAATCCGGAGGCGGGCATGATGATGTAGAGCCCTCCGGTGATGATTCCCCTCTCCGCAGGGTGCCGAGGCGATCTCCTGAATCCCCGAGATGGGATTGGCGGCGGCCTCTCAATGTTTCCGTATCGTGGCTCTCGGCAGGGGTTTCCGAAGGCTATTTGTAGGCGGAAGGGTAGGTCGGGGGCGGCACGGGCCCCACACAACGGCCGGCGCGGCCGGGGCCGCGCCGCCCTGGTGTGTGGCCCCTCGTGGCCCCTTCGTCTCCCTTTCGGTCTTCGGAAGCTTCGTGTAAAAATAGGCCCCTGGGCGTTGATTTCGTCAATTCCGAGAATATTTCCTTACTAGGATTTCTGAAACAAAAAACAACAGAAAAACAATCGGCACTTCGGCATCTTGTTAATAGGTTAGTGCCGGAAAATGTATAATAATGCTGTAAAGTATGTATAAAACATTCAAGTATTGTAATAAAAGTAGCATGGAACATAAGAAATTATAGATACGTGATACGTCTCCAACGTATCAATAATTTCTTATGTTCCATGCTACATTATTGATGATATCTACATGTTTTATGCACATTATATGTCGTATTTACGCATTTTTGGAACTAACCTATTAACAAGATGCCGAAGACGATTCTGTTTCTGCTGTTTTTGGTTTCAAATCCTAGTAACGAAATATTCTCGGAATTGGACGAAATCAACGCCCGGGTCCTATTTTGCACGAAGCTAAGACCGAAGGAGAGTCGAAGTGGGGCCACGAGGTGGCGACACCACAGGCGGCGCGGCCGGGCCCGCGCCGACCTATGGTGTGGGCCCTCGTGCCGCCTCTTGACCTGCCCTTCCGCTACAAATAGCCTCGTCGCGAAACCCCGTGCCGAGAGCCACGATCGGAAACCTTCGAGACGCCGCCGCCGCGAATCCCATCTCGGGATTCAGGAGATCGCCCACCAGAGGGAATCATCAGGAGCTCTACATCATCATGCCCGGCCTTGAGTGAGTAGTTCACTATGGGTCCATGCTAGCTAGATGGTCGTCTTCTCCTAATTGTGCTTCATTGGATCTGTAACATGATCAAGATCATCTATCTGTAATTCTATATGTTGTGTTTGTCGAGATCCGATGGATAGAGAATGCTATGTTATGGTGATTATCCATCTATTGTTTATGTGTTGTTTATGATCTTGCATGCTCTTTAGTAGAGGCTCTGGTTTTTACTCTTAACTCCAAGAGGAGTATTTATGCTCGATAGTGGGTTCATGCCTTCATTACTGGGACGGGAAAAGTTGTATTGCCACTAGGGATAAAACATTGATTCTATGTCAAGGATGTAGTTGTCGATTACATTACGCACCATACTTAATGCAATTGTGTGCAACTTAATGCGAAAGGGGGATGATAACTTGGTGGACTTTTAGGCATAGATGCGATTGGATGGCGGTCTATGTACTTTGTCGTAATGCT